>CM070556.1:38315769-39515769 GCA_036346405.1 Phyllostachys edulis
GCATTTGCCTCATCGAAACCGCTCAGATAAACACAATCTCGCACGGTTTTTGTTACCCACCGCTCGTGTTATTCTCCGCGCTAAAACCGCTCAGGAAGATGTCATATCACGACGGTTCATGTTTGGAACCGTCAGGATACTTCACGGCGGTTCCAAACATGAACCGTCTCGTGATATTACACAATATCACTGACGGTTTGTTTTAGAACCGTCTGTGATACTTCACAAACTTGTTCCAAACATGAACCGTCGTGATATTGCCCAATATCACGCACAGGCGGTTTTGTTAAAACCGTCCGTGATAATTAACTCACCACGACGATATATATAGCTCCGCCCCCCGCCAAAAACAGATATAGTCTTTGATCTCCATATCTCTAGGCGCCACGATAGGTCCATCGCCGCCTGCGTGCTGGCTTGAGTACATCGCCTCACCTCACCGAGCCGGGCTGGTCCATTTCAGGTTGTATATTGTCGCCGAGGAGCTTGCCGCCGTCGCCTTTCACCGACGACGACCCAACGCGCTTTGACCTTCCCCGACTTTCATTGACACCTTCCTCGTGATCGAGGTGAGATATCAAGCATAAGCATCCTTTAATTTGAGTAGTTTCAGCGCACGCCAAATCGCTAGTTTCAGCGCCCATGGGACATCACCGTCTTGCTCGCCTCGGCGAGACCTTAGGGCCGAGAGCCACGACTATATAGCAATGCGATGTCACCCCTAAGCCCAGCTTTGAGCTTCAAATTAATTAATCCTCTTGTTTTTAATCATTTAGTTAATAAACTAACGAGTCTATGACATGTGGGATCGCCATAGATTTTATAAATAAAATCATGAAATAAAAATGAGTCACCGACAAGTAGGGCCCACATGTGTTAATAAAATCCAAAAATGTAAAAATGAAAAAATCATAATTAAGCCTCGTAAAATACGCTTTGAAAGTCATCACCCTTTTATTTATTTTCGTGGTTTTCAATACGAACCGTGTGATGGACCGGTCGATGTACACCGAGAACCGTGTGAGTGAAGAGTACATTAATGGCGGTCTGCTTACAAGAGCCGCCGAGGAGGATATGTTGAATAAGGGGCGGAATATATGTATCGTCCATGCATTGATGCGAGAATCAAGATGTTTAACAACCGAGCGCAGATCGAAGCACACTTGATTCAAGGGTTTCAAAAGGGTTATACATGTTGGACCACCACGTGAAGAGCATATTATACAGAAGTCAACGATATGCATATTATACAGAAGTCAACGATATGCCGCCAAATGTCGATTGTGGTTCCGATTCTGATAGGTCGCACGATGACAATCTAGATCGAGATGCCATGATGCGTAGGAACCGTGATGAGAGGGAGTATGTTCAATTCCGGCGTGATGGAGGACTCAGAGAAACCTTTGTTCCCTGCCGCAAGTCGAATACACAAGGTTGTCATCCGTGCTTAAATCGCTGAAATTGAAGGCAAGCAACGGTTGGTCCGACAAGAGTTTCACGGAGCTGT
The DNA here is from genome assembly GCA_036346405.1 of Phyllostachys edulis. NCBI lineage: Eukaryota > Viridiplantae > Streptophyta > Magnoliopsida > Poales > Poaceae > Phyllostachys > Phyllostachys edulis. Next base: position 38,317,277 of record CM070556.1, read on the forward strand.
TAGGTCTCTTAGCGGACATGCTTCCTGAGGGAAATGAGTTGCCCAAAACCACCTACAAAGCCAAAAGGTTCTTTGTCCATTGGGAATGGAAGTAGAAAGAATACATGCATGTCCGAACGATCAGATCCTCTACCGTAACGAGTATACAAACATGCATGTATGTCCGTGTGCAACGATCCCGATACAAGCGTAAGAAGCAATCGATGACGACGAGGGAATCGAGGTGAAGAAAGGACCTCTCGCTAAGGTGGCGTGGTATCTTCCTCGTAATTCCCGCTTGAAGCGGTTTTATAACCCAAAGAATGCAAAATCACAGATTGGCACTCAGAGGAGCGTAAGAATGACGGAAAGTTAAGACACCCCGCTGATTCCGCCCAAAGGAGAAACATCGATAGGAGGTTTGCGACTTCAAAAGGAACCGAGGAATATAAGGTTTGGATTGAGTATGATGGAATGAATCCTTTCGTAATATGAGCAATGACATAGCACTTGGCCCGTGACGCTCAGATCTACAACCTTCCTCCTTGGTTGTGTATGAAGCGGAAGTATATTTTGTTGTCGATACTTATCCAAGGGCGAAGCAACCCGGGAATGATATTGATGTGTACCTAGCACCATTGATGGAAGATCTAAAAATACCGTGGATTGAAGGGCATGGTATGGGATGCGACAAACGAGAGAACTTCACTTTACGTTCCTTGTTGTTCTCGCACCATAAATGATTATCCCGCCCTTGCTAACTGTCTTGCCAGAGTACAAAAGGGCCAAAGCCTCAGACTCACCGCTTAGATGATACCCGAGAGTGTGGTCAATCACTCTCAAGAAACCGTACATGCGTCATCGTAGGTTCCTTCTGAGGGCTCACCCATACCGCAGATGAAGAAACAATTGACGGAGAGAAGGAGGACAATTCACCTCCAAGGCATTTAAGCGAAAAGAGGTCTATGATATGGTTAAGGATTTAGATGTTGTGCTTGGAAAGGGATGTAAATCGAGGACAAGTAAGAAGAACATGTGGAAGAAGAGATCAATATTTTGGGACTTACCTTATTGGGAGCACCTAGAAGTTCGCCATCGTGATCGACGCCATGCATGTAGAAAAGAATGTATGTGATAGCTTGATTGGTCTCTCATCAACATTCGTGACAAAACAAAAGATGGTGTCAACGCACGCTTGACTTGGTTGATATGGACATCGACCGAAAGTTAGCACCAACAAGGACCGATAAAGGACTAACGTACCTTCCCCGCTTGTTACACTCGTCCAAGGCCGAGAGAACCGAATCTGCGCTTGCTTGCATGGCGTGAAAGTTCCGTCCGGTTATTCGCCAACATGAAGAAACTTGTTTCGATAAAAGATTTGAAGTTAATTGGCATGAAGTCTCATGATTGTCATGTGTTGATGACACAAATGCTCCTGCTGTAATTAGAAGTATTTTGCCGATCAAGGTCCGAGAGACAATCATGAGGTCAGGTATATTTTTTAACACAATTGCTCGAAGGTCATCGATCTCGAAGGACTAGATGCTCTGCAGACGAGGTGGTGACGACACTATGTGATCTTGAGATGTATTTCCCTCCGCTTTTTCGATATCATGGTCCATCTCATTGTTCATATTGTGAGGAGATAAAGATGTGCGGGCCCGTGTTCCTACGTAGCATGTACCCGCTCGAGAGGTTCATGGGAATTCTCAAGTCATATGTACGAAATCGATCTCGGCGAGAGGCAAGATCGCCGAAGGTTATGCAATCAAGAGGTCATTGAGTTCTCGCCGATTACATGGCTCAGTCGAACCGATAGGTGTGCCTCGATCTCGCCATGAGGGGAGGCTCGAGGGTATCGGGACCATCTAAGGAAAGCAATCACTCCAAATATGGATGCGTATGCTCGCCCATTTCACCGTCTTGCAACACATGGTGAAGTGTCCTCAGATATCGACTCAAAGACAAGGACGTGCTTCGCAATGTAATCCGCCGCGCCGATGTTTGGATCACGAGACAACACAATGATTTGCTCAACCAATGGTTGAAGGAGCGACTTGCTAGGAGCTCGTCAATGATATGTCGACATGGTTGGCAAAAGGGCCAACATTTACAGCTTGTAACATGGCGAGGATCGACATAAATGGGTACACATTCTATACGCAGCTCGTGATATAAAAAGCACTAACCGTAGCAGCGGTGTCCGTGATAGATGCATTCAAGACCGATATCGAGGAGCTCCTACTATGGGCAAATAGAGGAGATATGGGAGCTCGACACGTGCTTTTCAAGATCCCCTATTTCGTGGTTGGGTCCATCTCCCACGGTGAAGGTCGACAGCATACGGCGTCACTACCGTGGACCTTTAACGTGTTCGGATACAAAGACGAACCGTTCAGATCAAGCAACCAAGTTGTTCAAGTCTTCTATGTTACCGAACCCGCAAATAAGAAGCGCCACGTAGTTCTTCATGGAAAAAGGAGGATTGTCGGAGTTGAGAATGTAGTGGACGAGGAAGAATACAATCAATTTGACGAGTTGCCTCCTTTGAAACCAAGATAAGGGTCGAGGAAGAAGAACATGACTAAACTAGCTACATAATGCTGTCGATCATCATGAAGGGCTAATTTTTAAAGATTAATTGAACAATGTGTGTATATGTACTATATACATTCTCGATGATCATGGTTAATTTTAGTTCATTTGAGTTAATTAATTGAGATTTGTCTTGTGAAATGGATGTGATTGTTTCTCAAATGAATGTGAATTGATGTATATACATGTACTTGTTGTCTTTTTCGCTTGTTTCAGAGAGCATGGCTAGCATTTCTCGAGGCTAGCCAATAAATGTAACGATCTAGATATTAACCAATACAAAATAATATCACGAGACGGTTTGAACTACGCATCGTCTCACATGTGTATCATGCAGCGGTTGTTTATCAAATCCCTGCGTGCTACATATATCACATGAGCGGTTGTTTATTAACACCGCTCATGATATCATATATCACGACGTTCTAACTTAGAACCGTCGTGCTATTCTAAGTTAGAACCGCTCGTGATAATCACATATCACAAACTATTGTTGTTTAAAACCGCTCGTGATTCATCAATATCACAGCGGTTGTTTATTAAAACCGCTCAGGATATCACATATCACGCACGGTTCTAAGTTAGAACCGTTTGTGATAGTGTATCACAGCGGTTCTAATTTAGAACCGTCTGTGATGTCCATCCCTATTTACATTAGGACTCTAGCTAGGGTTTGCCGCTACCGCCACTCTCAAACGATTAAGTTTTCAACTCCTCTCGCTCCTCCTCCCCGAGCCTGCCGCCACTGTCCTCGACGCCTCCTCGAGTCAGCGCATTCTCCCCGATCCCGGCTGACGCCGCCTCCTCCAGCGGCCCAAGCGCCTCCCCGAGCTCCGCTGAGCCTCCTCCTCTACCAGCCGAGCCCGCCTGCCTCCTCCCTCCCGAGCAAGGCGCGCCTCCTTCGCCGCCGCTTTGCAGATCGTCTTGCTCCGCTCGTCCTTCTCCTCGACGCCTAAAGGTAACCAATGCCGAAGTTACCGATCGACCCCATGCCCCTTTCCCTAACTATTTCTATCAATAATCTGTCATGGTCCTTCATGATAATTGTACTTGTTTTAGGAATTTGTATTTGTTCTAGTCATTATTCATATGGTATTTGTTTTGATATCGCCATCGAATACATTGCAATGTGGTGTGTTGGGCTTGAGATGAATGCTCTGTGATGATAATAGTCTTGTAATTGAAATTGTTTTGATAATCGGGTTTGTACTTGAGCTCTAATTGGAATGCTTACTCTACATCCGATAGCAATATCAAAATGTTAAATCTTAGCTTTATGTTGATTTCATTTGTTCACATGATGTTCTATTTCTTGTGAAGATGTCTTCCGCTCATTTCGAGTCAGCAGCTACCATGTGTCCGATGATGCACCATCCTCTCGAACAATATCCAACCGCGGTAGAAGAAGAGGAATATCGAAAAGGCCCACGGGCCGATTTACCATCACGGAGGTCGATCACCGGGACCCTATCAATCCTCGCCGAAGCGCCGCCGATTCCGAGAATGGCTCTGGAATAGTTGCACGGAATGGGTCAAGATCACCTACGATTCGTGGAAGGTGGTGCCCGACCATTGAAAATCTGCGGCCGACGGAAATTTTGCATCGCTCGAGATCCCTAGAGAACTCCCCGACTCGGCGACGACACGCGTGTTGCTACAAGCGCAAAGCGTGGAAGAACTTCAAGAGCACGCTTGTCAAGAACTACGGAGAAGGATCCGCCGCCTTCCACAAGTATCTATTATTGGAAGAGTCCTGGCCGAGTTTGGGCGAAGAAGACGACAGATGAATTTAAGAGTAAAAGTACGGCGACACGGCCCTCCAGCAAAAACAAGCACCCCACGCACTCTAAGATCACTGGTATGCGTAAAGCCCCGATATGGAGGGATCAGAACAAGAAAAGCGGTTTGAATCTCCTCGCTATTTCCCGAGATCACCGATGCGCGCCGACAAAGGGTTATTTGCGAGGTTAGCTATTCTACCACGGGAAGTGTACTTTCCAAACCTCAAGACCGTGAAGTGTCCCAACGCTGGTAAGATATCGAACTACCTAGTTTGTAATTACTCCATAACTTCATAGGAAGTGAAATGACATGTCGGGCTATATTGCAGATAACGCCGAGTGCACAATCTTTCCAAGGCTCATTCCAGCAGATAGGAGAAAGATATACTCTCTGCCCTAGGAAACAAAGTGAGCATCCGGTCGCACGAGAGGCGCCGGTGTTTTTGTTACATGGGAACAATGGTTCCAAGCGACAGAGGATCGTCTTAGGAGTAGGAGGAGAGCCAAAGCCGAGCACGATGCAAAGCTACGAGAGGATCTTCGCATCCTCGAGATGAGCTCACCAAAAAATCAGAGCGAGGTCGGGTGAAAAAAGTCACCAATCCTTTGAGGAAAGGATTCGTATGCTCGAGCAAAAGCAAAGAAGAGACTTTTGAGGAAAGGATTAGGGATTGCAAATGCCAAGTCGGTTGGAAGCCCCCGCCTCTACTATACCGCTTAGCTAGCCCCCAAACATCCGAGTAGTCAAGGCCCAACCCTAACCCTACCACAATAGGTGATGACAGATTTTCGTCGATGACATCCGTAATAATTATTATCTCCGAATGCTCAATCCATTCATAAGCTCGCTGGAGTAGCTAATTTTGTACCGCTATGTACGAGGTGGCTACGGCGCAAGCTCCAAGTGAGATATGTCTCTGTTCTAGATGTCGCTGGGGCTGTGTATCCATCCAAGATTCGGAGCTTTGGTGCACGGTGCAAATCTAGCTCCGGTTTCGCAAAAGTGAATGTGGACGGTGTTTGTGCCAATTTCGAGGCCGCCCCACTGAAAATTCCCCAAACGATGAGGTCATGACTTTAGGGCAAGCCGCTGGAACATTCATCCAAAGGGCCCAAGGAGGACATCTACCGAGCTACCGCCCCGTGTCAACTTCACGGAATGTCTCAGAACAAGCATCAAGTCCACGGACTTGATCGCACCGGTTACTCAGACCGACATGGCAAGGGCCCGCCAGATCACATGCATCTACACTCGTGCTCAGCGACTTTTGTGAAGTCGACCTATACAAAGCGAGGCAAGGGCAAGGGCAAATCAAGACGATCGAGTCTTCCTCGATATCCCTTCTGCCGCTGGGTCTTAAATACAAGCCAGCGAGCCGCTGTTTCGAGAAGTTAGACGACCCTACCCTAGGACCGATTGCACGAATTGCATGCATGGTACATGGAATCCAACAAGCTTCTGCTGATCAACGATGCTCGGTGTCACCGCCAAGTTCAAGGAGCATCATTTTAACCACGTATCAAGACGCCTTCACGGTGACCTTCGACGACTTGTTCTGCTCTTCAACCTCGACGAGCTCGACGCCTTAATCATACGATGCCGACATCGTAAGTGTGTACAATCACGGTCAATGTTAAGTGTAATATCGATAAATGTTATATATAACTCCTAGCTTTTGTATAATAGATACATGATCCGTGAAGTTTAAAGAAGGAAATCACCGGTAGGTTTCTCGACCCACACGTTGTCTCCGAGCAAAGCATCACGGCTAATGCAACATTCGCCGAGAATTACGTTATAGATTTTTTTCATGGCTCACCGCAACAAGGAATTCATACTTTTGCCCTACAACCGTAAGTAAGTAGTGTTGCACTACCGCTATACTTAATGTTGATTTGTACTTTATAAGCAACACTAACTTAGGTTTAATGACCATGCCGACATACCGTGTAGGTTCCATTGATTCTAATTGTAATTATACCAAAACGAAATACGTAATATACCTAGATTCCCTACAGAGGGCCACCACAACTTCACAAACTATCCGAGTTTAATCATCGTAAACACATTTCCTCCATAGAAACTCTATTGTAGTCTTTCCTTCCTTTGCAATGGCTAAGGCTAACTTCTTGGAGTCACGAGGGTGTTCGACGTGTTACATGCTAGAGGATGGAATATCAAGGAAGGACGCCGCAACATGATCAAACATTCCTGTGACTTGCTAGCTAGTACACATTAATCCTATATAACACTTCGTAGCAATGCCTCTTGAACTAACCAATTCTATTTTTGCAAAGGTTACCAAAGAATCGCCGGCCGCAACGTCTGTGGATACTATGTTTGCCACAACATGCAACTACTGCTTGCCCGCGATCACCAATGATCCTCAGTTTGTCAATCTTTCAACAATTATTTCATATATACTTACCAATTTATATAAGCCCTAATTTAACCTTCATATCGACAAAGTTGCAAACATCATTAAAACTCATGGAACAGAGCGAGCTCATAAAATTCGATCACACCTTGCGGCATTCCCTAATGCATGTGTCATAAATCCAAATGGGAGTTTCCACAAGGTAGCGTATTGAACTTGATTGAGATAGATTGAACATAATGGTACATGTGTGTAAATTAATGTACATTAATGGTTAATTTTAGTTAATTGATTTGTGAATTGATGTGTGCTTGTTTTAAAATGAATGCAATTTTGATGTGCTTCAAATGAATGAGAATTGGATGTGCTTGTTTCAGAGGGCATGGCTAGCATTTCCGAGGCTAGCCAATAAACGTAAATAGATTAAGCTAATGCAAAGACTACCCAGGCATTTCGGTCAGATGAAACCGTCTCGTGATGATCGATTACCACAGACGGTTCGTAGATGAAACCGTCGTGATAGTCGATCACACACGCACGATTCAGATATGAAACCGCTCGTGATAGGATCATCACGAGCATTCGCTTCATATACGCATCGCTCTGTGGTAGTTCACTATCACGCAGCACGGTTTTATCTACTTTAATCGCCCGCGGTAGTCGAATATCGCGCACGGTTTTATCTACGACCGCTCGCGGTAGTCGATCATCACGCACGCTTTATCTACGACCGTCTCGCGGTAGTCGAAATATCACTGCACGGTTTTATCTACGCATCGTCGCGTGGTAGTCGATCATCACGCACGGTTTTATCTACGCATCGCCTCAGGTAATCGATTATCACGAGCATTTGCTGCATCTACTGCACCGCCTCGTGATAGTATGTTATGCATTTGCTCGAGAACCGTCTGTGATGACCATTAGCATTATCGACCCATAAACTCGCACGGCTCACTGAACCGCCTCAGAAGGCCTTTTCAGTAGTGAGCCTCGCGACCTCGGGGCTCACTCGTGCCCTCGGGCTCTCGCGCCAAGACGCCTCACGTGTTCGAGCCTTTGCGCGCCCGCGTGGTCTATGCCTCAAGACCAGAACTTGTAGCGCCGAGCCCTCTCCACCCACCCTCGCGTGCCTTGCGCAAAGGAACATCAAGATATGCCAGATAATTATATAAGTTGTGAAATTTCGCAACAGATCAAATGCTTTATACTTGGGTGACAATGGAGTCCACACAAAACATCAAATTCTGGGAAGTTCTGGACAAACATGTGTTCCTAACTAGGATCGAATGGTATTGGAGAAATTCGTAGGGCGTAGAGATGTCTTACTGGAAATACCTTCCTACCCTTTATTGTGGAGCACTGCACCTTTTGCACCCGTCAGGCACAAGGAGGTGTTAGACCATGATGGTCATTGATTCTATCTATTGAGTACTGAATAAAGAAAGTCGAGGCGATCGCCGCCGCTTCACGCCTACATCGACACTCCAGAACTAGTGAAGCTATATTATTTACACAGCATGCAGATAACATATGAGCATCCATTTCATAGACATCCAAAAGATCTAGGCACATTCATACACTACATGCCAGCCCATGAGAGAGAGCGGCTTTCATAGAGCACGATAACCACAAGTTCATTAGTATCGTTTTTCTTGTGTTCAAGAAGGTAGCTATCTTGCACTAAAGTGCCGAACAAAAGGGTCACCCAACTCCCTGCAAGACAGGCTCGAAGCCCCCCGGGCAAAACTCGCAGCGCCCTGGCAAAAAGAAAAGGAGAAGCGCCAGCACTCGCAGCCGCAGCCTAGCAAAGAAAAGGAGAAGCGCCGCCCTCGCAGCGCCGGCAATGGACACCGAAGCGCCGCCAATCGAAGCGCTACAGTACCAACGCCTGCGCTGAAGCGCTTGGTTGCCGAAGCGCCAACAAGGCTGAAAGGCGTCGCTTAAGCGCCTCGCACCGCGCCGCAGATTCGAGGACCTCGACGCTTCACGCCCGAAGCGCCGGCAACACTCCACGCCGATCTCGGCCGCCACGCCACCACGGCTTCGCAGATTCAACGGCCGCTCTAGCCACTGCAGAATGGGGAACCGAAGGGCGGTTCGCAAGGCGGGCCGTCAGGGTCAAACCTCCAGCAAAGAGGTCGGTGAAGGAGGCGCCGAGGATCAAGACGGGTCTGCCCGGACCGGCAGCTGCCGAGGCCAGTGGAGCTTGGCAAGGCACAAGACTAAGGAGGCTACAAGACGGCTTCGGTGCCATGAGCAAGGATCACAGAGGGTCGGGCGCAGGACTGGAGCGCCGGCGGCATTGAGGCCAGAGAGGCATGGCGGCCTCCAGCAAAGAAGTCGGTGAAGGAGGCGCCGAGATCACCGCGGGACGGCTCCGGACAGCAATGCCGAGGCCTGGGGGAGCGGTCAAGGCCAAGACTAGGAGGGCTACAGACGGCTCGGTGCCATGAAAGCAAGGACCGTGTAGGGCGGGCGCAGACTGACACGGCATAGCGGCTTAGCCTTGGGAGATGGTGCCAGGGGAGTAGAGCCAGGACCGCCATGGGGCAAGAGCAAGAAGAGGCAAGAGAGAAGAAAAGAATGGAGCTAGAAGTTTCCTTGAGCTGTGAGGTTTGAGCTACGAGGAGATAATGAAGCTGCGCAGGAATAATGGAGGGGAGAGAAGAAAAATGCTTGCCTTCCTTTGCCTTGGATTCCTCCCCCAAAGGATCGGTTAGATGGGTTGAACTGCCTCACCTGGCCAAGCCCGAATCAAGCGCCTTCACGGCGCCTGGCTTGATGTCTTGCCCAAAGACATTAAATAGCTTCTACTGTTTCACATGGGGACACAGAAACATATCATGTGAATAAAGACTAGTCTGAATCAGGACCAATGGGGCCACACCTAAAGGAAACAAGCTTTTGGCAACCCATTCTTTGGACCAAAGCCGGATATGTTATTACCGAATTTTATGCATACATCCGATTGGTCTCGGCCAGAGAGGCACATTTGAAGATCGCCTTTGGCATCTTCTCTCAAACGCCAAAGGCGGGGGGCTATGTTGGAGGAATATTCTATCCCTTTGCTAGTGGGACCCGCTTCCACGGGTAAACACCTACCATCGAGTATGAAAATATAATCACTTGACAAAGACCATCTCAGATCCTCGCTTGTACCAGAAAGACTATATTGCCCCCAACCGTATGCTTAGAGTAGTCAACCTCAAGGGGTATTTTGGTCATTTGTACAGTGCTTGGGAGCCTATAAATACCCATGTATCCCCCTCTCAAGGGGGGCTCTAACAATACATATAAGCAAGTCACTAGGTGAGCCTTGGGAGGATCCTCGAACCCCGCAGCCACCGACAGGAGTAGGGCGGTTCTCTGACCCCGAACTCAGATAAACCCCCGTGTCACTCTCCTCTCAGGACGACACCGTGAGCACCGACCGACGTCCGCCTCCTCACTGTGGTTTGGTTTTTACACCATCAATGTGCCATGACCTCCCGTCCAAGATCGTGTGGTGGGACCTCCTCCCACCACTTATGGTGTACCGGCTCAAAAACAAAACCGATGGCCAGACCTCCCCATCCTCTCAATCCAACGGTGGGCTTGAGGTCTGTTTTCTCCTAGCTTGGGCTCGCGTGCAAGAGCTGCGGCGGTGGAGAAAGTCGAGCCGGCCATGTCCAACGGCTCTGCAAAAGATTTAATGCGTGTCGACCTCTTTTCGCCCCTAGGCCATGCCCTGCCCTAACCTACTCTGTCCTCTCCATCATGTCAACTCCATGGACCTCCGTGGACCTCCCATGGGCTAAGCTCACCATGAGCTTAACCCGTGGTCCGTAACCTCTTTTGCCCTAGCTATAAAACCCCCATGCTGTTCTTGGCTTTTTACACACCATTGTTGCCTTGCTTGCACCTCTGGGCTTGCGAGCTCTAAACACCCGTAGCTCTCCTTGGCCACCATTGTTGAAGACCTTAGAGCTCCTCGGTGGCCTTGTTCCAGTGGCTCTCCTCTTCACTTCCTTTCTTCCATTCATGCCATTTTTCCTCAGAACCAAGATCCTAACTTGTTTAGTTGGGCATTTCGCAGAGGTGGCTAGTGTGGAGCTTGGAGTTGGCCGTGAAGCTCCTTGTCTTCCCCAGCTCCGGTCCTCACCTTCTCGACCTCCTCAAAGACCTCCGACCTCCGGTAACTCTCCGATAGTCCTTAGATGTCGGGCACACGCTTGAATGATGTCGCGAGCTTTACTTCACTGAATTGGTCGCTTGGCCATGATTGTCACTTTTGTCCTCTCGGCTCGCCGGCTGCTCAAGGCCGCCGTTGCCGAGAGTGGTCCGCATGCAGCGCGAACACTATTGCGCACACAATGGTACCTTCTGATGTCGCCAAGAAGGTCTACATCGCGGCGAGACCATTTCTTCGAGCTCGGGTTTTGTCGGACGTAAATGGCGGTTGCGGTCAAGTTCGGACAAAGATCCTCTCTTTAATGCCCTAATCATTGATAAGTCTCATTAATCATTGGTTTCGCCATTCGCTCTCAACCCCGCCCCTTTGGCGCATTAAAGACCTCATTTGGACCTCCTTGTGTCCCACGCAGATTATCTCACGGCCCGCGACGCTGCAGACGCGGCGCGAGCGCGATGGCGCTGATCTGGGCCGCCCAAGACCTCCTCCGAGGAGATCTTGAACGCCCAGACCTCTCGGCGCATCGTGGCGCCTGCACCTCCCCAGAGGTCGTGGCGTTAAGTCCTCGCGCCAGGACCTCCTCGAGGTCATCGAGACCGCTGAGGATCTCCTCGCTGATCCGAGCCGCCCCGGTCCTCCCTCCTCGTGTTGCGGTCCGTTGATGCACCATCAACTGCCACGACCTCCCCTTTCGCGTGCACGTTCTTTGGGAGGACATGGACCGTTGGATCCGAGATCCACTACCCATGACCTCTGGACCTCAGCGCCTGCGTGTAGGCAGAGTTCTCTGGGAGGTCTTGAGCCGTTAGATTCAAAATCTATGGCTCATGTCCTCCCCGGCCTTTGTGATTTTTGGGATTTTCCAGAGAACTCTTATTTTGTAAACTGAAAAAGGTATGAACTTTAAAATTGCATAACTAATTCAATTTAAATTCAAATAGGGTGATTCAAATTGTGTTAGCTCTGGCTTGACCTTGACTCCAATCTAAAAATGGTTAAGAGCCCAGTTCAGCTCCAGAACATGGTTTTGCAAATAGATTTTAAAACTAACTTTAAATGTACACTCAAAATAGTGTTTAACTTGTAAAATGCATAGGTAATGCTCTGTAGATTATTTTTGAGTGAATCCAACTTTGTTGGTTTCCTCTATTAATGAACTTACTGTAAAAATTAGTTTTGAACATGTTGCTGTTGTCAAAAAGAATACTTGGGCATTATAATTTTGTTCAACTTCTTGTTTTTGAAAAATTATAGAAAATGCATAATAGCTCCAAATGAGGTGAACTCAATTGTGTTATTCATCTCATGAGGTGCTGGTTTTACTGTAAAAATCTCAGCTGCACCACCCTTCTAGAAAATGTTGCCTAATAATTAAATTAGTGAATAGTGGCAGTTTGGTATTTTTAGGGCTGAGCAGATTTGTTTTGCTCATAACTTTTGCATTGAGAATCCAAATCCATTGGTTCTTGTTTCTAAATTCCCTAAAAATCATCCTCTTGCTACTGTAGAATTTTCAGAGCATTTGGAGTTTGTTTGCTATTTTGTCTTTGTGGTTTTCGTCGTTCTTATCGTTTCTTTTCGCCTTTTCGTTAGGTGCCGACGAGTACTTTGATCCCGTGAGTGATCCTCAGCAATATATTGAGCAAAATCAGCAAGGCAAGAAGTTTGATCATATCCCATTATTGTCCCATTACTTTAAAGTTTAATACTTTGTTTCACTTATATGTATGCATGCTACTTTGTGTTAAAATGTCGTTAGAATCGTATAGATGCATATTCTGTAGGTAAATGTTCATTCTCTACTACTAAGCCTAGGACTATCTTGCTGCGATTTAGAGTTCGATGGATGGACTCTTATCGCTTAGTAGTTTACGTTGATAATGCTTAGAAATGCTTAGATAACGGTAAAAATGGGCGGTTGTCGACATTATGTCGATGACCTTGATCATACTAAAATCTTTATTCCATTTTGTCCATCTTGTGTTTTGTTACTTTGCAAACAAATAAAACCAAAATGAAAACAAAACTGTTATTGACTTGGGCACAATGGATGTTGGTGTGATATGTTGGGTGTGAATGGAATGGTGCCTAGGTCCCCAAGGACCGAGTTACTTGTGTCACTAAGCCAAGCGCTCTTGCGTGCTAACCACACGAGGGGATATGGGACCTCTCTTGACTAAGTACTTTGGGAGGTGTTAATTATGAGTCGGGTCGGTGGGTGTGCTTTAATTGTGTTGTGTGTGGTGTGGGAGGAGCATTATGCAGGCCAGGTTAGGGTGCCTAGTGTGTCCTTATCCTCGTGGGTTGCGGCTCTTAATTAGCATCATCCATTGAAAATGTCTCGTAGGACTTAGCCGTCTTTAAGATACCAAAGGAAGTGTGCTAAATCATGTGGCTAAAAGGCGATTCGACGTGTGGGTACATTGGTACACCCCGCAGGTTAAAACTATTCAATAGCCTCGCCCTAGGTTATGGACATGCTTGGTAAGGTCGTGCAAGAACTAGACTACAACATTTAAATTAAAACTTGATGGGTTGGTATGAATGGATGTTCGTACTATTGTGGTGACTATTGGGTTAGTCACTTCCAGGATTGTTGTTGTTATCTATCATCTTGTTACTTGTCTCGTTGTTTCTTACAAATGAAAAATGAATTGCAAAATTGCTTTGGAATCTATTTAAATATTGCAAATGAAAACTTGCTTTATGCTAAAATAAGTCAAAAGCCTCATCCATTCAAATAAAGCTTGCATGTAGTTAAACTATAGTTCTGTTATACTACACGTCAGTCTTGCGAGTACATTTTTGTACCCATTTGCTTTGCTTAATAACTTTGTTGTAGAGGAGGTAGAGCCTAAAAAGCTTTACTTTTGTGAGATGTGCATGGGCTGGGAATCGAGCTAGGCGTCTTGGTTGGTTGCCTTGTGGGCTAAAGGCAAACCTTGTGGCTCCCTTTTGTTTATCGCCATCTTATGGCATGTTGCTTCCGCTGTGTTACCTTTATTGTTGTATTTGGCCGGTCGGTCCCTTTTGTAATAACTCTAAGTTATGTATGTCTTTTATTCTAGTCGTGCTTGGTTCTATGTCTTGAATGGAATTGATGCATGATTTTGTAAAGAGGTGTGTATACTGCATTCTGGGAAGTATACACATCTCGAAGACACGGATTATTATGTTTATGATGCTAGGGTCAATGGATGACTAAGTATTACAAGCCTAATAAACCGGGGTCCTCACAATGGCTATGCAGATGCGGGTACCTGTCGGAGCCGTATACAGCCAAGTCGCAAACAAGCTATGTATTTCTATGTGGTGGAACTACAATTTCATGAAAATTGTCTAAGCAAAGTCTTGTATCACAAGATTAGGGGGGTTAAAAAACCTGTTTTGAAGTTCAAGGGGTTAACTAGACTTTTCAAAAAGTTCGAGGGAGTAAAATGGATTTATTCCTTTCAATTATTTGAGAGAATTTGGTAGTTGTAATACACTATTTCATCGCTAATGTCTCAATGCTAAAATCGTGTATTACAAATAGCGAAATAACTAAAATCGTTGAAACAAGTATTGAAATCACTAAAATAAGTCCTAAAATCATTGAAACAAGTGCTGAAGATAAATAAAACAACAACAAAATAATGCGCACATGCAACCGACGAGATACAAGGCAATTTAACTTTGGGGAGCGCATTAGAGATTTTTTCCAAAAGAAAATACGGGGGACGTGCTCTCGCGTGCTCGACATTGTGGGTGAGTTTTGCCCAGAGAAATGGGCAAGGATGGGCCACTCCTGGTTGGGCTCTCTTATCCTTTATCGTCTGGGCCTACCTTGTACCACCGGTCGACAGAGCCCGAAACGCCGAAACCCCGTCCGCCTCTCGCTCTCCCGAGTCCCGAACCCTCTCGTCGTCTACTCGCGTCGCATCCGCCGCCGAGCTAGGGCTTGCTACTCCAGCGTCTACCCTCGGGTCCCTCCATGGCGTTCGACGACGAGGAGGCGGATCTCGTGGTCTACGGGACGCCGATCGAGCGGGAGGAGGACACCTCCGCCCGCAAGCGCCGGGCCGTCGCTGACGCAGGCCAGCTCCGCGCCCTCCCCGCTTGGAAGCAGGAGGTCTCCCTCTCTCCCTCTTTTACTACCCTTAGTTTGGTCGCGGCACTGAGGGATGTGTTTCTCCATGTGGGGAGCGATTGGTGGCGTCTTGATTGCTGATAGATTTCAGCCCTAGGCATATGCAGTTCCGTAGTTTAGTATCAACTGATGTTATTTTCATCTCTCTCTCTCTCTCTCTCTCATTTGCGGCTACCATAGAAAGTGGGTTGGTGATTTTATTCCGTTTTAGTGTTTTAGGAATTAGGAGCCATTGTACTTCTTTAGTTGCGTTTGACTGCGGGTCGAAATGGATGCTGCAAATGTTCTTCAATTTAGGGTTTGCGGTGTAATTGTGTGGAATGATTTCCTTCTTTTGTTACCTACCTGTTGAAGTTCTCTCTACTGTAGGCATTTTCAAGTTATGTAGCATATGATTTGCTTCAAGTAGTAATACTCCTCTTTGTTTACTAAAAACGAGATGGTAATCGCACTGTAGGTGAGGGATGAGGAGGGGCGGAGAAGATTTCATGGTGCATTTACTGGAGGCTTCTCTGCTGGCTTCTACAATACTGCTGGCTCAAAAGAGGGTATGTTGTCTTAAGCTTGTAATTCTAATACCATTAAAGAAATGGATGTCATAATAAAACCAGTATGATTTATTTACTCCAGGATGGACTCCGCAGACATTTACATCATCACGAAAAAATAGAGCTGAGGTTCAAAAGCAAAGCATATACAGTTTTTTTGATGAGGAAGATATCAAGGTATGTAATTATTTCTTTCTACTGCTCACATTGCTATTGTCAAAAATTGATCTTTTTGGCAATCTGCATCTGTCACATAGTGTTTTGTTTTATTTCAAAGCAAGATATTCCGTTTTGGGCTGCTTAATGTTAAGACAGACACATCATTTTCTCGTGAGGAAGAAATAATTAGATGACATCACTTTGTATTTTTTAAAGACGTTTTCCTTGTGAAAGGTAAAGATTGGCTTGTAGATAAAATTGCACCTTGACTTGGAGTAGAATGATAAATAAGAAGATTTTAGTTTTCATTCTGTAAAACTATGCTAGGACAACTATGAGTGTGTGCAAGCAGATCGTGTTCTGCTTCAAGCAGTTGGTACTAATTATGTAACTTGTATTGCCGTGCATCCTTTTTACAGATGCTTGCAGTAAAAGTACCTCTAGTGCTGATGTGTATCAGAGAAGAAAAAGATATTTATCCTTGTAAACTGTCCTTAATGGTTCTTAGAATGTTGAAAATGACTAAATGTTGACTTATTTGACTGATCTTGACCTCGAAAAATGCCATAAATTTCTTGTTTTGCTGTGGTCCTATAAAAGTGATTTCTCACCATAAATTTCTTTTATGAAAATGTGAATCAATCTGTTGACAATTCGGGCACCCATTGCAGGATATGGGTGGTAATGCCTTGGAAACATCTCAGCAATATGATACATTTGGTTTTACAGCTGCAGAACATGCCCGAAAACAAGCATCCAAGGAACAACACGATAGGTTAGCATCTTTTCATCCTGTGTTATTAATTGTATAACCAGCATAATGTAGAGTTAGCCTAATCTCTTTTTGTCCTATGATTATCTTTTGAATAGAAATAGCTTCTCAATGTGGGAACAGCCAACTAACTCCCTTCCAATGAAAAGAAATTGAAAATAAAAATGGAAGAGACAAAACCACTGTCATCCGTACTTATAACCGCACAATTTTTTTTGGATATATACATCACATATTCTTTATGCAAAAAATTAATTGGCTATATGCACACGTTAGTTTTCTAGTGTTACTTGTTCTTTATCTATTTATGTTCTTACAACTAAGCCTTTAAACTCAAATGCCATCGTTGGCTAGGTGTACTTGAACTGAATGAGCCTTCACATTGATATATATTCATCCTTACATATCTGTATGCAGACCGTCAGCTATTCCTGGACCTATTCCGGATGAATTGGTGGTCCCCACCACAACTTCGATTGGTTTGTTGTTCTATGTTATTTTATCTTTCAAACCATGTGCATTGTCTATGCATTTTCAGATGAAAGTAATATCTTGACATCATTTGAGCAGGTGTGAAATTATTGATGAAAATGGGTTGGCGCCAAGGTCGTTCCATCAGGGATGCACATGCTGAATCTTTATATGGTATGTATTTCATAGTCAATATATGGAAACTAAAGCTGTTTCATATTCGATATATGGGACAAACTTGCCCCATTTCGCCTCCAGTATTTTTTCCCCATAAATTCAGCCACTCCCACCCAAAGTGCAGCCTATCATTTGGTCAGAACTCGTGAATACTACCGTCATGAATGGTCTGTCATATCAACTGCATAGAATCTCAGTTTACAAATTATCTTTAGTTCAGAAACATTATTTATCTAGAAAATTTCATTGTGTTTTTGGTGGTGACCTTATTCCTAAATGGTTCTAAATTTCTAGCTTCCTGTTGTTTTCTAACTATTAAGTATTAACTGTTGATGCATACAGAATCACGCAGGGCAGCTAGAAAAGCCTTTCTTGCACTCTCCGGTATCAGTAATGATGAGGATCAAGATCAAATTGCGTCTCACAAGTCTGGAATGGATGAAAATGTTGCAGGATCATTCGAGGAAATACATGCCTCTGGAAATACCCCTGTAAGTAGGACAAGTGTTATTTACTTATTTGCTGCTTGCATGTTCAAATCAATATGTTTCCCTGTTTGATTCTATATGAGCATTGTTCTAAGGTTTCACCATTTTTTTTCCTTTTCTGTCATTCTTTATGTACAAAAATTGTTTAATGGATATTCTTTTCTTCAACTTAAACCTTGTACCCCCTCTGTTTTATAAATGATGTTTTAGAATGCACGTGGTTAAATTTCGAAAAATTTGACCTCTAATAATTGCTAGATTGTTTAGATTGGCCACATAAAAACTATATTATTTAATTTATTATTGTTAAGCAGTAAGTACTTTCATACTATCATAGTTTTTCAAGTTCGTAAACATTTTTTTAAAAAAATCAATTGCCAAAGTTCTATCTTGAAGACCAGAAGAAGTCATAAACAGCAGTGCATCACTTATAAAAGACAGAGGGATTAGTTGTTATGGGCTGAGGGTGGTTTGGATCGAAGGGGATAGGCATGGGAGGTGGCAGGGAGAGGTCCTGATCCTTGACTGCAGCCTGCCGTCGTGAGGAACGGGAGGTGGGTGCACTCTGTGCAAGGAACAGAGGGAATGGGTAACCTTCTGTTGTTCTTGCTTGCCTTTTCACGTTACAAACTCTCCCTTTAAATAGATAGCTCCTAAGAATGATTTCTTGAAGATAAAGAAATCAACTAATTGATGGAGGTGTTAGATTTTGGGAGAGGAGAGAAATAGGGGCTGAATTCTTCATTCTATTGCAAGAGCTCAAAACCCTAGACTGGCTACAATTACATAACTACCCCTAACCCTTACATGACTATTACACTTGTACCGCACATTACACTAATACCCTTAACACCCCACTCAAACTCAATGCGTATGCAATAGCATTAAGTTTGAAGAGGACAACACTAAAATAAAAGACAAATCCGAAGTCCGAGCTTGAAGATGTCGTTGAAGCATGCAACTCTTGAACAAAAATTTTCATTCGGTTCTTCACACACGAATGTCTTGATTTGGGGATGTTGAAACCGACAGGAATAGAGAGATATGTCGAATCAAGCCGATGAAGAGAGAGAGAGAGAGAGAGAGAGAGAGATGAAGACGCAAACCAGATCAGCCCACCCAAGAAGTGAGGTGATAGTGTCCGAATCTGGCGCTTGATGAAGGCAAAGACGGCGGACCAGATCCACCCACCCAAGATGTGAGGTGACGGTGTCGAATCTGGCGCTCGAAAAAAACAGAGAAAGAGACAGTTGATGATAACGACAAAGAAGGCCATTGGTCAAGAGTCACAATGATGCGAAGATGTGTAGCAAGATGGTTGCAAGAGAGGGCCAAGAGGGCAAAGTCGCATCAACAACGATAACAAGGTGACCACACTCGATCCAATGGACGGATCGCGTCAACCCGAAACGGAAGAAGCAATTGGCTGATTGACAAAGGATACGATGAACTAGCACGACTTCGATGAACTCAGAGAGATGCAGTGGACTTGGATGGACTCGATGGAAATCAAAGGAAAATAGACTTAACTAGCAATAGATACAAGCATTAGCAGCAGCACAGTAGCAGTAACTCAGCTAGTCCAACGGAAAGACCAAAGAGGACAAGACGAAAGATGAATAAATGAGGCTACAGATGGCGATTCGACAGAGTCAGGCCGAGATGGTGGCGGCAACGATGAAGCGGCGAGATGGCTAACACCAACCCAAGAAGGCAGAGAGCACAACAGGGCACTGAGCCAAAGCAGAGGCGAGGCAGCAGAGTAGTCGGAGCAGAGGACCACCTTAGAGAGCAGACGAGCTAGATTGGAGGATCACTTCTTCAGCAAGAGTAATGATGATATCGCCTAGCGACCTCGATCTACACTTCGCTGCGGAAGCGAGGCGGATCCGTGGTGGCGGCGACAAGACGTCCTCGATCCGAGGTGGACGATGATGAGGCCAGCCGAGATTCATGGTCAGCAGCGATGGATCGTGGCACCGACGACGAGGATCGGTCGACGACAACAAGCTGTTCCAGATTTGACGAACTGTGCTTTGCCATGTACATGCTCTCCTCCTGCATTGGCTCATCCGGTGACATGGTTGCTCGCTTGCTTGTGCACGAAGGGTGCCCAACCCCGTCGCCGCATCGTAGAGTAGAGGAGGGAGGGGCAGCTACAGCACGGATCCAGCCAGGAGCAGAGGACGAGGTGTGGCGGCGCCAGGAGACTGAGGACGAGACGCAACGGCACCAGGAGCTTAGATCTAGCGGAGCGGCGACGTCCGAGCGTGGATCCAACGGTGCAGCGACTCCAGGCGACAGGAGACGACCCACAGGTCGTGGAGAGTAGGGAAGAAAAAATCGGCTTATTCTGCGTGAATCGGATCTACCAAGGTAATCGGAGAAAACGGGTTTTGCAAATTCAAATTCCAATTTTCAAATTTCGGCTGGTTTTTAAGCAAATTCAAGCGAAATTCGTCCGGATTTTTTCTCGAAATCTGTTCTTGGCGGTTTTTTCCTACCGACGACTGGATTTGGTCCCAGATCGCTTTTGGATCCTTGGTGGAGAAGACAGCCGCCTCACGGATCCTCAAAGATTAGTGACGAGGATCGGCGAGGTGGAAGAAGCAGAGGCTCTGGCGAAGGATCTTCGAGCGCCGTCGAGTGAGGATCTTCGGGCGAGCGAGGAAGTCGGGGTGAGGGTCTGCTTTTTCGGGTCGGGCGAGTATCTTCGAGCGCCGTCGGGTGAGGATCTGCTTCAACATCTTGCTTCGACAACGTCTTGCTCTGCAACTCGGTTGGTGATAAGGCACGACCATGGTTATCAAGTCGTCGACTAGTCGACAAGTCACCGGAGGACGACTGACTAGAGGCGCCGACTCGACTTGCGCCGACAAGTCGGTCGACTAGTCGACCAGTTGGAGGCAAGTTGAGCGACTGGGACGTGGGGCCGAGTTGTCAGGGGCAGTGGCAAAGAGACAAGAGGGGGGAGTGAGGGTAGTCGGGCTCAACCTCACGTGTGAGCTCGGAGAGGCGCAGCCATGCAGCTCCCAGATCCGGTCTCTGCAGCGCCGTCGGCCAGCTTCCACCTCGTCGCCGGCCTTCGTTCTCCTTTCTCCGCGTCGCTGGTCTTCGCCTCACGCGTGAGCTCGGAGAAGCGTAGACGCCGTAGAGCTTCAGATCTGGGCTCCGAAGCCAGCTCCCACAGCCGTCGGCCTTTGCCCTCACCCCTCGGAGCCAGCTCCCACCGCGCCGCCGCCGGCCTTCGTCCTCCTTCCTCCTCCGTGCCGCCTGGCCGCAGCTCCCATCGCTCCCGTCGCCCAGCGCCTAGGTATGCTCCTCTCCTCTGGTCCTCTTCCTCTCCTCTGTTCCGTTGGAGTAAGGGAGGGAGGTAAGGAGGAGCTTCGATGGCCCTGTATTTGGGGAAGGAGGAGTTCGGTGATTTGGGGCCGATCTTGGCGTGAGCGTGGGCGTGGAGGATGATTTGGGGCCGCCGCTGGAGATCGGGAGGAGGGCCGAGGAGGGTGTGGGGAGAAGGGGGAACTCGGGCAGAGTGGATATTGATAGGGTCCGTCTGCTAGTGTACATCTAGATTCAAAACTTTGATGGATCTGTCTCTTTTTAATCCATTCTCCTAGTATTTGATAAGAAGTTAAGAACTGTGTTAATTACGTTCTTGTAATGCAGAAGCACAAAAAAATGGCAAGTGCAAGTATTGCATCCTCCGAGACCGTGTATGATCCAAAGACCGATCCAAAACGGAAGGCTAAGTCTAATTATCTGGGATGGAAGTACGGCTTTTGGCCAGTTATTGGCAACCAAGATTTAGTCCAATGTTCACTTTGTGACTGGAAGGTATTGGGAGGAATCAAGAGGTTTAAGGAGCATCTTGCGGGTGGGTTTGGAGATGTTCAAAAATGTGCTAAGACTACAACAGCAATCATGAAAGAGTTGCGAGAGGCATTGTGGAAGTACAAGAAGGGCAGACCACACTTTCTAGATTGTGATAATGAAGGAGAAGATGAAGATGTGAGTGTGACAACAACCGACAAGGAGTCCCAAGCCTCTGTTGTGCAACCAAGTTTTGGGATAGCCGACATGTGTGACAACAATCGAAGATGGTGATAGAGAGAACATGGATGCTACTACTAATTTAGATGAGTAATGAGTTCGAGATGGATGACTTTTGAGAGATGAGAGTTGGACATGTTATTGTTGTGGATTTATGTTACATCATTAGACTCTAAGTTTGTGGACTTATTTTATTGTCGTGGACTTACGTTGGCTATGTCGTGCTTGTTATATTGCTCATGATTCATGTCATATGAACAGTACCAGTCGACTAGTCAGCGACTAGTTGGTAAGTCGGTCACTAGGAGGGTAGTGTCGACTTGCCGACTTAATAACCTTGGGCACGGCGACGTGAGAAGATCAAGCGTCAACTCGAGCAGGCGAAGACCCGATCCAGATGGGATCTGGACTGCGACGACGAGCGGCGATGTGAGGCGGGAGGCGCCGTGGTGGAGCGGCTCTGATACCACGTCGGGCGAGGAGGATCGTGTGAGCTCCGTATCACGCGAGGAGGCGGCGGAAGCAGTGCGACGAGCTCCGGATCGAAGTATCCGTTGGATCTGGTGCGCAGAGTCGATATGAGGATCGTGCGAGCTTTGGATCGAAGGATCCGTCGGAACTGGTGCATAGAGTCGATCCCACCGAATCTGGTGTGCAGAGTTGATGCGAGAACGGCTCAAGCCCACCGACCCGAGCGAAGAGGTCTTGCTCCGGATCTACTGTGTTGCTACTGCTTGACGACGCTGTTTGATGATGCTGATCAGCTGATGAAGTGATGCTACTGCTTGAGAAGTGTAGACCGAGACTGCTAGTTGATATCACTGTTGCTACTTGACAAAGAAACTACTGATATGTAAAGATAAAAACGAGATTGAGTGTTGCCCCTGGGAGTGAAGATTGCTCCTCTCGGGGGCGGCTTGGGTGGAAGAAGATAGAGGCTAGAGTTTGGATCTATGCTCTAATACCATGTTAGATTTTGGGAGAGGAGAGAAATAGGGGGCTGAATTCTTCATTCTATTGCAAGAGCTCAAGGGACAATATATAATGTACAAAAGAAACCCTAGACTAACTACAATTACATAACTACCCCTAACCCTTACATGACTATTACACTTCTACCACACATTACACTACTACCCTTAACAGAAGGAAATAATTATCAAATCTTAATGATAAGGAAGGCAACTAATTAAGCATGATCCTCCTGATCTTCGGATGATTGGAGTGTTGGACACCCCTCTCCTTGTGCGCGGCTGACCCTGATGGCCCTCCTTCCGGTGCCAATGGAAGTGGGTGGCATCCATGGTGTCAGTCTCGGCGAGTTGCAGATTAGCGGTGGAGATAAATGCAAGAATCTTGTTGAGCTTGGCTGAATTGTAACCCCCTGTTTCTTGCCATGGATGGCGATGCAGCAAATGGCTCTGATTTTATGGGCCGAGGGTGTGTTGGATCGAAGGTGATAGGTGTGGGAGGTGGTAGGGCGAGGTTCTATTCCTTATTATGGTGGGACCTCACTAGGTTGCTGTCAAGGACCAGGACCCCGCCCTGCTACCTCCCACTCCTATCACCTTCTATCCAACCCACCCTTCAGCCCATAACAGTAGCATCTAAGTTATTGTTGCTCACAAAATGTGCATGTGAATGCTAACTTATTTAATATTCGTAGTTGCATGGCTCATTAGCGGTATACATGAAAACTTATGTTGATCTGGCTGATTTTCCCTAACTATTTAGGTATATGTGCTTCATCCAAAGCAAGATTTGCATGGTTTAGGTTTTGACCCATTCAAGCATGCTCCTGAGTTTAAAGGTACCATGTTCCTACAAGATGCACATTAGGTTCCTTTCATAGCATGAACTCACATTTATTTCTTTTGTAGATAGGAAAAGATTGCAGAAGTCAATAAATAGGGACCGCAACAGAAGTGATGTTTCAATGAGGGGGAGCCTCCTGATTTCTAACTGTATGATATAGTCATTGTTCTTTTATACTGCTTGCTATGCTGTTGATATTACCTTATTATATCTGGGGAAAAATCTTATCTAGTTGTTCAATCATCAGCAGGACAGTATGCTCCCGGCTTTGGGATTGGGGCACTCGAAGAGCTTGATGTCGAAGATGAGGATATTTATGCATCAGGTAATTGTGTAATCTTCTGGTCAATTTTAATACCTCCGAATGTTAATATGGGAGGTCTTGATGGAAGCATATGACATTTTTGTGTGCATCAAAATGCAGTAGTGGGTTATGATGGATTCTGAACATACAATGTTTATTTTCTTGTACCTTTTCAAGCTGAAGTCTAATTTGTTTCTATGAGGATGTTTGTTTTCAAATGGTTAGTTTCTTGTACCCTTTCAAGATGAAGTCTAATTTGTGTCTATGAGGATGTTTGTTTCCAAATGGAAGTCTTTGTAGTTGCATATTCAGGTTCATGAGACCTTAATAGGCTTGTTCTATCACTGTGAGAAGATGCTATATCTTCGGTTTGATAGACATATTGACTCTTGACATTTCTCACCTGGCTTTCTATCCTAACATTTGTTGTCCTTACTTTTTAGGTTTTGCTTATGAACAAACTGAAGTTGATATTGAGCCTTCAAAAACATCTGGTGATAGTAATTACAAACTTGAAGACAGGAAGAGAGGTGTATTCCTTAGCTTTAAAATTGCCTCAAACTCCGAGTACAAACTTGAAAGGTGACGCTTCTCTTTGGTTCATATATATATATTTTTTCATCTTAATGGATTAGCTTGGTTTTTCTATCCAAATACTTGCTTGAACTTTGGAAATATGGATCTTTCTCTTTCCATTTTACTGTCTTCATGTTTTTTTTTGGCTATTTGTGCTATCGAAAGATATTCTATAATTGTTTAGTTGAGTTGGATTTATTAATGGCAAATCTCTTGTCGGTTAGTAGTTGGAAGAATCATCTATGCACATAACATGACGTCTAATTCTGATGTCTACTCAAGGTTCCAAATCCGCCGTAGAATCGGCCGGTAATCGCTTGAGCGATTCTGGACGAGGGTGACTGGAGGAAAATACCGGCGGTTTTTTCAATTTTTGAATGGATTTCAATTTGATTTAGACGAATTTTAGCAAATTTGACGATTCTGATGCGGAGGAGGGGCGGATTCTACCCTCTCAGGTTATCGACCCTTGTGTCTACTTATGAACGTTTGTCTCTTTAGAGTTTAGACCTTTTGTACGAAGCAATTAGAAAAGATATATCCAAACTAGAGAAAGTTTACGGTACCTTCTACTATCAATATGAGGAATATAAGTTAAATGTAACCCTTAACATCAAACTAATTAGAAATTAACAAAATTTAGCCCAAAATAGCTCTAACCACCCAACGAATCCCCATAACCATGCCATTGTGTGTGGCGATCTGTGTTTCCAAATGAATCACTAGATGTGATTTTTAATGGTGGCCTCATCAAGCTTTATCTCTTGCTACTTCCTACTCTGTTCTTTGTCACATCTCTATGTCACGGCTGTAACGGCAGCAAGGCATTCATGGCTATTCCGCGTGTTAATGGTTCTCGCTCTACATTCAACAAATCAACATTGAGGGGCCACTTAGTGTTTGGTTTGGTGCATAAGGGTGGATGGGATGGGATAATCCAAGATTTGGAGGTTGTCCCTGTGTTTAGTTGGGTGGATTGGACCAACTCATCCGGGATGAACCCATCCCACTTGAGGGAATATTCATACAGATGCATGTTGTTGTATGGCCATACAAGCACGCATCACTTCCTTATTAGTTGTGTCGTTGTATGGCCAATTGTAGTGGCTGGATAAATTTCTGTAGCTGGTGTATCACTGATCAAGAGGAGATGACAGAATTCGAGAGAATGCATTTGGTCGCAATGTTTGTGATCTGCAGTTATAAGGTGATGTAGAGGTAATCTCACCACATGTAGAGACTAGTGGAGGTCACCACAACCAACTTCATCCCACCCATCCCTCCAACCAAACAGCAACTGGGATCACCCCATCCACCCAACCAAACACGTTTAGGTACCATCCCATGTTCCCATTCAACCAACCAAAAGGCTACTTGGATCATCCCATCCCAGGACCCATCCCACCACATTCTGGATCATCCCATCCCATCCACCCTCATCCACCAAACCAAACACTACCTTAGTTGTCTGTGAGTGTAGATAGGCAACCAGGGGTCCAGGACATCTAGAATGAATAATTAGTAGAGTTCCCTACATTTCATTTGTTCAGAAGAACAATTTGAAAAACTTTTTTCCTTGAAACCGCATGTCCTTTGATTAGGGGCATGATTAAGAAGATTTAGGGAAAAAAAGCCCTGCTATGATGACTCCATTGAGGACCTAAAAGACTGATTGCATCGTGAAGCATCAGCAGTCTCCAGGGATCCAAGAGGTTCAAGCAACACAGTTCATGTAGCAGGCTATCATAGACGCATGGACAGCATGGACACATCGTACTCATACAACCACCTATCCTCATTGATGTATCTAGTAACACATGTCATATAGCACGCCTCTTCGTCGTCACTGGCCACAAAGGGTTGCTCGTCCTCGCTACCACTGCGGCTTAGTATGAGATGAGCATTGTTTGGCTGATCAAATAAAGACGCACAAGCATGAACCAAATATTCTGTAGAGATTAAGAATCCTAGATAGAATCAGATATTCGTATGCATAAAGTACTACTGATACATGCCATATGTGGTTACAATCTTACCCTTTAAGAGAATTATACTTGGTGGTGGAGTCAAGAAAAAAAAGCGGCCAGTAACAGGAAATCCTAGTGGGAACTGGGAGGAAAAAAATCGGCCAAAAAATTTCAAATTTAAATTTAAATTTATGACTGTATAATGCACTTCCTAGGTTGGTTTAGGCATTTTTTGTGCTAGATTACCTATTGTATGAGCTAAATATGCTTGAATTATTGTACTCCCAAGTCCTAACATTTTTTAGACAATTTAGCCTAGCTAGTGCATACTGTTAGAGATATATGTATAGTGTGTTATTCTCCATTGTTATGAGGGGTTATTTGCATATTCACCTATACTTTGTATATATATACCGGCCCTTTAGCCCCCTAGCAATACAAGCGCTATTCATAACATGGTATCAGAGCGTACCTAGGGTTTTTCCCGTCGCTCCGCTTGTACGTCTCCCGAGCGGATCCTCTTCTCCGCTGCGCTCGCCGTCGACTCTCCCTGTCGACTACTGCCTGTTGCTGTCGCCGGATCTTCATCATGTGCCGGTCAAAGCTGAGCCCGACTCCTTGCGCTGTCGCCGGATCGTCTTCTGCCGCTTCCGCCTCCGTCCGGACTCGGCAACTGCCGCCGCTTCCATCGCTCCGATGTCGCTTGGTTCCATGCTGGCCGTCCGGATCTCCACTCGTCATCGGCCGCTTAATCCGGCCAGCGCTCCTCGTAGTTTGCCGCTCATCCACACGAGGCTATCGCCGCCACTTCATTAACGCTTGCCCATTGGTTGTTGTTGCCTCACGGCCCCGCCTTAGGTCAAGACGCCGCCTCGCCGATCCCGCCGGGTCCCTGCCTTAAAAGCAACAAAGACGGGAATCCTTGTTCCCCCATGCGCTCTTTAGGCTTGCAGCCAAACGAAAGCTGCTTTTTAACCGTGGCTTGTTAAAAGTCTCAAAAAAAAAAAGAGTACATTGTCGTCGGGCATTGTTTCCCTCCCTCACTGCCCGGTGATCTTCGATGGTGTTAATTACACCGACTTCGTGTCTCACATGCGCATCCACATGCGTGGTCTTCGTCTCTGAGGCGTTCTCTGGCGATGTCACCTGCCCGCCTTGCCCTACTCCTCCGACGGAGTTTCGCTCGTCGCTGCGCGCTTCGACAAATGACAAGGCCGCTGCTGAGGCCGCCGCCTTTGCGATGATGAGGTCGCCTCGCTACCAAGAGGCTCGATTCCTACAAGGATCGATCGACCGCCACACTCGATGGTACGACGACGACGCTTTCGTCTTGTCTTCATCGCCGATGTCCAAATTTTTAGTTCTCTTCGAGGTTGTGGGACTCTTCGCTTTCGGTTGTGGACTCACGCGCCGTCGTGACGAGCCCTCTCGGTGATGTTTCTACATGTCGTGGTCCGCCAGAGCACTCTCTTCAGCAGATGTGATGCTACCGTTGACGCTTTTACGCTCGAGCTCTGCATCTGGCGTCATTGGACTTCTCCGCGACCGCTTGGCCGCCGCTCCTATCCGTCTTTGCTGGTCAGACGTCTTGACTGGAGTTCTGGCGTGTCTATGATTTCCTTACTCGCCGTCCTAAGTTCGAAAGCGAGAGGTGTGCCTAGCTCCTTGCACGCCATCCTCGTGTCACTCTCCTAGAGGCTCTTCACCGAGATCTACCGAGGAGACTCACTTTGAGTGGTCTTTGGTCTCGATGCCACTCCTCTCGGTGCTCGCCGCGCCGCTCACTCCTACACCGATCGCTTC
The DNA here is from genome assembly GCA_036346405.1 of Phyllostachys edulis. Classification (NCBI taxonomy): domain Eukaryota; kingdom Viridiplantae; phylum Streptophyta; class Magnoliopsida; order Poales; family Poaceae; genus Phyllostachys; species Phyllostachys edulis. The sequence continues at coordinate 38,345,446 of CM070556.1, forward strand.
CATGCTTCAAAGACACCGCCTCTCTAGCTACCGCCACAAGTGGTGGTGACCGCCCTCCATCTGGCGGTGGCCGTCCTCACTGCTCCTACTGCGACAAGGTCAGCCACATTGAGGCACTGTGAAACTACTCCCTACACAGTCAGGTACCTCCCCGTAGATTCTTGATTCTGAAGCATCTTTTCACATGACTTCTGATTCTTCCACTCTGTCTTTCATTACACCTCTTGATTCTCCTGTTAGCGTTCTTACTGCTGATGGTACCTCTTTCTGTCTCTGGTCGAGGACCTCTTAGCAACTCATCTTTTCATGTTCCTTCTGTTGCTTATGTTCCTCGCCTTACCATGCTGACTTCTTTCTGCTTTGGGCGACATCGACCTTGGTTGTCGGGTCATTCTCGACTCTAACTCTTGTTGTGTTGAGAATCGCCACACGGAGCTCTGGTTGGTTCTGGCCCTCGGCGCCTTGACTCACAGCGTCTCTGGGAGCTTGACTGGCTTCACCTTCCTTCCGCTGCCACCGTCGCCGCCAGTCTCTCCACTTCTGCCACTCCTTCTACCAGCTCTTTCCAACAGTGGCATCACCGTCTTGGTCATCTGTGTGGATCTCGTCTGTCGTCTTTAGTTCGTTGTGGCCTTTTGGGGTCTGTATCAAGAGACGTGTCTTTAGATTGTCAGGGCTGTAAGTTAGGTAAACAGATTCACCTTTCGTATCCTCATAGTGAGTCAGTGTGTCAGCGTCCATTTGATCTTGTTCATTCGGATGTTTGGGGTCCGCCCCTTCGCGTTTGAAAGGGGTCATCGATATTATATCATATTTATAGATGATTTCTCTTGCCACACTTGGATATATTTCATGTCTTCTCGTGAGCGAGGCCTTATCTATCTATAAACAATTTGCCACTATAGTTCGCATTACGCTTCTCCACTCCTATTCGTGTCTTCGTGCTAACTCTGCTGGCGAGTACCTCTCTCGTTACCTGCGTAGCTTCCTTGCTGAACAAGGCACTCTCGCTCAGTTCTCTTGTCCTGGTGCTCATGCTCAGAATGGTGTCGCTGAGCGCAAGCATCGTCACCTCCTTGAGACGGCTCGTGCACTGATGATTGCCACCTCTATTCCACCTCACTTTTGGGCCGAGGTTGTTTCCACTACCACCTATCTCGTCAACATCCAACCCTCTTATGCTCTTCAGCCGCGATCCCGCTGAGCGCGTCTCGCGGGTCTTCTTCCGACTACTTTGCCCTTCGCTCGCTTGGTTTGCGTTTGCTACGTTCTCCTCGCCCATCGAGAACGCACCAAACTGACTGCTCAGTCTGTTAAGTGGGTTTTTCTGGGATACAGTGCAGAGCACAAGGGCTATTGGTGCTGGGATCCTGTTGGTCGACGAATGCGGATTTCTCAGGATGTGACTTTCGACGAGTCTCGTCCCTTCTACCCACATCCTGCTTTTCCTTCGGCTTCCTCTGTGGAGTCTCTGTCTTTTTTGACCTTTCCAGATACACCTATATCTGTCTTGCCCTCGTCCACCCGTCCCACTGAGTCTCCACATATTCCTCCTGTGGTCTCTCCGCCGTTGTCACCGCCTGCTTCGTCTCCTGCGGCTCCTCAGGCTCCTCCCACTTTTTCCCCTCTTCTACACTCGTCGACCTCGTATTGAGGATCTTCCAGATGAGCTACCTTTTCCTGATGTTCCATCTTCTCCTGATGCTCCATCTTCCCTTGATGGGTCATCTTCTCCTTGCTACGCTCTCCGCGATCGCTAGTCGATTGACCGCCTGCTTTTGGTTTTTTGGTGCAACTACTCATGAGCTTTGTCTCTCCACGGATGTTTGTTATTTCACCCCGAGTGGCAAGATGCCATGGCCGAGGAGATTGATGCCCTCGAGCGCATTGGTACTTGGGATCTTGTTTCTTTTCCATCTCACTCTCGCCCTATCACGTAAGTAGGTCTATAAGATTAAGACTCGCTCGATGGTTCTCTTGAGCGCTATAATAGCGTCTTATTGCCGGTGGCTTCCAAAGAAGAGTATGGTCGTGACTATGACGAGACTTTTGCTCCTGTGGCTCACATGACCGCTGTTCGCACTCTTCTTTCGGTGGCGTCTGTTCGCCATCGGGTCTGCTTTCGACTTGATGTCAAGAATGCCTTTCTTAATGGCGAGTTGTGTGAGGAGGTCTATATGCATCCGCCACCTGGGTATTCTGTTCCTGCGAGCATGGTCTGTCGCCTTCGTCGCTCTCTCTATGGCCTTAAGCAAGCACCTCGTGCTTGGTTTGAGCGTTTCTCCTCTGTGGTCACTGCTGCTGGCTTTTCAGCTAGTGATCATGATCCTGCGCTCTTTGTCCACACTTCATCTTGTGGTCGGACTCTTCTTCTTCTGTATGTTGATGATATGATCATTACTGGAGATGATTATGAGTACATTGCCTTTATCAAGGCTCGTCTTAGTGAGCAGTTCCTTATGTCGGATCTTGGTCCTCTTCGTTACTTCCTTGGGATTGAGGTTACTTCCACTCCAGATGGTTTCTTTATGTCCCAAGAGAAGTATATTCAGATCTTTTGATCGCGCCTCTCTCATCGATCAACAGATCTTGTTGAGACTCCCATGGAGCTCAATGTTCACCTCCGACTATCTGATGGCGAGCCTCTTTCTGATCCGACTCGCTATCGTCATCTTGTTGAGAGTCTTGTCTACCTTGTTGTTACTTGTCCGGATATCACTTATCCAGTCCACATTCTGAGTCAGTTCGTCTCTGCTCCCACTCAGGTCCACTACAGCCACCTTCTCCGAGTTCTGCGATACCTTTGTGGGACTATCTCTCGCCGTCTCTTCTTTCCACACCAAATTGCTATGACTTGAGCTTATTCGGATGCTACTTGGGCCAGCGATCCCTCTGATTGTCGGTCTATCTCTACTTACTGTGTTTTTCTTGGTGGTTCTCTCATTGCCTGGAAGACGAAGAACAGACTGCAGTGTCCCGTTCGAGTGCAGAGGCTGAGTTGCGAGCTATGGCTCTCGTGACATCAGAGATTACTTGGCTACGGTGGTTACTTGAGGATTTTGGTGTTTCTGTCACTACACCGACTCCTCTCTTGTTAGACAGTACATGTGTGCCCGTGACCCTGTGAAGCATGAGCTTACCTAGCATATTGGTGTTGATGCTTCCTTCATGAGGTCTTGTGTGCATGATCAGGTGATTGCTCTTCAGTATGTGCCTTCAGGGCTTCAGATAGCGGATTTCTTTACGAAGGCCCAGACTCGAGCACAACACGGCTTCTACCTCTCCAAACTCAGTATTGTTGATCCATCATGAGTTTGAGGGGGGGTGTTAGAGATATATGTATAGTGTGTTATTCCCCATTGTTATGAGGGGTTATTTGCATATTCACCTCCTGTACTTTGTATATATATACTGGCCCTTTGGCCCCCTGGCAATACAAGCGCTATTCATAACACATGCTAGTTGGAATCTTGGAAAAGACATTGGGCCGCATGAGCAGTAGGGAATCCTGAAAAGCTCCTTGGATGCTTGGACTTGGTTTTCTCAGTCATTTTCCGATTTTGGTTCCGCTTTTTCCGGTAACCGATTTTAAAACATCCTCGATTCAAATTTCGGTTTTCGAATTTCAACTGGTTTTTTTACAGTTTTTCTGGTAACCGAACGGTAACAGGCCGATTACCGTTACTGGCCTCTGAGCGGTTTTCCCACCGGTTCCGGGATTTGTATCCTTGGGTGGAGTATAGCTAAATCCTACCTAATTTAACCAGTTAGATTGGATAGAATTGACCATGAAGATTGATAGGAACAGTAAAAGAGCTCCCAAAGTATGTGTATTTGCAGCAGAAATGAATAGTAAGCTCCGTTTTATCAAATTAGTTGATTAAATTCCGTATTTCATCCACTAAATATGTATATCCTATATCATTGTGTATAGTGGGTGACATTGTGACTTTTCAGATTTCATCCTCCTGAGATCCCAGCTGATTTTGATGATCACCACAAGTTTTCAACTCCACTTCAGGCTGCTGATACGTTTTCTGATTTAGCTCCTCCTGAGGTTCCTCCTCCAGAAGACACTAGCCTGAGGTTATTGATTGAGGGTTGTGCTGCTATGGTTGCTCGTTGTGGGAAACATATCGAGGATTTTTACAAGGAAAAAAGCAAAACAACTCCACAATTTCTTTTCCTTAATGGAGGAGATGGATGTAGCTACTATGCAAGGAAGTTATGGGAGCATCAACAAAAGTATATTGACCAGCAAAGGCCTGATGCTGTGAAGCCAAAGTCTTCTTCTGACAAGTTGACAGCAGAGAATCGTGGAAAGATTCTTGGTGAAAGGCCCCTTGATGGAAGCTCCAAATCATCTAGCTCATCCTTATCCGCGAAGGAAGCAATTCAACTGCAATCCAATCTTGGTGACACCTTTGTCAAGCCAATATCTCTCGTGAGTTTTTGTATTGCATTGTTCTATTAATCAGTGTTGTCCTCATCAACAGCACATTTGTTATATGAATTACCTTAATCTTGGTCTAATTATGCAAATGGATCATTCTTGCTTTGAAACAGGATGGTCTATCAGAGTCTGAAAAGCCTTTTAGAAATGAGCCTGCAAAGCAGGCAAGGTTTGAGCAATTTCTTAGGGAGAAATATCAGGGAGGTCTTCGCCCTGCAAATTTTATACCTACAAGTACTATGTCAGAGGCTGACCGTGCTCGTGAAAGACTAGATTTTGAGGCTGCTGCTGAGACAATTGAAAAACAAAAAGGAAAAAAGGGTATGGATACTTTATCATTGTTGGGCTTGCCTGGATTGAGTGAGCAACGTTTTGTATCGTCTACTCAATTAGAGGTAGGTTAACTTGTTCAGGTCCATTAGTAATGTCAGGTCTTCTTTCACATATTGATTCTTGAAACATTGATACAGAGCTCTGTAGTACCTCGAGATGAGAAACCCATATATCCACGGAGGGAGGAGTTTGAATGGCGGCCTTCACCAATACTTTGCAAGCGTTTTGATATTGTTGATCCTTTCATGGGGAAGGTAAATTTGAATGGTTCTATCTGGTTTGCATATATACTAATTAAACAACTTTGATAGATAAATGAGGTAAAAAAATTAAGTACACAGAATAAATTAATTAAATTGCTGGATATTTACAAAAAATACAGGTTCACAGATGCATTTGTTGATTTATGCTTGGGACAGTACTCCTGCAAATTCTCCCTATTTGCAGAAGATAAACATAACCATCTGTTAAAGTTTCCCTTCTTTTTGTGTTGTGGTAGGCTAGTAGCTGAAAACAGTTTTTTCCTTGGCTACTTCTATGTAGTGTTACTTGGACACGGACACGAGTGTCGGAATCCCACTTGGATTCGGGTGTCTGATTCGGCAAGCTCTAGAAAATAGGATTCGAGGATTTGTCTAATATATATTCTATTATCTTTAAAAAATAAATAAAATTATTTATGCAATGAAATATTTAATTTAGGTACACTACCACAGCACTATAACTGCCACAAAAGATTCTAGACAGGTTGACATCACCTAGTCATAAGAAAGACCGGCTACACACCACTTACCCTTTTAAAAATGGTAGCAAAAGCTGTCCAATGTCTCGTTAGATGTAAAAATAAATAAAGAAGAGGTCTGTCGCTGTCTCGCAGCTCCTCTAGCCTTCTTCCTGTCTTCCTTCTCATCAAACTAGCCCCACTCTCCTTCACATGCTCCTTCGACCAAGCACTACCACTCCACCCCGACTCTCTTTCCCCTAACAGCTTTCTAAATCATGCTAGAGCACCGGCATCTCTTTCCTCTCTTCCTTCTGCAACAGATCTATCTAAACACCGGCATCGAGCTACTTCTTCCCTTCTGCTCTTCACAAGGACTCCCCATGGGGTATCCGATACGTGTCACAAGGAGTCTGACACGTGTCGACATGGGGATGCGTGTCGACGCGGTAAAAAAAAAATTGGACTCGCATGTCCTGGTAACACTGCTTCTATGTCACTGATTATAATTTACAGTACTCTTATTTTATTTTTGTTATCTAAATGCATATATTTTAGTAATATATGCATTTATTTTCTGTTTCTGCCATATGCTGAATTTGATTTACACTTTATACCTTATTTATTTGGCTTCAAATGGATTACATGTTCAAAGTGGTACTCACATGGACATCTGATCATGCATTTTGTATGTGCAGCCAATGCCTGTTCAAAGACCAAGAAGCAAGATGGACAACCTTATCTTTATGACAGAATCCACGAAAAAGACAAATGACGATGTGGTGAGTTCAAGTAGGATTCCACAGCATGCTTCTGCGGCAGGCACAGCAGAGACCGAGCCACAGGGAACTGCCAATGACCCTGTTATTGTGTCGAGCAGTATGCAGAGACCTGTTGATCTTTACAAGGTAACATGTATTGCCAATAGATGTTCTTAATGGAAACATTGACCAGGAAATCAAGTGGAACTAAATGATGTCTAAAGGAATTATAACTTTTCACAACAAAATGACTTGTTTGGTCACTTTACTTTTAACTCAGGCTGAAGATTCTCTAACAGCATTCAAATTGGCCCTTGTACCAAAATAGTGCACCAGTTTATTCTGCAATTAAACAAATGGTTAGAAAATTGACTGGATGGTTTGTGATAAATTGTTGTGCCATGTGTCACCAGCTTGTAATTCGGGTTGGACTAGTTTATGCTACTGGGCAATACCATGTCATTGATAGTCTTGCACATATGCTGAGGTGCCATGCCATATGCCGGCACAGGACCTCTTTATATGGCACGGCATGTATTCCTGATTTTTTTTTCATATTTTTAATAGAACTTTTAAAATGTTGAAACACCAAGAAAGTGAAAAATTGCAGGGAAAATTGTATTTAAAAAAAAAAAAGCAATGTTAAGTAAATATTTGAAAACAAATATGAAAATTAAATGTTTTAAGCTAGAAATTGGAATACTAAATAAGAACAATATAAGTTTCGACATTTAAAAAGTGCATGTATTCAAAAACATGGTGATCTTTAGAGCCCAGATGATTCCAGAAAATCCGAAAATTTGAAATCCTTAAAAATGTGTTAGAATTTAAAGGTATTTGAAAATACTAGAAACATTCCTATTCTTTAAATTTTATATAGAACATTGTTTTTAAAAAAACTGGATATCCATATTTTAATTGTTATTTGCTCTTTTTATAAAAAATGCTTAAATTTAAATTTTCTATTATTATGTAGCTTTTTATTCTTTTTTTAGTTTCCTTTTTCTCATTTGTGTTTTCATGAGTTTTTAGGTTTTCAATCTTAATTTATCTCATTTTCGAATTGTTACATCTTTCTTTTGGTATACCATACATTGGATGTTCTTTCTATTTTTCGTATTTTATTGCCGTGTCAGGCGCCACGTGTTCTTGCACATTAACATGATTTGTGCAGTCAATTTTTCCTTTAATAAATGGAACTACTAGTAGATGCAATGCTTCATAATGTGAATTTGAGCATTTATACAAGGATCGATTTGAGTCTAATGCCAAGTATGGGATCTAAAAGTGGTGCTTACATTCTGAGATGATTTCTAGTGCCGCTTCAGATGGGCTTAGCTTCTTGTAAATATTTTAAATGTGGGTTTGTCAGAAAAGCTGGATGGTGTTTAAGCTTTAGCTACCTCATTAAGCCACCAAAAGATTTCATGTTCAGAGGAGCTTAAGCCTATGGTGGCTTAAGGTGCTCCAGATATGGACATAGTCCCCTTATTGTTGATTAGAAAATAATTAGGGTGAACTTGAGGGTTCTATATTGACAAGGTATTTGTTGTGTTGCAGGCTATCTTTTCTGATGACTCAGACGATGATATGGATGGACCTCTTAATAATCAACCAGTGGTTCCAGTAAAGACAAGTGAAGGTGCCAACATGGCTCTCAATCGTCTTGTTGCTGAGGATTTCCTAGAATCGTTGGGTAAAGAACTGGGATTGGATGTTCCTTCAGAAAAACCTGCCCCACCACAGAATGTCTTGTTTAGATCACAAACCCTTTCAACAGCTGATACAAGTGTGTCATCCACAATTGGAAAGACAACTACTTGCAGCGAAATAAAGGAGAATGAGAATTCTCTCGACATGGTGGAAATTGCCCATGCTAAAGCAGATGGTCCTTCGGCCAATGTTGAAAAGCTTGATTTGAAATATGAGAAGCAAGAGCATAGAGCTGAGAAAGGCTGGTCACACTCTTCACATCATCATACCCGGAATGGTAGTCCAGAGTCTGATTATTCTAGTGAACAGCGTTGGAGTAAGAAAAGAAAGTCGCATTCAAGGCGTAGAACAGGCAGGAGTAGAACTCCTGATGCTGATTCTTCCAGTGACACTCAACAGAATAAGAGAAAACGCCGGGAAAAAAGGCATCACCGGACTCGCACGCCTGATACTGATTCTAGTGATCATGAATACAAGGAAAGATATAAATCAAGTAGCAGAAGATCATCTGATAAAGACAGAAGTAGAAAGCATTCTAGACACCGCAGGCACAGAAGAAAAGATCCTGCAGAATATTCGTGAATGACAGCTAGAGGAATAGATGACTGTGGAAAGGAGGGAATATTCACGGAAGACGAACCATTCTTTTTCCAAATCATGGGAGTTTGGTGAAAGTATTGGGGCAGATACCAAAGTCGATGTTCATAGTTAGTAAGCGAGAAACACCAATGTTATCTTATTTTTTTTCTTTTCTTCAATGTACTTGATACTTGGAGTCGCAAGTTTCCCTAAATATACTCTGTTCCCTAGAAGGTCAGTCAGCTATCTCAAATGATGCACCTCTCATAATGACATTTAGCTAACTGGGTGGGTTCTATTCATGCACGAGCAAGTGAAGCCTACACTTGTACACATATCCGTAATGTTGTCAATGAGCAGTAATATATAGGATGGAGGCTCATGAAAAAGATTTCATTCAGCTGGATGAGCGTGTTCTGTTCTTATTTTATATCATTATTACAATAGAATTAGTGTTGGTGTTACTAAAACCTAGCTTCCTACTAATTATCAAGCCAATTCTGTCTGTTTATGTTTTTGTACCAAAATCCATGTTGAGCTTGGAAGGAAACCAGTTAGGAACCTGTCAGCAAAACTCTGACAAACCAGAATGTTTATATGTTCCAAACAGTGTAGCTTGGCTTTAGCATGTTGGCACTGGCAGTTACTGACTGGGCTTTCTTCCCTGCTTACCTGCGAGCAAGGATAAAAAAGAATGGATTTTGAAAATTTACCGGAGCAAGGCTGGTAGTCTATTCCGGTTTGTTGTCTTTTTATTCATTTTTTAATATATATTTTCCCCCAAAGTATCATGTTTCGTTGAAGGCTCACTAAAAATCAGTACGAAAGCATCCCTGCACAGCCCAACCCTAGAGAAGGCACCGGCAACCGCAAATGCAAAGGTGCGCCTGCCTCTTGGAAGCATCGATCCAAGTCATCAAGAGATTTTCGCGGGCCGAGTGTTTGTTCCCTTGGGCTCGTTTAGCGGGCCAGGTATTCTTGGGCTTGGAGTGAGCCTGTGCAGTGTGCATGGACGCCACCATACTGCCATGCCCCTGGGAGGGCGCCCATGGGTCGCTTTAGGCTGGCCATGGCTGCGACGGGCGGGGCGGGAGGGAGGAGGGAGGAGGACGGTGCTGCGTCGACGTCGCCACGACGATGCCACCGCTGCTGGGTGCGGCGTCAGCGCCATGCCGAGAACGAAAATGAAAACGCCAGGGGGTTTGTCCGTTTCCTAACCGCATCTTAAGCGGACGCTGGTATCCTTAGCAGCCAGCGGCGGATCCTAACAAAATCCATTGTACGTAACACAATATATATACAACATATATAACATATATGTAAAGTAAATAGATATAAACTATGAGGTGCACATATATATTTTTATAAAATAAAATGATATTGAAACGATGCCCTTTGCACCCGGAAGCTTCACGCGGTTCTGTTGCAGGCTGCTCTACTTTACGTGGACCAGATGATATGCGAATGGCTAAATTCTGTTCCTTGGGTCTGTAGGAGTCACTGCTAATTATTCGAAAGAAGAAAAAAAAACATTGGGGTCCGCCCTTACGTAGTGACCTGCATGATTAGTGTGAGATGGTAACGTGATTTGTGAACATAAAACTAGTGTCTTTTCTGAGGTAGAGTGAGCTGCTAGCGAGGGAACTCCCCCAATCGTCCGCGCGCACAAAGGAGCAGGTTAACCTACTGGCCACCAACTCTGTCGACCACAAGAGAAGCAAACGGAAGCGATCGATGGCTTCCAAGGTAGGCTGCACGCATCAATGCCTAGTTCTGTTCCGTTTTGCAGACCTTGATTGCATCTATCCAGCAAGTTTTTTTTTTGTTGTTGTTGGTTCCGTACTTCTTCCTCTCTGCAAATTAGGTCTGACAGGTTCTGAATTTCAGTTAATCGTATATCAATCATATTGGATAGTCAACCAGTTTTTTTTATACGAAATAGTCAACCAGGTGATGCCAGAACGACGTGGATAAGCTCGTGATAAATAAAAAAAAAAGTTAAACGGGAGATGAATTGGGCACGAATGTACAAGGGAAAACAGAGGAAAATATGCACGAACGTACCTTTTCTATATTCTTAGCGTTTCTTTTACACTCTCAAGAAGCTTGTGCCTTTTCCTAGCTACAACGATATGTCGAGACATCTGTTTCAACTTCGCGACACTACTCCGGGAATGAATTACTTACTAAGACATTCCAATGCAAACAAGGAATGTAGTGTTGGAAACGTGGATAATATTTTAATTTCAGATTTTATAATGAGATAAAGATTACAAATAATTAGTGATGTATAAAACAATGCTATACTATGCACTTCTAAACATACTCAATATCATAATTATATCAGAATATACTGGTCGTAGACACAACTTACAGTATAGATCGATGAAGAACAAGAAGTGTCGAGACTCGATGCAAGGCAGATCGAGACGAAGGCGGTCACGAAGCGATCGCCGCAGATCGCTGCCAGAAATCTTATTATCGCCTGCGGTGAACTCTACGACAATGGTTCGGAGATACCGCTTACCCTCCTTCCCGGTGCACGCCGAGGAGAAGGGACGGCTTGGTTCAAAACAGCACAACCCTCCAGCACAAGAAAACAAAGAGGAAGAAGCAGAGGAATTGGAATGGAAAAAGATGTCTCTTGGTCTGGACCTCTCGAAAACATTTTTAAGGGTCGAGTCAATTACTCTCTAGTAACTGTTCAATAAAGCACACATTAGAACTGGTAACTGCTAATTAAAAAACCAATTAATGGTAATGAAGTAGAATTTATCATATCCTGATTACACATTGATCTTCAGCTTTGACCACTGGTCTATAGCTTTGACAACGTTCTCTAAGGGAGGTCCAATAGGACCACAGTGTTCCGACCACACTCTCTTGGAGTGATCCAAGGGAGGTCCAAAAGATCTCTTGGAGGTCCAAGAGGATCTCCACACTCCAAGAGAGGTCCAAGAGGATCTCCTGGAGGTCCAAGCGAAATCTCCTTGGGAGGTCTACGAGGACGTCCTGGAGGTCTCCGAGAGGATGTCCTGGAGGTCTCGAAGAGGACTCTCCAAGGAAGTCCAAGAGGACGTCCTGGAGGTCTCTAAGAGGACTCTCCAAGGGAGGTCTAAGAGGACGTCCTGGAAGTAGAGAAATGCACGGTCAGCAAAAGAAAAGTATATTTGGTTCACAAAATGATGCGGGCATCCCTACGACCAGTTCTGCTCGAGTACATGGGGACAAACTGATCAAGCCAGGAGCAAAACGAGCCAGAAGGAAGCGAGGTCCACGACCACTTCAACAAGGTCTACAACTAGTTCCTTAAGGTCCATGACCACTTCCAGGTAGTCCCCGTGGAGGTCTTCAGGACCACCCCGGAGGTCTTCTAGGACCACTCCGGAGGTCTTCAGTGTTGGAAATATGCCCTAGAGGCAATTATAGAGATGATTACATTTCTTTATGTTCATAATATTGGATAAATGTTATTCTATTCCATGAATGAATCATCAGTTACGAAGATTAAATGAGTATGTGACTTGTTGGTGAAGCTCTTTTAACTTATGATGATGTCGTTCTAAATGTATCCCTAGTCGAATGTCATTGGTCGGAACGCTAGTGACTCCACGACCAGCACATGTATTGATTGATGACCATGTTTCACCGGTCATGGATATAGGGATATCGAATCGATAATGTGGACACATGTTAGAGAACATGGTGTTGGATAAGACCCACCTTGAGACACTATTGAGATTGTTATAATTCTATGTGTCGTTAGTTGGTCTCAAGCAATGATGATGTACAATCCTTAGACCTGAGATCAGCATGGTTTCCTACATGTGTAATAGCACTCTTAGGGGTTGTCAAACGCTACTCGTAACTGGGTAGTTATAAAGGTAGCTTTCGGGTTTGCTATGAAACATACGGAGGGATGTGACTGATCGGATATGGGATTTGCCCCTCTTAACATAACAGGAGAGATATCTCTGGGCCCCTCGAAGTGGTCGGATAAAGAAAGTGCATGGCCATACCACAGGTGGTCGAAGAGTTCGACCACATAAGGTTATCCGATACTCGATCGAGAAAATATTGAACAGTCCATGGATGACACAACATCTCACCTGGAGTTCAACCAGATATTGTGAGGCAAAGGGAGAACACATGAGTAGGTCGCTTAGTTCGACCGATTCTGGTAGTCGTATGGAGATACAAGCAAGTCGAGGCGGTCGAACGTAATCACAGAGTGGTGAAACCAAGTCGTAAGGAGTTACGACTTGGTCGTGACAAATAAGAACTGGTCGATAGAGATAGGACACCGGTCGTAAGTGATGAGGACTGGTCGTAGATCATAATGCATTAAGGTTCGTCAGATATAATTTGTGTGTATTAGGAATCGTTATGTCTCGCTAGGAACCGCTTCGACTCGTGGTGGAAAGGGTTTCAGAGTCACAACCGAACTACTGGCGTGAACCTAATGGGTCACACACTTAATGGGTTGGAACAAACCAGACGGATCGATTAAAAAGCGTGTTCGTATAGGATCCGTCATGGGCACTATATAAGGAGATGCATGAGGCTGTTGGGCATTAGACGAGTTGACGTGAGTTGCTCTCCCGAAACCCTAGCCGCCATCTTCTTGAGAGCCTTGCCGTGCGACTTGGTGCTAGCACACCGGCGTACGGTTGTTCCTTCTCTGAACATGTGGATACCATAGAGGCGCTTCTACGTTGTTGCGCTTGAGGACGATCCGCGATCTTCGCAAGGAACTGCAGAGGTGCTGGAGGAGACGATCGACTCGCAAGGACGCTGGACGATCGACTACGACTAGTACATCGACGCGCTCTTCGTTGGACCAGGCTGCTCTGACGCTTCTTTCACTGCTCTGCGCATCTAGTGGTAACGATCTGTGATCATCTTCTTGCTTGGCTTCCTGGTTTACGTGGTAGAAATTTTGAATTGTTGCTATCGTAGCCTACTCGTATCCCTACATTCAGGACCTCCCTCTAAGACCTCCCAGGACCTCCTCCGGACCTCCTCCAGGACCTCCTCGGGACCTCCCCAGGATCTCCCACCAAGACCTCCCTAGGACCTCCTCAGGACCTCCCCAGGACCTCCTCACGACCTCCCCAAGATCAGTCCTACGACACTCGATACTCAACATGAATAGTACTAGTCATAGATAAGTTATAATATATATCTTTTAGATGGAGTTAGTTGTAATATTACCATAACTGTATTAGGAAAGAATCTTTGTATAATACGTGAGTTAGAGATAGAATCGGCATTAAGTCGTGTGTGAGTCGGCCGCACTCTTAGGTGCCAATATAAGGCCAAGGCTTTGCCCATTGTAAAGGGGGGAGAATTTTAGAAAGAAATACAGAAAAGTCACGGTGAATTTGTGGCGCAATATCTGTGACGTTCTTGAGATTGCCTACCGAATCTACACGATTCAACTCATCTAATTCGTGATCTTTGCTGCTCACGGTTTAGAGAGGTTTCGAGTTCATGCTTCTAATCGTCCTTGTGATTAATTAGTGCGTGAATATCTGGATATCTATCTACACTACGACGTGGTCGAAGGAGCTGCTGCTGTCTTCATCACCGCAAGGTTTCAAGGAGGGTTGTACCCTAGCCGCAAGAAGAAGGATTACTCTGCTGTTTGTACCACGAAAGTGTAGGGTCACGGGTAGGCTACGATAGCTACAAACAAAAAATTCTACCACGCAAACCAGGAATCCATGCAAGTAGATGATCATAGATCGTTACCACCAGACGTGCAGAACAGCGGAAGAAGGGTTGGAGCAGCCTGGTCCAACGAAGAGCGCGTCAATGTAGTGGTCGAGTCGATCGTCCAACGCCCATCAAGTCGATGCGGGTCGCAATCGATCGCCTCTCCAAAGAACGTCTCACGGTTCCTTGCGAAGATCGCGGATCGCCCTCAAGCGCAACAATCGTAGTAGCGCCTCTACGGTATCCACACGCCCAGGAAGGAACAACCGAACGCGGTGTGCAAAGACCAAGTCGCACGGTGGAGCTCTCAAGAAGATGGCGGCTAGGGTTTTGGTGGTGTTTCACGCGCCTCCCCAATGACCTCATGCACCTCCTTATATAGTGCTCGTGGACGGATCCTATCCGAACACGCCATTTAATCAGATTCGTCTTGGTTTGTTCCAACCCGTTAAGTGTGCGACCAGAGGTTCATGTAGTTGGCCAGACTGGAAACCATTTCCGATCACGAGTCGAAGCGCTCCTAGCGTAACATATCGATTCCCGAATACACACAAATTATATCGGATTTAACCTTAATGCAATATGATCTACGGCTAGGTCCTCATCACTTACGACTAGGTCCTATCTTTATAATGCATCGATCAGATTTGGTCACGACGACCAGAATTGCTTACGACGTGTTACGACCACTCTGGACTACGTTCGACCAGCCTACGACCAGCTTCAGTATCATATATCGACCACCAGAATCGTTATTGAACTAAGCACCTACTCGTGTATACTCCCTTTGCCTCACGATGTCCGGTCGAACTCTAGGTGAGATGTTGTGTCATCCATGGATCTGCTCAATACTTTCTCGATCGAGTGTCGATAACTTTATGTGGTCGAACACTTCGACTACTAGTGGCATGGCCATGCACTTTCTTTATCCGATCACAACGAGGGGCCCGAGACATCTCTCTGTTATGTTAGGAGGGCAAATCCCATATCCAGGCCGGTCACATTCCTCTCCATATTTTGAGCATACCGAAAGCTACCTTTATAACTACCCGATTCACGGTGTAGCGTTTGGCAACCCCTAAGAGTGCTCTTACACATGTAGGAAACCATCTTGATCTCGGGTCTAAAGATTATACATCATCATTGCTTGAGACCAACTAACAACACATAGATTCATAACAATCTCAATAGTGTCTCAAGGTGGGTCTTATCCAACATCATGTTCTCTAACATGTGTCCATATTATCGGTTAGATATCTCCATATCTATGACTCGTGAAACATAGTCATCAACCAATACATATGCTAGTCTATTCATATGTGTCCTCATATGTTTACGACCAGGATCGTGTAAGAATAATTATCGCAGAAATATAGAGTTTCACAACCAAGTCACATACTTGATAATAAATATTAACAATATTATTCTAGGAACAAGATAACACATTATCCAATGTCATGAACATAATGAAATATAATCATCTCTATGATTGCCTCTAGGGCATATTTCCAACAGAAAGATCGGGCAATCCTACACCTCATCTAGTCTACTAGTTGATCTCATGTCGTGGTATCGAGCGCCAAGTTGATCGCGCAGACGAATTTTTTTTTTCTTGTCGCTTCGGGATGTCGAGCAAGCGAAGGGGTTCGAGTGGTTACCCCAGTGACAACTTGGGAGAACCAATCGATGATGGCCTGCCACTCGCAGTACGTGCACGATTCAAGGCGATCCCCAGACACATCCCCGGACGTCATCCGTGCTGATTTGGATGGAAGCACCAATGGGGTGAATACGAGGATCAACGAAGTGCAAACTTCGTTGAATGATCGCATCACGGAGGGCTTCAACAATCTGGCTGTTTCTCTTCGTCGCTTGGAGGAGAGATTACTGCCGCCAGAAGGAGCCGGTGCCCGGCATCAGGCGCCAAACTTGGTGCAATGAGCGCAGTCGCATGACGACGCTCGTTACTATGGTGCTAATGATGATGACATGTTCGATGGCCATGGAGGCTACCCACGACCACCACGACGTGATTATTTTGATCGCCGACCTGCTGCACATGGAGGACAGCGCGACGGTGGTGTGCAACGCGAGGATGACGGTATTGGCCGAATCAAAATCACTATACCGGCGTTCAAAGGCAGAGTTGAACCATAACTACTCCAAAGATAAAAAGGTTTGTGCTGCTTCAATTGAGTTCACTGAATACACTATTATTTGGTGGGATCAATTGAACCGTACAGGAGATCGTCCACACACTTGGGAGGGGATGAAATAAGTCATGAGGACTAGATTTGTTCCAGCGTACTATACCAAGACGCTGCATACAAAGCTACATCGTCTATCTCAAGGCTCCAAGTCCGTGGATGAGTATTATCAAGAGATGCAAGTGCTCATGATCCGTACTGGTGTTTGCGAGTCCCCTGAAGCTACAATGACACGTTTCTTTCAAGGACTGAACGACGACGTGCGGAATTGTGTTGACTTGATGCAGTATAACACCGTACAAGAGCTTCTTCACCAAACTGAGCATGCTGAACAATGGGTGAGGGGGACCCACTCAAAGGTTGGCTGCACCAATCCATCGAGTTGGAAGCGTCCAATTGGGCAAGATGGTGAAGGTGGCTCAAGTTCTAAGCCGATTGCACCCACTAATCTGGTGGGAGTACAACTTAAAGAAGCATCTAAGGCAGTCAGTATAGCAAGCAAGGAGGCATCTAGATCTGATTCTAGTGCTTTCTCAACTACTCGAACACGAGATATTGAATGCTACAAGTGCAAGGGCAGAGAGCACATGAAGAAAGATTGGCCAAATTCAAGACAAGTGCTACTAGTACAAAACGGATATGCATCGGAGAGTGATAGCAATGACGCTGATCATGAAAAAGAGCAATCCAAGGATTCCGACATTGAAGTAGTGTATTGTGATCCTGAAGTCGGTGTATCTTTGATGACTTACAAGACAAATAGTGACAATATGCTGATCATCGAGAAGGGGCAGCGACGTGGTGTATTTCAAACCCAATGCATGATCAAGGGCAAACGGTGCAAGCTGATGATCGATGGAGGAAGCTACAACAATGTGATCAGTAAGGACATGGTTGATGCGCTCTCATTAACCACATGGCGTAACCCTAAGCCATACTATATGCAATGGCTTCACAATGTTGGTAAGCTGAAAGCTACACATAAAGTTTCAGTATCGTTTTCAATTGATGGCTATGAAGACAAGGTGGAATGCGACGTCGTGACTATGCACATATGTCACATATAGCTGGGGCGTCTATGGCAGTTTGACCACAACATCACACACCAGGGGAGAGCTAATCGTTTCACATTGATGCATAGAGGTGTGTTTCATTATTTGCTGCCCAAAGAGATGAGGAGATCCATTCTGATATTATTATCAAGAGCAAGGATCTTGTGAAGAATACCCCGAAACCGAGGATAGTTTCGCTTGAAGGGGGGATGATGCGGGCATCCCTATGACCAGTTCTGCTCGAGTGCATGGGGACAAACTGATCAAGCTAGGAGCAAGATGAGCCAGAAGGAAGCGAGGTCCACGACCAGCCCCACAGGGTCCACGACCACTTCAACAAGGTCTATGACCAGTTCATCAGGGTCCACGACCACTTCCAGGTAATCCCCGAGGAGGTCTTCAGGACCACCCCGAAGGTCTTCCAGGACCACCCCAGAGGTCTCTAGGACCTCCCCAGAACCTCCCTAGGACCTCCCTCTAGGACCTCCCTAGGACCTCCTCCAGGACCTCCCTAGGACCTCCTCGGGACCTCCCCAGGATCTCCTCCAGGACCTCCCTAGGACCTCCTCGGGACCTCTCTCCAGGACCTTCCTAGGACCTCCCCAAGACCTCCCTCCAGGACCTCCCTCTAAGACCTCCTCACGACCTCCCCAGGACCAGTCCTACGACACTCGATACTCAACATGAATAGTACTGGTCGTAGATAAGTTATAATATATATCTTTTAGATGGAATCGGTTGTAATCTTTCCATAACTATATTAGGAAAAAATCTTTGTACGATACGTGAGCTAGAGATAGAATCGGCATTAAGCCGTGTGTGAGTCGGCCGCACCCTTAGGTGCCAATATAAGGCCAGGGCTTTGCCTATTGTAAAGTGGGAAGAATTTTAAAAAGAAATACAGAAAAGTCACGGTGACTTTGTGGCGCAATATCCTGCGTGTTTTGTTGAGGTTTTCCCATCTAGAGTTTGTTGAGGTCGGAGCAAGGCAAGAACACGACGTTCTTGAGATTGCCTACCGAATCTGCATGGTTCAACTTGTCTAATTCGTGATCTTTGCTGCTCACGGTTTAGAGAGGCTTCGAGTTCATGCTTCCAATCGTCCTTGTGATTGATTAGTGCGTGAATATCTGGGTATCTATCTACACTGCGACGTGGTCGAAGGAGCTGCTGCTGTCTTCATCACCGCAAGGTTTCAAGGAGGGTTGTACCCCTAGCCGCAAGAAGAAAGACTACTTCGCTGTTTGTACCGCGAAAGATCGGGCAATCCTACGCCTTAGCTAGTTTACTAGTTGATCTGTATCACAACACGTTCACGGTCGCGCATCGCAAATCACAAGTCACGCGATTGCCACGCGAATAAACGCGCGCGCGTGCGTACGTGTGTGTGACTTTAGCTATAGTCCTCCTCATATCACCCCATGATATGTATCACATGTATCAAGCGGTGGCAAGGACTCCACCTTATAAATTGCTCTCCTACTATTTAGCTAGGCAGTATGCACTACGGGAGAACGCAGATTTGCCGAGTGCCGCCAGCTTTGCCGAGTGCCAAAAATCGGGCACTCGCGGCTTTTCTTCTTAGAGTCTTGCGCCGGGTGGCACTCGGAAAGTCTAGCACTCGACAAAGAGTGGCTTTGCCGAGTGCCTCAGAGTGCCCAAGACTCGGCAAAGGCGCAAGACTCGGCAAAAGCCCTCTTTGCCGAGTGCAACACTCGCAAAGAGTGCACTCGGCAAAAAATGGCCCTTGACAAATGAGCCCGCCCACGCCACAAGTCAAATTTTTTTTTAAAATTCTTGCCGAGGGTCGCCACGGGACTCGACAAAGAGGTCCTTGCCGAGTGCCAATTCCTGCACTCGGTAAAGATCCTTTTTGCCGAGTGCCACTCTGGCACTCTCATGAGGACCTCTTTCTTAGAGTCCCAGGCTCAAGACTCGGCAAATTTTTTTTTTTTTTTTTGACCCATTTTTTTGTGAGGCCTTCCCATTATTTAAAACTCCATGTTCAAATTTGGGACAATTGACTTTTGGAATATCAAATTTGAGCTGCATGTTTGAAACCTGCATATCTTCACATGCATCACATGCGAGATGTCGGGTTTTAGGCATCCGACGCCGCAACTTGCTCAAAACCTTCTCAATTTTTTACCATAGACTCTATATGTATAACACGACACCTCGACAAGTTTGGCTCATTTTCGACTTCGCTCGATTTTATATAATTTAAATACACTTTTCCCGCAGTACCTCGTCATGTTACGCCAACAAGATGCTCAAATTTCATGTGAGTTCCTCGGATACGGCCTCAACATACACCAAATATCATGAATATCATTTTTGAATGACCAAATTCGATTATTCCATGCACCGCAGCTCAAATTTGAAATATTCCATAAAATTCAACTAAACAAAAAACTAACTAAATATAGAAAAAAAGTCAAAATTGTCCCAAATTTGAACATAGAGTTTTAAATAATATATTAAGGCTGCAAACAAATAATGGGGCAAAAAAAAAAAAAAAAATTTGCCGAGCGCCTACTGCACTCTAAGAAAGAATTTTTTAAAAAAAAGTTTTGTCGAGTGAGTCCTACCAAAGACTCTCAAGAAAGGGGAAACCCTAACTAAATGTGTGGGCCCACCACACACTCACTCCACACAACACACACGACGACGACGACACACTGTCACGCCTCATGCCACCTGGCATCCACTCCATTGCCCACGCTACTGACCTCGACCTCACAGACCACCGCCACCAGCCTGCCACTCATGCGGCGGCCAAGACTTGCTTGCCCGCCACATACGCCCCCCATACCACCAGACATTCACTCACGGCTAAGAAAGGTTCAGACTCACGATGAGATTGATGCGGTTCGTGTTACCGGTTGTCGTTTGTGCTTGTTTGCGCTTACTGGCGTGCTTGCTTATATTTGATTGCAACGACAGTGCTTGGTGAGTAGAAGGTGTTTGTATAAATGCCTATTGAACATTAGTAATAGCTTGGGACAGGGGAATTGCGAACTCTTTCAGTTAGATGGCTATATCTATGCATATTCCTGAATTTTGATAGCTGTGGCATGGTTGACAGATTGCTATTGACTCCATTGAGTTTATGAAAATGAACATAAGTTGTCACGATCAAGACAAATTGTCATATTGATTGCATATACAGCGGCACATGTTGTGATTTGTTAATGACTATTTTTACATTTTTCTTAGTTGCTTATAGTGTGTCTAACTCCTTTAACTTACAAAAGTTATTTGAGTTACACTGGTTCCATAATTGCATTTGGATAGTGGAACTTGGAACGTAAATAGATTTGTTAACCTTTACTGCTTTTTCTTTGTTCACTTTGTGGTTAAATAATAACCTTTAGCAACAATTTTATGTTGCCGTGGTATACATTTGATCATATATCGAAGTTGATCCTCGCAAATGTGTCCTCCTAAACTTTGACACACTTTGCCACCGCTTGATATCTCTCGCTCGATATATCTGTTGTTTCTACAACCTCGCTCAGACCTTACCCACCGAGCACCTAGTCACCTACTAGTTGCCACTATTTCATATTTTCATTCATTCCACCGAACTGAACCTCACCTGGCCGCAAAGACGACCCAATCAGCATCTTGTGCTTGGCCTATCACCACACATGCCCATTAAATTGTTGCTCACACACTAGCGCCGCTTTTGCCCAACCCGCCTTTGCCCAATCGATTCTTCGCACCACAAACCCCACCACTATGCCTAAATGTTGTCACTTGCCTAGTTGAATATTATTGCTTTGATACATTTTAGAGGTATTTATCTGCAAATTCATTGCCTTCTTTTTTTCGAAAGAACCAAACCGGTTTGCCTTTAAATGATGGAAATTTTTTCCGAGAGATAATATGATCAATGTCTTTGTGTTTTTTATCTTCTCCGCATGTTGTTGCCTTTAGTCTAGTGCTATCATAGGGTAGCAAATGCAAAAATTGGGTGAGCTACCGTGAAGTGAGTAGTAGGAGATAGTTGTCTTGCTTTCTCCTCAAAGTTACAATAGCGCCCATTGACATCAATGCATTTGGGGCACCAATTTAAACCCAAGTTATTAGCATGCTATAGCTAGAAATAGTGCTCAGCGATTCTCACATTTATCCAAGTTCATAATTTTACTTAAGCATTGAAAGAACAGGCCTAACTCCTAATCAAGTTTCAGATAGTGAAGGCATGATGTTCATCTAACACAACACACTGGATTACACAACTGATGCTAACTGTTGCTACATGCCTACATCAATTCACATTATTTTGGCATATGTTTCAAATTGTTCCAATTGTTTGTTAGGTTCTCTTTATTTTCCGATTCCCTTTTGGGGTGTTGGTTTGAGGGATCACCTCATCCAAGGATGGGTTGGTCCATCATGGGATCATCCCTCAAATTTGGTGGGATGACACAATCCCTTATTTTGTACTAGACTTTTGCTTATGAGAGATAAGTTGGTGATAGACCAACTCATTCCATTCTTCAAACCAAACAAGTGGATTAGGTTCGAGCTAGGACCGACGGTCTATTCACCGTCCTTCCTCAAACCAAACACCCTATATGTGGTTCTTGAACAATTAGAAATGTATGTTGCGGTGTTGTGACGCCTACTAACCATGTGTGTACAGCAGAGGAGGGTGGGGGTGAAGAAGTGTTATCTAGAATCGCATGTGGTGAAGACATGTTCTAATTGCAAAGATGGCATGTTTTTGCAAGAACTTACTCTGCATAATCTTTGTGAGTGGGATCGAATGGGCACGCCAAACTCACTCTCTTCACGCCATCTCAGATCTGTTCCTTTTTTCGGTCAAACTTGCAAAGCAGGAACAAGATGAATCATGAAACACAACCGATGCACAATGGTTAAATTAGAAGTCATTGATTTGTTATTTTTTGATAATGATAGTTGATTCATCTATCAAGCATTAGTACGCTGCATGTGACATGGATGTTAAGAGTTGACACTAACTTGTGCTACATGAGATCTTGTATGGTTTTAATTCTCTCAGAACTCGCTCATCCGGTATTTAACTTAATGATATTTCAGGGGACATGAGCCCGATGGCGGATGTGCCTATACATGATCCTCGTAGTCAAAGATGCCGCAAGCCATGCTTTGTGAATGGATGGATAAGACCGAGGCGTGATGAGCTCGACGGGTACACGGATGGCGTGATGAGCTGACGGGATGAATAACCGTGAGTGGATGTACACGGACGCCCAAGTCAGCTCAAATCACCCGTGAATGGATGGATAAGACCGAGAAATTCTTGGACCATGCATTTAAAGGCAGCTAAGGGAGCGAGAGACACGCTCGTCCTGCGACCAATGTGAAAACAAGAAAAGAAAAACAAGGGAAGTCATGGTGCAAAGATCTTTGCAAGTATGGATTTATGCCAAACTATACCGTGGGTGTCCCATGGTGAAGCCTATCGCCCTAGAGAGGAGGCCGTGAGACGACGCTTGGAGGCATTTGACGGTGACGGCGGGGTACCGTGGATGGTTAGGTGACTATGAGGATGCGACGTTCTTTGAACGGCCCACGGAGGACGAAAGCGGGGAGGATGAGGAGGAGGAGCCAGAGCAAGCGCTAAGGCGTTCTTGGCCATGTTGGATTCGCACGAAGGTCCTACATGAGAAGACAACGGTTTCTCAACTGGATGCCATTGGCCGCCATCTTTGGGGTTGAAGTCCCAAAGACAACATGACTCGAGCCCGCCGATGCTATGATGGCAATTATTGGGGGCCGCTCGAGGGTCATCATCTGCCGAGCAGCTTATACGAGTCAACGAGACTCCTTCTGCATCAAGATGCCGTATGAGCAGATACATTGTTGTCCTAAGAAAGCGCCCTATTTAGGGAAGAACACAAGGATGCAAAATCTTGCCCAAAGTGTAAATCCTCTAGGTATGTGGAGGTAGACAAAGGTGATGGAAAGAAGGAGCAGAATGAGGACATCCCCATGAAAGTCCTAATACACCTTCCGATCATACCGAGGCTCCAACGGCTATTCATGTCCGAGGAGTCCGCGAAACAGATGACATGGCACAAGAATGGCGTTCGATACAATCCTGACAAGATGGTACATCCAGCAGATGGTGAAGCATGGAAAAGCTTTAATGGCAACCATCGTGGCAAAGATGAAGAGGCCCGTAATGTACGTGTTGCGCTGGCAACGGATGGGTTCAATCCTTATGGAATGATGTCGGCCCCATACACTTGTTGGCCCGTGTTCGCTATTCCCCTCAATCTCCCCCCCCCGGGGCCCTACTTCAACGGCAAAATATATTCTTGACGTTGATAATTCCTGGACACCCGGGAAACAAAATGGGTGTGTACATGCAGCTTGTTTATGATGAATTGATCAAGGCTTGGAATGAAGGCGTATGGACTTACGATCGAGCTACAAAGAAGAACTTCGAATGTATGTTTGGTACCAAGATCTCCATGCATGACTTCTGGCGTATGGGATATTCATGTACCGGTGTGTCCACGGAAGTTTCCATGCCCTATGCAAAGCGACTCTCTGATTCATTTGGTTGAAGAAGGGTGGGAAGTTCTCGCTGCTCGACAAGCATCGACAGTTCCTCCTCTTGACCATGCATTCAGAGGAGACACCAAGAACTTCACGAAAGGTGTCACGGTGGATCGACCTCGCACCTCGAAGATGACTAGTGCCCGTGTTCATGCTCGATAGATGCTCTCGTGCTCTTCGCAAGCAGAAAGATAATCCAAAGAAGGGTAAAAGAAAGAAAGTTAATCCAAAGAAAGATAATCCAAACAAAGATCGCTTTGTGGGCTATGGTGTGGAACATATGTGGACTCATAAGTCGGGATTGGAGAGGCTTCCCTATTTTGATGACCTTCTCCTTCCACATAACATAGATGTAATGCACACTGAGAAGAATGTCGACGAAGCACTTTGGGCAACACTCATGGACATTTCTGACAAGACAAAGGACAACCCTAAGGCCAGAGTAGACATGGCAACACTATGCGATGCACCAAAGTCTGCAGATCTTGCCTCCAAGAGACGGCAAACCATGGAAAAGGCCTAAGGCCGATTCGTCTTGGAAAAGAAGCACAGACGGAAGTGATACAATGGATGCAGACGTTAAGTTTTCGATGGGTTTGCGGCGAATCTCGAGGAGGGAGCGAACCCAGATCATCGCCGAGTCTTAGGGATGAAGAGTCATGACTTCCACATATGGATTGAGCGGCTTCTTCCGCCGATGGTTCGAGGCTACGCCCCCGAGCATGTCTGGAAGGTCTTTGGAGGTGAGCTTTTTCTTCCGCCACTTTGTGCCAAGGAGATATCTCTGAAAGTGGTTGAGGAGTTGGAAAAACGGCACCCGAGTTGCTCAGAAGTTGGAGAAGATCTTTCCACCGGCTTTTTCTTGTCGATGCAAAGATTTGATTTTGCACCTCCTAACGAGGTACGAATGGGGGCCCGTGCGTAAGCTGTTGGTGCTATCCAATCGAGAGATGTCTAAAGACGTGCTCGCCGTAAATGTGGAAACAAAGGCGAATTGAGGCTTCCATAGCAGAGGCATTCATTTGTGAGGAGGTGTCAAACTTCACAACATTGTACTATAGTGAGAAGCTTCCTAGCGTGCATAACCCACCCCCTCGTTACAACGAGGACGAAAATGAATCGACCCTCAGCCTATTCAAAGGGCAACGCGGGAGATCAAGTGGAGCGGCCAAAAAGAGGCTGACCAATGAAGAGTGGCGCAAGATCATGCTCTACGTGTTGACTAACCTTGACGAAGTTGACTTACACGGAGGCGGCAAGGTCAGTCTACGGGCCGGCCTACGATCCGAGGACCGAGGAGCGCCTTGATCCTGAGATCGTGATGCGGGTGGGGAAGGCAAGAAGCATGGGCGGTTACGGCTGGCGGCGGCGTCCTCAACACGGGCTCTACTCCTCCTCTGAACCGCCTCCGAAAGCGGTGAGCACGAGCTC
Source organism: Phyllostachys edulis (assembly GCA_036346405.1). NCBI lineage: Eukaryota > Viridiplantae > Streptophyta > Magnoliopsida > Poales > Poaceae > Phyllostachys > Phyllostachys edulis. The sequence continues at coordinate 38,370,975 of CM070556.1, forward strand.
TAGCGTGCCCATAAGCCAACGGCCGACAACGATGGCGGCACTCCGTAAGTATTCGATTTCATTCGCCGTTCTTTGACTTTTACGTTCCTTAGCTCGCAATATTGAAACATTGGGGTCAAATGTTGCGGTCGAAAGTCTGCAAGAACCGGGCCCAAAGAGAGGCCCGTGAAGTCGAGGCGGTTGAGCGGGCGAGCGGAGGCCGGCGTCGAGGCTACAAGTCGTTGAGGCCAAAGAAGAAGGTTTGCTCGAGTTCGTGCAACAACTTGGGGAGCAACAAGGTTGGCGAGATCCCACTACACTGCTTGCACCACGCCCACCACCACAGTCTACTCCGGTGAGTATGTTTTACTTTTCGTGCTCATGCTTAGTGTCAAACCTAGAGATGGCCTTCGTGTCGGATTTGTTGATGTGTGGGCCTTCGTGCGGGTTAGTTGATGTGACGGCCTTCGCGTTTTAAATGTGGTTGTCGGCCTTCGTCTTGGCGTTTTTCTTCTGAGTTTTGGAAACGCCCCGTCGCAGGAGAGTCTTCACAAATTTTCAACTTTTCTTTAAACTCCTTACATTTTTATCTTGTCACTCACGTGCAATATCTTCTTTTTGTGCGGCGGACATCGGGCGGCGTCGAACCGGTCGGAGGGTCGCCAAGATCGCAAGTCAGACCATCCGCACGGGACCATCGCGGGATCGCCTTATTTGCGCGATCGTGAGCCGCTATGAGTAGTTTCTATGTATCGAACTTGTGGACTATGAACTTGTGGTTTGTAATAAATTGTGGATTTCGGACAAATTTGGTCGTTTGTAATATATAAATGTGGTTTGTAATTTATTCTTTGTTGAATTGTGGTTTCTATTATATATATATGCATTGTTGTTTAAATGGAAAAGCAAAAACCAAAAAAAAGGAATTTTAGAGGTGGCTGCCGAGTGCAATGACCATTGCACTCGCAAAGAAAATTTTAAAATAAAATAAAAACACGCTTTGTCGAGTGCAATGGTCATTGCACACTCGGAAAGAAAATTTAAAAAATAAAAAAACACCTTGTCGAGAGTCGGTCTTTGTGGCACTCGGCAAAGATGTTTAAAAAAGCAGATTTCTTTTAGAGTCGCCGAACTGGCACTTTCGGGAAAGAGTTTTTAAAAAAATTTTTTGCCGAGTGTTGCACTCGGCAAGAAAAAAAAATAGACGGCGTCAAATCTTTGTCGAGTGCCAAGACGGCACTCGGCAAAGTGCCGAATTTGGCACTCGGCAAAGCACCTTTTAGGAAGGGATTCGACGGAGGCTCTTTGCGAGTGTTGCACTCAACAAAGGCTTTGCCGAGTAAAAAGCTTTTGCCGAGTGTGATGCACTTTCGACAAAGAGCCCGCCTCCAGTAGTGATGGGACTAAACCATACATGATTTGGAATTTAGGAATGAATGAGCCTTTATAAATAAGGGCCCAATTCTAACAGGTAGAATAAGGAAGATGACTAGACAGTGAAGAGGATATGAATTTGTAACTTCGCCTTTATTTCGGCATTTAAATTGAATTTACAACATATGATTTTCAAGGATCTGAAACTTTCTCCAACAGTTTATCTTGGCTGTGCTTTCAGTTTTTCACTCTTTTTTACAGTATCCAGCGCAATAAAACCAACACATAAAACTACATACTCTTACAAGACCATTAGGCTGTTGTTACCTACTGCTTACTCAAATACTTGACTTCTTCCATGAATGCCAATGGCGACAGCTCTACGTGGCCTCAACAACTAAATCACAGTTGTTTGACTTCGAGCTCAATCACTTTGCATACATGACATGTACATGTTTTAGTTTGAAGACTATTTGATGCTTTGGTAATGGGGGACATGTTTCTCCAATATAACATCATGACTGATGATAGATTCCAATATCCAGTCAAACTAAATACCATATAGTTGGTTACAGATTTGTTAAACTTGGGAAGTAATTGGGCCAGGAATATACAATGCTGACAATTATTGGAAGTTGGAACCCAACAGACAGTAGCTTCGCAAATTATAATGTTAAGGCAAATGTTAACTTGGAAAGTCTTCATCAGAGAGGAATTAACGCCCTAAAAACAATCTTTCAGATCATGGCTAGCTTGGCTGCTGATGAGGTACAGAGTCAATAAGTCAAGTATTGAACTGGTAGCCCACATGCACCTCAGCTGTATAGTATACATTCCTGTGAATATGAAATCCAATTTTTCTGAACGAAGGAAAAAAAAAACTTTCTACCACGATTGGGAGATGTGCTATTTAGTTTGTTCACTAATTTAACTTTTTTTTCATAATAAACTTGTTAAGTAAAAAATCAGAATATCTAGGTAAACTTGTTAATTCATAGAATCACTTGCCACTGGGGGGGATTACCTCATCACTTGTAAATAACTAGTACAATATATATAATACAGAGAAACACAACAGAGGGACTCCAGGTGATTGTTACGTGTGACCTATTCCGTAGTGTAGTGACGGTATTGCCCGTAGTTGATTGATTAGGTAATAATATCAACTATTTGGGGGCAAACGGTATGTCAAGAACAAGATTTGCCAATTTGCCGTCCTTGATATTTCAGGCCAGTTGTAATTTGCAGGCTGCCTCTTTTTTTTCCAAATCGAGATCAATGCATGGTTTATTAGGTTGCAAGGGAAGATCATGTCGATGCTTCTTAGGGTATCTCTAATAGTTAGAGATAATATTATTTCTAATATATGCTATATCATCTTTAAAGATAACATCTTCAATAGATAGTCTCTAGCACACTTTTTAACATTTATATTTTATAATTTTTCTATAAAATGGGCCTATATGTCAACTAGAGTAGATTAATATATCATGTCTTATTTCGCGTGCACGACAGTCTCTTCAGGAAGAGGTGACATGTGCTCTCTCTCTCTCTCCTCCCCTTCTCTCTTCCATATAGAATCTTGTTGACGTAACATAACTAAGAGACGATAATAAATATACTGATGGAGTTGCCTTTATGCAATTTCTGAATGCGAGGAAGGCTCTCTGCCAACCATTAGCTAGTCTAATAAATGCGGCACTTGAGTTTTCTAGCTTAAGGTCCAAGTTTATTCCTACTAACTATATTAGGTGACCTTTAATAATGGTAATGCACTTTATAATCTGTGCAATTTTCTTTGTAGCATAAAGGCCATCCGCTGTTCTACTTGCTCATGCAGCGCCAAATGTACGATCCATAGGATCGATATCAGTATGGTCAGCAGCAGCACAATATAGTGGCATGCACACTTTAGAACGGCCACAGCATATGTGCCACATTTTGGGCCTTTGGCAAACGCGTTTTCCATACATCAGCAATGATATGGAGCTTTCTGATTGCGAGTTGTCGCCTTTGTCATGTTACATATGCAGCGCACACCTACTAAACCCAATCCACTTTGTCTCCACGTGTGGTTCTCATTTCGATGTCAAATCAGCTAATAAAGGCACAGTATAGTTTATTTTCTCTAGGCTCCAGCTGTATGTTCTGATAGCTTGGCTGCAACTGCCAGGCCAGGGAAAGGATATTCTTGGCCATGGGTGCCCTGCATTTGAATGTTCTCACGCTATTCCATGGAAATCGATCATAGGCTAACGCAGAGGATTACAGCCATACGTATTACGTATTAGAGTATTGTATCTATCGTGATTCAAAATGAACAGGTCAGAAGGAGCGATACAGTACTATAAGGCACAGTGAATTGACACAGTGTTTTAGCATGAGTTGCTTCTACTGCTGTTTCCTGCAGCGATCTGGATCCCTATTCCATGGCTTTATATTCTTCGCCATGGGTGCCGTGCATTTGAATGTTCTCATGGTATTCCATGAAAATCGATCACAGACTAACGCAGAGGATTACAGCCATATGTATTAGAGTATTGTCTCTATCGTGATCCAAAATGAACAGTTCAAATGGAGCTATACAGTACCATAAGGCACAGTGAATTGCTACAGTGTTTTTGCATGGGTTGCTTCTACCGTGTTTGCTGCAGCCATCCGGATCCCTATTCCATGGCTTTCTGTCCAACTCGGTACCTTGCCTCTATTCTCTTGCTACCCGTACACGGTTTGCCTTTCTCATTTCTCCTTGGACAAGTATATTCTTGCACCCCTGTTCATACATCACAACTAAAAAAAGGAAACTTTTTCCACACGCTATATAAACTATCACACCATTTCCTATCAGCTCAAGTTTTCACGAACAAATAGTTTACGAATAAAACAATTACGTGCGAGTGGTAAGCTTCTTAAAATTGATTTACATGTTGTGGCATAAGAAAAAGTCTGAAAAGCATTGCAAGTGGTCTGAATTATCTGGGATCATTGGGCGTGTAGCTTTCCATGGACACTGCATCAAGTGAAAATGCAATGCAAGTTCCCATGTCTCCACACCACCGCTAAGGTTTGTGCAAAGTCAGTCAATGATTCTACCTATTTTTGTTCTCATGTGGGGGTGGTCCTTTTCTTAATTCTGCAAGGCTATCACTGACCTGTACTAACCATTTTGTACTGCATGGTCCCTGTCGTCTATCCATCACCATAAATATCACCACCTGTACTACCTGTAGTCTTGCTACATATGATACCAGCATGAGTATGATGATGAATCCTTGGCGTTCTTCGTTAATTTCGAAATGTACTTATTGGGGTGGGAATCTATAAGGGACTCAAAATGCCTTGCTAGAGTGCATCCACATCATCCTGCTTTGGTCTATCTTTAAGGTAGTGCAATTTTTCAGAAGACAGTTTTATTTTTTATTTTTTAAAAAATATTAGGCCAGGAGCTCTGGTATTCTCTAAAGAAGGGAGCGAGCACTCGGGTGAATCCAAGGATTCGATTCCAGATGGGGGAGGGGACTCCCACTTTTTCCCAACTAGCTCTCTTTAGCAGATAGATCAAAAGTTAAAAAGAACGCTCATTCTCTTTTAACTGATGATGGTGGATACAAATCTGTTATGTGTGTTCAACCCTTAAATTGTTTCATGTAACTGGTTTACGTATAGTGTTTTACTTGATTAATAGGTAAGTTTAGGAAAAATTCTAGTATAATTTGGTCCTCCATTTTTTTGATTTTCCTATTTTGTTTCTCAACTTTGGGCCAGGGTGGAAAATATGCCCTTTGCAATCCATATTTTTAAATGCAAGGACCAAAATGACAAAAGTGGGACGTCAGAAAATTCTAGATTCAGGAATATGACCTGAGATTGTATGATCAAAGCATGATTTTTTTCCTGAATCGAGCTTACATTTTTTTTAATGTTTTAAACTACTTATTATGCTTTTAATTAATACACTTATAGTTGAGCATATCTAACTAAGTTCCGATTTATATTCACTTTTTCACTCTGAAATCGGTGGACACCAGCGCCAAGTCTAAGACTTAAACCTTGATAGGTTAGGTGCACACCTGTATGCCTAGCCATCTGGCCACAAGCCAGCTTTCATTTTTTTTTTCATATAGCATCACTAGTATATGTTTCAGTAGCCCAGTTTATGAAGAAGACTTTGGCTATATGACTATTTCTGTGTAAACATTAGCCAACCAGTTTCTTTTTTTACTCCAAATAGAGATTAGTGAGGAGGGCAAACTGGTAATGGAAAATTTGTAGCACTAGAATTTTGTTACCACCTCCGGTCACAAAAGAATATCGTTTTAGGGTATGTGCAGTTAAACTTTCTAAACTTTGGCTCTCGATATCTTTTTCTGAACACATGAAAAAAGTATATATAGATCAGTTTCGAAAAAAAACTTGCATAATAGTATAATTTTTTTAGGTTTTATAAATCTATTACAATAGAAATTAGTAGTCAAATATGCGTTTTGGGGACCGTGGCGATGTCCAAAACGACATTCTTTTGTGACTAGAGTGTAACATCCCAAGTTTTTCCCTCTTTCAAAAATTATTTGAAATTAATTATTTCAAAGATTTGGATTTATTTGGAGTTCTTGCGAATATTAAAATCAATATTCAAATTCCACCTCAAGTTCAAATTCAAATCCATCTGAATTCCAAATCAAATCAAAACTCAACGAGATTTAAATTCAAATTCAAATTTCAATTTCCCTCTAGTTTGTTGGACTGAAGCCCATCTTTATCTATCTCTCTGGCCCAACAACATTCTTCTGAGCCAGCCGACCCATCGGCCCATCTCTCCTGCCTTCCTCTTTGTTTCGCTCGCTTACGCATAGTGAGCACCCAAGTCGCACCACTTGCAGCCGCTTGCTTCGTTCTAGTTGAAACCGTCACCGTTGCTGTGCTCATTCAATTTTCCATCACCTCGCCATCATCGCCCGTCATCCCACGCGCCATCATTGCCCTTTGTCGTTTCTACTTGTTTCCAAAGCTCAAGCCGAAATCGTCGCCGCCCATCAATGTTGATGAGCTCATGTCCTCTCTGTTGCCCCTTTGTCCTATAAATTGGAGCCACACAACCGCGTTCAACCCCTTGACACACTCCTCAAAACCCCATTGCCTTCCCTACTGTCGTTGCTACTGCGGAGGTCGTCTGCCCGAGCGCTGGTCGCTACTCCGCCTCGACGTTCCGGCCACTTCGGTGAACTTCTTGTGATTCCATTTGCGTCACTTTGTGTTCTCGCATCACATCTAACTTTCCTCTAAATTAATTTGGCCATAGTCGTAGCTAGTCGCCAAATCGACATCGCTTTTTTGTTTCCGTCGCCGCCACGATCGCCGCCGAATTCGTTGCCCTCGATGAGCATCTCCTAAACCCCTTGCACTCGTAAACACCGCCTCTTCTTCCTCTATCTTTTCCACACATCATTTTTGCTGATGCGCCACCGTTTCCCTTCGCCACCACCGCCACCTTCTTCCCCAACACCAACCACCATTGCCTCACCGCCATGGACCACCTCTGGTCGTGTCGTATGACCCGGAGGACTCCCCTCGCCATTGCTGTGCTTGTGCACATACCACTTTCTGAAGGACGTCGTCACCATTCACCCGCTCCACAGTTGCCTCACGCCGTCGCTAGCGCTGCCGCCGTCTTGAGCCGTCGGCCAGCTCCCCTGTTTTCTCCCTCTTTCTTCCTTTCTTTCTCTCTCAGATGAGTCCCACCTGTCAACTGACACTATTATGTGAACATGGTTCATCGTAAACCCATTCAAAGCTGTGGACTCAGTTCATAGATCAGGGTCCCACCTGTCGGTCTCTAGAACTTTTAATTATTTTAATCCGAGAGAATATATATTATCCTTTCTCTCTCAATTTCTAGCATTTTCATTTCCAATCAAACTTCTGGAAGCCCATTCACCTTCATACGAGCTCTGATTGACCCCATTCTTCTTCCTAAATTCAAAATCTGTCAATTAGTACTAATTTTATATGTTTTTTTTGCATTTTATTTATTTTTCTAGTTATTTATTTGCTTTATTTAGCTCATGTAGAATCCAACATTGCCGAAGCGAACTTGGAGCAACCAGAAGGAGCGACACCTACCTACGATGAAGGCAAGTATTCTTTGATCATGTTGTGCCTACGGTTTTCGAAATCTTATATTTATATCATTCAAAACTAGTATGCATGGCTAATTACATAAAATGATGATTTTACTAAAGGGATATGGGTAGGCTACACTAGCTAGCAATTTCAAAAATTCTACCACGTAAACCAGGAAGTCATACAAGTAAGAGATCATAGATCATTACCACAAGACGCGTAGCGTAGCGGAAGAAGAGTTGGAGCAGCCTGATCTAATGTCGGGCGCGTCAATAAAGTGGTTGTAATCGATCGTCTAACGTCCTTGGCACCAATCGTCTCCTCCAGCATTCTATGACATTCCTTGTGCAGGTCGTGGATTGTCCTCGATCAACGCAGCAGCAATCACAACAGCGCCTCTATGGTATCCATACGTCTAGGGGTGGAACGTTGTACGCTAGTGTGCTAGCACCAACGCGTATGACAGGGCCTTCGAGAAGATGGTGGCTAGGGTTTCGGTGGAGCAACTCTCACGTACCAACAACCTCATGCATCCCCTTATAAAGAGTCCATAATGGATCCTATCCGAACTCGTTTGTTCCAACCCGTTAAGTGTGTGACCCTATAGGTTCATGCGTAATCGGTTGCGATTCAGAAACTCCTTTCCGACCACGAGTTGTTAGCGGTTTCTAGCAGGACATAACGATTATACCAGAAGAACCTTATGCAATATCATATGCGACCAGGTACTTCTTACTTATGACCAGCACATGTCTCTATACGACCAGTTCATATTTAGTCACAACCAGTTTGTAACTCCTTACGACCAGTTAGTGATCATGTTCGACCAGTATACGACCAGTTAGTATTTGGTCAGACTGAACGACCTACTTGCATATTCTCTCCTTGCATCACAATATCTGGTTGAACTCTAGATGAGATAATTTGTCATCTATGGATTGTTCAATACTTTCTCAATCAAGTGACGGATAACTTCATGTGGTCAACTCTTCGACCACTAGTGGCAGAACCATATACTTTCTTTATCCGACCATGTCGAGAGGACCTAGAGATATCTCTCCTGTTATGTTAAAAGGGGCAAATCCCATATCTGACTAGTCACATCACTCCACATGTTTTATAGCATACCCGAAAGCTACTTTTATAACTACCCAGTTACAAAGTAGCCACTACTACAAAACAGGCTAGACGGCCCATCACAAACGGTTTTTATGGAACCGTCTGTGTTGGGTCTGTCGGGATGAGGCATCGGCTCTGCTGGTTTATCACATACGGTTTTGTTAAGAACCGTCTGTGATAGGCATCTATCATAAACGGTTTATTAATAGAACCGTCTGTGATATATCACAGACGGTTCTATTTACAAACCGTCTGTGATTAGCTGGATTATCACAGACGGTTCTCATTCGAAACCGTTTGTTAATTATCACAGACGGTTTGTAATTAGAACCGTTTGTGATTAGCTGGATTATCATAGACGGTTCTAATTAAGAAATGTCAGTGACCTGAGCGGTTCTTAATTAGAAATGCGTGATATCGATTATCACAGATGGTTCTAATTAGAAACTGTCTGTGATATCCTAGCATTATATAAATTACGCCCGACACATCCTCTGCGGTACTGCCGCTCTGGAGGCTCGACACAACTTCTGCCGCACTGCCGCTGCCTCTGCCGCTCTGGAGCAACCCTGCCACTGCCGCAACCTTGCCACTGCCTCTGTCGCAACCCTGCCGCTGGCTCCACTTATATATGCTCCTCCTCCCCCATGCGCCACTTCCCTGCCCTAGCTCCTCCAACATGTGGCTCCTCCCCGTTCTTGCCACGCTTAGAGAGAGAAGGTTGGACCCCAGCCCTAGCGCCTCCTCCCTGCCTGCCTCCTCCCCCATTGCGCCATCTACACCTTGCTGTGCCTCCACCCCCATTGCGCCACCTTAGAGAGGAGAAGGAATCATATTTTCTTCGTGAGCTCTGAGGGTAACGATCTATAACCCTTTATGTTTGCTATAAATTAATCGCTAATCAATTTAAGTATGTTTGGTAAATAGGAAGAGTATGTACTTCCGGTTTATTAATCTAATTTGACACTAATTTGTTACATGCGTAGCGTAGATGGACCGAAACTGGATGTACGGTGTGAACCGTGTGAGTCAAGAGTACATTAATGGCGTGGTTGCTTTTAGAAGAGCCTCCGAGCAGGATATGTTGAAGAAGGGGATAAATTTTATGTACTGTCCATGCATTGATTGTGGTAATCTGAAGATGTTTAACAACGCGGCGCAGATCGAAGCGCACTTAATTCGAAGGGGTTTCAAAAAAGGGTATGCATGTTGGACTAGTCACGGTGAACAGTAGATTATACTGGAAGTTAATAATGACGACATTGCCGAGGAAGTCAACGATATTCCGGATGTGGACTGTGCTTTTGATGAGGATAGGTGGCACGATGACAATCTGGATCAGATGTTACGCGATGCAGAAGAGAACTACAGTGAGAGAGAGTTTTGTAAATTCGAGTGCTTAAGGGAGGACTCGGTGAGACCTTTGTTCCCTGGCTGCAAGTCGGAATACACAAGGTTGTCAACCATGCTTGAACTGCTGAAATTAAAGGCAAGCAATGGTTGGTTCGATAAGAGTTTCACGGCGTTGTTAGGTCTCCTAGCGGACATTCTTCCAGAGGGAAACGTGTTGCCCAACACCACCTACCAAGCAAAGAAGGTTATTTGTCCATTGGGCATGGAAGTAGAAAGAATACATGCATGTCCGAACGATTGTATCCTTTATCGTAAAGAGTATGCAGATATGCATGTATGTCCCGTGTGCAAAGCATCCTGATACAAGCATCAGAATACTGCTACGGTGAAGCAAGGACCTCCTGCTAAGATGTTGTGGTATCTGCCTGTGACCCCATGTTTGAAGCGATTATTTGCGAACCCAAAGGAGGCAAGATTGCTGCGTTGGCACTCGGAGAAGCGTAAGAGAGATGGAAAGCTAAGACACCCTGCTGATTCTGCCCAGTGGAGAAACTTTGATCGGAGCTTCGAAGAGTTCGGTGTAGAACCGAGGAACATAAGGTTATAGTTGAGTACGGATGTAATGAATCCTTTCAGTAACATGAGCAGCTGACATAGCACCTAGCCCGTGAATCTATGTATGTACAACCTTCCTCTTGGCTATGTATGAAGCGGAAGTACATTTTGATGTCACTAATCCAAGGGCTGAAGCAACCTGGGAATGATATTGATGTGTACCTAGCACCATTGCTGGAAGATCTTGTGACCTTTGTGGAGCGAAGGTGCAGGTATGGGATGCGTACAAGCGAGAGAACTTCCTTTGTACTCGCCATGTTGTTCGCACCATCAATGATTTTCCTGCCCTTGGTAACTTGTCAAGCCATTACAAAAGGAGCTAAAGCTCATCAAGACCGCTCGAGATGCTATGGAGGGTGTATGGCTGAACAACTCGCTCAAAATTGTGTATATGCGTCACCGTAGGTTCCTTCCCAGGAGTCACCCATACCGCAAGATGAAGAAATAATTCGACGAAAATAAGGAGAACGGTTCAGCTCCAAGGGCTCTTAGAGGAACAGAGGTCTATGATATGGTTAAGGATATCGATGTTGTGCTTGGGAAGGGATGTAAATTAAGAACCCGTCAGAAGAACATCTGGAAGAAGCGGTCAATTTTTTGGGACTTGCCTTATTGGGAGCACTTAGAAGTTCGCCACTGCATCGACGTCATGCACGTAGAGAAGAATGTATGTGATAGCGTGATTGGTCTCTTACTGATAATTAGTGGCAAAACAAAGGATGGTGTTAACGCATGGCGTGACTTGGTTGATATGAACATAAGGACCGAGTTAGCACCGAAAGAGACCGATACAGGACGAACGTACCTTCCCCCAGCTTGCTACACTCTGTCCAAGGCCAAGAGAAATGAACTGTGCCAAAGCTTGCATGGTGTGAAAATCCCGTCTGGTTACTCCGCTAACATTAAGAAACTTGTTTCTATGCAAGATTTGAAATTAATTGGTATGAAGTCTCATGATTGTCATGTGCTGATGACACAAATGCTTTCGGTTGCAATTAGGAGTATCTTGCCGAACAAGGTCTGAGTGGCAATCTTGAGGCTGTGTTATTTCTTCAACTCAATTGCTCAGAAGATCATCGATCCCCAAGGACTAGATGCTCTGTAGGCCGAGGTGGTGACGACTCTATGTCATCTTGAGATGTATTTCCCTCCGTCATTTTTCGATATCATGGTCCATCTCATTGTTCACCTTGTGAAAGAGATAAAGATATCTTGACTCTGTGTTCCTACATCATATGTACCCGTTCGAGAGGTACATGGAATTCTCAAGTCCTCGACGGAATCGATCTCAACAGGAGGGCAACATCATCGAAGGTTATGCAACCGAAGAGGTCATTGAGTTCTGCGTCGACTACATGGCTCAGGTGGAACCGATAGGTGTGCCTCTATCTCGCCATAAGGGGAGACTGAATGGTATCGGGACCATTGGAAGGAAATCAATTACTTCCGATCTGGATACGTACGCTCATGCCCATTTCATGGTCTTACAACACATGACCCAAGTGTCCCCGTACATCGACGAGCACAAAGACATGGTACGCCAACAGAATCCAGACCAGTCGGAGGTTTGGATCACAAGATAGCACAACCGTCGATTCAACGAATGGTTAAAGGTGCGAATCACTGGGAGATCATCAAGTGATGATACGCTGCTATGGTTGGCACAAGGGCCACAATTTACAATTATCACATGGCAAGGATACGATATAAATGGGTACACATTTTATCTGATACCAGATAGGAAGAGCCTGATCCGTAGCGGTGGTGTCCGTGATAGATGCATTGAGACCGATGGGTGAGGAGCTCCTACTATGGGCAAATAGAGGAGATATGGGAGCTCGACTCGTGCTTTTTAAGATCCCCTATTTCGGTGCCGTTGGGTCCATCTCCCACAGGTGAAGGTCGACAAGTACAGCGTCACTACCGTGGACCTGGAACGTGTTGGGTACAAAGACGAACCATTCGTACTGGCTAACCAAGTTATTCAAGTCTTCTATGTAACCGACAGGCAAATAAGAAGCGCCACGTAGTTCTTCATGGAAAAGGAGGATTGTCGAAGTTGAGAATGTAGTGGATGAGGAAGAATACAATCAATTTGACGAGTTGCCTCCTTTCTTAAACAACATCAGGCTTGAGGAAGAACCCAGTGAGGAAGTTAGCTATATGCGTGTCGATCATCATGAAGGGCTATATTTTAATTAGGAATTTACTCCATTGTAATTAATTTATTCCATAACACCATGTGTTATGGACTTGTAATCTCTCATATATTTTGATGTCAACATGAAATTGTCATGTGTTATGGACTTGTCATCTTCGATATTGATGTCAATGTGGACGTTCATTGCAATTTTGGAGTATCAAAATTGGTTTCACTTGATTTGGAGTTGAGTTGAATTAGATATGAATTTTTGAAGTCAAATGTGTTATGAACTTGTCACGAGTTCATATGACAATCACTTGTCACCGAGTTATGAATTTTGAAGTCAAATGTGTTATGAACTTGTCACCAGGTTCATATGACAATCACTTGTCACCAGGTTTTGTCAGCAAGATCACAGACGGTTCTAGTATAGAACCGTCTGTGATAACGAATCACATACGGTTCTTATTAAGAACCGTCTGTGATACGTCCCATATCAAAGACGATTCCATAAAAGAACCGTCTGTGATATGGGACGTATCACAGACGGTTCTGTAAGAGAACCGTCTGTGATAGCATTTTTATAAGGAGGGAACTGCTAGGGTTTTTGCTCTTGCTCATCACTTCCACTACTCTCGCACCCCTTAAGCTCTCGCACACTCGTTCGCCTCCTCTAGGGCTCGCCGCCTCCCTGCTCCGACTCCAGCCCGACGACCGGCCGCCTCCCTACTCCGACTCTAGCCCGACGACAGATCGCCTCCCTCCTCCGACACGCGGCCTCCTCTGACTCCAGCCCGACGACCGGCCGCCTCCCTCCTCCGACTCCAGCCCGACTCACTACACATCACCATCCTTCTCTCCGACCTGTCACCGGCTCCCTCCTCGCGCCGGCTCCAGCGCCTCCTCCGGTACTCCCTCGCGCCTCCTGTGGTATACCACTCTACTCGCTCTATCCCGCTCCCTCCCTTGCTCTGTGAGTATTGTTGCTTATCTCACTTTGTCACTTTGCATTTGTGCTGTGCTAGAGAATTTTTCATTCTGTGATTGTTAATCTTTAGTACAGAGAGAGAAATTGCAAAGTGGTGGGTTCTGTTAATAGCTCAATGATGATTGTTGCCATATTATGAGATTGAATAGTTAACTAGAATTAGACTTGAGCTTATTTAGAATTGCTTACTTTTGTTATTTTATTCTTGTCAGATTAGCTCCTTTCTCGATCTCTTTGTCTATTGGTGTATTTACATTTGTACCTTTGAAATATTATACGCTCTATTTTGGTTTGTATGAGCTGCAAGCATTTGTTTTTGAGCTCAAAGTCTGATTTGGAGTTATCATATTCAATTGGTGAAGAATTTTGGCATAATGGTTGAGGCGGCAAAGACTATGTCTTTTGCAACTAGCCTAATGAGAGCAATCGAACAAATTAAAAATCTGAGCTCTATGCTGATTTTTGATGTTCTCATGATGTTTGTGTTAACCATTTTATTCTCTTTAGATGACTTGGGAGAATTACATGAGTACATGTTGTTTTGGTCATTTAAATTCTTTAGGAATTCTACTTTAATGCTAATTAATTTTGTTGGGATTAATTCGAAATCTGTTAAAGCGCATTTTTTACAACAATCCAGAAAGAAAGTTTTACTTGATTATATTTTGTTTCGATGTCTTCATGAAAGGCTAGTCTTACGTACATGAAGCATTAAACCTTTGCTTCGCATTTCCTTAGAAATTTGGTGGATTACGAGTGTTAGGAGTGTTAGAATAGGAGCTAACTCAATGCACGAATTCAGCTAGCTAGCTCGCTCCTTGGCGTTCATCCTAAGCGCTCAGTGAAATCTGACCTACTCGTCGATCCTGAGATACTTGAGTGTACCTTTGCTTCATGCCAATCCTCCACGGCATGAAGCAAATGGTACACTCCAGTGTGTCGGGCTCGATGAAGTAGGCTCGGGCAAAGATAGGCTCGGGCAAAAGATTCGTATCACTAGTTTCCATCTATACAAAGATCACAAGGGATTGTTATACATGTGGTTGTTATGTCAGTCTAGTTAAGCTTTAGATAGAGCTCAAAGTTTGAATTTTACTGTTCTTATCCAATTTATTCATATACATGTGGTACATGTTTTGCATTTCAATCAATTTAAATGACTTGATTGATTTACATGTTGGGCCACAGGTAGGCTACGATAGCTACAAATCAAAAATTTCTACCACGCAAACTAGGAAGCCAAGCAAGTAGATGATCACAGATCGTTACTACCAGATACGCAGAGCAGCGGAAGAAGGGTTGGAGCAGCCTGGTCCAACAAAGAGCGCGTCGATGTAGTGGTCGTAGTCGATCGTCCAGCGTCCTCACGAGTCGATCGTCTCCTCCAGCAACGTCTGCAGTTCCTTGTGAAGATCACAGATCGTCCTCAAGCGCAACAGTCGCAGTAGCACCTCTACGGTATCCACACATCCAGGGAAGGAACAACCATGCGTCGGTATACTAGCGCTAGGTCGCACGGCAGAGCTCTCAAGAAGATGGCGGCTAGGGTTTCGGTGGCGATTCACGCCTACCTCCCAACAGCCTCATGCAACTCCTTATATAGTGCTCGTCACGGATCCTATCCGAACACGTTTGTCGAATCGTATTTGTACTGGTTTGTTCCAACCCGTAAAGTGTGTGACCCTATAGGTTCATGCGTAATCGGTTGTGACTCGGAAACCCTTTCCGATCACGAGTCGTAGCGGCTCCTACCAGAACATAACGATTCCCGAATATACACAAATTATATAGGACGAACCTTAATGCAATATGATCTACGACTAGGTCCTCATCACTTATAACCAGGTCCTATCTCTATATGACCAGTTCGTATTTGGTCATGACCAGTTCGTAATTCCTTACGACCAGGTTACGACCACCCTGTGACTACGTTCGACCAGTCTACGACCAGCTCGTATCTCCATACGACCAATCCATAACTGTTCGAACTAAGCGACCTACTCGTGTATACTCCCTTTGCCTCACGATGTCTGGTTGAACTCCAGGTGAGATGTTGTGTCATCCATGGACTATTCAATACTTTCTCGATCGAGTGTCGGATTACTTCACGTGGTCGGACACTTCGACTACTAGTGGCATGGCCATGCACTTTCTTTATCCGACCACAACGAGGGGCCCAGAGACATCTCTCTTGTTATGTTAGGAGGGGCAAATCCCATATCCGACCAGTCACATTTCTCTGCATGTTTCATAGCATACCCGAAAGCTACCTTTATAACTACCCAGTTACGGTGTAGCGTTTGGCAACCCCTAAGAGTGTTATTACATATGTAGGAAACCATGCTGATCTCAGGTCTAAGGATTATACATCAACATTGCTTGAGACCAACTAATGACACATAAAATAATAACAATCTCAATAGTGTCTCAAGGTGGGTCTAATCCAACATCATGTTCTCTAACATGTGTCCATATTATTGGTTTGATATCTCCATATCCATGACCCGTGAAACATAGTCATCAACCAATACATATGCTAGTCTATTCATATGTGTCCTCATATGTTTCCGACCAAGGATCGTATAAGAATAATTATCGCAGAAATATAGAGTTTCACAATCAAGTCACATACTTGATCATCAATATTAACAATATTATTCTTGGAACAAGATAACATTTTATCCAATATTATGAACATAAGGAAATATAATCATCACTATGATTGCCTCTAGGGCATATTTCCAACATTACATTTGATTATGTTAATTTGGTCATTTAAATGCCGTTGGATTAATGCTTTATTGTTTCATATTTATGCTGGAATTAATTATGATTATTTGCTAATATTGCACATGTTGAGCATATTATTCAGGTTTAAATGACATGGAGATACTTCATATGTATATGTTAATTTGGGACACTTGCAATCCATTTTATTGCATATGTAACTTATATAGATAGCGAGTAAGCGAGATGGCAGAGGCACCGTCTTCTTCGCCGTCACCGACAAATAAGATGGCGAGGCATCGTCTTCGCCGGCACTAACGAGGTCATTGTCCACCGACGCCTAATCGTCATCATGCTTTGTCGACGATATTGACATGGAAGCGAGATGGCAGAGGAAGATCGCAAATGCCTGTGGGCCGACTGGTCATCATGGAGGTCAATGACTTTGGGGTCCCTCTGAGTCCCAAGAGATCAGCGGCGAGATTCCGGACCATCTGCGGGATAATTGCAAGGGAACGGTCCCCATCACCACACCAAGGTGGAAGGATCTAACGAAAGAAGCGAGAGGCACACTGTGGACAGAACTTTCAAGCCAGTTCACTATCCAAGAAGCAGACATGGCACGTGTGCAACGGACAGTGATGCTCACGATGGATAAATCATGGAGGATCTTCAAGAGCATTCTTGTCACGAAGTACGTGAACACGGGTCAGACACCCTTCGCGAAGTATGGATTCTTGACACGGGAAGCATGGGATGCCTTTGTGGCTATGAAGACGACGACCGAATTTAAGGAGAAAAGTGCGGCACACAAAGCTCTCCAGACACAAAACACTCACCGACAGACTTCGGCACCACTGGAGATGCGCGGTAAATACGAGGAATGGGCGGCGGCGGAGGAGAACGCGTTTCCTGATGTCACAGACCCGTGATCCCTAAGCTGGTTAAAAGCGAGGGCAAAAGCCTCGTCTTCGGGCAGCATCTCTTTCACAAACCTGACAGACCAGGAAGTGTCCCAACGTGTGGTAAATATATCGAACTACCTAATTGTTAATAAGTCCATAACTTCATAGTGTCTATAATAACATGATGACCTCTTGCAACGTGAATTGACTGCCCAAGCTTCTTAAGGCTCCTTCCAAGCAGACAGGAAGAATGATATACTATCTACGACCCTGGGAAATAAGGAGCACTCAGGTCGCACGCGAGGCCTTAGGGTTAACGTACCTTGGAGTCATGGATTCGCAGACGACTACTACACGTATAGGAGTAGGAAGAGATCTAAGGCCGAGCACGAGGACCGGTTGGTACAGATGATTACTGCAAAATTTGAAGGAAAGCTAGTAGCATTGCAGGATCAAATGAATCAACTCTGAGCGATCGAAGTGCGCCTGTTAATTTGGGAGCGGTCCTACCGACATCGAATGGCGTCACGCCCACGCATAATTACGAACATGACGGCGTCCAATTACCGATAGACAACATCAAGGTAATGTACATCTATGGAATGCACCAAAGATAGACCTATAGGGCGCCTTAGCTAATTGTGTATCGTTTTGTAGGGCCGGCATACCGCAAGCTCAAGTGAGGATGGATGAGTCCTTTCTATTGAGGCTACGCGAGGATGGTGTATCCATCTTTGGGAAGAGGCAGTGCAACATGAAGCGTAGCTGGCACAGGATTACGCCAGGGTCGAGGTGGATATGGTACATGGCAATTTCGTGGCCGTCCCGTTGAAGATTTGCCTGAACGAAGAAATCAGAACACTAGGGGATGCCGTGCATACTTTTATCCAGTGGCTCAAGAAGGACATCACCCTGGACCCAGTAGTACCGTGATCTGGACACGACCATTCCTCTCCAACGGGACCCTAGATGACTCCACCTCATGTTTCGCCTCAGAAGGCCACCTCATCGGTTCCCGTGAAGAAGACGCCAAAGGAACAACAAAAGCGTGCCGCCGTATCGGTTCCCGAGTCGTCTCGCGAGAAGACACTGCCAATCGTTAAGACCAAATCAAAATCAATGAACATTAAGGTGCCTCCCAAGTCCGGGAAGTCCAGGATGTCCGGGAATTACTCCATCGGGAAATCGTTGTGCTCCGACACAGTATTACTCCACGCTGGATATGCTTGTCAGGCTTTGCATGCCTGGTACATGTAGAAGACCAAAAAGAAGGGGTGCGATACTAGAATCACCATCGCATACAAGGATGATAATTTTTTCAACGGGGTGGGCAACTTCGTCGTGGGCTTCAACGACTTATATGACCTATTCAACCTCGTTGGCCTCGACGCCTCACTTCTACTATGTTGGACACTGTAAGTGCGTACAATCAAGTTCTGCATTCACGTAATATCGATAATTATCACAACTCATTGCTTGTGTATAGATACATGTGGAAAAATGTCCAGGAATGGAAAGAGACGGTGGGTTTCCTCGACCCACACGTGGTATCTTTGCAAACCATCCAAGCAGACCCATCCTTCGTCGAGAAATACATAGCGGCAGCATTGCTTCGTCAGATAGACAAGAAGTACATAGTGGTGCCCTACAGCGAGGGGTAAGTGTCACTACTTGCTATACAAATTTCATTTGTACTTTATCTGTGACACGAACTTAGGTTTAATGACTATAGTGACATACATGAGTAGGTACCCATTGGGTCCTTTTAGTCATTATACCAAAGAGGAACCATGTGATATATCTTGATTCCCTAATCCGCAACAACCACAAATTCAAAGATTCGAAAGGAGTACTCGAGAGGTATACTCATTTCCTTCATACATAACTCTATTGTAGTCTTCATTCGTTTGAAATGGCCGAGGATAACTTTTTGGAATCATGTAGGTCGTTCATCGCCTATGTTGCCAACAAAGGATTATACAATGGAAAGAGCGGGACTAACACACAGATTTAAATTTCGATGCAGCGCTACAACACGATAATCCTATATCATACTTCATAATAATAGCGTCTCGAATCGACTATACCTATATATGTAATTCTTTTTTTGCGGCCGCATGAAAAAAAAATGATGAGTTATGTGCAATCTACGTTTGCTCATATGCAGCAAATCCTTATAGCTAGGAAGAAGGATCCCGAGGTTTGTCAATCTCAAAATAATTATTTCCTAATTATAAATTTAAATATATATGCTTACCACTTTACTATTGCTAGCGGCGGGGTTGCATCTGAATTAGATGGACTTGTTGAGCAAGAGATCGCGGTCATTCGAGGGAAGCTCTGTAGCTTTATCATTTCAGATATCATTTCCGACAACGGAGACTTTCACTCCGTCGCCGACCCAAAATTTTACCCACCTGCAAACAATTGACTCAATTGTAATCTAATTGTAACTATAGCAACAATACTTGAACAAATTCGATTTTTGTAATTTATTTTGAGTAATGATCCATTTGAGTTGTCAACAATTGAATATGACAACAATTGAATATGATGATGTATCTGTTTTTGTGCATGCTTGTTTTCAGAGGGCATGACTAGCAATCACGAGGCTAGCCAAAAACACAGCAAAAATGTAGTTAAGATTATGAACTATCACGACGGTTTTTGTTGAAATGCGTGAAGGGCGAGACGGTTTCCACTAAAACCGTCGTGATCGAGAAAATATCACGAGCGAGTTCTATTTAAGAACCGCTCGTGATACGTGAAAATATCACGCACGGTTTGTAAATTAAACCATCGGTGATATTTCTCGTATCACGAGCGGTTCTTAAATAGAACCGTCGTGATATTCTCGATCCGACGGTTTTAGTGGAAACCGCTCGAGGATAGCCTTCACAGATGGTTTCAACAAAAACCGTCGTGATAGTGCGTATCCTGAGCGGTTTTGAACCGCTCAGGATAATATCTCATATCACAGACCAACAAATATAGACGGTTCGAAAAGCAAATGCGTGATGACGGTTCCGAACCGTCTGTGATGAGGCTTCTTGTAGTAGTGAGCGTTTGGCAATCCCTAAGTATACTATTACACATGTAGGTAACCATGTTGATCTCAGGTCTAAGGATTATACATCATCATTGCTTGAGACCAACGGATGACACATAAAATTATAACAATCTCAATAGTGTCTCAAGGTGGGTCAATCCAACACCATGTTCTTTAACATGTGTTCACATTATTGATTCGATGTCCCTATATCCATGACTGGTGAAACATGGTCATCAATCAATGCATGTGGTGGTCGATAAGTTACTAGTGTTCTAACCAATGACATTCGACCAGAGATACATTTAGAATGAGATCATATAAGTTAAAGAGCTTCACCAACAAGTCACATACTTTGCTAATCTTTATGAATGATAATCCATCCAGTGAATATAATAATATTTATTCTATAACTCATAAACATAGGCGTGATACAATCATCTCTATGATTGCTTCTATGGCATATCACTGACATTTACTTGTTAGGAAATGGTAGCTATTCCTAATTGAAATTTACCTCCTTGATATTGATATTATCGAACCTTTGTCTCCCTAGTATAGAAAATCCATGGTAATATTTAGATTATTGATGGATTAGTCTAGAATGATGTAATTGCTTAGACAAGCTATATCACTCATCGTCATCCTATGGATGGGAACTATTATAAGACTTTATGCATATCAGTTAGATAAATGTATGGCTATTGCCATTGGTTTACAAAATAAAATAAAATAAAATAAAATGGTGAAAATCTATTTTAGACTTGGGCGAATGGTAAGTTCAGGTGGATGCAGCTTGAGCACGAGAACTTGTAATGTAATCGTTTCATCTGAGTCATAATAAGGACCGACGCTTGTGTCTATCAAAACTGAGCACTACCGTACAACCACACATGCCTTTTATGGGAAGGACCTGGCCAAGTAATTTACCGAGTCCGAGCATTAAGCCTGCATGCTGTAGTCGGTAGGTTGTATCTTGGTCATGCGGACGATGGTAAAGGATGTCCATGTATGTAGGCCACTTGGATTAGACGATGGTAAAGGACATCCATGTCCATACAAGTGTTACTAATGCAACTATGATCCCTCTTTATGATGGTAGATGATGTCCATATCTTAATAAGTTAGCTCATAGGGCGGGCTGATGTTAGAGTGAGATATTGTAAAGATCTTATTGTGATCTACTTGGTCGCACGTCTAAGGAAGCGTATCATGGCCGACTATATAGGTCAATCAGATCATGAGGGAAAAGTTGTACAACCTCTACAGCGTGTAAAACTATTCAAACAGCCGTACCCATGATCAAGAGCGGGCAAGATGCATTTTCACATGTAGATTTTGGTTTTGCTTTCAAAGAAATAAACTTTGGGAATCCAGGAGCAATTGGGACTCTCAGGTAGTTATTCTGGTAGCTAGAGCCAGTTGGATGGCTAGAACCCTATCCTTCAAACCTTGTTGGACAGAACCTTGATACTAGTGATTGGTAGATAGAACATTCATTAGTGAAATAATTGAAAATACCTTTGTCAAATTTATGCTTTGTGAAAACTGTTGAAACTTAAAATGTTGCTTTGTGATGATTAAGATGATCCTAGATGTATTCCCACATGTCATAACAAGTTAGATCTAGGCCAGAAACCAAAGGAAAACTCACGGATCAAAGAAAGCCCTAAAATCACAAAATAGAGAGTAAGAACAAAAAGAGACTTATCTTGAGAAATCTTGCTTGGATTGATTTGGGATTGATGTTGGTTTACAGCCACTCCATCTAGGAGGACAAAGACTTAACACATGAGCACACAATCAATCCATCTCCCTAGAACCCTAACCTCTCCACTATTCTCTCCTAACCCTAAAACACAAACTAGGGTTTTAGATATGAGGATTGAGGGGTGCACAACCAGCACCCTCCCCTATTTATAGTGGAGGCTAGCTTTTAGAAGAGTATCTCTAATGGGCACCTGTTAAGCCCACATACAAATGGGTTTCACTTACGCATGCATTTTAAAGCGTCGTCTTCATCTCCTCTTGACCTAAACCACTTCTCCTTGCGCCGTCTTACGCCGTGGGTTAGCAAAAGGTCACCAAGGCAGTATTTAGGTGAAGTTACCAAAATACCCCTTCTCGATCCTTCTCCGAAGACCGAGTCCAATCTTCATGAAGCAATCCTATGCTTCGCCACGTGTAGGTTGATCAACGGCTCTATTCATGTCAGCAAGTCTCTCCCATCCGACTCCTACCGAAACTACCATGACACTTGCACCGACCCCCATGCCGCTTGATGCAACCCATTGCACCGAACTTCTCGTTCGGTTATCCTAATCCATTTTACGCCATGCTTGAGTCTTCTGACTTCACCCGGCATTCTCGATCATTCTGAACCTCAACTCTCCAAGCCTAGTCCCGATCATCCTCGCCATTGACCGTCGTTGAGCTCCAAGCATCCTGCACAACAATATACAAAGAAATTGATTCTGGGAACAAGTTCTTCGCAACTTGACCCACATTAGTCAAAACATGCATCGTGCAACACATATGCACTAAAACCCATGAACTTGACCTAACCAAACAATCATCGCCGCCAAGATGGCCGACGAACAAGTCAAAACCGGTCTGACCGCCCCTTGGCCGGCTCGATCACACTGGCCGGTCTCCGACGCGCACACTGGCCACGGATCGACCGCCTCAAGGGACTTAGCCAAATTTCCACCCTGAAAATCCGAAACTATTTGAAAATTTCAACGAATAGATCTTTTGACTCGAAGCTCCAAAAATTATGAGACCAAGTGTAGAAGAATCCTCTCTCTTGCCTACACCCTCTATTTTTGGCTTAGCTCCAAACTCAAAATTTCTTTATGGCCGGTCAGACCGCTGCCCATAGGCCAGTCTGACCGCCAGCCACTCGACTCGAGGCATGGCCGATCTGATCGCCAGTGATGGCTAGTCTGACCGCCACACAGGCCGGTCTGACCACCACCTTAGCCGGTCTGACCGCCTGGAACCTGACAGCATGTGAACTTCGCTGAAAACGAGCGTTTCGACAAACCTTCAACGTCATTGCCAATTGTATCATCATCCTAAGATCATGAGCATATCCCCATGATATCCACAGGTTCGAATTCAGAAATCCAGTCCCAACATAGAGGGAGTATTATGTTACTTTCCTGTTAAACGTCTTTGCAGTGTTACGGAACGAAATTTCCCTTAAGTTACCTTATTTCCCTTAAGGTAAACTCTCGTTTTTAAACTCTCGCTTTTAAAATAAACTCTATCCAATTTATTTTTTCTTCAATATAGACCTTGCCTTCTACACCATTATAAATGAATGTTGCAATGCCACGCTTATGTCCAAAGCATGGTTTATTTTTGTAAATATAAATGAATTATTTTTGAAATATTTATAATAAATAAATAATCTCAATATTAATAATTAGGGTTGATTTTAATTCAATAAACCTTTTTAACAATATTTTAAAAACTAGTTGAGCGCTCGTACTTTGCTACGGATAAAAAAAACATATTACTCTAGCACGTCGAGCCATTGTTATTGAGATCCATGCCAACCAGCGTCGTGTCTCCACATGTATTGTCGTGCTCAATGCCTCAGCTTGCAGCACAGCCTTGGCTCTGGCACGACGCCTGGTCGAGCTCTGATACAGAGAGGGTGCAAGAAAAGATGAGTATGATGCTGCTTGTTCCGCATTTGTTAAGGACATCTCCCTCTGAGATATGGTTTTCAACAACAATTGAAGTTCCCCACATTATCCGAAGACTCGTTGAGTTGTTGCCGTGATTTGGGGGCGGTTCCATGAATGTTGCTTGGTACGACATCAATGCAAGTAGTTTCAACAAAAGACATAACAAACTTAGCAGGTAAAAACATATTACCCTAGCATGTCACACCACTGTTGCCTGGCTTGGCTTGCGCCACGCTGTCAACTCGTCAAGACACCTGGCTGAGCTCCATTGTGGTCTACGTTGTGCCTCTAGCACTGTGTTTGCCTTACGCTGCACCCTTGGCTATGTCTCCACGCTGGGGAAACAAATAACAAAACTTTAATTATTTGTAATCGAACCTGATAAGATGTGTTTACCACACAAGGGAAATTAAGAAATTAGTCAAATGGCAATAGGCTGGGTTCACAACAAATTGCATAAAGAGTAAGCAACCGCTTGACCGAACTAGTTCCATTTCAATAACACCGTCAAACAATTCTTTATATGCATAACCCAAAGCATTGTTTTGAGAACATATCCCAAAGTGGACTAATAAACTCTTTTGAAGCAGATATAAAGCTAAAAAAGTGAGAGCAACATCACTTGCATTACATGTAGAAGATCATTTAAATCAAATGCTTCTGAATCCTCAGTTCAAGTCCAAGACTGCTTTATCGCTGTCTTGATTAGGAAGGGATTCTAGCACGAAGAAAGCCACTGCTTGCTGCCCTAGGCATTTTGCCCAAGCAGCATAAGGCTTCGATGTAAACTTCTTTTTCTCCGAACATCTTGTAGGCAGGAATAGTACAAATCATTAGCGACAAATTTTGTGTTGCTCAAAGGTGCATTGACGGAAAACAATCACAAAACAACAATGCCTATCAAAGAATAAAATTGGACGGATGAATTGTTTACTTGAACCGAAGCATTACCTACTCGATAACTTTGTTGTGCAGGGCGCAATGGAGCTGGAGTATTAGCGTCGTGTTTGTCTCCTCCTCGCAAGCCACGCGCTGATGCTACCTCGCACCATTGAGCACTAGGCAACCGCGCTGGCCACCGAGGCTTGGGACCACATAACGCTGGCCTCATTGATGCCAGGAACCAGTGATTCGTCCACTGACGGGGCTATTCCTGGGAGGCAAAGGTAGATGAAAGGTCTGGCGGCGACGCTGGTTGGGAGGGAAGATGAGTTGTTGAGATTTGTTGGGGAGAAGGGGGACGTTGCGACGAGGAAAGCGGGGGATGTTGCACAATCAGAAGTAGCAAAATAGGAGGAAGGGTTCGTGAGGGATTCAAGAGGCAGCGGTTGCGCTCGTATAAATTCCGGGTCAACACATCGGCACGCGATTTCTCGAGGGGATTTGGGTAGTGACTTGCGAGGATTAGAGGATGATTAGAGGATGATGCGAAAAACGCGTACTCATCACCACTAGGCTCTTTTTAAGTAGTAAATATTCCAATTTATTTTAAAAAATGAAACATATTTACATAAGTTATAATAAAAATTCAAGAAAGCCGTTAGGGTCTTTGGAGGCGCTACACATTTACAATAGTCATCTCGGTGCAAATTGTTGCACCGAGAAAAGTAGTACACATGAAAAGCGGAAAGGAAGACTGGCACGCAAGATGCAGTGATGGTGACATATATGTTGCACGTTAGCTCAACCATCGGTCAAGATCCAGGAAACCCGGCCTTATATAAGATCCAGTGCTCACAGGAAAACTCTCTCTCTCTCTAGGCTTTATCTGGAATATTCCAAGCCAACTCTACAAACTCATGCACGGAGCTTATCATACAAATCTCATAAATTCTGCAGGGTGCTCTATGCCACCGTGCATAGATAGGGTTCGCTTTAATTTCTTTTTCGTTTTGGGAGGTTTTTTTTTTCAGGGAGAGCTCTCTTAATTTCAACCAGATTTTTGGCCAAACATTATACATCTAAATATACAAATGCTTTGTTTAGATAATTTCACTAGATAAAAACATATTAGCGAGAAATTTACTACACATCCTCCTCCCAAGCACAAAGCCGCGCACTTCATCATCATCTCTATTATTACATAATATTTGAATTTCTGAGATATTCAAATATTAGAATTTCTGAGATATTCACCTTTGTGTTCTAGCTATTGTTACATAATATTTGACCCATACTTTGGCCAATAAAATATTGCTAGACTTGGTGACGGACGAAAGATAAGCCAAACAGAAGAAAATATATATATATATATATATATATATATATATATATATATATATATATATATATATATATATATATATATATATATATATATATGTGTGTGTGTGTGTGTGTGTGTGTGTGTGTGTGTGTGTGTGTGATTTTTTTAGTTGTTAATTTGTTGGTACCATTCATCCTTAGGGAGACAATTTTATTGGGCACTTCACAATTCCATTAGTTTATTACCGTAACAACTGTATTCTTCCTGGAGCTTCATACTAACTTGTTTTTTTTTAATTATGTCGATATAAACCAGAAAATATACAAACAATGTCACTTGTGTGAGACTGTTCATCAACAAAACTGTGGGAGTTTTCAATGGTCACATGAGTTAACAACGACATCCCTCCTAGTCTAGACACCAAAAAACACCGAGGTTTTTTTTAGAAAAAAATGAAAAATCTGACGCTAGAACGGATTTAATGACAATACGATAAATAAAAAAGAGACAATCATATTACATTTCCAAAAAGTAATGAAAAATGGCAATCAACAAGAGGAAATAAAATATTGCAATTATATATTTTTTGTTCTTTGAAAATAAGAAAATTGACAAAATGAGCTTTACGGTAGACCAAAATAATTAACCTTATAACCAAGGGGGCGCCATTAGCAGCCAGGAGCCATGATAGACAAGTTCCCCAATATTTTTAGGTTTATTGCAAAATAAATTTCCAAAAATACAGTTAATAGCGTGAGTCTAGCTCATGATATTGCAGGACAAAATTAACTATACTAAGAGGAGCTGTCCAATTTTGAATTCCTAGAGCTGTTTAGAACACAAGATCGATAATTTCTATTACTACAAAAGTCCCACGCTTACTCCAAAATAAGACTTTATTGTAAAAAATTGTCCATCTAAATATGCTACTCCTCCAATTGCTCCAACAGCCAGTAAGCAGCACTAGGACACATCAGTGTCATTTGATGTGATACTTGCAGAATCTGGGAGACCTCCTGCCTACCTTTTGAGAAGTGTGATTCATTTCACTTCACATGCACGCATAGAATTGGATAGGATTTCAATTCCTCCACTCAAGAAATGCTATCATATATATATATATATATATATTCTCCACTTTTCAAATCGGTGACATCGGTGACATGATTTTGGTTTGTTTCTTGGTTGCAACTTACTCCATCCCGCAACAAAAGGAGTGCCTATGAAAATTGTTATGAGACATTAGTTTCATTTAACTAAAGCTATATATTAATACATCTAATTATAAGTATTTGCATTAATAAACGCTAGCTCTTTCATATTTTCTTGGGTTGCACTGTCGGTATAGAGCGCTGGCTGGAAATGCGCCTTTCTTGGCACTAGTCCATCAGAGGCATACACACTGGTGCTAACAATTACAAAAGTTTATCTCGATATGCGATCCAAAATGATCCATTTCTCTTATTATGCAACAATACACCTGGATGTTTTTAATCTAAATTAAATATCTTGCTTGTTGGGTGCCAATTAAAGTTAAGGGTTGATGGAGGATTTATTACATTTAATATTGGCACTTTGCTAGGATACAATTTGAATCTAGACTATTGGATTACAAAAATAAATCGTTAAAGTTGGCTGTGCATGGTAGGATATGGAATGAATGTTATTCATTTGATCAAGTCGATTGTAGGGTTAGCAATGTTTCGCTTGCACAAATGTTGGGTGGACGTAGCAAAGAACACAGCTCTTCCTTTTTATATTAGTATAGATATGCATTCAATGGTGGATATCCTGTATTATATAAATCATAGAGCGAATGTTCCTTTTTCATAGAAATTATCATTGTTTGCTGTTGGATATCATGTGCAGTCCGTCCATAGGTGTAATGGTGCAATGAATTTTTGTTCTAAATGACACTATTTAAAGCGGCATTAGTAAAAATAGTGTCCTCGCAAGTGCATTTATAAAAATAGGGCTCTTGTCCGGCCATAGGACGGACGAGCCGCGGGCCAACACGTGGCGTCTCATCCGTCCCATGGTCGTACGGACGATAGTGCCATTTTTACAATTGCGGCTGCGAGGATGCCATTTTTGTTAATACCGCTTTAAATAGTGTCATTTAGGCTAAAAATTCATGGTGCAAGCCGGTTTTGATTGGAGCACAAAATCAATACGAAAAAATTTCCAATTTTTTTTTTAAAAAATACATGTTCAAATTCATTCTATATTGAAGGTACAAAACTAGAAAAATGGCAGATGATAAACCACAAGGAAAAGAAAAATGTGTACTATTGGGAACAAACTTTTTTTTTTGTTTCTTCTAATGGACTTTTTGAGTTTGAACTTGAAATCTCAAAAGGTTGCTACAACACTGAATAGACTACATCATCGATATTTTTTGGATTTTTTATGTTGATTTGATCGCACCTGATACATTGTTAGTTAATTGTTATAAAACCTATGGGATTGTACATTTTTCTCTTCCTTGTTGTACGCATTAAATATCCCTATTTATTAATATTAATGTATACATTAGGATCTTGGCTTAAAAAAACATTAGGATTCTCTCATCCTTACGCCTTAGCACTTTTTTTTATTAATTAACTTTTTTTGAATTTTATTTTAAAGTTAACCCTCGACACACTTTATTTCCAATTCTGACCCCTTTGGTCACGTCACGTGACAAAACAACACTGTCAAGCGCCAGGATAAGTCTCCAAAATAGTACTTTTTGTCACACCACTGGTTGTGGCGTGACCAAATAACACTGTCACACTACTTTCAGTGGTGTGACAAGAGTTTGACCAGAAATGGGCTAACGTGACAGTGTTATTTTGTCACGCCACGAGGGTGGTGGCGTGACCAAATAGATCAGAATTAGAAATAAAGTGCACTGGAGGTTAACTTTAAAATAAAATTCAAAAAAAGGTTAATTAATAAAAAAATTCTACGCCTTAACATAAAAAGATATCTGTATGAAGGGTATATAGAAAATTTTGTAATTAAAAGTAGTTTCTATACCTTTTTACTAGCATATTATGGTTTCTAAGTGATGTTCGAAATTGAATCGTCAATAGTGTAAAAAATCAAGGACATGTGATTGGATGGAGTAGTAGTGTATAGGCCTGTTCAAATCCGAGGTCAGGCCAGGCTAGAAAAAGCCTAGCCTTGAATGGGTGGGCTCGAGGCTGCTCAGTCTAGCCCGAAAACTGAGTTTTTTTAGTAAAATAATATTATTTTAATTATTTTCTAGAATAAATATCAATATCTAATTCATTTTAAGAATAAAAATAGTTTTTTTATTGCTATCGTTGGGTTTTTTGGGACTTCGGCCAAAATCAAGACACAGCCTAAAAAATTCGGGCTGACCCACCGATGAACATGTTATGCTTCTGAAATGTGACACCTACAACATTCAGAAAAGTCTCCAGCTAGGATGCGCTAGAGCGACTAGACTCTTCTGTCGACGTACATTTACCCCGTCTTGCTCAAGTCTCTATCAGCTTAGCTTCCAGCCAACTCCCTATGACCTGATCCTAGGCGCGTTACTGTACGTGTCACGCTTTAGCAGTTTCTTGTTCCTCACTTGTTTCCACTTTCCCCCCTACCTGACTGGAGGGTATGTTTTCTTAAAATAATCTTTCTATTTTATAGGTTCATAAGATCAAAACTATTTTTAAGCAATTAGGATGAAGTGTTTTGTTCGTTTCATGAATCTACCAAACTCGATCCTTACAGAGACTTTGCAGAACAGCCCTATTTTATTTATGTTGACATTTGTGTCAAATTCCAAATATTTTGATGGACTTTGTAGACCCCATAAGGTATTTCCGCATCTGCCGCTGCAGTACAAAAGTTTGATCTTGATGGAACCTGCAACGAAGGTCTTCTCACGGATTATACACGGAGTTGCTTTTTTTTTCCCGAGGATATATGAGTTGCTTGTCCTAACAGATTTTTGACATAATACTCTCCATTCTTTTTTTTTTGTGAAAAACCACCCATAAATAGAGCAGTTTATCCAAAACCCACTCGCATATCAAATTGCGTCAATCTCACACCTACAAATTTTATGTGGTTGCAAATCTCCTCCTGAGAGCTAGTTTTCCCATTGACCATCCGACATGATGCTTGCATCGCACTTCGGCATGGATTGGTGCAGTGGGCAATGTCCTAGGAAGCCACCACAATGCATATATACCCAAAATTGCCACCAAATCAAATGCCTAGAATCATAATATTCCTCACTAAATTGGTCGAAATAGACCTAAACCTACCAAAATTGGGCAAATGCAAATTACCTACAAGCGCCGATGCGACCTCCTCTTCCCCCACGCACCTCCATTTTCCATATGTTGACCACCATCACCTCAAACTCTACCTACATCGCCCTCAAGACCTAGTGTTGAGCCTTAAAGTGCACTTGTCCATACGACGGTCATGAACCATTAGGGCCACTGGTATAACCGTTCCATGCAGGAGTGCTACACAAGTGCCAACGGTCAACGGAAAACTAGCCCCGCTAAAGGAATTTGCAACTACATAAAACTTGCAGGTATGAGATTGACTAAATTTGAGATAAAAATGAGTTTTGAACACACCCCTACCTGTGAGTGAGTTTTTGCAAAAATATCTATTCTTTTTCTCACTAATCTAAGTCAATTGTTATGACTGGAGGAAGAAAATCCTTGTATATTCTTTTTCTTACTAATCTAGCTTATAGACCTTCCCTTACCAGGCGACCACCGCTCAAATTATTAGCGTCGTTTTCTTTTCTAGAGAAAGAAATTAAAAGGTTGAGACGTCTATAAACCTGATAGTGGACTGATAGATAGCACAAGGCCTCCTAATTCATACAAAGAAATGTTATTATTAATCGGATTTTTGGATAATCTTTGCAACGTACCTAGCTGACCTAGGATGCTGCAGTCTCTTCTCACTCTTATTTATCTTCACTATTATAAAAGAAAAAGTTGATGGTGATGATGGATCTGTTATCTAACTCTTCACCTCTTATGTTAGTGGGATGTTTTGAAGATAAATATGTGTATACATGCATACATTACTCAAAGGATTTTATGTTGATAATTAGATCATATGCACATGTGGCTTGTGTTAAGATTCTCTGTGGATTGTGAATCAGATGTAAATTATGTATGCATATTTTAGATTATAGGGGTAGTTACCATATGCATATTGATTTTCAAGTTTAGAACTTATAAAATGTTTATTTAGATCCGCTGCAACGAACGTGCCTCCGGCTATTTTTTTTTTAAAAAAAAACGAGACAGAAGTAAAATAGAATATTATATTCTTCCATTTTTTTTTCTACATGCAGCCATTGTAGAAAAGTATAAAGTGGATATATACGCTTATTGGATTGACTTGACTTTAGTAATGAGCAATGACTGAGGTAACAGAGACTTCTAAAAAAATCTTGGATGAAAAGTAAACACCACTTGCGCTTTATTCCATATCCACCAAATGAACGGAGAGGTCATGCATGG
Source organism: Phyllostachys edulis (assembly GCA_036346405.1). Lineage (NCBI taxonomy): Eukaryota > Viridiplantae > Streptophyta > Magnoliopsida > Poales > Poaceae > Phyllostachys > Phyllostachys edulis. The sequence goes on from CM070556.1 coordinate 38,402,758, forward strand.
AACGAGGCCATCATAATAATTGCCAAATTGAATGTCCCAAAAATATGTGGTTTTCTGTGAATTTTACAAAGTACAATTTCCTAGGGAAAGAGTAGTTATGTCGTGCGGAAATGCAATTCTACCTGGCTGTGCATCTGCCCTAGCTATCCGTGAGTTTTGGGCCGATATGGCACTGTTGTCAGGCGTAATATCAAAGTTAGCTCTTTCTTGATTGTAATGCCAAAAATGACATCACGGAACTACCGACAGATGAGTCCGATCCTAGGGGGTCAGTCTCCACTTTCACCGTGCCTTAGGGGGTCGGACTTCCCCACATGTCACGTGCTAAATTCGGTCCCCTGGGGTCGGACCTAACGTATCCATGCCGTGGGGGCTAGAGCACCCTAGTCACGCCCTTAGGGCACGGTTTTGCCAAGCACAGTGCCCCTAGGGCATAGTTTTGCCAAGTGCAGTGCCCCTATTGCACGACACTGTCTTGCTATCGTCGTGCCAGTGCTCGCGTGGGAGGGAATCGATTCTCTCCCGTCCCATCCATCACACCCATGCCCCCATGCATGCAAAGGCTTCCCCCGCATGCAAAAAAACAATGCATGGGAGGGAATCAGATTCCCTCCTGTCGCTTCTCGGTCGGTGGAAATTGCATTCGCACGGCTATAAAAAACGGCGTCGTTCTCGCTCTCTTTCTTGAATTCATTCTCATTCTCTCGCTCGGCGTAGAGAGATAGAGAGCGAGCGAGTTCCGATTTCACTGTCGATTAAGAAGTGTTTAGAGTAGTGCATAGCGGTCGTATTAGTACAGAAAAGTTGACATCAAGAGGAGGTAATTTTTTTCTCCCTTGCGTTATGTTTATTAACTGTGTACTTTGTTAGTCGCAATTAATTACTTATAATTAATTTAGACATAGTTATTTAGTTGTAACTAATTTAGTCATAATTAATTAGTCATAATTAATTAGTCATAGTTAAGTAGTCAATTAATTACATACATGGGGTTGTATAACGCTTCGCGGCGCGACACCAGTTTGAAACTGGTTCTTGTCGTCTGCCACGTCCTTCTGCAGTTATGGAGTTGGGAGCACTTCTATGTTGGGTGGCCCACCATCTGGAATATAGTGCACCCATACGTCGAGCTCCACAACCGCACTATGGGCACTCGATGGACTGCTGCCAATTTACACTGCGCCAGAGACAGACCGACGAGGTGCTATCCCGTGTTCTACAACGAGTTCGAGTCGTTGCATGATGAAAACATGATATGGTCTCCATGGAGCCCACATTTCGTGAACGCGGTAGCGCCGCACAGACTGTCTGTGCAATACACGCATGATGCCAAATTATGGGTGACGGCTTGCCACCTTGTGTTTTCCCACATGGTAGAGCCTTATACGCCGCAGTGCATAATGAGACAGTTTGATCTCTACCAGGTTGTGCCCCCTCCCGATGAGAGGATGCTTGAGCGAGTTGTCCACTTGTGAGTGCAACTCCATTTGAGTAATGTTTACAGTTCATACCTATATCCACTCTTCTCACATAAAATCATTCAGGCAATCCAAGACGGGCTGACATTTTGAGGACTGGGAGGCAGTCCAGCATCAATGGACTACGTCTTGGACGGAGACGGTGCATAATGAAGTTCTACAGGAGCAACAATCGTACGATGTTCGGACTTACCGTGAGTACATCAAGTGGTATGTACCATGGTCGCACACCAGACTCACCCGTCCTTCGCCAGAGCGTCCGGAGCAGGTCACACACAAGGAGAGGCTTCGTCACTTGTTCGATGGACATAGCGCTTTGTGACGTGATGACACTGTAAAACACTAACAATATATGCTCGCTTCATTCATGATATTTTTACTGTTTGGTACTGAATGGCTGTTGTCTGTCGCTACAGTCGACCGAATCTAGCGGATCTCACGCGCATCGGATTCCGCCATCTGCTGCCCAGATCACACCATTCTGGGGCTTCTTAGTACTCTCAAGTCCATCTTGGTGGAGTCCAAACAAATAATCAATAACATGAGTTGCGGTCGGTCGAGAGACGACGTCCATTAGGCATGGCACCGAGTGGGCCAATCGTGCTCACCAGCTAGGTCATCATGGCCTAGTGAGACCAGCGAACGTCTTAGCGCTCCCCATCGATCAACCACACTACAGATCGAGGAGGTAAGTTATGTTCAATTTACATCCTGATTATTTAGTATGCCTTAGGCTGTGCTAACATTTGTCTTCCAGCCGTACGTCCGTCGGGATGCATCTCTTCTGCGATCAACGTCTACAAGGCCTACTCAGACTGGCGGTCGTCCAAGCGTTTCCCGTCAGTCATTCGTACTGCACATCGGGGAGGTACATGATGCTCAGCTTAGGTCTTGATTATTGATTTCGCCTAACATCATCCCATTTTGCAGCCTTCCATTGAGCGTGGGGGTGACGACGAATCAACCGATGAGGAGGTGGCCATCCCAGCTATTGCTAGGGAGGAGTACACGACACCAGGATTTGGAGCGTACCACCCCAGGCGCCCACCCCTGGTATATGCTCAACAGAACCTTGACCAATACGGAGTACCGTACCAAGGTCAAAGCTTCTCCGGGGTCGTTGGTACATCGTATGGTCAAGGCCAAAGCTCCTCTGCACTGAGGGCCATTCATACATCGTACCTGGGGGGCTGTGGCTCCAGGGGTGGATTCATGGAGTCATTCATTACTAATATGATTGCAGATGGCAGCCGGTTTGGCATGACTCAGTTGGACGACATTAATATTGGATAGACTCAGCTAGGCTAGAATCAACTTGCTGAAGCACCTTCGCTAACTCAACAGTCTTCGTACGCCCTCCGAACCGATACGCGCTCTCCGGACTGGTTCACATATCTCACGGGACATGCTCAACATAAAACCAGGACACATACGTAGATGTAGCGAGAAAAGAGTAGCTCAAACGAGTGATCTATATTGTAGCCCGTGTGTAATTACATTATATAGATATTGCGTGCTTATTGTAACATCCCAACTCTGGGTGTGTGTTTCAAATGTAAGAAAATGAGTAAAAATTAAAACTTTTCTTCTATCTTGAAGTTTTTGAACTTTTCTGTAACTCTTGTAAAGGAATTGTGGAATTCAAAAACTCAAATCTCCAATTGACTAAAGTCAATCCCCTCTTATCAATCCTTGTTAAGAATTTTGTGTTCAACCCCTGGAAATATTTTTCCTTGGTTCTAGGGAAGCTGTGTGACACCTCTGAAAAATTTCATAATTTTTAGAAATTATTTGATAATTTTTGGAGGCCAGTCAAATCAGTTTGACTCTTGGTCAAACCCTAGATCAAGACTTCTGAAATTTTTGGAGAAAAATGCTCTACATAAAAACCTCTGGAAAATTTACACAAGGTTTATCCTGGAGCTAGGGACCTCCAGTCAAAATTTCAGAATTTTTGGAGTTAGTTTGCTACCTCTAATAATTCTTTCAAGTTCTCAGCTTGTTTTTCAAACCCCAGTCAAAGCCGGTTGGGTTCAAGCCGGACCCGAGCCCATCAGCTCTTTGGTTCGACTCAACCAGCTTCCCGCGCGCGCGTCCAACCTCAGCCGTTGGATTTCCTTTCGACGCTCGAGATCATCTGTGCTGATTGGAAACCCCGGTGGTCTCGATCAATCTCAGCCTTCCAAATCTTATTGGACCGTCAAGATCTCTGTCAATCCTGGCCGTCCAATTCCCATCTAGCCGTGGTATATTGGGTCAGTGCCTAATGGGTTAGATTCAAACCATTCATTCACTTGACCCGAGCCTCTTTGTTCTTTGTCGCTGACTGGTGGGCCCCATCGCCTTTCCTGGTCATCGCCTTCCTCCTTTGTCCCGCGCACGAGCGCCAGCAAGCCATGGCGTGTGCAGAGCATGGGAGAAAGCCAAGTCCCTTCCTCTCGTCCTTGCAACGGCTCTTAGCATTTATTGCTCACCAGAGCTTTGCCCCAAAGTCTCCTCTTCACCTGCTCCCATCCTCTCGGCTCATAGCAGCAAGCTTGACCACCATAGTGTCGTTGCCGTTGCTCTACTCCTTGCTCTCCTGGCTATAAGTAGCCACTAAGCTCTCCCTCAGCTTTTTTTTAACACCCTTGAGCTTTGCCTTGCTCCTCTGTGCTTGGTTGAGCTCAAGTCACCAAAACCCTAAATCCTCCATTGTCGGCCGTGGAGCAAACTTCTTCACCGCCAGTGCTCCAGTAGTTCATTTGCTTTTCCTTTCGCGTCACTTTGCGCCCCTCACCTTTTTGAGCATTTCCCCTAACTTAATTTTGTTTGACATTCACAGAGATTGTCAAATTTGGGGTTTGTTCAAATTCGGCCGAAATCGTCCCCTTTCTTCCTCAGCTCCGGTAAGGGCTTCTCTCTTCAATTCTTTGCTCATGGACCATCTATGGGCTATGTTGAAACTATCTTGATGACCCGGCCGTGTTCTTTTTGCTCAGAGCATCTTCCCCGAGTTGTCTTCTTCAAGCCCGGCAAGCTTCACCGTCGCCGGAGCTCCTTAAACCTCCTCGGTTCCTCTCTGTGCTAAGGTAACCTTCTAAGTAGTCCCTAGAAGCTAGGCACCTGCTTACTTGAACCGCTGCGGAGCTCCCTTTCGCTGTTGTCTTTTGGCCGTGCGTTGCCGCGCCGCCCATCTCCGGCTAGCCGCCGATGTGGTCCTCCTCCGTGGTCGCCACCTCCACCAATGGATGCGCGCGACTAATGCGGACTCATTTTGGCCCTTGGTCGGCGCCAGCATGGTCCACGTCGCCGGCGGCAAGCCTTGCAGTACCCTCGGCCTTTTTATCGGACGGGAGCGCTGTGCCGTGGCCGGTTAGGACATAGATTACGTCCATTAATGTGCTAATCATGTTTAATCATTGCTAATCATGACTTAGAAGTTAATGGCTGTCTTAATTCTTGCTCCCGTGTCGCTGTCAGTGGGGCCCGCGTCTTTAAACCCTCTCGAGCGCGTGCGCATAGTTGTGTTCCTCGTGGACCGTTGGATCAAAAATCAACAGCCCAGATTGCGCGAACGTTCGGACCACTGAACATTCACCGTCCGATCTAGATCCAACGATCTAGATCGCTGTGAACGTTCGGACCACCGAACGTCAGCCGTCCATCCTTAGATCTACGGTTGAGATTTGCGGGACCTTCGGACCCCCGGAACTCCCGTAGCCTTGGCCGTTCGATCCTTGATCAACGGCTGAGATTGCGTGAACGTTCAGACCGTCCGAACGTTACTTCGCTCTCAGCCGCTCATCGCGAGATCGACGGCCCACGTTCGTTTGAACTTTCGGACCGTCCGAAGGTTTGATCAACGAGGACCGTTGGATCTAGATCCAACGGTTTCGTGTGCATTTCTGTGCGCGTGCGTGGCTGTGTTGCGAAGCGCGTGGGCCGCGTGATTCGTGATCGACGGCCCATGTTTTGCCACGTCTTTTCCAATTGAGTAAAGTTTGTTTATTTCCCCGTAAGCTTTAATTGTTAACTGAAAATTGTATTAAACTTTAAAATTGCATAACTATTTCATTTTAAATCCTTTTCGGTTGGTTCAAATTTTGTTAGTTCTGGTTTTAACTAAGCTTTAATCTAAAAATAGTTGTAAGCTTAGTCTGGCTCTAGAAAATTGTGTTAGTAGATTCAAATTAGGATTAGCTTTATTTGCTGCTTTAAAAATTCATTTAAATTGAAAAATACATAAGTAATTCTCTGTAACTCCTTTTTGAGTGAAACCAAGTTTGTTGGCTTCCTCTATTAATTTGCTTAATTGTAGAATAGGTTTTTAGGCATGTTGTTATCTTTTAAGTTTATGTGGTTGCATTTGTATATTGCCCTTTTTCATGTCTTTGAAAAATCATAGAAAATGCATCCTAGCTCCAAATGAGGTGAATCCAATTGTGTTGTTCATCTTATGAGGTGCTCTATTTACCATAAAAATTTTAGGTGCAACACCTCTTTGGAAAATTGTGCTAAAGAGTTTAATTCGGATGAACGATGGCAAGTGAATTTATCGACTTTTTCGGTAGGCCAAAATTATTTTGGCCATAACTTTAGCATCAAGTATCCAAATCAATTGATTCTGGTTGCTAAATTCCTTAAAAATCATGCTCTACCTGCTGTGTAAATTTCATAGATTTTGGTTAACTTTGGTTTTTGAGTCTTTTCGGTGTTCTTCGTTCTTATCGGTCTTTTTCGTTCTTTTCGTTAGGTGCCGACGAGTTCGTTGATAACGAAAGTGCTCCTCTGCAGAAAACTGAGCAACTCCAGCAAGGCAAGCAGTTTGATCATAATAATCCTATTACTTTCAAAGTCTAATACTTTGTTTACAAATTGTATGTATGCATGCTTTTGTGTCAAAGTTAATTTTACTGATTGGAGGTAGCTAATCCTATTGCATGGTTGCCCTTAAATTGTTCATCCCCTGCCACTAAACTTAAGGTATTAATCTCGCCGGTGAATTAGAGCCCGGTGGTTGAATTATGCTATTTTATTGTCTTTACGGTGTCATGCTTAGAAATGCTTAGCTACCGGTAGAATTGGGCGGTTATCGACTTAGTCGATAACTTTGATCACACAAAATTATTATTACCATTATGCTCAGCACTTTGTGCTTTGTTACTTTGTAAAGTCAAAAACTGAAACTGAAAATGAAATATTTGAGACTTGGACATAATGGTTGATGGTGTGATCTTATGGTGTGACTGGAATGGTGCCCGGGTCAACAAGGACCGAGTTACTTGTGTCACTAAGCCAAGCGATTATTACGTGCTAACCACACGAGGGGGATATGGGACCTCTCTTGACTTAGTACTTTGGCGTGTGTTAGCTCCGAGTCGCAGGTGGTTGTGTGTGTGGTTGGTGTTGAAAAAGAAACTTGTGGTTATGTGTTGGGTGAGCGGGAGTGGAATCCGGTTTAGGTTCTCCACACCGAAGGGCATTGTAGTTGTCCGTGAGCTTTACCCTACAGTGGTAGTTGACTTTCGGCTTTACAATGACTCTGTCTCAACGTATGGGTTGCTATTCATACGGGCGACTCGTAGTTAATGCACAATATTGGAAATGTCTCGTAGGACTTAGCCTTGCCGGCATACCTTCGGAAGTGTGCTTGATCTAGTGGCGACAAAGGCGATCGGCGTGTGGGTACATTGGTACACCCCGCGGGGTTCAAACTATTGAATAGCCTCGCCCTAGGTTATGGACATGCTTGGTAAGGTCGTGCAAGAACTAGACTATAACCTTTAATTAAAACTTGATGTGGGTGGTATGAATGGAGAATTCATGCTATTGTTGTGGTGGCTATTGGGTTAGCCACTTCCAGGATGTCTTGTTATTATTGTTACTTGTTGTCTCGCTGTTTTTGTCAAATAAAAATAGATTGTAAAACTTCTTTAAATCTATTATATTATTGCAAATGAAAACTTGCTTTATGCTAAAAATGAGTCTAGAGCCTCCTCCACTTAAATAAGCTTGCATGTAGCTATGTATAGGCTGTTACACTATGCGTAAGTCTTGCGAGTATATTTTTGTACTCATTTGCTTTGCTTAATTAAATATTGCAGAGGAGGAAGCTGATCCCCAAGGGATCCACTTTTGTGAGCTGTGCGGTGGGTTTGACGACTAGGTTGGCGGCCGGTTGGTTGCCTTGTGGGTTAAAGGCACACTAATTGGCTCTTGTTTATCGCCATCTTATGTCTTTTGCTTCCGCTGTTTGTTTATCTCTTTAGCTATTATTTGGCCGGTCGGCCCCTTTTGTAATAACTCTATTATGTATGTCTTTTGGTTTGCTTAGTTGTGCTTCGGTTCTATGTGTGGAATGAAATTGATGCATAATTTTGTAAAAGGGTATGTGTACTGCAAGTTCTTGGGAAGTACATGTATCTCGAGGTATGGGATATTTTGTTTGCGATGCTAGGACCAAGTGGATGGTTAAGCATTACAAGCCAAATTTTCCGGGTCCTCACACTTATATTGTACTATATTTGTATACATAGCTTACATAACCTATTTGTATATATTATGTGCGTATTGTCAGAATACATCGGTTCTGGAAATGACTGCAATGCCCGAGGTTCATATGAAATCATAAAATACTTGAGGTTCACATGAAATCATAAAACATGAAAGCCGTGTGTGTGTGGTGTGTGTTGGGGGTGGGGAGTTCGGTCCCCCTCGGGCATGGTGGATGTGGAGTCCGCCTCCTGAGGACCATACTTCGCAAGGTGTTGCCCACTGGCAGCTTCGTGGTGCTATTTTTTGTATTACGGCCAGAAGGGGGCTAAATCTGGCATTATGCTGGCAACAGTGCCATATCAGCCAAAAACTCAGCTATCTACTACCTCAACTTTTAAAACTTTGGCCACTAATATACACAAAATTATTTGGATTTGTCATGTGGAAATGATATTATTAGATCTGCCATAAAAATACTTTCATGTCATTACATTTTTAATTTTTTTACTAATATATGATTAGAAAAAAGTAATGGTCAAATATATGTATTGGAGACTGTGTCGATATTCAAAGCGACAAGTTAAAAAGAACAGAGGTAATATATCGTTAAACATTGTTTTACGGTTGATTTGTAAATATACATTTTGTGTAGTACTTATATCCACAATGATTCCATTATATTCCTAGACATATAAGAAAGCATTGTTGGAAAAAACAATTGTTCGTTCCTTGGGAAGGTGTGGATACATATCCCATGTCCCAGTTCTCCAGGTTATCCGGAAGTTGCATGCTTCTTTTCTAGCCAAAGCTTTTCGTTTCTTTTTGGGTGAGCTTCCTGGAAGCTTACAGATACGACATATCTACACATAGAAAGTTCAATAGGTTCTTAAAGCTAGACTTAGTACCGTCTCTGATAAATTAGCGTTTAATTATCGGTACCGTGGTATAGACGTGTCTATTAAAGAACATATATGTAATATTACCGTAACATATATCTTCCTCGCATAGTCACTCTTGGCATTCTTGAATATACTAAAAATATAGGATTGACACTATAATGCATTGCTGAACTTTAAAAAACTTAATTTTACATGTAAGGCTAGTTAATTATACTATAGAACACGAGAGTATGGATGTTTTAGGAATAATAACGGTAAAGAGGTAGTGTGTGCACGTCTGCCCTTCCTTATATATATATAAAAAATCACCATTTATTAATGTTCTCATCTAATAAGGAAGTCTTAAAAACAAATAAGAAAGATTGAACATCTCTAATAGTGTATTTATTGTCGTCTCTTAGTTATATCACGTCAACAAAATCCTATGTAGAGGAGAGAGAGAGAGCACATGTCGTCTCTTCCTAAAGAGATTGTCGTACTCACGAAACAAGACATGATACATTAATCTACTATAGTTGACATGTAGGTCTGTTTTAAAGAAAAATTATAAAATATAAATGTTGGAGAGTGTGTTACAGACTATCTATTGGAGATATTGTCTTTAAAAATGATGTAGCATATGTTAGATATAATGTTGTCTATAACTATTGGAGATCCTCTAACAAGTAGCAAATAAAATATAATGAACTCAGAAAAAGTAAGTAAATACAAAATAAAGAGAGAGATGCCGAGGAGATCTACATCTACTGGTCGCCATTAGAAAACCTTCCCAAGAGGCACACACAGGTTTTACAACCCGACAACCGAAAGGAGCGAGCGAGGCAGCCAGCCGGGCAGGACAAGGCAGAGCAGCGGAGACGACGCCAACAACCAAAACCCAACCCACCCCATCGCTCACGTCGACTCTCTCTCAGTGTCTCGCACTGCATCCCCCGTCTCCTACTCCATTCCATTGACCTCTCCTCCCCCCTCCTTCCCAAAGCTTCGAATTTCCCATTCCCCAATCCTTTGCCCTTTTCGTATCCGCGTCCCTGATTCGCTGAGGGGAAGCCTCGCAAGAAACCGCGTGGGGGTTCCGTTCCTTCCTTGCCGCCGGGGCTCGGTGCATGCGCATTGCCAGCCGCGAGATTCCTCTCGCGCGCCTGATAAACTCTTGGGCGGCGTTTCTTGGAGGCGCCGTGCGAGGGAGACGCGCCTCATGGATCAGGGTCTCCGGTGGAGCCGACACCTTGAGCTGCGATTCCGGGAGGCGGGCGCTCGCCGGGGCGGGCGGAGGCCGGGGTTTTGGGCTGAAGGCGCCGTGGCGGGGTGGGATCTTGGAGCTCCTCTCCTGAGCACCTGTTCTTTAGGTGTTCTTGAGAGGTGATTTGGTTGGGCTTTGTGCAGTCCAGTCCAGTTTCTTGTGCAGCTGTGAGTGTGTGTGTGTGTGGTTTGTTTGCTTTTTTTTAGGTAGGTGGGGGTGGAGTGGAGTTGGGTGGGGAGGAGAGTTGGAATTTATTGCAAGGTGTTTCTTGGGGGCGGAAGGGGATTGTTACTTGAAATCTGAGTTGTTCTTGCTAGAGGGGAGTCCCGCAATTTGGACCTCTAGTTCAATAAGCTTGGAGCAAATTGAGTGCTCCGCAGCAGCAAAGAACCCTGCGCTTGTTGAGCCCTTGGGGGGTGTTGAGAGTATCTTGGTGCAGTTGTTTGGTTGTGTGTTGGGAAATGGCTGGGGGGAGGAGGAGGAGGAGGATGAAGCTCAAGCTCAGTGAATTGTACACCTTTGCGCTATGCAGCAAGGGCTCCAGCGAGGATCACTCGCGGATTGGGACGACGGGCTTCTCTCGAGTTGTTTACGTCAACGAGCCGGACAGGCATGAATTGGAGGGCTTCAGGTATGCGCTGAACGAGGTGTCAACGACTAAGTACACGTTGGTTACCTTCCTGCCCAAGTCCCTCTTTGAGCAGTTCAGGAGGGTGGCCAACTTCTACTTCCTGGTCTCGGGTATTCTCGCGTTGACCCCGCTAAGGCCCTACACGGCGGTTAGTGCTCTCCTACCATTGTGCATCGTCATTGCGGCGACCATGGCGAAAGAAGGGGTTGAGGATTGGAGGAGGAAACAGCAGGTATTGTTCTTGTTACCTTCCATTCAAATCCTAGCACGTGTGTATCATATTTATTGAGTTTCACTTTCGATTCATCTGATTCGTATGGGCGTTAGTTATGATTCACAAGAACTCAACTGGCTTGTAAGCATAATCAATCTATCCAATGGCTGTTTCATGAGCTGCTTAATAGGTTGAAACAAATTTGGCATATCTTTTGTACGGCTTCTCCTTTTCTTGGTGTTGGGGTGGTTCTATCTCCAAAGGCAAAAATATTACATGATTCCATATTTAGGGATGGGACAAAGTATGTAGGAATTTAAAGCTAAAGGAGCTTTCTTTCTAGATCAACAAATCAATGTCGTAAGTCTGCAGGGAAATATAAACTTAGTTTTTTTTCAGTAAAAGATAAATTCCGATTTGTGTAAGAAACCACAGGTAACTGAAAGTAAGAAAACTAGAACAAAAGAAGAATAGAAATTTTGGATTGCAAACTTAATATGTATTGCTTAGTTTTCTTAGAGAAATAATATGCGTTGAACAATGCCCTGAACTACTTTGCAAATTAACTTGGTTTTTGCTTAGTCATATGATGTCATTATGGATTATGGTGGATCCAAATTTGTTCATTCTAATAGGCATCTGATAAACTGATTATAGCAGCAGTTTGTAATCTCAGTTGCGGCACACGATTTCATTTCACAAGAAACCATCTTTTTTTTTTCATGAATAGATTAATGTTGAACTTATCTGGAAATTAAGGTATAGTGAAGCTAAATTTTGTTTTGACTTTCATTTTCTGATGCGGCACACATCTCTGTGATGATCTTTTTGTACAAAGATTAGTCTAAATTTTTTGCTGCATTATCTCTTAAGATTTAGTTAGTTTTGGATATTTTATGTACATTTTGCATGCTATTGGTATGTTAAGCGGATATATGCAATTCTTCACCCAGGATCACGAGCTCAATAATCGGATAGTAAAAGTGCATAGAGGCAATGGCAATTTTGAAGAGACAAAATGGAAGGATATCAAAGTTGGAGACGTAATAAAGGTGGAGAAGGATAATTTCTTTCCTGCTGACTTGATTCTGCTTTCATCTAACTATCCGGATGGAATCTGTTATGTAGAGACTATGAACCTTGATGGTGAAACAAATTTGAAAATTAAACAAGCTCTTGAGGTGACATTGAATTTAGAAGAGGATACTAATTTCGGTGATCTTAGGCAAACGATCAAATGTGAAGATCCCAATGCGAATCTCTACTCTTTTGTTGGTACTATGGAATGGAAAGGTCGGCAGCATCACTTGTCGCCCCAACAGCTTCTTCTTCGGGATTCAAAGCTGCGGAACACTGACTTCATATATGGGGCTGTCATTTTCACAGGTCACGATACAAAAGTGCTGCAAAATGCAACTGATCCACCATCTAAAAGAAGCAAGATCGAGAAGAAAATGGATAAAATCATTTACCTGCTGATGTCTTCGTTACTCATAATTGCATTACTCGGTTCAGTCTTGTTCGGTATATGGACCAAAGATGATTTAAGGAACGGCGAGCCGAAACGGTGGTATCTTCGGCCAGATGATTCAACTGTGTTTTATGATCCGAAGCGAGCAGCTCTGGCATCGTTCTTTCATTTGTTGACAGCCTTGATGTTGTACAGCTACTTCATCCCAATTTCTTTGTACATATCTATTGAGATGGTCAAGATGTTGCAGGCTTTATTCATCAACCAGGACATTGAAATGTATCATGAAGAATCAGATAAGCCAACTCATGCTCGTACTTCGAATCTAAATGAGGAACTAGGTCAAGTTGATACAATTCTCTCTGATAAGACTGGGACATTGACCTGTAACATGATGGAGTTTATTAAGTGTTCGATTGCTGGCACTGCCTATGGTCAGGGTGTCACAGAAGTTGAGAAAGCTATGGCTCTGAGGAAAGGGGCCCCATTAGACGATGAGATAGAAAGTGGAGACCACGACGAGAAAAAAAATGATGAAAGTCCTCATGTTAAAGGGTTTAATTTCAAGGATCCACATATTATGGATGGAAACTGGATTCATGAGCCTAATAAGGATATGATAAGAGATTTTTTCCGTTTGCTAGCCATCTGTCACACATGCATACCCGAGATAGATGAAACTGGGAAGGTTTCATATGAAGCTGAGTCCCCTGATGAAGCTGCATTTGTTATTGCAGCAAGAGAATTAGGGTTTGAGTTTTACAAGAGGGCACAAACAAGTATAATTGTTCGTGAACGGGATCCAAGTCAGAATGGTGTAAAAGATAGGTAAGTCAAATTTCTTTGTTTGCTTAAAAGATAATCCTTATTACCTAAATTTGACCCCTTGACATTAATTTACAGAAAGTATGATCTCCTAAATATCTTGGAATTCAGTAGCTCACGGAAACGGATGTCTGTCATAGTCAAGGAACCAGAGGGAAGGATATTACTGCTTAGTAAGGGTGCTGATAGGTTAGTTCCATATATTATAAATTTCTGTATATTTCATCACATATAACTGTCAAACTTATGTTCCTGTCAATGTTTTCTTATCTGTATTCTCCATGTGAACAGTGTGATGTTCAAAAGGCTTGCACCAACTGGAAGAAAATTTGAGGAAGAGACTAAAAGGCACATAAACGAGTACTCTAATTCTGGTCTAAGAACCTTGGTTCTTGCACACCGTGTCTTAGATGAGAAAGAGTACAAGGAATTCGATGAAAAATTCAATGCTGCCAAAACATCTGTAAGTGCCAACAGAGATGGAAAAATTGAGGAGGCTGCTGACAGCATCGAGCGGGACTTGCTCCTTCTTGGTGCCACCGCTGTTGAAGACAAGCTCCAGAAAGGGGTATGTCTTTTTGTTAACAGCTGTCTTTTCCAGCCATTTTTTTTATTCAAATACATTCTAATAAATATGCCTTGTTCATGTATATGCAGGTACCAGAATGCATAGATAAGCTTGCACAAGCGGGAATTAAGATATGGGTGCTGACAGGTGACAAAATGGAGACAGCTATCAATGTTGGGTATGTAATGTATTTTTGCATGGAAAAGGAACTTCTTTAGTACAACCTGGCTATTGTTCTAAAAAAAGGTATAACCTGGCTAGTTCCCTTTTCTGATTTATGTGCCTTTTCATCTTCAGCTTTGCATGTAGCCTACTTCGACAAGGAATGACACAGATAATCATCACCCTGGAAGCACTTGACATTATTGCATTGGAGAAAAATGGAGACAAACAAACCATTGCCAAGGTGAATAAATCATTGAATTACCTTTGTTGTTGAATCATTGCACATTATGTACTATTTTAGGTAAAGAACAACTGTAATTTTGGAATGACTATAATTGCAACAATTGCTCCCAACTTTTTACAAAAGAAAAGGCAGTCTAGCAGAACAGGCATTCACATTTATAATTGCTAACCATAGGCAATCAAAACCATCATAATTAGTTTTCTCTTTATTGGCTCTCCAGGCATCAAAGCAAAGGGTTATGGATCAGATAGAGGATGGAATCAAACAAATTCCACCCTTAAGTCAGTCCAGCACTGAATCTTTTGCACTGATCATCGATGGCAAATCATTAACTTATGCTTTGGAAGATGATGTCAAGCTTAAGTTCTTGGATCTTGCTGTCAAGTGTGCATCAGTCATATGTTGTCGATCTTCACCGAAGCAGAAGGCACTGGTCAGCTTTTTTCTTTTATGAAGTTCTTATCTCTCATTACTATGTAATTCTCATAGTGTTATTTCTAGAAGCATGCATGCAAAGACATTAACATGGTGCAATAATTGCAGGTTACAAGACTCGTTAAACATTCACGTAAAGTGACCTTAGCAATTGGTGATGGGGCAAATGATGTTGGCATGCTTCAGGAAGCTGACATAGGGGTTGGCATTAGTGGTGTTGAAGGGATGCAGGTTACTAATTTGATGCTTTATAAATTTTATGATGGTGCTTGTGCCCACTATAAAATATTTTTTAATCATTTGTTGTCCCTGTTCACAACATTTTAGGCTGTCATGGCAAGTGATGTTGCTATCGCCCAATTCCGCTTCCTAGAACGGTTACTGCTGGTGCATGGGCATTGGTGTTACCGACGCATTTCACTGATGGTATACTTAATGTTTGTTTAGATCTAACAATCAGCTTTTGAAATTCAAGCATCATGTTGATCAGTTTTCTTTTTTCTTTTTTTTTCTTTTTTTTGGGTGCAGATATGCTATTTCTTCTACAAGAATGTAACTTTTGGAGTCACCATATTTCTGTATGAAGCATTTGCATCCTTTTCAGGGAAGCCCGCTTATAATGACTGGTTCTTGTCACTGTATAATGTGATTTTCACCTCCCTTCCTGTCATTGCGTTGGGAGTGTTTGATCAGGATGTGTCTTCCAGGCTGTGTCTGCAGGTACCTCAATGCCAAACAGTTTTGAAATACTACGATCTTTCAGAAAAGTTGATAAAATTGGGAAAAATCCATTTCAAATCCTAAATACTCTTCAAACATGTTCCACCTCATCTTTTCTAAAGAAAATATGCTTTCTACTCGATGTGGTTGCTCGGAAGCTACATAATCATGTTTTGTTTGTAAGTTCAAAATTTCTTCTTTTTTTGTTGCTCTTGGTCCTCTTTATTAGGTAAAGTGTTCACATAGTATGTTTTCATATGATTTAATGATCGCCTAGTTAATCAAAGGAGACCTTTTACCCCAGAGATCCCTCAATAAGTCCTGTTTGTGGGGTTTTAAGTTCCTTTCACTACTTCTCTGAACAAACAAAGATAACATTGTATCTTTCATGTTACATTAAAGTGCAGGAGCTATGCACGTTCATTTTCCTCCATTTGACCAAGCTGTTTTTAGTGAAGTCCTTATTCTGCATGTTATTTTGCAGTATCCAGAGCTCTACCAAGAAGGTGTGCAGAATATATTATTCAGCTGGCGTCGGATACTAGGCTGGATGCTTAATGGTGTAATGAATGCCATCTTAATCTTCTTCTTCTGCACTACTGCTCTTCAGGACCAGGCATTCCGTCAGAATGGCCAAGTTGTGGGCTTGGATGCCCTAGGTGTTGTCATGTACACTTGTGTCGTATGGGTAGTGAACTGCCAAATGGCGCTTTCTGTGAACTACTTCACCATAATCCAACACATATTCATATGGGGCAGCATTGCTGTATGGTACCTCTTCCTCTTGGCTTATGGTGCTGTAGACCCAAGGTTCTCGACAACAGTATATATGGTCTTCATTGAACAGTTGGCGCCGGCCTTTTCATATTGGTTGGTGACACTTTTTGTGGTGATGGCAACACTAATCCCGTACTTCAGCTACGCCGCAATCCAGATCCGCTTCTTCCCAATGTTCCATAACAAGATTCAGTGGAAAAGATATTTAGGGAAGGCTGAAGATCCCGAGGTGGCAAGACAATTGTCATCACGACACCGGACATCATCACACCAGAGGATGGTTGGGATCTCTGCTCGTCGTGATGGCAAGGCTATGCAAGTAACGAGGGAAACCGATCTAGAAGTTCAGGGATAGCATTTTTGGCAGATTTTGTGTTTTGTACAGCTTATAGAATGTTCTCCAGAAAGATGACAAAAATGGACTGATTGGAACTTGTGGATATTCTTGGATTGTTGCTTCGATGGTGTCATGGAGTTCTTCCAGTTCACATGATATAGCAAGATCACACAATATTGCTTAGATAGATCTCAAGGAAACCGAGAGAACACCTGGTGTAGAGTTCGTTTCTAGCGATTTCAGGCTGTGTATTATTTTTTCCTTTTCTTTTACACCTGTAGATGCTTATAACCTGATGGTAGAATTTCACTTTGATGTATGCCTTTTTACGCCCTTACCTCTCTCTCAAGTGCATTGTAACCAATAATGGTGAGGTTTCTGATGATATAATGGCTCTAGTCTTTTATTGGAAAGGTTCATAGATGGAAGTATGATAATGGAAGCTTGTGCTTTAGAGATTTGCAAGTTATATTTGTTTGTATTATTTGTGACTAAGGGGAACCTACATGTCTCCTTGTTTGCCTCTTTTTTTAATCATTTCTAAAGGGCAACAATCTCTTGTTCCTTTTAAGTTGCCTAGCAAGTTATTATTCCTTCTCTGATTAAAACAGAATGATTAAAATTGAAAATGTATTTTGCAAAAAAAAAAAAAAGCTTTCAATGTGTAAAGATCATCTCCTGGCATATTGAGCTGTTGATTATTTGCCAATCTGACAAAAATAACCGACAGACTGCGACTACCATAACATTATAATCTTACTACAAAAGACTGAGCCGAGGTGAAGGTTATCTAAATCAACATTAACCAGTAACATCAAGAACTACTCAAGGATTCAAGAGAAGACGAGAAGTATTACAAATATTACATTGATATTCACATACAAGTATCTTTTTATTGCTTTATCCTATCATACTAACCTGCAAGGTTGCAGCAGCGGAACTGCGGAAGAGAAGCGCATCAAGAAGCTCCTGAGCTGCTGCTCTGCCCCATCGATCACGGCTCGGGCGGTGGCAGAGCGACCGGCTGTTTCACCTCCTCGGCCAGCTTCGCCGCCCGCCACCGCCAGCATCTCCGGCAGGGCAGCCTCGTGCAGTCGTACCACTCATCGGGGCCCTCGACCTGCGCCGCGCACACCCGGCCAAAGAAGCAGGACAGGACGGTGAGCACCAGCACGGCGGCGAGCACCGCGAAGAACGGGCCGACCGACCCGGAGCCGTGCCGCTGGGCGGCGGCTGCGCCGGACACCTGGTAGTCCGGCAAGGGCATCGTCGTCGCCGGTGTCGCCGGCATGGCGGTCGCCATTCTTGCACTCTGGAGACGGTGGTGGTGACGGAACAGTGGTGACTGGTGAGCACTTGAGCCGAGGGGTGAGGCTGCGGTGCCTATGCCTTATGCCCATAAGGCGAGAGCTCAGAGTGGAAGGAATGGGAGGCAGTGAGGAGGCTGTGGGCAAAAGTGTCCTTTGCTTTTTGAAATTTAGTAGAATAGTGTGCCGATGGAGCAGAGAGGATAGGAAAAATAAAGGCTGGGAAAAAGGAGGGAAGAAAGGCTTGTAAGGTCAGCTTTAGTGTGCAAGATTTAAGTGGACACCAACATGGAAAAGGGGAAAGCAGGAATGATGGGGGCTATGTCATGCCATGTTATTAGAAAGGAGCTGATCTGATCTATCTGATCATGGGGCTCTTCGGATGGAAAAGAAAAGAAGGCAGGATTGAATGAAAAATCTAAAGAAAGAGAAAGATGCAATTGAATAGTATTTTGAGTGGAAACATTTGCATCCCCAAAAAAAACATTTTACTTCCTCCAACTATTGAGTCGGTCCACTTAACCCCTATACTATTTTTCGTCTTACTTAATCCCTAAAATTGCAATACCACTATACCAGTTTTCATCACCCTATAGCTGACGTGGCCTCCACGTCACCTGCATTACCCTTCAACTCCCTCTCTTTCTTTCTCTTCTCTCACATCCCATCTTCTTCTTCACCTGTGCTCAGTTGCTACCATGGTGCTCTCGAAGCCCTTCCTCTCCCGCCTCCCCCACTCTCCCTTTGCCTCCCCATCGGCCCCCACCTCCGCCTCCTCTGCTTCGCCACAACTCCTCCCCCCTTCATCTTTTCCCCATCTCCCCAAATCCGTGCTAGACCAAAATATGCATCAAATCCATCTCCCATCATCCAAAATTGACCTCAGAACCACCTTCCTCTCTTCCTTGCGACCTCATAGACAACTTCCAAGCGCCGAGTCATCGTTTGAATCATCACCGCTGCCGGAGCCGCCGCCGCCGCCGCCGCTATCTTCACCGTCTCCAGTGGCCACTGTTGCCACTGTCCCGCCACCAAGAAAACCGCGTCAAAGATGTTCTATATCATAGTGAAGCTCTTCCCGGTCTCCTCCCCTCTCTTCTCCTTCGGTACGCCACAGCCAAGCTCCCCTCTCTCGCCATGGCTGTTGCCGTCGCCAGCTTGGCTGAGGCTTTCCCCGCCCTCCTAGATGCCAGTAATGGGCCCCCCTCTCCAGGGAACACGCGGTGCTCGCCCCTTCTCATCGCTCGTCCACCATCTGTCGCCATTGTCGTACGTCGCCATTGCCGTCCAGGAGCCCCGCCGCACCACCGCTTTAGTGGTGGGGATCATGAGCATGGAGGTGAAGGGCTGCTAGGCGGCGGCAGTGGTGGCGCAGAAGTGGCAAGGCAATGGAGAAGATAGCAGCGGGCTGCTAGGCGGCGGCAGTGGTGGCGCAGAAGTGGCAAGGCAATGGAGAAGATGTATCGATAAAGGATGGAGTTGGAGCAGGAAGAAGGAGATCCAAGGGCTAGGATTTTGTGTGGCCAGATCTGGTGGCTGAGATGATTTTGAGTGGGGTTTGGAGGATCTTCCGTGTCTTCATCTATGCATATCTGGGTATGGGCTGTGATGTGGAAGGCCAGCTATGTTCTCTTAGTGGCAAAACCAGGTGATGTGCCGGCACGTGGGTGAAACCACCATCAAAACCAGCCTTAGGGTTTAAGTTAACTGGTATTGCAATTTTGGGGGGTTAAGTAAGACGAAGAATGGTATAGGGGTTAACTGGACGACACAATAGTTCGAATGAGTAAGGTGGACTTTTTCCCTACATAATGTAAGCTAACAATTGAAGTTGCTTTACTTTAAATATTGCCACTCTCGTCGCCGCAAAAAAAATGCCACTCATGAATTCTTGTTGTTTTTTTTTTTTGGAGAGAAGCCACTCTTGAATTCTTGAAACCAGTTTTTTACCCCACAGAATTTAGTGAATTATATGATCTTCATAATTGAATTGCCACACACTGACAAGTGAACCGATTATCATCGTGTGTTGCAGACTTGAAGTAATGCAGTTGCCTGTCATTGTTGAGTGTATGTGGTAATCTATGCTAGACAAAAAAAAACATTCTTGCTGAATCAGAAAAACAGCAAGGCCTTATTCTTCATTTTATTGGCAGAGTAGGGACACAGCAAGATTGAGCTTTTTGAAGCTTTCCCATGCAGCAGCTGGGCGGTAGCCAAAAGCTTAAAAGCTCAGGGATGCAAGCATGTTATGATGTTTGCTTAACGGGCAATGTTACTCAGCCTTTTTTTTTTTTGATTTCTGCACTCCTACATCTGAGTAATTTTTGTAGGCGCGATCCCATCTACTGCATTCCATTTCTGACTTTCCTAGATCAACTTTACAAATTACATTGTTCTTACTTTTTTCCCCCTAAGACACACCCAAATTGCCCAAATTGTCAAATTTACCTTTTTTAAGTAACATATTCCCAAAAGGGCGTCGTTTCACTAACCATGAGAAACAAGTAGCTTGTTTTCATTTTTGAGAGGCGAGAAGATAAGTAGAGGCAGCTTTACTTTACGAAGGCAACATTAGACACATCTCGTGGAGGACTCAGTTACTGAACAAAAAATTATTGAGAGTGCAGTCAAAACTGTCCGGTACTCCAGTGTGGAAAACTGTACAACTTTTAGAAGATTTATTAGTTAATCGGCCAAAAAGTGACAATCCTGAGCAATCATTTGCTCAATACACATGTAGACCTCGAAGTTGGGCCATGCCAATCCGGGTCAGTCCGAGGCACGGCATAGCGGCCGGACCAGGCCTGCAGATGAGGCACGACAGGTGGCACGCTAAGCCGCCGCTTAGACGCGACATTTGCGCTTGCCCGCCCTACTTTGGCGCCCACTTTGGCGATGATGTCAAGACCGCCACGGCCGTAGCGTGCCTCTGTGCCATCGGCTCGCCGCCACCCGTGACGCCTTGGTCGCCGCTACCGTCAGCCATGATGTCGCGCCGCCCACGCTGCGTCGCTTACACTGTCGGCTCGTTGCCGCTAGTCTTGCGCTGCTGCGCGACCACCCGCCTTGACGCTTGGTGCGCTTGCTGCGCCACACGCCGCCTTGGTGGGGAGGCCAGGGTGGGGAGAAGGGAGGGGGTGATGGGGGCCATGGGAGGCGGAGGCGGTGGGGAAAATGTCGTGTAACTGGGATGGTGGGGGAGAAGCAAGGGAAGGCTGGAGGCGATGGGGAGACGCAGGGAGGCCGGCGAGGGGAGAAGGTGGAGCCGTGGAGGCGCTGGGGTAGGCCGGGTCGCTGGGGGAGAAGGGGGAGGTGCGGGGGATGCCGGTGGGGAGAGGGGGAGCAGTGGTGGAGCGGGGATTCTACAAAGCCTCGGGCCAAAATCTAAGTGGCTATAACTAACGCCAAATACGATCTACACTAAGGTATAACAAAAGTACAACACAAATACACAATTGAAATGAAATTTGAATATTATGTTTAACGATATGACAAAATAGATAAAACATGACAAAAATATAGTGTAGTGGAGCGATACAAAAGTTAATTCCCAATTAACAAAGACTTGGTTCATCCGAGCCTATGTCATAAGTTATAACTAGATAAATCACTAGTTGGCCACAATTATATAGCGGTTTAACCGCCTAAGTTTCAATGGGTGTGTGTCCAGACAAAATGTCCTAATGATTGTAATTTTCAATGTGCCGCCTTCTTGGTAAATAATTTCTAAGTTCACAGAATCCAAACATTACATGACCATTACTCTGCCATTATCAGCATAGCATGGTGTAGACCAATCTGCCATCCTAGATGGCCAAATCACGCAACACCATGTCAATTACATCACACCAAAACCATATAAGATCATATGCTGCCAGTCTAAACAAGCAAATCATGCGCTGAATCCTATCGTTCTAAGACACATTCTACCAGTCGACCTAAATCCTAATCAGTCAGTTCCTCACCTAATCACCTTCTGGCTTCCTTGCTTTGCTCCACAAGGGCGCAACTACGCAAGCCCGACACGGCGACGGCGACACCGACAAGCGCCAACGCGGTGGCAGAGGTCGAGCCGCCTTGCGCCACCTGACCTGAGGAAGCGGCGACGCATAAGGGAGTCTGGCGTCGGTGGCGAGTGGCTCAGTCTTGGGCGCAGATCTGGCGGCGAGGGAGCTGAACCGCAACGGGCCGATGGTGACCGAAGGCACAGATCGACTCCGAGCTTGCAGCGGTCTGTGGACGCCTTCTAGAGGAGGGACTGGGTGCGGCCTCTGGCGAAGGCTGGTGGCCGAGGCGCCTGGCCCCTAGGGGGAGCCAGAGGTCGGTGGCCACGGGGGAGGAGCCAGAGGTCGGGAGGGAGGGGAATTGAGAAGAAGATTGGGGATGGGGAATGAGAATGAGCACTGCTCTTGAGTCTTGGCTCGCTTTGCTTGGCCGCCGGGAGGCGTCTTTGGGCCGCTTGGCGCTGGGCTTTCTTTTCTTTGGACCACTGTCTTGGGGCGGCCGGGTAAGCATAGGGCCTCTCCACTGTAGGTTTTTTTGGGGGTATAATTACTAAAAATTTTTATTACTATTTTTTCTGGGCCTCGGGCCATTGCCCAACCGGCTCGAGGCCCATCTCCGCCCCTAAGGGGGAGGTTCCGGGGGTGGGGGAGAGGGGGAATGTGGGAGGCGCTGGGGGAGAAGCCGTAGTGGCCAGTGGGGATAACTAAGAAGGGGAGTACCAGTTGTGCCGCAGTGGCCAGTGGGGCTTTTGTGACACTGTGACAATGGGGAGAGTGAGAGACAGGGAATTGTGGGATAGTGTTTTTTGTGACGGGTGATAAGACATGGTGAGTACTTTTAGTAGAAATTAGAGAACAACAAGGTGGGCGGAAGATAAGCAACGGGCAAGACAATGGCTCTACACGATATTCTTTTCGGTGACAAGAAGGAGAAGAGAGAAAAGGCAACGGGCAAGACAACAGCTCTACGCGAGATTCTTTCTCTCCAACTCTCCGTGCCTATAAAAACAAATGCTTACAGCTCATTTCTTCACCACCAAAGTTCAGCTTGTCCTTTGCTCTAGTGATTGTCTTTTGCTCATTTATTCACCACCGAGCGAAGCGCATTTTCCATTCTCTCTTTGCCTTAGTGCTCTGTATAATAGAAAGCATGCTACTAAGGAGTCAAAGCGTGAAGCCAGCGGACGGAGCGATGAAGCTCAGTAGCGCTACGCTATCGAGGAGTCGTAGCACAAAAGCAGCAGTGGGGAGAGGGAGACGCCTAGTCTCACGTCGCTTAATCTCTCGCCGCTTCCCTAGTCCTCCTCCCGCCGCCTCTCCCATTGATGCTCGTCAGCTGTCCCTAGGCATGGGGGATTGCAGCATGGTTGACCATCATATGGACGGTACAGAGGGATACGAGAAGTACCAACGCGGTCCGAACCCAATGGAGATGCTAGACTTCGGTACTTCGTCCATGGATGGCAATATTGGTGGGTCTGCGCCTAGCAGCAGCAGCGCCGGGCGAAGGGCAGAGTGTTGGAAGCACATGACTTGGAGTGAGGAAATTTGAGACAGCCAAACAGTAGAGATCACAACTTGTAATTATTGCAAAGCTCAATTAACTACTCATACAGGTGGAGGGATATGGCACTTTAACCGACACTACAAAGCATGCTTAAAAAAGATGGGGGCGCACACGTGAGGTGGAGGAGTCCACACGTAGCTCAACTTTGAGGCTGATGGCTTTGTAAGTACTTGGGAATACAACCCTCATTATGCCCGTGAGAAAATTGCTAGATACATTGTTTACCAAGATCTATCGATTATGATGGGTGAAAGTCGCTCGTTCGAAAGAATGATCCAACGAGGCTTTTGTCCATAGTACCAACATATTAGTAGGAAAACGACATCGCCTGATATTTTAGGGATGTATACTAGAGAGCTAGGAGCACTAAAAGAAATTTTCCTAAAAGTTAAGTACTCTTTTGCTTTAACTTCAGATATTTGGACATCATCACACTAGAGAACTGGCTACCTTAGTGTTATAGTCCATTATTTAGATGATGAGTATAAGCTAAACAAGAGAGTCATAGGGTTTAAGTTAATTACTAAATCACACACGGGAGATGCCATTGCCTAGTTCATACTAGGAATAATTGAGGATTTTCAAATAGGAAATAAGATTATTTCTATAACTCTTGATAACACATCGACAAATATGATAGCTATGAACATCCTCACCCCAAGGTTGCATACATATATCGATGGATTTCCTCCTCTTAAACCAGTACCACCCCTAGCAACCCCTCTCGGATGATCCTCTCTACGCAAACCCCCTTCCCTTCTTAGGTTCTCTCTGCGAGCATCATCCTGCCACCCCTTGATCTGAGAAGAAGGATGTCTGTCTAACCCCCTAGAAAAACGAGGCTCAAATCTAGATCTATCAGTTTCCTAAAAACCTCATTGCGTACCTGATTACTGGAACCCCCCTTGTTGATTCTCCTGGAACCTTCTCTTTTGCTCTTGATCTCTATGTAGCTTCTCTCTTAGTTCATCCTCTGCCATCAGATCATCTTCCTCCATCCACTCATTGGGAGCACTCCTTTTCCCCCACCTAGTGGCGAGATACAGCAAAGCGACGGGGAAACCTTCCTCTTCCACGATCCATCACCCCACCATCCCTCACTACCTCGGCAAAAGACCGATTCAGAGGCTAAGGATCCCGAATATGTCAGACAACCCTAGTCCGCTACCCCCAGACAAAGGACTTCGCTGCTTCTAGCGAGGAACCCTAAATCGCCCAGGCACGCACGCTTTGGAATCAAACATCACGAGGAATAGGGAATTCTACGCTAGGAATGAGAAAATAGGTCAAAGAGAGAAGTGCAGAACCTTTGGGCCGGCCCATCTCTGTACAACCCATTACGTTTGCCATTCTCCACTTGCTTCGACACTTGACACACCACACCATTGGCCCCATCTGGAACCCACACATTCTGGTGAAGCACGCCCGCTCGATCCTTCCCGTTCCCAACGAGGAGAACCGACGATGCTCGCCAACATCTCCACCCACTTAGTCCACCACGGACCCACGGCCATGACATTGGGAGCAGGTAGCCTGGTGAGGGACGGAGATGTCTCCGTGACACTCGTTACGAGGAGGCGCGGAGCCTGTAACGCCCCGCTCCTTATTGAGCCACTCGGTGGGCGCATCCTTGGCGAGGATGTCAAAGGGGACGAAGGTGCCACCGTCGCTGCACTGCCACGCCCTCGCGACGCCCACCCAAGGAGACCACCGAGGCGAACTCGCTCATGAAGTTGGTCCAGACTTGTAGTTAATCGAAGTGGAGTCACGAGATCCCTTTTTTCAATTTGATGACAAGTTCGGAGTTGATTGATCAGAGTTGGTCAGAACTTCGGGCCTGAAAGAGGAGTGAGGAAGGACGATGATCACTCCATCATTGGTGCTCCCATGGGGAATAGGGTCGGATCAACATAAGGATCTGTACCGGGTTCATGCTGGAACCATACCGAAATGTATTGGGAATTGCGATGGGTTAGAAATTTCAAACATGAACTCCAACAAAAT
The DNA here is from genome assembly GCA_036346405.1 of Phyllostachys edulis. Classification (NCBI taxonomy): domain Eukaryota; kingdom Viridiplantae; phylum Streptophyta; class Magnoliopsida; order Poales; family Poaceae; genus Phyllostachys; species Phyllostachys edulis. The sequence continues at coordinate 38,428,127 of CM070556.1, forward strand.
CGTATTGAAATTACGTAAAAAAAGAAAAGGGAGGAGTAGCTCTTGATTTAAAGAAAAGGGAGGTGATGGATCAAATTCAGTCTTTTTCCTTTCTTTGATGATCTTCAACCCATCTATTTGATCTTATTTCAAATGTGGGACCTGCCTTTTTAATGGGACATCCTGGCAACGGGCCTACTCATGCATGTGCCCAAGTACTCGACCAATCCTAGGAGCGAAGGGATGAACGGATTCTCGAGGTCTGGTTTGAATTCAACATTATTCCTCACTCCTATTTCAAAGCCTATCTTTTAAGGGGAAAATGAAAATAAAGAATTCATGGGATTGGGAGAATATGACTCACCCGTTGAAGGTAAAGCCAAAACACAGGGGGCGTCCTCTCCGTTAGTTCCCAGTCCATCTTTTCGTGCCCCAAACAGGAAGTCAAGCAATAAAGAGGGAACTTAGATCACACCAGACGAAAGAGTTTGGTAGCTCAAAGCAAGTTGAAGAAAAAAACAGCTTTCTTCCTGTCCTTACTATCCTTCTTCGCAATGCATATGATGATGCCACTTTGTAATGCTGTTCCGGGTCCTGCGGGAGAAGAAATACATGGGCTAGCTAGCCAGCATGAGCTGAGCCTGCAGTGCGTATGTACTCGCATTTGGTAACCATCCAAAATCCAACCTAAACTGTGGTCGCTGCGATTGACCCTGCAAAGTTGCTACAAGCCTACAAGCACCGATCTTCGGTGTATAGTTCATCTACAGAGCCAGTGTACTTGATTTGTTTTCTTCAGAGCCAAAGCCAAGCTTGCGCTTTATTTAGGGATTTTCACATAAACCCACCCACAAGTGGGGAGTTTGTAAAAAACCCATCCACATCTCGAATTTCATCGGTCACATACCTATAAGTTTTATATAGTTTCAAATCTCCACCTATGGCCAGTTGACTGGCTGACTGTTCGACTTGGTGTTTGCGTCACATTCCAGCGCAACCCCCTTGTATAACAGCACACCCTAATGGGTCATCTCCCCCACCCAAACTTGAAGGGCGTCGTGATCATCATCTTGAAACCCTACATGCATCGCCCATTGTCGAACCCGGGAGCGAAGGATCCCGGATTCTCTGTGTTCATACACTAGTCTAGGATTTCTAGTGTACATAGTCAAACAAAAGTGATAATCAAAACATATCACGCACTTTATTAATAATTATTCAGTATTTATTACAAAGGGCCTGAGGCCAAATAAAGTAAAACACAGCGGAAGAAAAACAGTAGTAGTAGACCCAACGATGTGCCACAGGCAATCGTCTGAGGTGCGTAGCCTAAACATCGATGTCCCCACCGTCTGGATAGAGATCTTCTCCTGAATAAAGATTATTCAGCAAGAGTGAGCACTACTGCTGTGCTCGCAAGTTACACCCGTCAAGTAACAGATAGAATGCATGCATAAGGTAAACAAGGATATTGGCAGGGTTTATTTGCGTAAAGCAGCATTTTTAATTTTAAATAGTCATATTAGTTTCCAAGGCCATTTTTAGATTAATTAAAATCAAATTCATAATTTGTTTCAACAATGTCAAGTCTAGGATAAACTTCCATACACAAATGGTGAAGGACTACCTCCCTTACACCAGGCTCTCTCCCACATTTCCCATGTGAACAAGAATAATTTAAAACTATTGAGTTTGAAACCAAAACCAAAACTAATCTACGAAAGGCTTTGCTCAGCATGTCCATGACCGTGGACACGGCTATTCGAATAGATTAATACTCTGCAGAGTTTGTACAGCTTTACCCACAAGAGATAGTTTGCTTATTGTGTCGGCCAATACACGCTTCCGTAGGCGTGCGACTAAGCAACTATCACGAGGCCTTTACCCTATATTATTTCAACATAATTATGCCCGCTAAGGTTTCGTAATCGAAGGCTTCGCACCAAACGATAACCCACTCTTGCGCCATATGGGAATTAACAATAAGTCTTCACGACACCCACATCTTTCCAAGACATAAACATGGTGAAATAATATAGCTTATTTGGCCAAGTTTGTCCCATTCCAGACTTGTGGTGGTACGAGTTTGGCTTAATAATCTGCAGCTCGCAGACCGGTCCTTACATGACTGGGCGACTTCCAAAACAAACCCTGGGCCTCAACCATTCGTTGCGTTGAGCCTGTGCATACACTTGCACCCACCAACAATCCAATTCACCCAAGTCCAAACCAACTTTATTTATTTTCTTTGTCAAAACATTTTTCAACACTCTATGGTAAAGACAATATACCATAGTCTCATTTATAAAACAATTTTGTATTTTGGCCAAGATTCCCCCAAATCAATTTTTGGTCTAAGCAATTACTAAGCAAAATTATCTTAATTATTTTACTAAGGTGACAAGGGGCATGGCAATTCAAACATCAATATTGGTTGTACAAAGGAATTGGTATAACTAAGAATTAAAACAGGAATTTAAAATAACTTGAATAAAAATATGCATGCAATAATAACTTTTAAAAACAAAATTAAATACTTTAAAGTACTGGGATCAATATGGTCAAGGGTATAACTTGCCTTCGTTGAAGTCTTGAAATTCTAATTCCTCTGAAGGATCTACCTCTCTGGAATCGTCGAAGTCTATACGCGAAAATACGACAAATTCAAATGAAATTAAAAAATACAAATCAAACTAACTCCAAATCAAAATATTTTGGTTTAGTTATCTAGATAATGATTTTATACGAATTTAGCAATTTGAATCACCCAATTTGGAGCTTGGATGCAAAAGATATGGATTTTAGAAGTTTAATACCCTAAATCAGATTTTAATTTGATTTCTTGATTTATTTTCCAGAAGGAAATTCCGGATTAATGCGCAACATGACATCAGCGCCTGGGATGAGTCACTGACGGGTGGGCCCGTGGTCAATGGACCACGCCCACGACCAGTCAATGGTCCATGATGGACCCGGTGCACGCTACAGTGTGAGGGAGGGTGATGCACGCGGGCTGAGTGAGTTGATGTGGCGCCACGTAGGATCCACGTAGGATCCTACGCTAAGGTGGTGGTGACATGGCACCTACGTAGGCTCCGGTGAGCGGCGGCGCTAGGGCTCGGTCTCGCCGACGCTTCGCGCCACGGCGAGACGAAAGGAGATGCGCAAAATGACGAGAAAGAGAAGGGGAACTAGGTGCGTTACCACACGGCGGTGAAGTGCGAAGAGATGGCCAGCGACGAGGTTTTTAGCGACGGCGGCGTGTGGTCGACAGGGAAGTAGTGGTTCCGGCGGTCCTTGCGGCGAATGGGAGGGAGCACCGGCTTCGCGATGACGAGGCGGTGCTGATGGTGGCGGAGATGAGGGCGAAGCTTCAAAGGGGGTGCTGGAATCGGAGAAGAACCGAAGCTTCACCACCGGCGAAGAACTTTGAAATTAGGGTGCTACGGGGAAGGAGGAGAACTATGGGTGGTGGCGCTGTGGTGTGGGGAGGAAGGCGCACCCGGGGCTCCCTTTTATAGGGCCGGGGAGGGGCAGAGCTTCGTAGGGCGCAAGAAGGCCCGCGCAGCACGGCGGCGAGGTTTAAGGGATTCGGGGCGCGGGGATGGAAAGTGGTGGCCGGATTGGGTGCGAGGTGACGCGACGACATAAATGCGCGCAGGATAGCAGGGATGCGGCCGGTCTTGTTCGGTTTTGAGAAGTTTTCGAATCCGTGCTAATGGCGGTCGCGGCGCGAAAAGGAAAGCAGTGCGAGGAAGAAGGAAAGAACGGGGACGACGCACTATAGCGGGCCCCACTTGTCGGCGTCAACGGAGAAAGGAAAGGAGAGGGTGCACCTCGGCCACCTGATCGTGATCCGACGGTGAGAAGAAATGAGGCGGGAGAGCTAGGCGCTTTGGGCCATGTCGTCTGGCGTGATGAAATGGGCCGAACGAGTTTCGGCCCAAAAACTGTTGAGGGATTTTCTTTTGCTTTCTTAATTGATTTAATTAAGATAAATCAAAATAGCTTTAGAAAATAGTAAATAAACTCCAAAAATTATGAGAAAATTCACAGAAATTCTCAAAGGCATTTTGGATTTAAATAAAATAATTCCAACTTAAACTTGGTACTAGATTTTGCAATTAAATTTTGCTTTAGCTTTAAAATAATTAAGGAAAAGCTTTTTAAAACTTCAGAAAATCCACAAAAATAATTAGGTTTTAATTTTCTTCAAAATTTGAAAATTTGGGTTGTTACACCCATGAGTCGCCGAGATGATGTGTAACATCCCAAAAATTCCAAAGATGAAAATGTGGGATTTTTTTAAAAAACGTTTTATGAATGGATGGTTATTTGTCTCATTTGGGTTTTTGAAAATTTATTTGCAGTTTAGTTGTGTTTTTGAAATTTCCAAAAGCAAGTGTTGAAGTACATTTGGGCTAAAAATAATGAATTAAAGAAATTTCAGAAACCTCAAATCAGAAATTCAAATCTGAATTTGAAAATAGGAGAAATCAGAAGAGGAAATTACAAAACCCCAAATCTGTCTTGGGCTGAAAGCCAGCCGAACCCTTCTTTTTCTCTTTCTTTTTTCCTTCCTTTCCTTTCCTTCCGAGTCTGTTCTCTTTTCCTCCCTCTCGGCATGGCCGTGGCCCACACCAACTCCTCTGCGTCGCTAGCCCAAGCCTCACGCCACCAACTCCTTCTCCCTCCTTGTCCCTAGTCGGCACGAATCCTGGCTCACTAGCGCCATGCCACAAGTTGCGCCACTGTCACCGTACTGTGCGCCATCACGCCACCACAACGCCGCAATGTGGTTGGCCACCAAGTCCTGTCGCTCAACTCACACCCGCATCGTGTCCACGCCACTACTCTCAATGCGCACACCACTGCTTTGCCTGCCTCCTTTCCTTCTGTCGCGTGCACGACCCAGTTGTCTTGACCGCCTTCCCATCATGCCCGCACCTATTTAAGTTATGCACCCATCTCACCTTCGCCTCTACTTCACTCTCCTCGCTTTCTTCCTCTCCCTGGAGCACCAGAGAGCTAGAACACCCACGCAAGCACGAGCTTTGCTTCGGCAACCGTCATCATCACCCTTCCTGCTTCGCCGCCCAGGACTGCCGTCACGGCTCATCTTCCTCCACTCTGTCAGCTGAGCCGACTGTGCTGCCCCGCTCCTCCATACCGCACCACTTCCTCAGAAACGCCTGGTTCGACCCCATCTTCTTCCTCGACACCGATGGACCCGAGCCGCACCGCCTTCCCCCTCCACTGCCCAACTTCATCCTCGCGACCTCTACAACATAAGTCACCTTGTCATATTGGGTTCTAGGTGTAGGGATAGCTAGCGTGTCGGTCGATGAGGGCAGGGCAGTTGCGCGATGCCGCCACACCTGTCGGACCCCAGGTTTTGAATACCCAAAAATCCTCACGTGTGTATCATAGAAGTCCTATGATCAGTGGCTAGTACGCATATCCACAACATTGGTATACACATCCATACATAAATACATACAACATGAAAACAAATTTTATTTTATTTTGAAAACCAACGACAATATCTATTGCTCAGTTTGGATAGTCACAAGCGTCGGTCCTTAATATGACTTGGACGAAACTGAACATAATATAAGTTCTCGTGCTCTAGCTGCACCCACCTGAACTTACCATCCGCCCAAGTCTAAACAGATTTTCACCATTTTATTTTATTTTGAAAACCAACGACAATACCTATTGCCAAACATTTCTCAAACTGATTTGCATAAAAGGTATTAATAATTCCCACCAATAGGATAAACATGGCCGATATAGCTCGTCTAAGTAGTTCTACCATTTTATACTAATCCATCAATAATGTATTTTTATAATCCAACATTAATGTATATCTATAACCCAATAATAATATATTCTTATAATCCAACAATGATATATTCCTATAACCCAACAAAGATATATTCCTATATTCCAAAAGGATATATTCCTATAATCCAATAAAGATATAGTCCTATAATTCAACAAAGATATATTCCTATTACCCAACAATGATGTAATTTGATAATGATGTATTCCAATAATCCAACAATGATATATTGTATAATCCAACAACGATATATTTCTATGATCCAACAATGATGTATTTCTATAATCCAATAATGATGTATTTCTATGATCCAACAATGATCTAATTCGATAATGATGTATTCCAATAATCCAACAATGATGTCTTTCTACGATCCAACAATGATGTATTTCTATAATCCAATTAATTCCACAAAGTTTTCACATTCTACATGATTTAACCAATTCACCAAAATTATCATCATGAATTGTTATGAAAATCCATCCTTTCCTTCTTTTAATCGCCGCCTTTATTGGATTAATTTCACAATACTAAATCTTCAACAATCACTTACTATAATCAATTTAATTCAACTAAAATTTGGTTTAAATCCAATCTATCGTTTCGATCCCAGATAATCAAATCAGTGTTGGAGATATGCCCTAGAGGCAATCATGGAGATGATGATATCACGTCTATGTTTATGTGTTAATTGAATAAGTGTTATTCTGTTCCTTGAATGAATCATCAGTTATGAAGATTAACGAGTATATGACTTGTTGGTGAAGCTCTTTTAACTTATGATGATGTTGTTCTAAATGTATCCCTGGTCGAATGTCACTGGTCGGAATACTAGTGACTCTATGACTAGCACATGTATCGATTGATGACCATGTTTCACCGGTCATGGATATAGGGATATCGAATCAATAATGTGAACACATGTTAGAGAACATGGTGTTGGATTGACCCACCTTGAGACACTGTTGAGATTGTTATGATTTTATGTGTCGTCAGTTGGTCTCAAGCAATGATGATGTATGATCCTTAGTCTTGAGATCAGTATGGTTCCCTACATGTGTAATAGCACTCTTAGGGGTTGCCAAATCACTACTACAGAAAAGGCCTTCACAGACGGTTCAAAAACATCATCACAAACGGTTTCGTGAGCCGTCTGAGTTTATAGGTTAGTAATGACATGAGGTCATCACAGACGGTTTTCAAACCGTCTGTAATACATAATATCACAAATGGTTATTAACTCAAAACTGTTGCATGATAGTCGACTATCCTGAGCGGTTTGTAGATGAAACCGCTGCGTGACGATCGACAATCACAGACGGTTTGTAGATGGAACCGTCTGTGATAGTCGACAATCACAGACGGTTGCGTCTACAAACCGTCTGTGATAGTTGACTATCACAGACGGTTTCATCTACAAACCGTCTGTGATATTCTTTTGCATCACTAAATCTAATTCTGTTTATTGGCTAGCCCTAGGAAATGCTAGCCATGCCCTCTGAAACAAGCACATCCAATTCGCATTCATTTCAGAAGCAAGCACATCAAATTCGCATTCATTTCAGAAACAAGCACATCCAATTCACAAATCAATTAACTAAAATTAACTATTAATGTACATTTACACACATGTAGCATTAAGTTCAATCTTATCCCAATCAAGTTCAATCTACACTATGGAAACTCCCATATGGATTTATGACCTGACTATTCAGGAATGACGCAAGGTGTGATCGAACTTTTATGAGCTCGCTCTGTTCCAACGCAGTTTCGGCGATGGTCGCAACCTGTCGCTAGGAAGATTAAATTCATGCTTATATAAATTGGTAAGTATATACGAAATAATTGTTGCAAGATTGACAAACCTGAGGATCATTGGTGATCGCGGAACCGATGAGTAGTTCCATGTTGTGGCAAACATAGTATCCACAGACGCTATGCCGACTGGCAATTTCGTGGTACTCGCAAAAATAGAATTGGTTAGTTCGAAAGGCATTACTACGAAGTGTTATATAGGATTAATGTGTACTAGCTAGCGAGTACCAGAAATTTTAGATCGTGTGACAGCGTCCTTCCCTTGTTTTTCCCTCCTTTAGCATAGTACACGTCGAACACCCTACGTGACTCTAAGAAGTTAGCCTTAGCCATTGCAAAGGAAGGAAAGACTACAATAGAGTTTCTATGGAGGAAATGTGTTTACCTATTGATTAAATGCTGGATAACTGTGAAGTTGTGAGGGGTCTTCTGTAGGGAATCTAGGTATATTACCGAGCTCCATTTTGGTATAATTACAATTAGAATCCAGTGAAATCTACACAGGTATGTCACCATGGTCATTAAATCTAAGTTCGTGTTGCTTATAAAGTACAAATCAACAAGTATAGCCAGTAGTGTAACACTTACTCCTGGTTGTAGGGCAAAAGTATATATTCCTTGTTGCGACGAGCCAGCAAAAATGCTATAACGTAATACTTGACGAATGTTGCATTCGCCTTGATGGTTTGCTCGGAGACCACGTGTGGGTCAAGGAAACCTACCAGTGAATTCCTTCTTTCGGCTTCAGACATCATGTATCTATATACAAAAGCAAGGAGTTATATATAACATTTATTGGTATTACACGAACATTGACCATGATTGTACACACTTATAGTGCCTAGCATCGCGTGAGTGAGACGTCGAGCTGGTCGAGGTTGAAGAGACAGAACAAGTCCTCGAAGGTCACCGTGAAGACACAGTCTTGAAGCTCGTGGTTAAAATGAACCTTCTTGAACTTGACGGTGACACCTGAGCGTCGTTGTTCATCCATCTTGTTGGCCTGTTCCATGTACCATGTATGCAATGTTGTGCAAGCCAATCCTAGGGTAGGGCTGTCTAACCTCTCGACCAATGGCTTGCCTAGCACGAATTTCCGGGCCAATGGCAAGAAGGGGATATCAGAATAGGAGTCGACGGTCTTCGATTTGCCCTTGCTACCTCGCTTTGTAGAGGTCGACTTCACAAGAGTCGACTGAGCACGAGGTGTAGATACATCGGGCCCTTACCGCGTCGGTGCAGGTAGTTTCGGTGCAGTCAGCTCCTGTGGACTTGATACCGTTGCAGGACATTCCCGTGAAGTTGACACCGGAGCAGGTAGCTCCAGGCAGATGTCCCCCTTGGGCCACTGTATGAATGTTCCAACGGCTTCCTCTAGAGTCATGACCTCGTCGTTTGGGGGAATATGCAGCGAGACGACCCCGAAATTGGCACAAACACCGTACACATTCACTTTTGCGAAACCCAACGTTAGATTTACACCATGCACCAAAGCCCCGACACTGGATGAATACACCTGGCCCCAAGCAGCATCTATGGCAATAGAGGCATATCTCACTTGGAGCTTGCACTTCAAAGTCACCTACATAACGATACAAAATTAGCTACTCCAACAGGCCTATCAATGGATCGAGCATTCCAGAGATAATAATTATTACCTGGATGTCATCGATAGGAAATTTGCCATCATCTATTGGGGTAGGGTTAGGTTGGACGCGCAGCTACTCGAAAGTTTTTTTTTTTGGGGGGGGGGGGGTGGCTAGCACAGTAGGGGCAGGGTATTGCAACTGATTTGGGATTTGCAATTCCCTAAGCCTTTCCTCAAAGCTCTCTAGCTGCCGTTGCGTCGCAGCTCTGACGCGATCATCGATCTCATCTCTGAGGGATTCACGAATCTCATGTTTGAGGGATTCACGAATCTCCTCTCGTAGCTTTGCATTGCACTCGGCTTTGGCTCTCTTCCTACTCCGGTATGATCCGGAGTCCGCTCAGAACCAATCTGCCCATGTAACATAAACACTAGCGCCTCTCGTGCGACCTGAATGCTCATTGTTTCCTAGGGCCGCGGAGAGTATATCTCTCTCCCTGTCTGCCTGGAATGAGCCTTGGGAAGATTGTGCACTCAGCGTTACAGAATAGCTCGACATGTCATTTCACTTCCTATGAAGTTATGGAGTACTTACAAACTAGGTAGTTCGATATCTTACCAGCGTATTTGGTACACTTCACGGTCTACGGGTTTGAAAGGAGACTTCAGAGACAGGTACGAACCTCCCAAATAACCAGTTTCGGGCACGCACATCAGTGATCTCAGGAAATGGCGGGGAGATATTCGAACGGTTTGCCTGCTGGTCCTGATCCCTCGATATCGGGATTTTACCCAGCGGTGTTGAGTCTATGGGGGTTCTTGTTTTTTGCCTGGAGAGCCGTGTGCGCCGCACTTTCACTCCTAAATTCATCTGTCATCTTCTTCACGACAAACTCAACCCAGGACTCTTCCAAGAATGGATACTTGTGGAAGGGCCTCAGATCCTTCTCCACGTAGTTCTTGACAAGCGTGCTCTTGAAGTTCTTCCATACTTTGCATGCCTGTAGCAATGCGTGTTGTCGCACGGAGTCCCGATGTTGCTGTGGGATCTCGAACTGTCACGTCCTCAATTTAACAAAGAGAATTATTATGCATCTCATCAGCATGCATCATGATTTCTAGCATTTACATTATATATTGCACTAGGAAATCATGAAAGAAAGAGATATAATATATATATATATATATATATATATATATATATATATATATATATATATATATATATATATATATATATATATATTGTAAATGGAACTCCAAAAAGGAAACAAGAACAAAACCCTATGAACATCTCCTAGAAACAATTTATTCAAATACTATAGCAACTATAACGAATTAATACAATTTTTCCTAAATTTTTGGAACAGGTTTTAACCCTATTAAAAATTCAAACACAGTCTTATGACCTAGTTTAAGTTTGAAATGGTAAAATACAAAGTATATCATGAACAGTATGATATTATAATTTTTATGAACACCAGACTACCCCAGGAACCCCTGTGAATTATTTCACATTTTTAGAAAATTTATTCCTATTTTTAACACCTTGGTCAAAGTGGAGAAAACAATTTAATTACCAGTCAAACTAAAGTCCAAACCCTAGCCAATACTGTTCATCGGGCCCGAGTCTGACTTGGCGAATTGGCGCAGCCCAACCGCCTAATTGCACCTTCACATGCAAGCGTTGGATCAAAGACCGACGGCCCCGATCGTCGCACCTCCTTCATCAGCTCAAGACATCACCTTATATCGTAGCCGTCGGATCCCGATCTAATGGTGTTCGTTGAGCCACGTCGCCCTGTTTCTCTTCCGCGCCTTGTGTCACTGCCGCCTCGGTCCCACCTGTCGGTCCTGTCTTCTCCAACGGGCAGGTGCGCTCGCGCAGAGGCCGAACTCCACGCGGCCGAGAATCCCTTTGGCGCCCTGAGCCCTGTCACATCCACCGCCCAAGTGAGCCACTCCGAGGCGTCCCTCTCTATACACCGCACCCACTCCCTCCTTTTCCTCGGGTTAAGACTTCTCGCACCCCTTCCTTCTCCCTCACTTCTCCTCTGTTGACCGAGGAGAGGGAGGCTGGCTCGAGCTCACCTCTCAGGTAAGCTCCCACCGAGAGGTACCTTTGGTTTCCATGCTCAATGCCTTTTCCGTTTTAGCTAACTTGAGCTCCCTCGATGGCTTGTAGCTCCTGGACCAGTTTCGTGCTCTCTGGAACCCTAGAGCGCGCACCCGAGGAGCTCAACTTGCCTTCTTCGTGTCCGGGAGGTAAGACCCTAAATCTTGCGCGTCAAATTGCGCATTAGGGTATCTTAACTCCTTTCCCTCAATTAATTTCACGATTGCTTCACAGGAAGTGTCGGATCTTGGGATTAATCTTTTGTCAACCGCCGTCATTGCTCATCTTCCCACTCCGAAGTAAGCCGTTGTCAAATTAAGTGTGCCTCCATCTTATCCTAGACTTGCTTGAGCTAACCCGAGCACCCATTGTCCTCCCTTTTGCTCAGAGCATCTTGTTTGCTTGGAGCCGTGTCGCCGCCGTCATCTTCTTCAGCTCCGATCAAGCTTCATCAACCCCCAAGCTCCCCGAGCGCTCTTATCAGCTTAGGTAACCCGTCATTAGTCCCCTAGACCTCGGGCACCCGCTTGATTGCGTTGCGGAGCTTCATATAGCTGTTGTCGTCATTCCAGTACTTGGTAGCGTCGCTCGCCGCCGGTTAGCCGCCGTTCGGGGCTGGCTCCGGTGCTGTGAGTGCTCCCTGGAGGTGCGCAATACTATTGCGCACCCGTCCATCTCATCGATCATACGCTGCGTGGCGCCGCAGCCGGCGGCCAGCCGGTGAAATCTTGTGGATGCGTTGTCGTTGTCGGCAAAGAATCAGAAAACGAGATTAGAAGTTAATTGTGATCATTAGTTATTAAAGCGTGTCTTAACACTTTAACAAGTCACTTACATGTGGGCCCACGACTTAAAAATTACCGTCTCATGTAAGTAATCGGGGCGTATAACTTGGGTTATTTTCGACCGTTGGATGTGAGATCGACGGCTCTGGTTCAATGGGCCGTTCGGACCGCTCCGGACGCGCCGCGAATCTGAGCCGTGCATTGTGCATTGAACGGTCGCGATCGATGCGCCGATCGGACCACTTCTTCGGCCATGCTTGGTGACCGTTGGATTCAAATCCAACGGCTCACGAGCCTATCCTGTGTAACACACGCCATACATGTTGACGGTGGGTCATTGGCAAAGCAGCCCACTGTCGATGGTGAGGGCTAGCCCACGCTCGGTGAGAAAAGGTAATAAATGAATTAGAAAATCTGAAAACGATTTTTTGTTACATTGTAAAATATGTGTAGCTTCAAAATAGATAACTAATTCATTTCAACTTCAAAATGGATGAAACCACTTCTGGTAATTTTCATTTTTGATGAACTTTATATTAAAATTGGTTTCAAACATGTTTATATAACAGAGAGTATTATTATGGAAAATGATCCATAAACTCATTATTTTTACACTAGAAAAAGGCTAACAACTTTGAAAATAGATAACTAATTCATAAAATTGCAAATGGAGTGAACTCAACTGTTTTGAACTTGTAATGATAATACCTATTTATCAATGTAATCCTTGTATGCACTACTGTGCTGCAAATTTTATCCAAACAATTATATTTAGTGAACAAAGGATGATTACAATTAATTTGAATTTTTCTGAAAGCTGAACTTGAAACCCTTATAACTCTCACATACTAAATGCAAATGGGATAATTCTTTCACCTAAATTCATCTAAAATCATGACCTATCTGCTGTAGAAAAATCATGCATTTTTGAGCATTTTAAATTTTTGAGTATTTCTCGATGTTTATTCGATACTATATTTATCTAGATACCGAGCCTATTGATATTGACTTATACGCTACTGAGGAAGAGCAACTGAGTTACCAGCAAGGCAAGCATCATTTGAACTTTCTTTTGCATCATATTTGATCCCAGTTTTGTTAAGTTAGTGCAATGATAATTGCTTGCATGCTATTTTTGATAATGTCACTATTTTTGTGATGAATAGTTAGATACATCCTATTACCTTGTCATTGTGGTTATCCATGAATTACTCCAGTACTGAAATGCTTAAGATAGGATTGTGTGAAGTATATTATGTTTGGGTTTGCTTAGCCATGCAAGTCTAGAACGGTAGCCAATTGTCGGGAATAACCCGACAATTATGGGATACACAACTTTCAATTTATACTTTTATTTCAGATCTTTGTATCTGTTTTATGAGTTAAATTTTGTCAATTTAAATGAGCTTTTGGTCTGGACAAGTGGTTGGTTATGGAGGGTGCCTTCGTGCACACTTTGGGTTGTGGCTTGTCTTGTCTGGACAATTGAGGACCGAACTTTGGGTACCTACGGTTCAAGCAAAACTCGTGCTATCACACGCGGTGTATGGGCGCTGCTTAGTTAAGTAAGGGGTGGGTATTGTTGAGTTGATGACTGGTGTGTGAGGGCGATATCGTGTTCCATCGCATATCGTTCCATAAGGGTGCCGATTGCAATTCTTTATTGTGAGGGTGAGCCCTCTTTAAACTTTATTAATTGGGTTGGCATTTCCGGCACAACTTGCGTGCCGTTTAGATGTAGGAGTCTAGCCTACACTTAAACGGGTTACATCGTGTTTGGACGAATCAACTCAATGATATCAACTTGCTGAAAAATACTAAGTCTTGGTTTACCCGGCCGGCATACCATAGGAATTATGCTATATTCGGAGGCATCTGGAGGCTTACAGGCTAATCAAGTCGTGTGGGTAAAGTAGTACACCCCTACAGGGTATTAATCTATTCGAATAGCCGTGTCCACGGTTATGGACGACCGCTTGAGTTTGTGGCTGCTTATTGTTAGACTTGGAATTAAAATTGTGGTTATAACTTGGTATTGTCATGAATGGGATGTTCATGCTTATCGTAGTGTCAAAGTGGACAGCCACTTTGGCATTTGTATGGTTCATGTGTTATTCAATTTACTACTTATTCACATGCTTTACTTCTACTTCAAATCTGATTTTTTGAATGGCACTTGAAAAACTAGTATATGTATGTTGTAAATTGTTGCGTCTCTTTTGCAAAACTAAGCCCATATGAGCCATCCTTTGGAACAACCTCTAGCATAACTAATTTTTATTTGTGTAAGACTTGTGAGTACCTTTGTACTCAACCCGGTTGCTACAATTTCAGGTGAGGAAGTGTATGAGCCCGTTGAGCTTGTTAGCGCCGATTTTGGCGACGCTAATGAGTAATGCTAGCATTTAACTCCCAGTCGGTTGCCGATGGGTTATGGGGCATACCATGCTGGACCTTTTGGTTTATTTACTTGCTTCCGCTGCTACTTAAGACTCCCATTTGAATTTGGCCGGTCGGCCGCTTGTAATAGATGTAAACTTTAACTATTACGTTGTATGCCTTTTGAACTATCTATGTGTGTTGTTGTATGGATGTGATCAACGTTGTACAAGAGTATGAGCATATTGGTCGTTGATCTTGGGAGCCAATATGATTGCATACTCGCTGTTCGTGGCTTCCTATTTAACTCACTAAGTGTAGTGCTTGACTTGTTGGAGAACCGACAATCATGTAGTGCTTGCAAGGGAGCAGCACGCATGATCGCCGGGGCTCTAGTTTGTAGTTAAGCCTTTCACTAAGATCGAGTTAAGTTGGAATCTATTTACTTGAGGCTCTAGAGTTATGTCCTTAAGACCATGTTTAATCTCGGTCTTATGGAGATAACCCGGGGTCCTCACAGCGTTGGTATCAGAGCCATACTGACTGTAGGTTAGAGTTAGCATGGGCGTTAAGTTTAGCAAGTCTCGTGGTCAAAATATTTTTTAAGTTATCAAAATTACTTTGGAAAGTTAAGTTAGGGATATCTTTTATTCCTCCTCCATCTTAGAATCATTTCTTACCCTATTCTGGTTTTGTTTACAAAACTAACTTACCTTGTCCTTCTTGTCCTTTAGATGAATCCTCAATACCTTGTGCGGGAGACTCAAGCTGAGAATGTGGGAGGATACCCGGAGTTGCTTCGAGACATGATGTGGAGGGCCAACTTCACCTACCAAATGACGATTCCATCTATCATCGAGACCGAGGCCGTGAATGGAGGAGTACCGTCAGTGGCGACATCATTGCTAGGCGTGTTACTGGGAGCATTCCATATCGATTTCAGGCACGTGGCACTTCTGAAGCCATGGCGCTTCAGGAAGTAGCTCGGGTGGCCATGAGTCGCCTTCGATATGATTTGACTGAGCTGTCCCAGCCTCCCTATGACCATTTCCCATACAAGCACATGCTGGGGAAGTGAGCAGGTTCGCCAGGATCCAGTTCGGGGAGGATCCCCAAGTTCGGCAGCTGGCGAGGCTGGTGCACGCTATGGACTTGATGCATCGTTGCACCGTTCATGAGTTGTGGGAGACGCGGCACCTTCTCATCATAGCTCAAGAGCACCTGCGGCTTATGCATGATATGAGGCTTATTCATACTGATGTGCTGTATGGTGCTAATGTGATCTCTCCCTATCATTCTACTAATATGATATGAGATGTAGAGTAAGCATTCCAATTAGAGCTCAAGTTCAAACCCGATTATCAAAACAATTTCAGTACAAGACTATTATCATCACAGAGTATTCATCTCAAGCCCACCACACCACATTGCAATATATTCTGGTAACAGTATCAAAACAAATACCATATGAATAACTGACTAGAATAAATACAAATTCCTAAAACAAGTACAATTATCATGAGTCAATGAGGACCATGACAGCATGATAGATTATTGATAGAAAGAGTGAGGGAAAGGGGCGTCGGGGTCGGCAACTTGGCATTGGCCACCTTTGGGCACCGAGGAGAACGACGAGCAGGTAGCAGTATCGGAGTAGCAGGGCGGCATCAAAGGGGAGGCGCGCCGGGCTCAACGGAGGGGAGGAGGCACGGCGGGCTCGGGGGAGGAGGTGCGCCGGGCTCGAGGAGGCGGCGGCATCGAGGACGACGTCGACGAGCTCGGGGGAGGAGTCGCGCTGGGCTCTAGGAGGAGGCGACGTCGAGGACGGCGGCGACGGGCTCGGGGGAGGAGGGAGCGAGGAGTTGAGAAACTTAATCGTTTGAGTGGGGGGCGCGGGCAAACCCTAGAGTTCGAATATAAATAGGGATGGACATCATAGATGGTTCTAAAGTAGAACTGTCTGTGATACATAATATCATAGACGGTTCTAAAGTAGAACCGTTTGTGATATATGAGAGCGAGGAGTTGAGAAACTTAATCGTTTGAGTGGGGGCGCGGGCAAACCCTAGAGTCCGAATATAAATAGGGATGGACATCATAGACGGTTCTAAAGTAGAACTGTCTGTGATACATAATATCATAGACGGTTCTAAAGTAGAACCGTCTGTGATATGTGATGTATCACAGACGGTTCCAATCAATAATCGTCTGTGATATATAATGTATCACAGACGGTTCCAATCAACAACCGTCTGTGATATATTGTATCACAAACGGTTTTTACCAAGGAACTGTCAGTGATATATAATCACAGACGGTTTGATCTACAAACCGTCTATGATATTATTTTGTATTGGTTAATCTAGTTCTGTTTATTGGCTGGCCTTAGGAAATGCTAGCCATGCCCTCTGAAACAAGCAGAAAACACAATAAGTATATGTATATACATCCAATTCACATTCATTTCCGAAACAATCACATCCATTTCACAGTACAAATCAATTAACTCAAATGAACTAAAATTAACCATTCATCAGAACGTACATATACACACACATTGTTCAATTAATCTTTAAAAATTAGCCCTTTATGATGATCGACGTGTATGTAGCTAGTTTTATCACGTTTTTCTTCCTTGACCCTTATGCCATTTCCGAAAGGAGGCAACTCGTCAAATTGATTGTATTCTTCCTCGTCCACTACATTCTCAACTCCGACAATCCTCCTTTTCCATGAAGAACTATGTGGCACTTCTTATTTACCGGGTCGGTTACATAGAAGACTTGAGCAACTTGGTTAGCCAGTACGAATGGTTCGTCTTTGTATCTGACACGTTCGAGGTCTCTGATAGTGACGCCAGCACTTGTCGACCTTCACCGTGGGAGATGGACCCAATGACACCAAATAGGGGATCTTGAAAAGCACGTAGTCGAGCTCCTTACCTCCTCTATTTGCCCATAGCAGAGCTCCTCGGCCCATCAGATCAATGCATCTATCACGGACACCACTATTCTCGTTAGTGCTCTTTATATTACGAGCCTGCATATAGAATGTGTACCCATTTATGTCGATCTCGCCATGTCACAATCAGAATGTTGTCCTTTGCCAACCATGTCAAGATATCACTTGATGAGCTCCTAGCGAGTCGCTCCTCCAACCATTGGTTGAACTGCTATGCATTGTGTTGTCTCGTGATCCAAACATCCGGCCGCTCCGGATTCTATTGTCAAGCACGCCCCTTGTCTTTGGTCGATATCTGAGGACACTTGGTCATGTGTTGCAAGACCGTGAAATGGGCTTGAGCATACGATCCATATCCGAGTGATTGCTTTCTTCCGATGGTCCCGATACCCACGCTCTCCCCTCATGGCGAGATCGAGGCACACCTATCGGTTCGACCTAAGCCATGTAATCGATGCAGAACTCAATGACCTCTTCGGTTGCATAACCTTCGATGATGCTGCCCTTCGGCCGAGATTGATTCCGTACATAGGACTTGAGAATTCCCATGAACCTCTCGAATAGGTACATGCTACGTAGGAACACGGGCCCACACATCTTTATCTCCCTCACAATGTGAACAATGAGATGGACCATGATATCAAAAAATGACGGAGGGAAACACATCTCAAGATCACATAGAGTTGTCACCACCTCGTCCTGCAGAGCATCTAGTCCTTCGGGATCGGTGACCTTCTGAGCAATTGTGTTAAAGAAATAACACAGCCTCATGATTGTTTCTCGAACCTTGATCAACAAAATACTTCTAATTGCAACAGGAAGTATTTGTGTCATCAGCACATGACAATCATAAGGCTTCATGCCAATTAACTTCAAATCTTCCATTGAAACAAGTTTCTTCATGTTGGCGGAGTAATCGGACAATACTTTCACACCATGCAAGCACGGGCACAGTTCAATTTTCTCAGACCTAGACAGAGTGTAACAAGCAAGGGGAAGGTACGTTCGTCCTTTATCGGTCTTTGTTGGTGCTAACTCAGGTCTGATGTACATATCAACCAAGTCAAGCCGTGCGTTGACACCATCCTTGTTTTGTCATGAATGTTCAGTAAGAGACCAATCAAGCTGTCATATACATTCTTCTCTATGTGCATGACGTCGATGCAGTGGTGAACTTCTAGGTGCTCCCAATAAGGTAAGTCCCAAAATATTGATCTCTTCTTCCACATGTTCTTCTTACGGGTCCTCGATTTACGTCCCTTTCCAAGCACAATATCTAAATCCTTAACCATATCATAGACATCTTTTTCGCTTAAATGCCTTGGGGCTGAACTGTCCTCCTCTCCATCGAGTTGTTTCTTCATCCTGCGGTATGGGTGAGCCCTCCGAAGGAAGCTACGATGACGCATGTACACGATTTTGCGCGAGTGATTTAGCCACACACTCTCGGTATCATCTAAGCAGTGAGTACAGGCTTTGGCCCCCCTTTTGTACTCTAGCCCGACAGATTAGCAAGGGTAGGATAATCATTTATGGTGTAGAACAGCAAGGAACGTAAAGTGAAGTTCTCTCGTTTGTACGCATCCCATACCTGTACCCCTTCAATCCATAGTATTTTTAGATCTTCCATTAATGGTGCTAGGTACACATCAATATCATTCCTAGGTTGCTTCGAACCTTCGATAAGTATCGACAGCAAAATATACTTCCGCTTCATACACAACCAAGGAGAAAGGTTGTAGATACAGAGCGTCACGGGCCAAGTGCTATGTTGGCTGCTTATGTTACCAAAAGGATTCATTCCATCTGTACTCAATCCAAACCTTATATTTCTCAGTTCTACATCGAAGTCTGCAAACCTCCTATCGATGTTTCTCCACTAGGCGAAATCAGTAGGGTATCTTAGCTTTCCGTCATTCTTACGCTCCTCTGAGTGACAATGCAGCAGTTTTGCATTCTTTGGGTTCGCAAAAAACCGCTTCAAACAGGGAATTACAGGAAGATACCACGCCACCTTACCAGGAGGTCCTTTCTTCACCTCGATTCCCTCGTCGTCATTTGATTGATTCTTACGCTTGTATCGGGATGCGTTGCACACTGGATATACATGCATGTTTGTATACTCCTTACAATAGATGATACAGTCGTTCGGACATGCATTTATTCTTTCTACGTCCATTCCCAGTGGACAAAGAACCTTCTTGGCTTTGTAGGTGGTTTTGGGCAATTCATTTCCCTCCAGAAGCATATCCGCTAAGAGACCTAACAGCCCGTGAAACTCTTGTCGGACCAACCGTTGCTTGCCTTCAATTTTAGCAGTTCAAGCACGGATGACAACCTTGTGTATTCCGGCTTGCAGCCCGGGAACAAAGGTTTCTCTGAGTCCTCTATCAAGCCCCAGAAATTGAACATACTCCCTCTCATCACAGTTCCCTTCTGCATCGCGAAGTATCTGATCTAGATTGTAATCGTGCAGCCTATCCGAATCGGAACCACAATCGACATCATCTGGCGGCATATCGTTGACTTCCTGTATAATATGCTCTTCGCCGGATTGGTCCAACATGTATAACCCTTTTGAAACCCTTCAATCAAGTGTGCTTCGACCGCACTCGGTTCTTAAAAATCTTCAGATTCTCGCAGTCAATGCATGGACAATACATATATTCCGCCCCCTTATTCAACATATCCTCCTCGGCAGCTCTTGAAAAAGCACACACGCCATTAATGTACTCTTTACTCACACGGTTCTCAACGTATATCCAGCTTTGATCCATCACACGGTTCGTATTGAAAACCCTAGAAATAAATAAAAGGGTGACTTCGAAAGCGTACTTTCAGAGGCTTAATTACGCTTTCCAACAGAGAAAGCATATTTTTCTCTAAACTAAAGGTGGCTTTTTTCATTTTTCTGGATTTTATTAACTTACATGTGGGCCCTACTTGTCAGTGACTCATTTTTTATTTCATGATTTTATTTATAAAATCTATGACGGTCCCACATGTCATAGACTCGTTAGTTTATCAACTAAATGATTAAAACAAAGAGGATTTGAAGCTCAAATTGGGCTTAGGTGACATTGCATTGCTAATAGTCGTGGCTCGGGGTTCTAAGGTCGCCTCGAGGCTAATCGACGGTGATGTCGTGGCGGCGCTTTGGGCTTCACTAGCGATTCAGCGTAAACGCTCAAACTACTCAAATTAAAGGATGCTTATGCTCCAGTAGCTCACATCGATCACGAGGAAGGTGTCAATGAAGTCAGGGAAGGTCCAAGGCGGTTGGTCGTCGATCGGTGAACAGAGGCGACGGCGGCAAGCTCCTCGGCGACAATAGCTGAAATGGACCACACGAGCGGGCTCAGTGAGGTGAGGCGATACTCAAACCGGGCAAGGAGTGGCGATGGACTCACTAGGCATAGAGATCTCCCGCGGTTACCGTAGTGCTAGAGATGGAGATCAAGAAGACTCTGTTGGGGAGCTATATATGTACACTGGATCGTCTGTGATGAGTTAATTACCACGGACGGTTTTTAACAAAAACCGTCTGTGATTTTAGTAATATCACAGACGGTTAATGTTTAAAATCATCTGTGGAGTATCACAGACAGTTCTGACCAAAAACCGTCTGTGATACTCCATAGACGGTTTTAAACATTAACCGTCTGTGATATGACCTCTTCACAGACGGTTTTTAGCACGAAAAATAACACAGACATTCGGTAAACAAAAACCATTGAGATGGTGTTTAATACAGATGGTTTCGATGAACCGTTTGTGATCAGGCGTCCAATATTAGCATTTTTGTAGTAGTGAATGCTACTGCATAACTGGGTAGTTATAAAGGTAGCTTTCGGGTATGCTATGAAATATGCGGAGGGATATGACTAGTCGGATATGGGATTTGCCCCTCCTAACATAACAGGAGAGATATCTCTAGGCCCCTCGTTGTGGTCGGATAAAGTAAGTGCATGGCCATGCCACTAGTGGTCGAAGTGCTCGACCACGTGAAGTTATCCGACACTCGATCGAGAAAGTATTGAACAGTCCATGGATGGCACAACATCTCACCTGGAGTTCAACCAGTTATCATGAGGTGAAGGGAGAATACATGAGCAGGTCGTTCGGTTCAACCAGATACGAGCTGATCATATAGAGATAAAGACTGGTCGAACATGGTCTCACACTGGTCGTAGAACTGGTCATATGGAGATACGAGCAGGTCGTAGACTGGTCGAAGCTGGTCGTATAATTGGTTGAAGCTGGTCAAAAACTGGTTGTATGGAGATACGGGCAGGTCATAGACTGGTCGAAGCTGGTCGTAGACTGGTCGAACGTAATCACAGAGTGGTCGTAACCTGGTCGTAAGGAGTTACAAACTGGTTGTGACCAAATACGAACTAGTCGTATAGAGATAGGACCTGGTCATAAGTGATGAGGACTTGGTCGTAGATCATATTGCATTAAGGTTCGTCTGATATAATTTGTGTGTATTCAGGAATCGTTATGTCCTGCTAGGTACCGCTAACGGCTTGTAGTCGGAAAGGTGTTTCCAAGTCACAACCGAATACGCATAAACCTAACGGGTCACACACTTAACGGGTTGGAACAAACCAGTACAGATACGATTCATCAAACGTGTTCGGATAGGATCCATCATGAGCACTATATAAGGAGATGCTTGAGGCTGTGGCAAAACAGACGGGTTGACGTGATTTGCTCCACTGAATCCCTAGACGCCATCTTCCTGAGAGCTTTGCCGTGCGTCTTGGTGCTAGCACACCGGCGTACGGTTGTTCCTTCCCTAGACGTGTGGATACTGTAGAGGCGCTATTGCTGTTGCTGTTGCACTTGAGGACGATCCGCGATCTTCATAAGGAATTGCAGAGGTTGCTGGAGGAGATGATCGACTACGACCACTGCATCGACGTGCTCGACGCTGGACGATCGACTATGACCACTGCATCGACGCACTCTACGTTGGATAGGGCTGCTCCAACTCTTCTTCCACTACTCTGCGCGTTTGGTGGTAACGATCTGTGATCATATTCTTGCTTGACTTCCTGGTTTACGTGGTAGAAATTTTTGAATTGTTGCTATCGTAGCCTACCCGTATCCTTACAATCAGTGCTTCGTGTTTAGACACTTCCATGATATAATTGTTTCACCAAGTTAACTTTATATTCATTCTCAACTATATAATTGACAAAGATGTCCTTCACTATATTCATCGAATTCCACAATATTGTATTCCCATTATCTGATAATAATGTAATCATTACTGAGGATTTTATGTACTAGGGCGACAATGATTCAAGGGTAACAACATCAAATGGATGTATAATCAAATTAGGATTAACTAACACTCCTACATTTTGAACTTATAATTTTATGTAAATAGCAATGCATATTAATTTTGAAACTTAAAATAGATTTTTAAAAACATTGGTACAATATGGTCAAAGGAGACTTGCCTTTGTCGAAGGTTGAGGTCACACATTCCGATTGGTCCAAACTTACTTCGGCAACGTCAGATTCTATACGCGTGAAACGAGGCAAACTAAATAAAAAAATCAAATAAAATCCAAAAAACATAAAATTAGTACCATAAGAGAGGTATTGAATTTAGATGAATTTATGAACAAGAAGAGATGGAATCAGAGTTTGTATGAAGGAGAACGAACATATGGAAGTTTGATTTTCACGTGAAATGATGGAATATTCCCTGGAATTTACTGTTTCGGTTTTTGGATGAATAATCAACAAAAGCAGGCAATGCAGCCCACAAACTAGTGAAAGAAATAGAGAAGGAGTGAAAGAATTCTGTGTATGCCAAGTGGGACCGCGCTATCATTGACTGAAAGAGCAACTAACAGATGGCAAACATAGAGAAGAGCAGAGGAGCTCACTGGGCACAGGAAGAGCAGCGCTGGTGCTGGTGAGCGGAGGCATGGGGCGGCTGGCCGACCACCAAAATGGAAGCTGTGACGAACCACCCTGTGATATCTGAGAAAGGTCCGGAGGACCCCTTTTTTGCGGTACTTCGAGGGAGGTCTACCAGACCTCCCAGAGGTCTGCAAGACCTCTGGAGGTCGTGGCCAACCACCGCCGAGGTCCACCAGACCTCCCAGAGGTCTTCAGACCTCCTGGAGGTCTTGGCCAACCACCGATTAGTAGCACCTCTTAGTATATCACAGAGAGGTCCGACAGACCTCCCGTGCTAAGTCCCGTGAGGACCTCTGGAGGTCTTACCCCCTGCACCGAGCTAGTCCCGAGGAGCAGTTGGCTAGCTCGCAGCAGATCCAAAGACAAGTGTAATCAAATCCATACACAAGCTAAGAGGAGCAAGAGACAAAACAATATATATAAATATATTAAGGACCAAACCGCCAAGCTTTACAGAGATGCCTCAAGGGCTACAACAGATAACAAGAACAATGAAAGCAAAGCTTCAACGATAGGTCCAACCGTCGCCCCATCGCTATCGAGTGGAGGACGCCCCTAGGTCTCAAGGTCTCCAAAGACCTCTTCTTCATCGAGCTTTGAGCTCCTCGAACCTCCTGCATTTGCCGATATGAACAGAGGGCAAAAGCCATGAGTACATTGAATGTACTCGAGAAGCCGTGAGGAATGTATGCATTAGATAATTATGCAAGGCTTGCCAAAAGAGAGTCAGAAGGTTAGTTGCATAAAGCGGTGTTTGACAATAAGTAATAAGTAGATTGAAAAGCTCAAGTTAAAATATTAGTACATAAATACATTTGATTTCAAAGGGTGTGAGCACCGCCACACCCAAAGACACCCTGGAGCACCCACTCCAGACTACCCAAGTTAACCGTGGGAGGTCCGGTCATACCCATGACCAGACCTCTCCCACGACCACCCCCGAGCACCCACTCCAGAGTTCCCCAACCAGCCCTGGACCAACTAGTGAGCCACCATGACCCCTCCGAGCCGGCCAAGGTCTCTTCAAGGCAAAGCCATGACCTCTCACCCAAGTGTCCAGGAGCACAAGTTCACAAAGCTACCCCTTGCACCATTTCATCGAGCATGTCCATAACCAAGGACTTGGCTATTCAATAGATTTTACACTCTGCAGAGGTGTACAACTTTACCCATTAATCCACGATCTCTCGGTAGGCGGGTTCCGGCCACCCTTGCTCACTTCAAGGTGAGCGATCTGGAGAGCGACAAGGCTTTTTACAAAGCTTTGAATTGACTCAGAGCTGCCCGCTAAGGTTTCGCTAATCCCCTTTGGTCTAGAAGTCCGCAGGTTATGGGGTGCCCCTCTTGCGCCAACGAATCACACGCCAACCCAAAGAGCCCCAAGCCAATCCATTGCTAATTATTCAGCCTGCACCATTCCCATAAAATGATCTTGTGGTTGCCCGATTGGCCCAGATCAATGAACACAAAGTAAAGTCCTTATTTGTGCTCAGCAAGACATCCACAACCCCAAAATGAAGCATCCACTACTCACTCCCAACCTTCTTGCCCGAGCAAAACAATTTGTAATTAACCCCGCCAAAAGACCACCCACCTGGCACAACAATTATTAATGTGATCTCGCACCACAATCAACACAACTTAGGCATCCCGCCATAGTTGCTTAACAATGGCACCAACCACGGGTTCCATATTTCAATTAGTCAAGATTATTAATTGATGAGGCATGATTCACAGCACCCACGGTTTCTAAAGCAAGGCTAAGCATACAACATACGGTCCCAAAGTTGGCAATAACAAGGAATACCAACCAAAATATCCATCCTAAGGTGTCCAAAGAGTTCATGTCAACATGTTCGGTTCAAGTATATCAAGGAGGCATAATGTCAAGTAGGGGATAGCTACCGCCCAAAACATGCTTTATAAAGATAGCCATGCAAGTTTAATGAATCAAAATAGCTTTGCAAAGTGGGATCAAGATGATCAAGGGCCACGACTTGCCTCTGTTGGAGAAAGAAAAGCTTGGTCAAGGAGCTTGATTCACGAAGTTCTCAACGATCACCCGAGATCTACACGCTCACAAAAGAAACCAAATAAGCAAATAATTTCCAAGAAAACCAAAAGAACTTACTCAAAACCAAGAGAGAAGAGGAGATCCACAGGAGGAGGAGGAGATCCACCAGTCGAGAAGAAACCGAGGAGTTGAAATGAGGAGCTGGAGGCGGCGGTGCCCTCGGTGCTCTATTTAAAGAGCAAGGGAACAGAGCACCAACCCAAAGAAGCGACTGTGTTCAAGGTTTTAGGACAAGGGCACACCGCCACAAGGTACAAAAAGAAATAAAGAAAGCAAGGGATGTGACACAAAGTAGAAAAAGAGTACAAAGGTAGGTGGCAGCATTTAATGTGACTCGACCCACATTAAATGCACTAAGACCGCCAAAGGGCGATCAAAAGGTGTGAGACTACCAAAGGACATGGTCCACGGTCCAAATAGGAGGTCCAAGGAGGAGGTCCAAGAAGGAGGTCCAAGGAGGAGGTCCAAACACAACAAGGAGGTCTGAACCTAAGAAGGTCCAAACACAACAAGGAGGTCTCGAACCCAAAGGAGGTCCAAACACAACAGGAGGTCTCGAACCCAAAGGAGGTCCAAACACAACAGAGAGGTCTCGAACCCAGAGGAGGTCCAAACACAACAGGAGGTCTCGAACCCAGAGGAGGTCCAAACACAACAGGAGGTCTGAACCCAGAGGAGGTCCAAACACAACAGGAGGTCTCGAACCCAGAGGAGGTCCAAACACAACAGGAGGTCTCGAACCCAGAGGAGGTCCAAACACAACAGGAGGTCTCGAACCTAGAGGAGGTCCAAACACAACAAGGAGGTCTCAACCTCAAGGAGGTCCAAACACAACAGGAGGTCTCGAACCTAGAGGAGGTCCAAACACAACAAGGAGGTCTAGACCACAAAGGTCAAAACACAAAGAGGTCCTAAGGATATGAGGTCCAAAAGACAAAAGATAGCTGGACTTCAAGGGAGATCCAACCTCAAGCAGATCTAGACCCCAAGGAGGTTTAAATCACGAGAGAACCAGACCTCAAAAGAGGTCCCAAGCGCAAGGGGGGTAAGGCGCCGAGGAGGCCCCGAGAGTGGAGGTCTGACGGTCAAAATCTCCCAAAAGGGAAAATCCGACGGCCAAGATATCAAAAGGAGAGGACCTGAATGGTCAAGATCAAAAGGCAAAGGGAGGTCCTGGCGCTCAAGATCTCAAAAGAAGAGCCTGAACGGCCAAGATCTCAAAACGGGAGGACCTCAGCGGTCTAGATCAAAGGGTGCGGGGAGGTCCTGACGGTCAAGGATATTCAAGATTAGGAGGGTGGTCTTTACAAAAGACCAGCAAGGATCGAGGAGGTGGTCCTTGCAAAACAGCCAGGGGGAGGTCCTGGGATCAAGGAAAACGCGCAGCAAAGCAGAGCCGTTCGATCAGAATCGGGCGGTCCAGAAAGGAAAGGAACGTTTGGACCATCCAAACGTCACTTCGCAGTCGAGCCGTCAGATCCAGATCGGATGGCGCGAAACGAGGGGCCGTTCGGACCGAGCGAACAGACCAGCAAGGCTAGGCCGTCTGATTTAGATCGGACGACCCTTAGGTGAGAAAGGCAAAGCCTTAAGCGTCTGACCACAAGAGTCAAAGAGGGTCCAAGCGCTAAGGAGGTCTTGGGCCTGAGGAGGTCTGGACCTTTGGATCCAACGAAGGGAGGACCTGGACGGCTAAGATCTCCAGAGAGGAGGTCCTAACGGCCAGATCTCAACAAGGGGGAGGTCTGAGCGGCTAAGATCTCCAGAGAGGAGGTCCTAACGGCCGATCTCAACAAGGGGAGGTCTGAGCGGCTAAGATCTCCAGAGAGGAGGTCCTAACGGCCAGATCTCAACAAGGGGAGGTCTGAGCGGCTAAGATCTCAGAGAGGAGGTCCTAACGGCCAGATCTCAACAAGGGGAGGTCTGAGCGGCTAAGATCTCCAGAGAGGAGGTCCTAACGGCCAGATCTCAACAAGGGGAGGTCTGAGCGGCTAAGATCTCAGAGAGGAGGTCCTAATGGCTAGATCTCAACAAGGGGAGGTCTGAGCGGCTAAGATCTCAGAGAGGAGGTCCTAACGAGATCTCAACAAGGGGAGGTCTGTCCGGCTAAGATCTCCAGAGAGGAGGTCCTAACGGCCAGATCTCAACAAGGGGAGGTCTGAGCGGCTAAGATCTCAGAGAGGAGGTCCTAACGGCGAGATCTCCACAAGGGGAGGTCTCAGATGAACACAGGGGAGATCCAAAGAGGCAAGGGAGGTCCCAAAGGAACTGGGACACCCAAATGACCTCAGAGGTTACAAGAGAACGCTAAGAGAGGTCCACGGGAGGTCCAAACAAAGAAAGAGGTTTAGACCAAGGAAGATCCAAATAAGATGAAAGCTTAGACCCAAGGGAGGTCTAAGCACAAAGAGATTCAAGCCAACAAAGGAAAGTCCAAACAGAAGATTACAAAGAGAGGTCCAGAGAATGTAAGGGTTGAACCTATAAAGAGGTCCTACTGGGAGGAGGTCAGGCGAAAGGAAGGACCCAAGAGAGGATGTCTCCAAAAGGGAGGAGAGACTAGCACGGAGGACAAACAAGGCCAAGAGAGAAAAAGAGGCTAAAAGTCAAAGAACAAAGAATAACTCCTCAACCGAGAAAGGGATTAATTTGAAGTTTGGTTAGTTCAAGTTAAACCTCCAAATTTCTGAAATCTTCAAATTAAGCTTTGAACTCTCAACAAAAGCTTAATGGTTATTATTTTTACCAAACTTTTCAAAATTTCGAAAACGGACGTTACAAACCTACTCCTTAAAGGGAATCTCGACCCGAGATTCGGCCGACTAGAGAATGGGTTAGGGAAGGGTTTCACCCACTCTTCCGTAAACTTTCTTTGAGTGGGGCAAACCAAACTATTATCACAATGACTGTGGACTCACCAGAGGTGGGTCGAGCAAAAACGCCCACACAGAGAAGGTCCGAATCCTACGGGAATCCGACGAAGTTTAGGATTCAAAACAAGGTTCACAAGGACAGAAGGAGGTCCACGAGAACACGGGGAGGTCCAAGGAAGGGACAAATTGAGCCAAACAGGGCTCTCGGAAAACAAAAAGGGTTTGAAACACAAACTCGAGCTGAGAGCCAAGGGGTGGTTGTGACCCAAAAGACAAGAGGTCAGAACCAAGGGTAAGTTCAAACCAAGAGGGAGGTCTAAACATTAGAGAGATTCAAACCCGCAGAGGTGGTCTGGTTAAAAGAGAGGGAGAGATCCCAGTTTAAGGGAGATGCAAAGGATTCAAGGGGGGTTCAATTGATCTTAGGGAGACCAATTGAACACAGGAGGCTCAAAGTAGCAAACAAGAGGTCCAAACAAGCATGGAGAGGTTTAGATGGACCCAAGAGATTCGAACCAACAAAGGAGGTTTGAGCCCTAGAGTCAAACAAAGGGGTGGTGGTCCAGAGAACAAGCTTGGGCCAAAGAATAACACGAAGCAAAACAAGGAAAGGGGAGGAACTCCGCAAATTCAAAAGGAACCGGTTGCAAGGTTCACCTGGAGGTCTGAGGACTTGACTTGAAGCTCGGGGAGGAGCTACCTTCTTCTGGGGACGTAGAGGGCATCGGCAAAGTAAATGACCCCACCGCCGCATTCAAACACCGGATTCCTTGGGCGGACTTGGCGCTTTTGGGTTTTGTTGGTCTTCTTTGTTGTCCATGGTATGATCACCCCGAGGAATAGTGGAAGGAGGTGCCGCCACCGAGGTTCCGAGGATGATAGGAGGTCTTAGGTGCTGACATCTCGCAGAAATCCTAGCTCGCTGAGGAAGTCCTTGATGAATAGTAGGTTGTGACACACTTGTCCTAAAGATCTGCGGAGGTTTTGTTGATGAAGCTTTCTTCAGCGGGCATTTGCTGGCGAAGTGTCCTTTCTCCCGGCAGCGAAAACAGGTAACATCCGAGGCACAAGGGGACTTCTTTTGTGATTGGCTTCTCAAGGATGAGCCGGGAGTGATAAACCGTTAGAATGTCAAGACATCGATTTCTTGCCCTCGCAAATCCAAGCTCCGAGGGCACACAACCGAGACAAAACCTTCATTGCTTCTTCTACTGCTTCTTTGGGGTTATTGTAGCAATTAGAGTGGCTTCGAAGGTCGTCGATAGAGCGTTGAACCACTTTTGGTGCCTTTGGCCGCAAATGGCCCACTTCTTGACAACGAAAACTTGAACTTCGCCTCGAGGTCTTATTCTCGCAAAGTCGATCATCAAGATTGTCTCGAGGCTTCGCATCATTTGGGTAAAAAGCTGATTTTGAGGGCTTTGACATCAAACTGTTGGAGTTTTCTTGAGCCGAGGTCGCTTCTCACAAGTCTTGTGGCTACTTGCGACTTCTTGATCTTGATTTATCCTCTTTCTCTTGAGCCCGAGGTCCCGCCGACCACAAGGAGCTTCGAGTTGAACGCTTGGGTGAACTTTTTGGAACTTGGCCCTTCGGTCTGGCTTCCAGAGCTGAAATGGTGGGGTGGTGGTGGTAGAGCGCATCGATGCGAAGTTTCGTTCACCATTGTCGTGAGGGCGACAATGGTTTGGTTCTCACGATCCACCAAGCTAACTAGAATTGCTGCTGCACTTGATTCTGTTGAGCCATCATTTGATTCATAATCGCATCCTTGTGCTCATCAACCGAGTCCGAGCCGCCAAAAACCGATTCAAGTTTGGATCTGCAGGGTCACGGAGGAGGAGGTGCGAGAGGGTCGATACGCATTGGGGCCTTCGATTCACTAAGGCTTGCCGAGGATCTAGTCGGGTCCATCTTGGAACAAACCGCCAAAGTTTAAGGGATAAGAAGGAGAAGCACCAAGGAAGAGAGGGAAAAACACTTAGGTGAGAAAGAACGAGGGAGCCAGATGGAGCATCCTAGTCGGGGAAAGGTAGGTTAAACCCGAGGAAACAAGAGGCCAAGGGGCCAAAAGAGGCAGAAAGGCACAATAGGATCTCCTACTGGAGCTCTTATTGCGTGAACTAACGAAACAAAACTGAGGGGACCACTAAACAGAAGAAAACCAGCAACAACAGCTAAAGGGGTTTGGGCTGACGGAACAAACTCCTAACAACAAGAGGTCCAGCGGGATGTCCTTGGAGAGCAAGGACAACACTGCCACTTCCCCCAAACAGCTCTTTTCTCAGGAGTTACTTGCCACCACCAAGGGTTGGGTGCTAGCCAAGAGCCAGGAAACGGCCTTCCTAACTTGGCTAGGTCCTAAACCTATGATTAAGGAGGTCCACCAAATGACTTATCTTAAAGACATCCATTTAGAACAACCAGCCAAACGATTAATCTCCTCGAATGTTGGTAAATCAACAAGATTCTTGATTTCTACCTAGGTCGGCTTAAGCAAATTCACAATTGCGCACTTTAATTGCATGCTCCTTTGTTCCATATCAAAAGGATTCTCAATCCAACCATCACTTTCAGATTAAGAGACCTAGAATCACCTCCTCAGATTCACCAAAATCCAACAATTAGGTAGGTTTTCCCCGAAAGTCTTCCTTTAATACACAATCTTTGATTGGATCCACCAATCATTTTCACCAATTATCCAGCAAAAGTTATAATTATACTGCCATCAAGGGTAAACCTCAGACACAAAGTCCATACTCAGATCAAGCTTCCAACTTTAATACACAATCTTTGATTGGATCCACCAATCATTTTCACCAATTATCCAGCAAAAGTTATAATTATACTGCCATCAAGGGTAAACCTCAGACACAAAGTCCATACTCAGATCAAGCTTCCAACCAAACGTTACAATTCACTCTAGAATCGATGAAAGTCTAAAATCTTTCAATAATCCCATCAAGAACTCACAATCCTACATCTCCTAGGATCCATTTAAAACCTTCATCTTAGCAAAGAATCCCCAAAATCTCCAATTCTCAAGATCAATTCAAAAGGCTTCTTTCAAGCTACCAAGCTTGGCATCCAACACCTAGGTTATTCTCGCAACGCAACTCTTGAGAAACCAGAGCCACCACCTACACCAACCGCCATTTGGCGGCAAAGACTAGGACACGAGGGTTCGGTCCTATAGCGGTTCTCGAGGTAAGGAGGTCAAATTAAATTCAAATTAGAGTTCGAGAAAGGATAAGATTCGAGAATCGAAAGCAGAGATAAGAAAGAATAGAGTAAGACGAGAAAAGATCAAACAAGATGATACTAGAGTAGAACAAGACAAGAGGAGAACCACTAAGCCAGCTTTTAAGTTGGTTTGATTTAGAAAATAGTTTTGAAACAAACTAAAACGACCATGCTAACTAAGGTTACGTCCAACAGTCGATATGGAGCTCTGATACCACCTGTGACGAACCACCCTGTGATATACAGCAAAGGTCCGGGAGGACCCCCTTTTTTTTGCGGTACTTCCCGAGGGAGGTCTACCAGGACCTCCCAGGAGGTCTGCAAGACCTCCTGGAGGTCGTGGCCAACCACCAGCGAGGTCCACCAGGACCTCCCAGAGGTCTTCAGTCCTCCCGAGGTCTTGGCCAACCACCGATTGGTAGCACCTCTTAGTATATCACAGAGAGGTCCGACAGACCTCCCGAGCTAAGTCCCGTGAGGACCTCACGGAGGTCCCGCCTTGTGCACCGAGCTAGTCCCAGAGCAGTTGGCTAGCTCAAGACAGATCCAAAGACAAGTGTAATCAAATCCATACACAAGCTAAGAGGAGCAAGAGACAAAACAATATATATAAATATATTAAGGACCAAACCGCCAAGCTTCTACAGAGATGCCTCAAGGGCTACAACAGATAACAAGAACAAATGAAAGCAAAGCTTCAACGATAGGTCCAACCGATCACCCCATCGGCTATTGAGTGGAGGACGCCCCTAGGTCTCAAGGTCTCCAAAGACCTCTTCTTCATCGAGCTTTGAGCTCCTCGAACCTCCCGCATTGCCGATATGAACAGAGGGCAAAAGCCATGAGTACATTGAATGTACTCAAGAAGCCGTGAGGAATGTATGCATTAGATAATTATGCAAGGCTTGCCAAAAGAGAGTCAGAAGGTTAGTTGCATAAAGCAAAGTGTTTGACAATAAGTAATAAGTAGATTGAAAAGCTCAAGTTAAAACATTAGTACATAAATACATTTGATTTCAAAGGGGCCGTGAGCACCGCTCACACCCAAAGACACCTGGAGCACCCACTCCAGACTACCCAAGCCAAGTGGGAGGTTTGGTCATACCCATGACCAGACCTCTCCCACGACCACCCCGAGCACCCACTCCAGAGTTCCCCAACCAGCCCCTGGACCAACTAGTGAGCCACCATGACCCCTCCGAGCCGCCAAGGTCTCTTCAAGGCAAAGCCATGACCTCTCACCCAAGTGTCCAGGGAGCACAAGTTCACAAAGCTACCCCTTGCACCATTTCACTGAGCATGTCCATAACCAAGGACTTGGCTATTTGAATAGATTTTACACTCTGCAGAGGTGTACAACTTTACCCACAATCCACGATCTCTCCAGCGGGACGGGTTCCGGTCACCCTTGCTCACTTCCAAGGTGAGCACCGAGAGCGACAAGGCTTTTTACAAAGCTTTGAATTGACTCAGAGCTGCCCGCTAAGGTTTCGCTAATCCCCTTTGGTCTAGAAGTCCGCAGGTTATGGGTGCCCTCTGCGCCAACTAATCACACGCCAACCCAAAGAGCCCCAAGCCAATCCATTGCTAATTATTCAGCCAGACCATTCCCATAAAATGATCTTGTGGTTGCCTCGATTGGCCAGATCAACACACAAAGTAAAGTCCTTATTTGTGCTCAGCAAGACATCCACAACCCCAAAATGAAGCATCCACTACTCACTCCCAACCTTCTTGCCCGAGCAAAACAATTTGTAATTAACCCCGCCAAAAGACCACCAGTCTCCGCACAACAATTATTAATGTGATCTCGCACCACAATCAACACAACTTAGGCATCCCGCCATAGTTGCTTAACAATGGCACCAACCACGGGTTCCATATTTCAATTAGTCAAGATTATTAATTGATGAGGCATGATTCACGCACTCCACGGTTTCTAAAGCAAGGCTAAGCATACAACATACGGTCCCAAAGTTGGCAATAACAAGGAATACCAACCAAAATATCCATCCTAAGGTGTCCAAAGAGTTCATGTCAACATGTTAGGTTCAAGTATATCAAGGAGGCATAATGTCAAGTAGGGGGATAGCTAACGCCCAAAACATGCTTTATAAAGATAGCCATGCAAGTTTAATGAATCAAAATAGCTTTGCAAAGTGGGATCAAGATGATCAAGGGCCACGACTTGCCTCTATTGGAGAAAGAAAAGCTACCAAGGAGCTTGATTCACGAAGTTCTCAACGATCACCCGAGATCTACACGTTAGCAAAAGAAACCAAATAAGCAAATAATTTCCAAGAAAACTAAAAGAACTTACTCAAAACCAAGAGAGAAGAGGAGATCCACAGGAGGAGGAGGAGATCCACCAGTCGTGAAGAAACCGAGGAGTTGAAATGAGGAGCGGGAGGCGTGGTGCCCTCTGGTGCTCTATTTAAAGAGCAAGGGGAACAGAGCACCAACCCAAAGAAGCGACCAGGTTCAAGGTTTTAGGACAAGGGCACACTGCCACAAGGTACAAAAAGAAATAAAGAAAGCAAGGGATGTGACACAAAGTAGAAAAAGAGTACAAGGTAGGTGGCAAGATTTAATGTGACTCACCCACATTAATGCACTAAGACCGCCAAAGGGCGAAAAAAGGTCGTGAGACCACCAAAGGACATGGTCCACGGTCCAAATAGGAGGTCCAAGGAGGAGGTCCAAGAAGGAGGTCCAAGGAGGAGGTCCAAACACAACAAGGAGGTCTGAACCTAAGAAGGTCCAAACACAACAAGGAGGTCTGAACCTAAAGGAGGTCCAAACACAACAGGAGGTCTGAACCTAAAGGAGGTCCAAACACAACAGGAGGTCTGAACCCAAAGGAGGTCCAAACACAACAGGAGGTCTCAAGCTAAAGGAGGTCCAAACACAACAGGAGGTCTAAACCCAGAGGAGGTCCAAACACAACAGGAGGTCTCGAACCCAGAGGAGGTCCAAACACAACAGGAGGTCTCGAACTCAGAGGAGGTCCAAACACAACAGGAGGTCTGAACCCAGAGGAGGTCCAAACACAACAGGAGGTCTCGAACCCAGAGGAGGTCCAAACACAACAGGAGGTCTCGAACCCAGAGGAGGTCCAAACACAACAAGGAGGTCTCGAACCCAAAGGAGGTCCAAACACAACAGGAGGTCTGAACCTAGAGGAGGTCCAAACACAACAAGGAGGTCTAGACCACAAAGGTCAAAACACAAAGAGGTCCTAAGGATATGAGGTCCAAAAGACAAAAAGGTAGCTGGACTTCAAGGGAGATCCAACCTCAAGCAGATCTAGACCCCAAGGAGGTTTAAATCACGAGAGAACCAGACCTCAAAAGAGGTCCCAAGCGCAAGGGGGTAAGGCGCTCGAGGAGGCCCTGAGAGCAGGGAGGTCCTGACGGTCAAAATCTCCCAAAAGGGAAAATCCGACGGCCAAGATATCAAAAGGAGAGGACCTGAATGGTCAAGATCAAAAGGCAAAGGGAGGTCTGGCGCCAAGATCTCAAAAGAAGAGCCCGAACGCCAAGATCTCAAACGGAGGACCTCAGCGGTCTAGATCAAAGGGTGCGGGGAGGTCCTGACGGTCAAGGATATTCAAGATTAGGAGGGTGGTCTTTACAAAAGACCAGCAAGGATCGAGGAGGTGGTCCTTGCAAAACAGCCAGGGGGAGGTCCTGGGATCAAGGAAAACGCAAGAGAAAGCAGAGCCGCTCGATCGTAATCAGGCGGTCCAGAAGGAAAGGAACGTTTGGACCATCCAAACGTCCGCCCTTGATCGAGCCGTCGATCCAGATCGGATGGCGCTGAACGAGGGGCCGTTCGGACCGAGCTAACAGAACAAAGAAGGCTAGGCCGCTTGATTTAGATCGGACGGCCCTTAGGTGAGAAAGGCAAAGCCTTAAGCGTCTGACCACAAGAGTCAAAGAGGGTCCAAGCGCTAAGGAGGTCTTGGGCACGAGGAGGTCTGGACCTTTGGATCCAACGAAGGGAGGACACGGACGGCTAAGATCTCAGAGAGGAGGTCCTAACGGCGAGATCTCAACAAGGGGAGGTGCGAGCGGCTAAGATCTCAGAGAGGAGGTCCTAACGGCGAGATCTCAACAAGGGGGAGGTCTGAGCGGCTAAGATCTCAGAGAGGAGGTCCTAACGGCCAGATCTCAACAAGGGGAGGTCTGAGCGGCTAAGATCTCAGAGAGGAGGTCCTAACGGCCAGATCTCAACAAGGGGAGGTCTGAGCGGCTAAGATCTCCAGAGAGGAGGTCCTAATGGCGAGATCTCAACAAGGGGAGGTCTGAGCGGCTAAGATCTCCAGAGAGGAGGTCCTAACGGCGAGATCTCAACAAGGGGAGGTCTGCAATCGGCTAAGATCTCAGAGAGGAGGTCCTAACGCGAGATCTCAACAAGGGGGAGGTCTGAGCGGCTAAGATCTCCAGAGAGGAGGTCCTAACGGCCAGATCTCCACAAGGGGAGGTCTCAGATGAACACAGGGAGATCCAAAGAGGCAAGGGAGGTCCCAAAGGAACTCGGGACGCCCAAATGACCTCAGAGGTTACAAGAGAACGCTAAGAGAGGTCCACGGGAGGTCCAAACAAAGAAAGAGGTTTAGACCAAGGAAGATCCAAAAAGATGAAAGCTTAGACCCAAGGGAGGTCTAAGCACAAAGAGATTCAAGCCAACAAAGGAAAGTCCAAGCAGAAGATTACAAAGAGAGGTCCAGAGAATGTAAGGGGTTGAACCTATAAAGAGGTCCTACTGGGAGGAGGTGCAGGCAAAGGAAGGACCCAAGAGAGGATGTCTCCAAAAAGGAGGAGAGACTAGCCGGAGGACAAACAAGGCCAAGAGAGAAAAGAGGCTAAAAGCCAAAGAACAAAGAATAACTCCGGCTCAACCGTAAAGGGATTAATTTGAAGTTTGGTTAGTTCAAGTTAAACCTCCAAATTTCTCAAATCTTCAAATTAAGCTTTGAACTCTCAACAAAAGCGAATGGTTATTATTTTTACCAAACTTTTCAAAATTTCGAAAACGGACGTTCTGAAGCCCACGGGGGTGGTGATGCCATAGGTGGCGGCGTGGATGCCTCAGGCAACCTGAGGCGGCGGCGGCGCACTAGCTGGTGGTGTGGCTGTGTCCTAGAGAATATGGCGTGAGCACGTGCTATGGGCATGGGGAAGGTGCAGCAATGCTCGAGGAGACGGGAGGCAGTCTGTGGAGGCAGCGCGACGACGGTCGGCGACGTAATGGAGGCAACGACGGTGGTGGTGCTCCACAGCGATGGAGATACCAAATTGAGGATAGGGATAGGTATATAATGACCAAGAACGCATGGTGACATGGTCCAATCGACGAAAAACTCATCGAAGAAGGAGATCGATAGATGGAGATGATTTCGGCCTAGAAGAGGAAAATGATAAAATTCTAGCGACACACTGCATGAAAGATGAAATTGATTGAGGGAAAATGATCACCATGCTCAGGAACATGATGTGACATCAAGAAACTCAACGGATTGACGGGAACACAAATTGGGTGAAATGACCGGCGTTCGGGAAAATAGGAAATTCTTCGTCATCGGAGCTCGGTTGGCAGTGAAACATTGAGGGAAGTGGAAAGAGGTGCTAACGGTGATGATGCTTCTATTTATAGGCTAGAACAATAGTTGAATCAATGGGAACACAAGCAATTGATGACAACATCAAAGCACTAGTTTTGGAATTTGCATGAAACAACACTATCGAATGGATTGGAAATGGAAAAACATGGCGATATGATGGAGACGACATGATGACATGGACGGTGTGGCCGAAATACATGGGCAACGCTCGGGAACACGGCGCGACGCATGGTGCGCAATGCGTAGTAGAGGCTAGAGCATGGCACGGGCGCTCACGAGGGGACTTGGCGCTCGCGCAACAGAGCAAAGGGGTTGCATGTGTGGGCTAGCACAGTCGAGATGGGGCAGGCATGGTCGAAATGGGGAGGGCGGTGCTATCGAAGCAGAGGGGCGACACGGCACTTGCACTGGCGCTTGCGCCCAGAGAACAAAGCCAGGCAGAGGAAAGGAAAAGAAAAGAAAGAGAGAGAGGAAAAAGAAGAGAGGAAAAAGGGAAAAGGTGAAGAAGAAAAGAAAAGGTTTTCAGCCCAAGAATAAAAATTGAATTGAAATTATGAGATTTACATTTTGGAGAAAATTCAAATAGAAATTTGAATTTGAATTGTGGCAGAGGTTTGAATTTAAGGAGAGATGAATTCAAAATGAGAATTTGAATTCTAAATTTGGCTACGAAATGATTTGATTTTGGAATTTGATTTGAATTTGAGATTTTGATTTGGAGTTAAATTGAGATTTGGGATTTAAATGAATGCAAAATATTCAAAAGAAGACCAACACTTTGAATTAATTTTTTGAATTAAATTTTTACAAAGAGCAACATTTGGGATGTTACAAACTTACCCCCCTTGGAAGGAATCTCGACCCCAAGATTTGGATAGACTGGGAAAAAGACAAGAAAACTCTGCTCTTAGGCTTTCTTCACTTTTCCAAGTTGTTTCTTTTTCTAAATGGTTGCTTCACTACACTTTGCTTCGAGTCTGCCATTCAGCTTCCTCAGTTGGCATATGTGTCTGCTATTGCTTTTACCACCTGGTGCTGGGGTTGTGGTTGTGATCAGAGTAGCTTCTAAATGCTGTCCAGAGTGACTGCTAAGCATCTTTGTCATTCACTAGCAAAATGTTCCATATCATGACAATTGAAGCATTGTATTTCTGTCTTTGATGTCTTATTTTTTTGAGGTTGGCCACCATTGTTGTCGCTGAATATATGCATCAGAGGACGTGGTGCTAATCCTGGAATCATGACAGTGGTTGATGTCTGTACTCGGTTGGGTTGAGGTTGGTTCACCTGAGCCTGGGAATTGCTTGCAACATATTGTCCTTGATATACCATCTTCCTCTTGTGGGAATTATTCAACTGATGGCAGGTGTACTCATGATTGAGTGTCTTGTGATTGACCTTGTCAAAATTTTGTTCCACTGATTCCAGGGGTAACTTGGTAGATGTAGCTATGGTCCTGCCTTCTTTTGTGATTCATGAACGAAAGCGGTTCGATAACTCTCTTGCTGTTGTTGTATTACAGAGATCAATAACGGATCCAAAGGACATTGAGTTGGGTAATGATCCGGGCCTTCACATAGGTAACAAGTAATATTGCTCATCGGGCATTCTCTGAGGGGATGATTTCCTTCACAGCTAGAGCAATTGATTTGGTGCTCAATAGCACCATGTCCTATCTCCCCACAGCGAATGCATGGACAATTGTTAGACTTGTTCAGTGGGCAACACCACAACTGCTTCTGCTCAACTTGAGCTTCTTCTACAATGACATGGCTGACTCGGCTTCTCATGACGGGTTGGGAGATCCTTGCTGCCTGGTATGGCATCCGAGGTACTTCTAGTCCGGTTTCTAGTGTTGAAGTTTCTCTTGATACCAAGAAGGCTTGTTTCTCTAAGGGGCATTGTTTGACAAACTACCCTTCCTTGCCACAATGGTTGCAAACTTTATACTCAATAACCTTTCTCTTAAAACACTTGGTGAAATTGTGACGGACCCTATCACGGTTAACACAATAGATATCTTGTTCTGGCTTACCCTTTTGAGGACATCTGTCGGCGAAGTGTCCTTGTTCACCACATGTGTACCAGATAACGTACTTCCATGGATTGTGACTTTCAAGAAGAAAGTGGCTCATGTCATCATAATGAGATACTTCAGGTGGCTTGATCTTTGGTAACTCGTTGTAGGGACACTGTTGGTGAGTTGTAGGAGCAGTGGCTGAGGAAACGCTGTTGTTGTTCATCTGTTGCATTACTAGTTTCATGAATTGAGTCTAGGTGATGAGAAACTAATTCAGATTCTGAAGTGTTGCAGCCAACATTTGCTGGTTACCTTCGGCACTGACATTTACACTGGTATTAGTGTTGAGACCAACTTTGGCATTAGATGCCTTAGCTTCACTACTGCGGTTGATGTTGTTGCTGACCATCTGAAGTGGTAATTGGGCTTAGCAAAAGAAAAGAGGGAATATCAGAGACGAGGAAACAAGGGCGTTTGTAACAACACACAAGATCCAAATACTTTACATAAAATCAAATTACTTTTCGTGACTAAAAACAACTCAAAGAAAAACGTCTACTCAATCGAAACTCTTAAGCTGTCGAAACGACTCAATACACAGAATGAGCCTTGACAACTTAGTATATATGGCTTGATGGCTCAATTTCTTGTAGTCTTGAATGTAACGGTAAAAATCGTGTTGACCATCTATAGAAATTACAAGGGAAATATGATCCATTTAACATTATAAAATGGTGAAGAGAGAACTAGACAAGAAAGAATTCCATGAAAAAGGTAAGGATAGAAAGATGAGAAAAGATAATGATAGCACAATATTATTTTTATTTTTATAAAATAAATTTCAAAGTTTTTCTACTAGCGGCCATTCTAACTAGGTCACGTCCAACAGTCGATACGACTCTGATACCAACTCTGTCGGGACCCAGATTTCCGAATCCAGAACCTTCTGTATATATCTACACTAGTCCTTGGATCAGTAGCTATCACATGCAGTTACATCGTTGAATATCAACACATATCTTGC
Organism: Phyllostachys edulis; assembly: GCA_036346405.1. Taxonomy (NCBI): domain Eukaryota; kingdom Viridiplantae; phylum Streptophyta; class Magnoliopsida; order Poales; family Poaceae; genus Phyllostachys; species Phyllostachys edulis. The sequence continues at coordinate 38,468,398 of CM070556.1, forward strand.
ATACGTCAAACTATTATATAATATAGAACAAAAAAGTAATGACCTTATGGTCGAAACTTACAATTACCGCCCTTTTAGGCTAAACAACTCGAATAAACTGCAACGGAAGAAGATAACTCCAAATGATGGCCCGTCCATATGCTCGTAGGCAATCGATGGGGGGCTCGCGACCTAGTATTTTGGTGTCTTTCGTTGTGGTCACACACGTAGAAGTTGTAATCCTCCTCGGCAACTTTGAAGTCTTTTGAGATTTATTTTGAGTATAGCATGTGAGTACATAAAGTAATCCACAAGTCTTGAGAAAAATGCATACACATAGCTTTAACAAATAAGGCTTATCTAGTTATTTTGCAGAAAGCCATATTTTAAGTTTCAATAGTTTTCATAAAGCACTTTCGACAAAAAGTTGTTTCAATTAATAAATTAATTGTGTCACTGGTGGAGGTTCTAACTACCAACCACTAGTATCAAGGCTCTAGCTGCCAAGGCCCAAAAGATAGGGCTCTAGCTGCCAGAAAAACTACCCGAGAGTCCCAACTACTCCTGGGTTCCCAAAATTTACTCTTTTGAAATCAAAACCAAAATCTACCATGTGAAAACACACCTTGCCCTCCCTTGACCGTGGGCATGGCTATTCGAATAGTTTTACACTTTGCAGAGGTTCTACAGCTTGACCCACATGAGATAATTAGCTCATAATGTCGGCCATGACATGCTTCCTTGGGCGTGCGACTAAGCGATTATCACAAAGGCTTTACAATACCATGCTCTAACACCAACCCGCCCAATAAGGTTAACCGTAGGTCATGGATGCCATTTACCATCGACCCAGAGCTCACCGTTGTGGGGGATAACCTGCCCAGACATGGATGTTTGTTACGATCGCCCGGAGCAAGCACCGATAGACATGGACATCAATTACCACCGTTTGCACAATCCCAAAGAGGAACACCTATCAACTATAGCATGCGGGCGTAATGCTAGAACATTACAAATTACCTGGCCAGATTCTTCCTATTTAGGACATGTGGTTGTGTGGATATCATGGGGATATGCCAGAGATCTTAGGATGATGTTACAATTGGCAATGTCGCTTACGGTTTGTCGAAACACGCGTTTTCGGCAAGTTTGAGAATGCTGTCAGGTCAGGTGCGGTCTAACCGGCGTTGGGCGCGCGGTTTGACCGGCCAGTGGTTAGACCGACCATTTTGGCTGTCAGACCAGCCCTGTCTCGAGTGGATTTTTGGCTAAGTCCAGGGGGCGGTCAGACCGGCCAAGGTGGCGGTCTGACCGGTTTTCACTTGTCTCATCGGCCAACTGGTGGCGATGATTGTTGGGTTAGGTCAAATTCATGGGTTTCATGGCATATGTGTTGCATGATGCATGTTTTGACTAACGTGGGTCAAGTTGTGAAGAACTTGTTCTCGGATTCGATTTCTTTGTCTATTGATGTGCAGGTTGCTTGGAGGTCAATGACGGTCAACGGCGAGGATGATCGGGACTAAGCTTGGAGAGCTGCGGTCCAGAACGATCGGGGATGCCGGGTGAGGTCAATGGAGTCAAGCATGGCGCAAGAGGGACAAAGGTGACCGAAACAGGCGATTCGGGCGACGAGTTGGATCAAGCGGCGCGGGGGTCGGTGCAAGTGCCATGGTGGCTTTGGTAGGAGCCGGATGGGAGAGACTTGCCAACATGAAGAGAGCCGCTGGATCAATCTACACGTGGTGAAGCATGGGAGGTGCTTCACGAAGATGGGACTCAGTCTTCGAAAAAGATCGACAAGGGGTATTTTGGTAATTTTACCAAATACCGCCTTGGTGACCTTTTGCCAACCCTCGGTGCAAGACGGTGTGTGGAGAAGTGGATTAGGTCATGAGGAGATGAAGATGGCGCTCTAAAATACGTGCATGTGTGACCTGTTTGTTTTGGGCCTTAACGGGAGCCTATTAGGGTTTAATCTTCTAGAATGTCTAAGCCTTCACTATAAATAGAGGAGGGAGGTGGCTGCACCCCCTCAACCCTTTCATTGTGTTTGAAACCCTAGTTTGCTTAGGGAGAGGATTAGTGGAGGTTAGAGTTCTAGAGAGTTGGATTTGATTTCATGCTCATGTATTGAGTCTTTGTCCTCCATTGATGGAGTGGCTGTAAACCAATACCATATCAAATCAATCCAAAGAAAGTTCCCTCAAAGATGAGTCTATTTGCTTTCTTTCTCTCTATTTGGTGATTTGTGGTCTTTCTTTAACCCGTGAGTTTTTGCTTGGTTTCTTACCTTGATCTAACTTGCTATGACATGTGGGAACCCATCTAGGACCATCTTGATCATCAATCACCCACGAGCAAGTCTTTAGATCATATTTTCGTTTTAACTTGGTTTTTGAACCACCTTCGTTCAAACTGAAAAAGATAGGAACTTTGGCTTGGATCTTCACAATCTCTGATTGGAATAGGTTCCAAATATCTTTGAGAAGGTGTGTGTGAAGTTTCGTGGAGTTTTCCCTCACAGATCAAAAGTTAGATCGTTTTGAGCTTTGAGTTTTCGGGCTGTTCTTCTGTTCTGGACGAAATCGGTCAGATCGAAGTTACAATGTCGGTCAGACCGCTCTCCGGTCTGACTGCCCATAAGCCGCCGGTCTGACCGCCCTTTAGGGTGTGAACCTCGTTTGATCTTTTGCTTTGGGGATTTTGGTTTAGATTCAATACAAGTCTTCCGCTGTACTTGTAGATTGATCTTCATAGCTTCCATAGCTACTGTAGTGAGATTGGAGTTGAATATGACCTTTGTAAAAAAGTGAGCATGCTCCTATTCACCCCCCTCTAGTCGTCTTTTCGGTCCAACAAGTGGTATCAGAGCCCGATTAGTTCAATCTTGATCTTAACCGGTCACTGAACTTGGCGATGGATAAGTACTCGACCAAGCCGCATGTCTTCGATGGGCTCAACTATGCCTATTGGAAGAATCGCATACGAGTTTTCCTTGAGAGCGAACGACAAGCTATATGGGAGGTTGTTTGAGCCTCGCTCGTTTTGCCCGAAGTTGCTACGTCGGCTTCAGCAGCCCTCTTGGCTAACAACAACAAGGCAAAGAACCTTCTATATGCTGGACTTGGTAGGCAAGAGTACGATCGGATTTGTAACCTTGAGACCGCACATGAGATCTGGCACACCCTCGAAACCTACCATGAGGGATCGTCCCAGATCAAGCAAGTGCGCCAGACAGTCTACAAGCGAGAGTATAAAAAATTCGAGATGCGTCCTGGTGAGAACATTGATGATATTTTTACTCGCTTTAACAAGGTGATCAATCAGATGAGAGCTGTTGACATTGAGTACTCTCAATCTGAGAATGCCACCCACCTCTTGGCTGCAATCAACACCAAGGAGTGGGAGATCAAGGCTACTGCCATTGAGGAGAGCGTCGATCTCTCTACTTTCACTTTGGAGCTGCTTTATATCAAGCTCAAAACTCATGAGATCAAGAGAGGTAGCCTTCCTAAGAAGGATAACATGGCTTTGGTGGCTGATCCTCTCAAAGGGACTCCTGATGGTTCTTGTGAGTCTTCTTCTGGTTTTTCTCTTGCGTGTTTATCTGCTGTTCAAGAAGAAGAGTTTGAGAGTCTTCCTGAGGCTGATTTAGCTCTTTTAGTCAAGAAAGTCACACGGGCATATAACAATGTTAGAAGCAAGAAGAGAGGTGGTCCTGTGACATGCTATGAGTGTGGAGAGCTATATCACATCCGGGCAAACTGCCTCAAGTTGAAAGGTAAGGGCAATCGCAAGGATGAGAAGCCTGCTTGGAAGAAGCCTCAAGGGGGCAAGCTCAAGTATGATGCTGCCAAGCTCATGAAGGCTGCTCACCGGGTCCTTGCTGCTTTTGGAGATCAATCTATGAGCGATGTGGACTCCGGGAGCGAGGAGGACAAGGAGGAGGAGATCCGTCAAGACAAGAAAGGAAAGGCCAAGGACTTCACCGGGATGTGCTTCATGGCCGACATCGTCGACATCAATGGCAATGATGAGGTACCTCCTTCCTATGATGTTCTTTCTGCTAGATGCGATGACATGTTTGAGTAACTCATGAGTCAGGATAAGGCCTTAGAGTTTACTATGACTAGGAACAAGGACTTAGAGTCACAAGTAGATAATTTGACATTAGAACTTACAAATGCTAAGACTCTTGAATCTGATGAATGTTCCTCTTGCCATGGTTTACATTTTGAATTTGCTAAACTGCAATCTGCTCATGATATTGCTTTGCATCAACTTGAAAAATACTAGGACTGAGCTAATTGATGTTAAATCTGCTCCCTGTGAAAAATACTTAGAGTCTAGAAAGTTGGATACTTCAGGAATGTTAAATCTAGCTTTTGCTCTTTCTGCATAGAACGTGAACATGAAGTCAAGGACATTTTAGAAGCAGTTAGAGCTAAATATGCCAAGTTTAAGGACACAATTGAGTCTACATCTTGTGCCTCTTGTGTAGCCTATAAGCTTGAAGTTGCTCATCTTAAGGAGAAACATGCTAGAGCCATTAAGGCCAAAACTTGTGAATCATGTGTTAACTTTGGAAAAGAAAATGCTCACCTTAAGGACATATTAGAGAAATTATATAAATGTGAGAAACAGCTAAACATGATTCTGGACACTTCTAAAACTCCTTATAAGAAGCAAGGTTTAGGATACAACTCTGCCTAGGACACATCCAAGTCTAATGTCATTCAGGTCATGGAAAATGGCTTAGTTGAATTCAAAACCCAACATGCAAAAACTGTTTTTAAATCTGCAGGGTTTGTTCAACCTTCTTTTGAGGCAAAAGGTGCTTCTCCTAGTGGTACCAAATACCATTGCACCTATTGCAAGAAGAGTGGACATTTGGTAGAGTTCTGTTGGCGTAGGTTGAAAAATGCTAGGAGAAATATTGCTAGAATTTCATCTCATCAACCTAGAGCTTTTATGAGACCATTGCTAGGAGAAATATTGCTAGAAAATAAAAGCTCTAGGTTGATGAGTCTAGGTACCAAATACCATTGCACCTATTGCAAGAAGACTAGGATTTGTTTCACATCCTCATCATGTTCCTAGACAGAATGCTTCTCATGTTAAAGTAACCATTGCTCATAATAGAACTTCTAATAAAATCAAGGATAGCACTTTTGCTTTGCATACTACTCGCAGAAGTGTGTCTCAGTACTGGGTTCCCAAATCGCTTTTAACTAACCCCAGTATTGAGACACATCGTTCTTTTGTACCTTGATTTTTCAGGATCGCCGCGAAAGGAGGAAGAACACGTGGTTCGTCAACTCTGGCTGTTCACGCCACATGACCGGAGACTCAAGATGGTTCACTTCCTTCACGTGGTGGAAGGGTGATGACTTCATCACCTTCGGAGATAATACACAAGGGTGGATCGAAGGAACTGGATCGATCAGGGTGAATGACAAGTTCATTCTCAAGGACGTCGCCCTTGTGGACAAGCCAAGGTACAACTTGCTTTCTGTTTCGCAGCTTCTTGATGATGGCTACGAAACTTGTTTTAAGAAAAATGCCTGTCATGTGCTTGATTCTGCCTGTGAGCTTGTTTTTGGGATTTCTAGAGTTGGTAGAATTTTTGGAGCTGATTTTTCTGAATCTCTTGCTGGATCTCTCAAATGTTTAATTGCATCTTCTTCTGATATCTGGCTTTGGCACCGATGGTTGGGGCACATTGGTTTTGATCATCTGAGACGAGTTAGCGGCCTTGATCTCATGAGAGGTTTGCCTAAGCTCAAAGTTGTCAAGGATGCTGTATGTGCGCCCTGTAGGCATGGCAAGAAAGTTGCTGCCTCGCACCCGTCATTGACTATGGTCATGACTGACGGACCGAGACAGTTGCTTCATATGGATACTGTTGGTCCTGCTAGGGTTCGGTCAGTCGGTGGTAAATGGTATATCCTTATCATAGTCGATGATTTTTCGAGATACTCTTATGTGTACTTTCTTGCTTCGAAGGATGAGGCTTTTGATCATTTTCATGATCTTGTTCTTCGTTCGGCTTCTGAACTTCCTAGTGCCTTGCGAGCGATCCGCAGTGACAATAGCACGGAGTTTAAGAATGCTTCTTTTGCCTCTTTTTGTGCTGAGCGCGGTTTTGAGCATCAGTTCTCTTCTCCACACGTCCCTCAACAAAATAGCGTTGTGGAAGGAAGAACATGACCCTAGTCGAGATGGCTAGGACAATGCTAGATGAGTATAGCACACCGAGGAGGTTTTAGGCCGAAGCTATTGCTACAGCTTACCATATTTCAAATCGTGTCTTTTTGAGACCGTCTTTGGGCAAGACTTCATATGAGCTTTGATTTGGCAGAAGACCCTCTGTCTCTCACTTTCGAGTCTTTGGATCGAAGTGTTTTATTCTCAAGATAGGGAACCAAGATAAATTTGAATCAAGGACTTGTCATGGTTTATTTCTGGGTTATCCTGCTCATTCGAGGGGTTTTCGGGTTTTTAATGTTGAAACTAACCTTGTCCAAGAGACATGCAATGCCACTTTTGATGAGGCTAGCCCTGGAGCTAGATCCGATGTTTCAGGTGATTTACAGGTGACAGAGAGCATTTTTGTTGAAGAAGATGAGGATGAACCTGATACTGCTCCTCCACCTGTTGCTGATGTTCCTGTGCAATCTGCCCAAGTTCCAGAACCTACTACGACTCCTTTACCTCCAATTGAGGCTCCTGCTGCGCTTCTTCATCAGCAGTACCTGCGGAGGTCGAGGAGACGCTATCTCCCCCAGGCGCTCCTTTGAACTTTCAGAAGCAACACCCTCTGGATCAGATGATTGGTAATCTCCATGAGCGAGTCACTCGCTCCAGGTATCATGATCCGAGTCTTTTCTCTCACTCTGCATTTGTAGCTTCTTTTGAACCTAAAGATATATCACATGCTTTATCTGATGCTAGTTGGGTCAATGCCATGCATGAGGAGTTAGAGAATTTTGAAAGAAATAATGTTTGGAACCTTGTAGAACCTCCTAGTGGTCATAATGTTATTGGCACCTGTTGGGTGTTTAAAAATAAACAAAATGAGGATGGTTCTGTGGTTAGGAACAAGGCTAGGTTGGTAGCTCAGGGCTTTAGCCAAGTTGAGGGGTTAGATTTTGATGAGACCTTGGCTCCTGTTGCTAGACTAGAAGCCATTTGCATCTTGCTTGCATTTGCTGCATCTAAAGGTTTTAGGTTGCATCAAATGGATGTTAAGAGTGCATTTTTAAATGGTTTTATGGAGGAGGAAGTGTATGTTAGGCAACCCGCTGGCTTTGAGAATCCCAAGCATCCAGATCATGTTTACAAGCTATCCAAAGCCTTGTATGGTCTTAAGCAAGCCCCTAGAGCTTGGTATGGTAGGCTTAAAACTTTCTTGTTTAAGAATGATTTTGAAATGGGAAAAGTTGATAAGACTCTTTTCATTATTAGGCATGACAATGACTTCCTGCTTGTTCAGATTTATGTTGATGATATTATCTTTGGTGGTTCCTCTAATGCTCTTGTTTCTAGTTTTTCTGAGACCATGTCCAGGGAATTTGAGATGAGCATGATGGGAGAACTCAATTACTTTCTGGGGCTACAAATCAAGCAGTGCAAGGAAGGGATCTTCATCCATCAAACGAAGTACACCAAAGATTTACTCAAGCATTTTGAGATGGGTGACTGCAAGCCGATCGCCACTCCCATGGCGACTTCGACTGTTTTGGATCCAGATGAGGAAGGAGAAGCCGTGGATCAATGCGAGTACCACAGCATGATCGGCTCCCTTCTGTACTTGACGGCCTCAAGACCGGACATCCACTTCGCGGTCTGCCTCTGCGTGAGGTTTCAGGCGTCACCAAGGACTTCACATCACCAAGCCGTTAAGCGCATCTTCAGGTATTTACACTCTACCCTCTAGTATGGCATTTGGTATTCCTGTTCTTCTTCGCTGTCCATTCGGGGGTTTTCTGATTTTGATTTTGCAGGCTGTCGGCTAGATAGGAAGAGTACATCTGGCACATGTCATTTCTTAGGCACTTCTCTTGTCTGTTGGTCTTCTAGGAAGTAGTCCTCTGTTGCACAATCCACTACTGAAGCTGAATATGTAGCTGCTGCTAGTTGCTGTAGTCAAATTTTGTGGATGGTCTCCACCCTTAAGGATTTTGGGTTAACCTTTGCTAGTGTTCTTCTTTTCTGTGATAACACTTCTGCTATTAACATTGTTAAGAACCCAGTGCAACATTCTAGGATCAAGCACATAGACATTAGTTATCACTTCCTTAGAGACCATTTTGAGAAGGGTGATATTGTGCTGCATTTTGTGGAGTCCGAGGCTCAGTTGGCTGATATCCTCACCAAGCCTTTAGACCCAACAAGGTTTGCCACCTTGAGGAGTGAGTTAGGGGTAATTTATCCCTATGGGTTGGTTTGAGGGGGAGTTCGATCTTTTATGATCTTTCCTTGTTCATTTGATCCTTTTCTTGATCTTCTTTTAATTTTTTTGATCCTTTTTGATCTTTTAGGCTTTTTGAGCTTTTCTTGCATCTCATTGTATCATATTGCATTCATATGAAAAATACAAAAAGATACATTGTAATATAAGCTTTTCTGCTTATCTTTTAATTGATGAAGCTTTGCTTATTACCCTTTGGAGCTTTAGTATTTCAATTCTTGCTCAATGCCATGTCTAGTTCTTTGACTTGCTAGAATTATCATGCTTTCACATGTGTAGTTAAGTCTTTGCTGTATGAGCTAGAACTTTAAGACAACTCGAACTAAAAACTGCAATTTGTGGATGTTTTAGTTAGTTGCGCAATAGTGCTCCTTTTGTGACTTGGCCTTGTCAAAATTGCTTTGTTAGCTCTTGAATCTAAAATTGATTATTACTTGAGCTTCTTGGGTTTCTGAGAATCTAAAAATGCTCCTGTGCTAATGAAAAATGAAAAATCAATTTCAAGATTGTCTTATGCTTAAATTGTGCCAAACTACTCTTACGAGACTGCATGTCAAAGACATGAACTTGGAGATAGTTTGATGATCCAGACTATCTCATGGGGACTGCTTGTCAAAACTGACATGAACCTCAAGATTTGTCGCCCTGATAGAAGCTCAGGAAGAGTTTGTGGATGGCTCCTAGTCCAGGATCTTCTTCACTAAGATATACCTTTAATCAACTTCTGGTCGAAGCTTAGGAAGAGTTTGTGGATGGCTCCTAGTCCAGGATCTTTTCACTAAGTTAGATCATTAGTCAACTTCAATATTCATTGCAAACGAAAAATTGGTGAAAAATGGGCGTTTGAGAAAATTGAGCAAAATGATTCAATTCAGAACATGTTTGTCTCTTAATGTGGTCTTTGGTAGCTTTTTGATCTAACTTTGATATTTTGACATGGCCACTATCATTTTAGGATCTCTGTTGACGAACTTGCTAGATTTGAAGCGTTGCTTAAAATGCTAAAATTCATTGCTTTGCTTTGAGCCTTTGAGCTTAGCTTTGATATATATGTCTTATCATGATCTTGCTAGCGCTGTTAGAAATGCTAGCTGGTTCTTTTGGGTAATCTCCAAAGCTTCTTGTAATCAAAAATTGAAAAATACAAAAAAAATGAAGCCACTCTATTGCATTTCATGTATGCTCCTTGTTATGTTTTTTCCTCATTCTACATTTGTTATCTCTGGACGAGAGGAAGGTGTGATTCCTTGATGACTCCATTGTCAAATGGGGGAGAAGATGGTTGAAAAAGGGGAGTTAAGAAAAAGGGGGAGCTACTTGGAGAAGAATTGAAAATTTGAGATTTTATGAATTTTTTAGGATCATAGTGAGGGGGAGTTTCTTATTTGCATTCTTATGGTCTTATTGCTACTTCTGAACTTGAATTGCAATTTTGATCCTCACAATGATCAAAGGTCATATCGAACAATTGTTGTTTCATATGGACCTTAAGTGAGATTTTGATCTTTTCTGGAAAATGAAGCTTTTTCACTTTCTTTTGCCGTATCTCACTTGCCAATACTATTATGAAGCCAACTTGGTTATTTTCATTGCTTTCTCTTGTATTTAGACCAAGTTGTGCCTTTGTGCGAAAACGTCGTGTTTTTACTTTTCAAACCTCTAAATTTGCATTTGTGGAAAATTGCCAATGTGTTCATCAAGGTAGAGATTGTGGATATCATGGGGATATGCCTGAGATCTTAGGATGATGTTACAATTGGCAATGTCGTTTACGGTTTGTCGAAACACGCGTTTTCGGCAAGGTTGAGAATGCTGTCAGGTCAGGTGCGGTCTGACCGGCGTTGGCGTGCGGTCTGATCGGCCGGCGGTCAGACCGACCCTGCCTCGAGTGGATTTTTGGCTAAGTCCAGGGGACGGTCAGACCGGCCAAACTGGCGGTCTGACCGGTTTTCACTTGTCTCATCGGCCAACTGGTGGCGATGATTGTTGGGTTAGGTCAAATTCATGGGTTTCATGGGATATGTGTTGCATGATGCATGTTTTGACTAACGTGGGTCAAGTTGCTCTCCGGTCTGACCGCCCATAAGCTGCCGGTCTGACCGCCCTTTAGGGTGTGAACCTCGTTTGATCTTTTGCTTTGGGGATTTTTGGTTTAGATTCAATACAAGTCTTCCGCTGTACTTGTAGATTGATCTTTATAGCTTCCATAGCTACTGGAGTGAGATTGGAGTTGAATCTGACCTTTGTGAAAAAGTGAGCGTGCTCCTATTCACCCCCCTCTAGTCGCCTTTTCGGTCCAACAGGTTGTACGGTATCACTTAGTTTGGATAGTCACAAACGTCGGTCCTTAATATGACTTGGGCGGAACTTAACACAATATAAGTTCTCGTGCTCTAGCTGTACCCGCCTGAACTTACCACCCGCCCAAGTCTAAACAGATTTTCACCATTTTATTTTATTTTGAAAACCAACGGCAATACCTATTGCCATACATTTCTCAGACTGATTTGCATAAAACGTATTAATAATTCCCACACATCGGATAGACATGACCGATATAGCTTGTCTAAGCAGTTGTATCGTTTTATACTAATGCATCAATAATGTATTTTTGTAATCCAACATTAATGTATCGCTATAACGCAATAATAATTTATTCCTGTAATCCAACAATGATATATTCCTATAATCCAACAGAGATATATTCCTATAATCCAAGAGAGATGAATTCCTATAATCTAACAAAGATATAGCCCTATAATCTAACAAAGATATATTCCTATTACTTAACAATGATGTAATTCGATAATGATGTATTTCAATAATCCAACAATGATATATTGTATAATCCAAGAATGATATATTTCTATGATCCAACAATGATGTATTTCTATAATCCAATAATAATGTATTTTTTTGATCCAACAATGATGTAATCCGATAATGTTGTATTCTAATAATGCAACAATGATATATTGTATAATCCAACAATGATGTATTTCTATAATCCAACAATGATGTATTTCTATAATCCAATAATGATGTATTCCTATAATCCAACAATGATGTATTTCTATAATCCAATTAATTCCACAAAGTTTCCGCATTCTACATGATTCAACCAATTCACCAAAATTATCATCATGAAATGTTACGAAAATCCATCTTTTTCTTCTTTTAATCGCCACCTTTATTGGATCAATTTCACAATACTAAATCTCCAACAATCACTTACTATAATCATTTTAATTCAACTAAAATTTTGTTTAAATCCAATCTCTCCTTTCGATCCTAGGTAATCAAATCAGTGCTTCATGTTTAGGCACTTCCATGATATAATTAGTTCCACCAAGTTTACTTTATATTCGTTCTCAACAATCACAAAGATGTCCTTCTTCACTATATTCATCTAATTCTGCAATATTGTATTCCCATTATCTCATAATAATGTAATCATTACTGAAGATTTTATGTACTAGGGCGACAATGATTCAAGGGTAACAACATCAAATGGTTGTATAATCTAATTAGGATTAATTAACACTCTCACGGTTTGAACTTACCATTTTATGTAAATAGCAATGCATATTAATTTTGAAATTTAAAACAGATTTTGGAAAACAAAGGTACAATATGGTCAAAGAAGACTTGTCTTCACCGAAGGTTGAGGTCACACGTAAAAATTTTAAAATTAGTATTGTAAGAGAGATATTGAATTGAGATGAATTTATAAACAAGAATCGATAGAATTGCAGTTCGAGAAAATGGGAAATTCTTCGTCGTCAAAGCTCGGTTGGCAGTGAGACTTTGAGGGAAGTGGAAAGAGGTGCTAGCAGTGATGATGCTTCCATTTATAGGCTCAGGAAATAGATGAATCGAGGGGAACATGAGCAATTGATGACAACATCAAAGCGTCGGTTTCGAAATTTGCATCAAACGACACTATTGAATGGATTGGAAACGGAAAAATCATGGCGGTATGATGGATACGACATGATGACACAGACGACATGGCCAAAATACATGGGCGACACTCAGGAATGCGGCACAGCACATGGCACGCACGGCGTGGCAGAGGCTGGAGCGTGGCACGGGCACACGCGGGGTGGCTTGCCGCTGGCGTAGCAGAGCAAAGGGGTCACTACTCCACAAAGGGTCATCACAGACGGTTCTAAACCGTCATCACAGACGGTTTTTGAACCGTATGATTTTATGTGTCTGCGATAACAGTCGGTTATTACAGACGGTTTGTCAGTCGTCTGTGATAAGTAACAATACAGGTGGTTTTTGGTCGAAGCCATTTGTGAAGACCTACTATCACTGACGACTTCTACCAAAAACCATCTGTGATACTTAGGCCATCATAGACGGTTATATGCACCAACCGTATGTGATTGGTGACATATCACAAACGGTTAGTAACAAGAACCGTCTGTGACACGTCGGCCATCACAGACGGTTATATGTACCAACCGTCTGTGATTGGATACATATCATAGACGGTTAGTAAAAATAACCGTATATGATATAAAACATATCACAAATGGTTAGTAAAAAGAATCGTCTGTGATACCCGACTTATCACATACAGTTGTTGGTTATAGCCGTCTGTGAAGGCCTATTATCGCAAAAAATTTTGTGGTATAAACCGTTTGTGAAGGCCTACTATCACAGATGGTTTAAAACCGTCTGTGATAGTAGGCCTTCACAAACGGTTTATACCACAAAAATATCTGTGATAGTAGGCCTTCACAGACGGTTTATACTACAAAACCACCTGTGATAGATCCTTTTATAGCTAAAAAACATTCAGTTTTTTGGCTAGCCTCAGGAAATGCTAGCCATGCCCTCTGAAAACAAACAAACAGAAAATAGATAAATCACAGATATACAACTCATTGATTCACAGCTCAAAATCAATTACAAAAGAAAGTTCATGTATTGTCGCTAGAGTTACAATTGAAGTCAGCCAGGGCCAACTTTCCCCGTCCTCGTTTCGGGCAAGCCTAGGTGCCCCGTCCTCAGGCTTCAGCATCCCCGAGGCCGTCAGCACCTGCACCTCGCCCTCCGTAGGCCATGTCTCAACCACGTGCACCTGTGAGTCAGCAAGGTGGCCTCCGCAATCCAGCTGCCGGGGTCACTTGTTTCTTCTGCAATCAGAAGGGCCATTATGCGAATAATTGTCCTAAGAAAACTAGAGCGGCCCCTCATCCTAATGGAGGACGCGGGCAAGGAATTGGTCATCTTCCAGATCAGAAGGTTGTCCCAGCAACCCAGAGCATGGGAAGCGGCCGCGTCAACCACATCTCAACTGAGGAAGCACAGGAGGCACCTGACGTCATGTTGGGTATGCTTCTTGTCAACTCTCGTCCAGTTACTGTTTTGTTTGATTCAGGAGCTTCTCATTCCTTTGTGTCTAAGTCTTTTGTTGCTGTTGGTGATCTTCTTTTTGCTCCCTTGCTGGTCCCGTTGCTCATTCGCTCTCCCGGTTTAGAGTTGAGAGCTGAAACACGGTGTCAGGATGTTCCTGTTGAGATTGAGGGAGTGGGATTTTTGGCAAATCTTATTCTCCTCAATTCGGCGAGCTTGGATGTGATTCTTGGCATGGATTGGTTGTCTCAGCATTTGGGGCAAATTGATTGTGCTAAGAAGTTCGTCTCTCTGACAAGCCCCTCCATCGAGCAAGTTTGTTTTTCGCCGAAGCTACAAGGACCGCATCTCTTTGCGCTTGAAGCGAAGCCTGCTCTGGACATTAGTGAAGTCCCAACGGTGTGTGACTTCATTGATGTCTTCCCCGAAGATCTGCCTGGGATGCCACTAGTTCGAGACCTCGAGTTTGTCATCGAGTTGGCACCCGGTACCGTCCTGATTTCAAAAAGGCCTTACCGGATGCCTCCGAATGAGTTGGTGGAGTTGAAGAAGCAACTTGGTGAGCTATAAGAGAAGGGTTTCATCCACCCTAGCTCATCTCCTTGGGGCTGTATACTTTGCGCATGTGCGTTGATTACCGTCCGCTTAATGAAGTAATGGTAAAGAACAAGTATCCTTTGTCCCGCATCGACGATCTCTTCGATCAGTTGACTGGAGCTCGAGTCTTGTCCAAGATTGATTTGAGATTGGGATATCATTAAGTCAGGATCAGACCTGAAGATATTCCAAAGACGGCTTTCTCTACTCATTACGGTTTGTACGAGTACACCGTCATGTCTTTCGGATTGACAAATGCTCCTGCCCTGTTCATGAATCTTATGAATTCGGTGTTCATGGAGTGTTTGGATAAGTTTGTGGTGGTTTTCATTGATGATATTCTTATCTACTTCAAGAATGATGAAGAACACGCTGAGCACCTGAAGCTTGTGTTGGGAAAGCTGCGTGAGCACCTGTTGTATGCGAAGTTCAGCAAGTGCGTGTTCTGATTGAAGGAAGTGGCATTCTTGGGCCATGTTCTTTCAGCGGGAGGCATAGCCGTGGATCCTAGCAAAGTCAGCGATGTGCTTTCTTGGAGTTAGCTCAGTTTGGGAACCGAAGTGAGGAGTTTTCTTGGTTTAGCGGGATACTATCGTCGCTTTATCAAGAACTTATCCAAGATCGCGAAGCCGATGACTGAGTTGCTCAAGAAGGACAAGAAGTTTCTGTGGTCCGCTGATTGCGAGGAAATTTTTCAAGAACTCAAGAAGCATTTGACCACAGCTCTCGTTCTCGTTCTTCCCGATGTCCATTGAAGCTTCGATATCTTTTGTGATGCTTCTCGTCGAGGACTTGGGTGTGTCCTTATGCAAGAAGGCAAGGTAGTGGCCTATGCATCAAGGCAATTAAGACCTCATGAACTCAATTATCCTACCCATGATTTGGAGCTAGCTGTAGTGATTCATGCACTAAAGATTTGGCGACATTACCTAATCGGTAATCGTTGTGAAGTGTATTCGGATCACAAAAGCTTGAAGTATTTGTTCACCCAACTAGATCTGAACCTTAGGCAAAGAAGGTGGATGGAATTGATCAAAGACTATGACATGGGTATTCACTATCATTTGGGCAAGGCTAATGTTGTTGCCGATGCATTTAGTCGAAAGGTGTATTGCAATACCTTGTTGCTCAAGGAGCAGCAGCCTGCCCTTCTCGAAGAATTTCAATGTCTCAACTTGGGATTAGTTGAGCATGGGTCCCTTGCTTCCATGGTTGAGCAACCAACCTTGGTAGATCGGATCAAGGCCGCTCAGCAATCGGACGTTGGGGTGAACCGAATCAAGCAGAATGTCAAGAACGGAACAGCCAAGTGTTTCTCAGAAGATGATCTTGGTGTGGTGAGGTTCGGACAGCGCCTTGTGGTTCCTAAGGACATGGAATTGCGGAATTTGATCCTCCGCGAAGCCCATGATTCTCCTTTGTCCATTCATCCCGGGGCCACGAAGATGTATCAAGATCTTCGGCAGAGATTTTGGTGGACCCGAATGAAGCACGAGATCGCGAGGTTCGTTGCCGAGTGCGACATGTGCCATTGTGTAAAGGCCGAGCATCAGCATCGAGCAGGTCTGCTTCAGCCTTTGCCAGTGCCTGAATGGAAGTGGGATTCGATCGGGATGGATTTTATCACCGGTCTACCCAGGTCACCGAAGAAAAATGATGCCATTTGGGTTGTCATTGATCATTTGACTAAAGTGGCACAATGCCTTCCTGTCAAGACTAACCTTTGTGTAAGTCTTTTGATGGATCTCTACATAGCCCGCATCGTGAGTTTGCATGGTGTGCTGAAGACGATTGTGTCAGATCGTGGTTCTCTGTTCACTTCTCGGTTTTGGCATAGTTTGTAAGAGGCTATGGGAACTTGTCTCTCCTTCAGCTCAGTTTATCATCCTTAAATTGATGGCCAGACTGAAAGGGTCAATCAAGTTTTGGAAGACATGCTTCATGCTTGTGTTCTTTCCTATGGGAAGCATTGGGAGAAATGCTTGCCATTCGCCGAGTTCTCATACAACAACAGTTTCCAAGCCAGCCTCGGCATGGCACCTTTTGAGGCCTTATACGGGAGAAAGTGTAGAATTGCTCTGAGATCGGCGAAAGACCCTTCTTTGGTCCGGACTCGATCAATGAGGCCGATAGTCAAGTTCAACTTATTTGTGATCGTTTGCGCACGGCTCAGTCAAGGCAAAAGAGCTATGCGGATCATCGTCGTCGTGAGTTGAGCTTTGAGCCCAATGACTTTGTTTATCTCAAAGTCTCTCCTCTGAAGGGCCATCAACGTTTCGGCGTCAAGGGCAAGTTAGCTCCTCGATATGTTGGTCCTTACCGCATCATCGAGAAAAAGGAGCTGTTGCCTATAAGTTAGAATTGCCTGCGGCACTTGAGGGAGTACATGATGTGTTCCATGTGTCCCAGTTGAAGAAGTGCCTCCATGTTCCAACTGAGGAAGCTCCGTTGGAAACTCTCGATGTTCAAGAAGATTTGACCTACCGCGAGCACCCTGTTCGCATCCTTGAATAAGCTAAACAAAGAACAGGGAATCGTGCCATCAAATTCCTTAAAGTTCAGTGGTCAAATCATTCCAAGGATGAAGCAACTTGGGAATGGGAAGATCGTCTGCGTGCGGACAACCCATCTTTCTTTTCCGAGTGAGCCAAATCTCGGGACGAGATTCTTGTAAGGGGGGAGATTTTGTAACATCCCAAATCTGGGTGTGTGTTTCAAATGTAAGAAAATGAGAAGAAATTAAAACTTTTCTTGCATCTTGTTGTTTTTGAACTTTTCTGTAATTCTTGGAAAGGAATTGTGGAATTCAAAAACTCAAATCTCCAATGGACTAAAGTCATGAACCCTTTTTCAGCTTTGTTGAGAATCTTGTGATCAACCTCTGGAAATATTTTTCCTTGGTTCTAGGGCTGTTGTGTGAATCCTCTAAAAAATTTCATAATTTTTAGAAATTATTTGATAATTTTTAAGAGGTAGTCAAACCAGTTTGACCCTTGGTCAAACCCTAGAACAAACCTTGAGGAATTTCTGGAGAAAAATTCTTTGCATAAAAACCTTTGGAAAATTTATACAAGGTTTATCCTGGAGTTAGAAACCTCTAGTCAAAATTTCAGAATTTTTGGAGTTAGTTTGCTACCTCTAAAAATTCCTCAAAGTTTCAGCTTTAAATTCAAACCCTAAGTCAGTTACTGTTGGGCTCGGGTCAGGCTCGAGCCATTTGACTCGACCCAATCAACTAACTACACTTGAGCTCGGTCGTTTTGGTGCGTGCGTTTTGGACCATTTGATTGCAATCGGACCGTCCACGTTTGGAGGAACGTTCAGACCACCCGAGGTTAAATTCAATCTGAACCGTTGATTTTAATCTGACGGTCAAAGAGTTTTGACCCGGGCTAAGTGACTTGGCTCAACCCAGTTGCTTGTTTAAGACCCGAGCCACTTTGAGCTCTTTCGCTGATTGGTGGGCCCTAGCCGCACCTGGTCATCTTCTTCCTCTGCGCCGCGTGTGTGCGGGTGTGCCAGAGCGTGGGCAGAGATAGGGGCAGTGCTGGGTCACCTCCTTGACGTCCTTCAACGGCTCTTTGCCTCTGCGCATTTAATGCGTGCCAGTGCTTTTGGCCCCAAAGTCGTGTTCTGAGCTGCTCCCATCGCTTCAGCTTGTCCATGGCAGCCGTGGACCAAGCTCACCTTGTTGAGCTTTGCCCTTGCTCCATTCGTTGTTCCCCGGCTATAAAAAGCCCTTGAGCCCTCTTTGGATTCTTTTCCAGCACCCACCTTTGCAAACCCTAGCTTCCTCTCTGCTCAAGTGAGATCAAATACCAAGAATTCCCAAAACGCCTTTGTCGGCCAGTGAAGCTCCTCTTCGTCGCCAGTGCTTCGAGGGTTCTTTTGCAAATCCTCTCGCGTCATTTTGAGCCTCTCATCGTCTTAAGCATTTCCCCTAACTTAATTTTGTTTGGCATTCACAGAGATAATCAAATTTGGGGTTTGTTCAATTTCGGTCGAAGTGCACTCCTTTCTTCCTCAACTCCGGTAAGGGTCTCTGTTCTTCAATTAATTACTCATGGGCCTTCTCTGAGCTATTTTGAAGCTAACCCTACCACCCAGTTCTGTTATTTTTGCTCAAGCCATCTTCTCCACTTCATCTTCCTCAGCGTCGGTGCTGTGCTTCATCGCCGGAGCAACTCCGCCATCTCCTAGCCTCTACAGCGTTAAGGTAGTTTCCTTGTAGTCCTTAGAAGCTTGGGCACTCGCTTTCTTGGACTGCTGCAGAGCTATTTGCTGTCTTCTCTTTCGACCGTGCTTGTCGCCGTCGTTCTTCTCTGGCTCGCCGCCGTTGGGTGCGTAAGGCTATTGCGAACCCATTCATGTCTTTAGCTCGCGCTGCCGTGACCGGAGTCGCCGTTAGTGAACCAATCTTTGCGCTCGGGTTTTTGTCGGACGAGTTTGTCACTGTGGCGTTGTCATTAGGACATAGATTCGGTCATTAAATGTTAATCATTGTTAATCATTGCTTAACACTTAATGGCTGTCCTAACCGACAATAAAAGTCACTTGCATGTGGCCTCGTACGCGTTAACCCCTGTGCGTGGCTTAATAGTCGCTTACAGGTGGGCCCCGCACGTTAAACCCTAGTGTTTTGTGTGCGCAGCGCTGAGATCAATTTTGGACCGTCCGATCTAGATCCAGTGATCCAGATTGGTTGGGCCGTTTGGACCCCTGAACCTCCACCGTCCGATTTAGATCCAACGATCTAGATCGCTGTGAACGTTCGGACCACCGAACCTCAGCCATCCATTTTGAGATCTACGGTTGAGATCTGTGGGACTTTCAGACCCCCGGACCTCCCTGTAGCGTTGGACCGTCCATTTCTAGATCTGCGGCTCAAATCGCGGGAACATTCGGATTGTCTGAGCGTTACTTTGCTCTGAGCCGTTCGTTTTCAAATCTGCGCTCTAGATTGTGTGGGACGTTCGGACCGTCCGAACGTCTCCCTCGCTGTGGACCGTTAGATTCTAATCCAACGGTTGGCTTAGTTGGGCTGTGCGCATCCGATCGTCCAAGCACGCTTGGGCCGTTAGATTTGATCTCAACGGTCCAGGTTTTTCCGAATTGGGTTAGTAATGAGAAAATCCAGTTGTGCTTTATTTGTAAACTATTAATTGCTTTAATTTTCAAAATTGCATAACTAATTCATTTTAACTCCTTTTCGGTTGATTCAAATTTTGTTAGTTCTGGTTTTAACTAAGTTTTAATCTAAGAATGGCTGGAGGCTTGGTTCTATTCCAGAAAAAGTTGTTAGTAGATTTAAATTAGGTTTAACTTTATTTGTTGCTTTCAAAATTCATTTAACTTGAAAATTACATAAGTATTTCTCTGTAGCTCCTTTTTGAGTGAAATCATGTTTGTTGGTTTCCTATATTAGTGTGATTAATTGTGGAATAGGTTTTAGGCATGCTGTGGCCTCTAACATTTCTGTGGTGGTATTTCTTTTGTGCACTTTTTCGTGTCTTTGAAAAATATTAGAAAATGCATCCTAGCTCCAAATGAGGTGAATCAAGTTGTGTTGTTCATCTCATGTGGTGCTCTGTTTTCCATAAAAATTTCAGGTGCACCACCTCTCTGGAAATTTGTGCCAAAAATTTAATTTCGGTTGAATAGTAACAGAAATGAAATTTTCAGCCTTTTTCCAATCGGCTAATCTTGGTTTGGCCATAACTCTAGCATTGAGCATCCAAATCAATTGGTTCTTGTTGCTAAATTCGTTAAAAATCATGCTCTACCTGCTGTGTAAATTTCATGGCTTTTGGTTGACTTTGGTTTTTGAGTCTTTTCGGTGTTCTTCGTTCTTATCGGTTCTTTTTGTTTCTTTCGTTAGGTTCCGACGAGTTCGTTGTTTACGAGAGTGATCCTATGCAGCAGGTTGAGCATCTCCAACAATGCAAGCAGTTTGATCATATTGATCCCATTACTTTTAAAGTCTAATACTTTGTTTACAAATTGTATGTATGCATGCTTTTGTGTCAAAGTTAATTTTTGTTGATTAGAGGTAGCTAATCCTATTACATGGTTGCCCTTAAATTGTTATCCCCTGCCACTAACCTTAAGTTATTAATCTCACCGGTGAATTAGAGCCCGGTGATTGAATTATGCTCTTTTATTGTCTTTACGGTGTCATGCTTAGAAATGCTTAGCTACTGGTAGAATTGGACGGTTATCGACTTAGTCGATGACCTTGATCGCACAAATTTTATTATTACATTATATCCAGCACATTGTGCTTTGCTAATTTGTAAAGTCAAAACTGAAAACAAAATGTTATCGACTTGGGCACAATGGATGATGGTGTGATCTGTTGGGTGTGACTGAATGGTGCCTAAGTCCATAAGGACCGAGTTACTTGTGTCACTAAGTCAAGCGATTATTGTGTGCTAACCACACGAGGGGGATATGGGACCTCTCTTGACTAAGTACTTTGGGGGGTGTTAATTAATGAGTCGCTGGTGGTAGTTATAGAGAAAAATGTTCGTTGCTGGAAAAGGAGGGGAGCACCCGTAGTTGCTTAGGCTGGGCCGGTGCATCCTACTCTTCGTATGGGTCCTTAGTGGGAGCCGGGACGGCGTTTCACTAAGGGTTAACCCCCATACGTGCGACTCTTAATTAGCACATTCCATTGGAAAGCGTCTCATAGGACTTAGCCGTGTCGGCATACCAAAGGAAGTGTGCTTAATCTAAAGCTGCTTTAAATCTATTCCATTATTGCAAATGAAAACTTGCTTTATCTTTGAAAATGAACCTAGAGCCTTCTCCTTTGATTAAGCTTGCATGTAGCTATGTATAGGCTTGTTACTTGTAAGTCTTGCGAGTACATTTTGTACTCATTTGCATCCAACGATTCTTCCTCCTAAATTCATCTAAATTCATTCTCTACTTCCTTAAATTGTTGTAGAGGAGGTTGATCCCTAAGGGATCGACTATCGTGAGACAGACTTTGACTTCGACGACTAGCTGGCGGCCCGGTCAGTTGCCTTGTGGGCTTAAGGAAAACCGTATGGCTTTTGTTTATCGCCATCTTATGGCTTTTGCTTTTGCTTTTGCTGTTTATTTAGCTCTTTAGCTTGTTCTTTTGGCCGGTTGGCCCTTGTTGTAATAATTCTATTATGTATGTCTTTTGTTTAATTAAGTTCTTGCTTCAGTTATGTGCTTGTATGGAATTGATGCATGATTTTGTAAAAGGGTGTGTGTACAACAATTCTAGGAGGTACACATTGTCCCGAGGCATGTGATATTTTGTTTGTGATGCTAGGGTCAATTGGAAGACTACACAGAGGATTTGGGAATGTTAATCCGGGTCTTACATAGCACTAACACGCATTAAATGCGTAGAGGCAAAGAGCCGTTGAAGGACGCCAAGGAGGTGACCCAGCACTACCCCCCTCTCTGCCCATGCTCTGGCACACCCGCACACATGCGGCGCTGAGGAAGAAGATGACTAGGTGCGGCTAGGGCCCACTAGTCAGTGAAAGAGCTCAAACTGGCTCGGGTCTTAAACAAGTGACTCGGTTGAGCCAAGTCACTTAGCCCGGGTCAAAACTCTTTGACCGTCAGATTAAAATCAACGATTCAGGTTGAATTTAACCTCGGGTGGTCCGAACGTTCCTCCAAACGTGGACGGTCCGATTGCAATCAAACGGTCCAAAATGCACGCACCAAAACGACCGAGCCCGAGTGCAGTTAGTTGATTGGGTCGAGTCAAATGGCTCGAGCCTGACCCAAGCCCAATAGTAACTGACTTAGGGTTTGAATTTTCAACACCATCCCCATTTTCTCTAACTCGAGCTTCTCTCTCGCCTTGTAGCTCCCGGTCCTCACCCTCGACTCTAGAGCGTGTCCGGAGCACGCACCGAGGGGCATCACCATACAAAGCTCATCTCTGGTGAGTGTTTCTCCCTCGTACATGCGTCACCATGTGCGCAACTACATGAGGATCTTTTCCCCTCGACTTAGTTCTTCTATGCATTACAGGAGATTGGGAATTTTGAAGATTTCCATTTGAAGGCCGAAAAACCCATTTTCTTCCCTGGTGCCGGCACAGTGAGTCCCCCTTCAATTCCACACTTTGGAGCCATCTCGTGGATGCCCTGGTTCTATTCCCATCTCTCATTTCCTTCCTTTTTCCCCAGAGTGCCCCCTCCTCGTGAGCACACCGCCGCCGCCGCCATTGCCATGGGCGAACCTTCACCAAGCCTCCTTCGGTCTTCATTTCTCTCTGGTAAGCCTCCTAGGGCTCCTTAATAGCTCACGCACACATTAATTCTTGCAATGCGTCCCCGTTTCGCTTAAGCCTCTTCTGCCTGTAGCTCCTCGCCACCTCTCGCCGTCACGCCGCCGCCACTGTCCACCTCCGCCCAAGCTCCGACTACCCTTAGGACCCGAGTGCATGGGAGTCCATTTTACAGCCTCCTTATCGCCGCCAAGGACATGGCCTTGTGGTGGCAAGCAACCTCATGATTCTTGCAGCAAGGCGAGTGGCGCGTTCCGACCGTCCCTATAGCCATTAGGGTTAATTCAATCATTAGTAATTAATGTTGTAATCTTTGTCAGTTATTCATGATTAACTAAGTAACGATTGGCTTGGTGCCTATGGCATGTGTGACCGTCCCTTTAAGTGGTTTAGTCCTTGGGCTGTGCCCTGGTGAACCTTTGCGCTATGCAGTGGTCCCCACCTGTCATAGACTTTGGCTAGGTTCACTTCGATAGAAAAAGTATTTAATACTTATAAAAATTCGAAATACATTTATTTGTACACTAAAAATGGTGTTAACTTCAAAAATGCATGACTAAATCTTTTTAACTCCAAAAACAGTGAAACCAATTTTGATAATCTTCATTTCAAGTGAAATTTATTTTTAAATAGGTTTCAAACTACTCACTATCACAAAAAATATATTTTGTGGAGAGTGATCCAAAACTGAGTTATTTTTGAACTAGAAAAGACTATTAACTTTGAAAATTCTTAACTAATTCATAAAGACTCCAAATGAGGTAAACTCAGTTATTTTGGTCTTATAAATTTATTCTATATTTATCTATGTAATAACTTTTCCCACCACTATTCTACAAATTTTGACCAAATAATTAATTTAGGATGAACAGTAACCGATTGAATTTTTCTGGATTTTCTAGAAAATCTGATTTTCTAACCATCATAACGTTCACATACAAACTCCAAATGAACTAATTCTTTCACCTAAATTCATCTAAAATCATGATCTACCCACTGTATAATTTTAATGCATTTTTGAGTATTTTGAATTTTCAGCTTATTTGGTGTTAATTGCAATATCGTTCTTTCGATAGATTTCTCGACGATACGAGCGTATTTATGAGTGTAATCTGAGATTGAACAAGTGGTACAACAAAGGTGTGAGCACCCTCATCTTGATCATATTGCTCATACTGATTGTAAAATGTTTTGTATGGTTTTAATCTCTCAATTGCATGCAATTTTGAAAAGTATGTTTGTGGGTAGAAGTAGTTAATTCCCTACTTGCTGCATTGGCTCTCCTTTGAATGTTGATTACCCTTTTACCTTGAATGATTAAGGCTATATGTTATATGGGATTGTTTGCTAATTTGTAGACCGATGCTTAGCTATACTAGTAGTTGTAGCCGAAAGCGGTTGATGGAGCTAGTCCATCGGCTGATGGATTGAATCGAATCTTGATGAAATTTGAGAATTATATGGATTTGATTATGTTGAATTTGAGGAAAATGTCCAGATCCTTGAATCTGATTATTATGAACTTGTTGATGGGTGGTTATTGTTGTGTGTTGGACTTGGACGGGGGATAAGGTGATGAAGGTGTGGTCCCGGATTCACGTAGCCCCGTTTGGGTATTTGAGGACCGGTCTGTGGTGTGATGAACCAAGTATTACATACAACCACACGCTAGGATAATGGCGAAGGCTTGGCTTAATAATTTGCTGTGTGTTAGCTATCAAAACACAATTAGATTGACAATTGTTATTGTTTAGGTCTAACGGTTCTCTTGTCAATCTAGTAGGGGCATGTTATATTTTTCTTTCTTGCCCTTAAGGGTCTTTTGCATTTGTGGGATGCTGCGCAAGGGACTTACTTACACAATGGGGTTCACCTATGGTGTGAGGCGCTTTCAGTTTCGTACGGGATTCTGATCCTCGGGTGGGTTGATAGTTAGGACATGACATTGTAATGGCCTTGTTATGATATCTCAGTCACACTCCTTTGGAAGAGTGCATGGCGACAGTACGAGGTATTCATATCGTGTGGGTAAAGCTGTACAACTTTGCATAGAACTAAATCTATTCGAATAGCCGTGTCCCCGGTTATGGATATCGCTTGTGGGAAAGCATGCACAGTTAGCTTATGGGAAATTAAGTTTGGGTTATGGTTGGAAATGTTACTTCATTATGTTAGTTTGTTCAGATCTAAAATGTTTTCATGAACGCGAAGTTCGCGTGTTAATTTGTTATGGAATAAATGGTGTCACGAATGAGATGTTCGTGTGTTGATTATATTTGGAGATTATACTGTTGTTGATCATTACTTACTGTTATAAAAGGTTTTCTAAATGTTTTACAAATGGCGATTTGAATCTATATTGTTTATCTAAATGCAAAACTTGCTTTATGCCGAAAATTTATTTGGAAGCCAATATGTCACCTAAATAATCTAACATACAACCACAAAGCGGAAGAATTTGAATAATTTATCATCTAATGGCATAAACAGACCAATATTCAACAGGACCAAGGCACAAAAAGATTCTGAGTTCAAATACTTATATCAAAGGTAATAAATCAACCATAACATGGAGAAGGTATCCTTCCTTCACCATCTAAGTTTAGTTATTAATGTTCATCGTTAATGAAAGTTCACAAGCAATAATAATTTAACCATAACAAGGAGAAGGTATCCTTCCTTCTCCATCTTAATTAATTTATTACAGATCATCAATTAACGAATGGAAGATAGAACTAAACATAATCTTGAACTTGAATAGGGTGATATGAATGAGTAGTGCGTGTCTACTCCCTCTCAAATGAGCCAACATCAGTGATTACCTATAAAATAAACAACGCAAGAATGAGTCCAAGACTCAGCAAGTACAGTGAGTAAATTGAACATACCACAAACATTAACAAGCCAACCTCATTGAACAATATGAAGAAATCACAGAACGGGTATTTGAATGAATGGAATGAATGGAGTGAATGGAATGAAGGGACTACACACATGCATATACGGTATTCTTTGGTGACACACCGTCGGTGTTCACCTAAGCCCGCATTTAACAAAATGCGAGGATCCAAGCCCGTATGAAGAACGTTTAAATGCGGGTGTCCCAAACCGCCCACATTGGAATGGTGGGTCTTACGTGCCCATACTGGAATTGATGGGTCTTATATATTGATCCACTCCCGTGGATTGAAACATGTATTGTGGATGCATGGTATGACATATGTATATTGAAAAGACACGCTCTCTAATCATGGAGATAGCACACATATGGAAGAAACATGAACTTAAATATTATCATGGATCTTAGAAAAACACAGGATCAACATCAAGCATTCAACATTTCCTAAATATTAAAACATCAAGGTACTTGCCTTCCGCGATGCGACGCGTTAGGAGGCAATGGTGGTGCTCCTAAACCTGAAGCCTCTCCGCCTATACAATATATATTCGAAATAAGAACAACATAAAATATGACGCTTCCATTAACATTCTACAACACCTTCCCGACAACCCACAATTAACTAGTTAGTTCTAATCTAAAAACAGATGACACGATCATAGAACTAACTCTAGACAGCAGCACGGAAACACTCATAACTAACGGTCTGGAACTCGAAACGAGGTGAGCCCAGATCCTATGGAAACTTAACAAACATATCGACTAAAACCTAGTTGGGGAGATAATCCAATTTGGCCAAAATAAATATGCTACAGGAAGATGAACTTGAATGACAGAACCTGTCCCGATGAAACGGGCAGCAGAAAATAAATTAACACAACTATTGATCTACAACTCCGATCCAGATGTTCTTTAACATTCTGGAAAGGTTACGAAATTTGATAAAAGAAACTAGTTGGGTGGAAACCCTGAATTTGCCTCTAACATGAACATATTTTAAAAGACAAAACGACAGATTAAACTAGTCAGAAATCTGGACAGCAAGAAAGAAACTAACATAACTTTTGACACAAATGTCAGAATTATATGTTCTTGGTGGCTATGGAAAGGTAAGACAATAAAATACAAATTTTATAATAGGGAGGATTCCTGATTTGGACCTTAACAACGTTCAATCTGCTACGCAAAGTGACTGCTGAGAATTAACTGATATTCTAGACAGCAGTAAACAAAAGGCCGTAACTCTCAAACCGTAACTTGGATTCAGGTGAACTTAGAGGCCATGGAAACCTGACGAAACACCCCAAAACTCTCTAGGAGAACCCAAATTCTAATTCAGCCTTAATCTATACGAAACCTGACGTACAACAGGGAACAGAAATCTGGAAATTACTGCAGCGGAACGTAGATCCACTAATCATAGCAAATAACAAATCTACGTCAACCAAAACAGCGAGGAACTCAACGTTACCCTTGAAGACCTCCAAAAGTCACAGTTCAAACCTCTTCTCCTCCTTTCTCCCCTCTTCCCCCTTCTCTTCTCCTCCTCCAACCGCCATTCTGCTGGACTTCTCCAAGAAAGAGCGACAATGGAGGTGGACCTTGAGGAGGAAGATGGGGCGCCAATGGGGAAGGGAGAGCAGGAAGGAGGTGGCCAAGGGTGAGGAGGGAAGGGAAATTCGGCCAGGGAGGTGAGCTGCAACTTGGGGAGGCAAGAAGTGGCGGCTTGGGGAGGAAAGGGGAGGAGAGAATTTCAGCTAGGGTTAGGGAAGTGGGGCAGCATGGGCTTAGGCCCAATGGACGAAAATCCCCCGTCTTGGCCCACTCTTGGCCGGCCCCAAGGATGTACAAGCCTGGGTCGAAGGCCCAAATCCAAAATTTCCCCCAAAACTCTGAATTCTAATTTAATTTTCTTTCCCGATTAAATTCTCTCTAATCGAAAAACGGGGTATTACAGGTACAATAACTAAAAGGATCCAGTGCCACCTAAGTATATCGCTATAGTCATTAAACCTATGTTCGTGTTGCGTATAAAGTGCAAATGAAATTTATATAGCAAGTAGTGAAGCACTTACCTCTGGTTGTAGGGCACCAGTATGTAGTCCTTGTCACGGTGAGCAAGCGACCCCTTCGTTATGTATTTCTTGACGTAGGATGCGTTTAGGTTGATGCATTGCTCAGAGATCAAATGTGGGTCGAGGAAACCCACTGGTTCTCACGATCGTCGGGCTTCTTGCATTATGTATCTATATATAAGCAATGAGTTATGATATTTATCGGTATTGCGTGAATGTAGAACTTGATTGTACACACTTACAGTGTCTAGCATCATAGAAGTGAGGCATTGAGGGCATCGAGGTTGAATAGATCAAATAAGTCTTCGAAGCCCATGGGTAAATAGCTCGGCTTGTGGAGGAAATGGTTCTCTGTGTAGCTAACAGTGAATCTAGTAGGCCGGTCTTCCCTCGCCTCGTTGGTTTGCCGCATGTACCAGGCATGCAAAGTCCCGCAAGCCAAACCAACATGTCATAACATTGTGTCGGAGACCAACGATATTTTGAGGGAGAACGTCCTGGGCTTGTGAGGTGCCTTATTCTTCTTTGATTTGGCCTTAGCGCCTAGCCCGCTACACGTCTTCCCAGAAGATGACTCGGCATGCTTTTCTTGTTTCTTCGGCGCCGTCTCCACGGTAGCCGATACGGAGGCCTTCTGAAGCAGGGGTTGAGGTGGAGTCATTGAGGGTTCTGTTGGAGAGGCATGACCGTGTGGAGATCACGACACTACAAGCACGTTAATCTTCTTTGATTTTTGCCTTAGCGCCTCGCGTGATATAAGTCTGGGGGGGGGGGGATGACTCAGCACACTTTTCTTGTTTCTTCGACGTTGTCTCCATGGGAGCCAATACAGAGACCTTCTGAAGTGGGGGTTGAGGTGCAGTCATTAAGGGTACTGTTGGAGAGGCATGGTCGTAGTGTGGAGATTGTGGCATTGCAGGAAGGGCGATGTCCCTCTTGGGCCACTGGACATAAGTGTACAAGACATCCCTTAGTGTTATGATGTCTTTATTCGGACGCTTCTCTAGCGGGAAGGCCATAAAATTATCATGTACCATGTCCACCTGGACGTTGGCATAACCTTGTGCTAGCTGGGCACCGTGCACCATTTTCCATTCCTAGCATGGAAGCATCACCCCCCGCCCAACCTCAATAGAAATGGACCCAACCAGCCTCATTTGGAGCCTGCAAAATGATACACAATTAGCTAAGGCGTCCTACAGGTCTATCTTTGGAGCATTCCAGAGATGTACATTACCTGGATGATGTCGATAGGTAATTGGACTTCGCCAAGTTCAGAAAGTGCAAGCATGGACGTGACGCTACTCCGACGTTAAGGGGGACTGTCTCCCAAAATCACAGGGGCGGCTTGCGACCGGTTGATAAGTTGATTTATTTGTTCCTACAATGATGTTATCTGTCCTTAAATATGTGTACTAATCTGTGCACTAATCTTCTCTTCCAACTGTGCCTCACGCTCGGCCCTGGATCTCTTCCAACTCCTATACGCCTCGGAGTCGTGTGGGAATCCATGCTTCTAAGGTATGTAAACCCCAAGGCCTCGCGTGCGACCCGGATGCTCCTTGTTTCCCAGGGTCGTGGATAGTATATCCTTCTCCCTGACTACTTCGAAGGAGCCTTGGGAAGATTGGGTACTCAATGTTTGCTACAAGAGGCCATCATGTTATTTTAGACCCTATGAAGTTATGGACTTATTAACAACTAGGTAGTTCAACATATCTTACCAGACATTGGGACACTCCCTCGTCTACTGGGTTTGTGAAAGAGATGGCACCCAACAATGTGGTTGAGGCCCTCGCTCTTAACTAGTTTCAGGCGTGCTCGTCTATGATCCCGATGAATGGCGGGGAGACCTCTGACCGGATCGCCTCATCATCATCACTGATCCATTGCAGGAGTTTACCCATGTACCCATTAGTGTCGAGTCTATGGGGGTGAGTGTTTTGTGCCTGGATAGCCTAGTGCGCTGCACTTTGATGCTGAAATTTGGCTGTCGTCTTCATTTGCACAAAGGTGTCCCATGTATCCGACGACATGCTATGATACTTCATGCAGGGCATCTACTCCTTGTTCACGTACTCCATGACAAGCTTGCTCTTGAAGGTATTCCACACTTTTTCCATCGCGAGGAACGCCTGCCATGGCACGAGTCCATGGACTTTTGCTGGTATCACGAATGACGTTGTAATTTCAGTCCACAGCTGCGCTTTCTGTACATCCATCAGATCCTTCCATCTCTGTGTGGTGATGGGGACCTGTTCCCTTCCAAGTATACCGCAGGTGGTCCGGAATGCTGCCACTACTTTCTTGGGAAGCAGAGGGACCTTAGCGGTATTGACGACCGTGATGGTCATTTGGCCCTCAGGCATTTTTGATATTCCTCTGCCATCTCGCTTAGGTACATCTTTCCTCGGATATCCATACACATTTGGCGACGTCGATGGCGGCAGCAAAGACTGTGCGGATGCCATCTTGCTTACTTGATATCTATGGAAACTAGGAATGTAATGCAACTCAACATAGTTAGCATAAGGTAAGTGACTCAATGGCATCACTGTAAGATTAACTCAATGGTATTTCTGTAAGATTGACAACAAAATAAATCAACATAATGCTCATATTTAGATTGTTATTTATTGCTCTCCGATGTCGGGCTGCTCAAGATGTATTCTTGGCCTCCTCGCCACTTGGGTCAAAATTCTATCACAAATTAAATACGACAATTACTCTAAAATAAATTAGGCCTTGAGCTTTACAAATTCTTGCTTTGTCTAATCTAACACTTTAAAAAAAATTATCAGTTGAGAGTTCACAGTCAATATTTCAACTAAACAATAATCAAAGTGAACCACAGTGAGCCGAAGCTACCAACAGAATCGAGCAAAATAACTAGACAACATCAACATAATGAAACCGAGTGATATGATGAGCAGAAATAACATGACACAATATTAGATAATCCAAAGCGGTGAGCTCGTACCTCCCACAACATTACTAAGCAATATCTCCTAGTTATATAGTCAATCAAATCAGCATAATTTAAAACTTCTACTAGCACAATCCAAAGCAGTGAGGTCGTACCTTGGCGGGAGGCGTGGACAAAGAGGGAGTCGAGGTTGGGGGTCACAGAGGGAGGACACCGGTACGGGGAGGAGGCGCGGGGATTAAGGCGGCATAGGGGAGGAGTACAGCACGAGGACGATGGTGAGAAGAGAGGAGGCTCAAGAGGAACATGGGAAGTAAGGACGTCGGCGCGGGGATGACGGCGGCGTAGGGGAGGAGGATGGTACGGGACGACGGCGTGGAGAGAGGAGGCTAGGGGGAACACGGGAAGTAAGGGCACTAGGGAGGTGGATGGGGGAGTGAGCTCTGAGGAGTAAGAACGCAAATCCTAGTGGGCCCTACTTATAAAGGGATATCACAGACGGTTCTCACAAAGAACTGTCTGTGATATAGAAATATCACAAACGGTTCTATTCTAAGACCGTCTGTGATAAGTATCATAGACGGTTCTATTATGGAACCATCTGTGATCCTTAGCGCAGGTGGAGGGAAATTTTTGGATGCGTGCGCGGGGGCTCTTGTGTGGGAGGCAAAATATTTTGGTGCCTGTGATAGTTCCTTCTATAGCTAGATATATCACAGATGGTTTGTTCCACTAAACCACCTGTAATAGTTCCTTCTATAGCTAAATAATATTCTATTTTTCGGCTAGCCTTAGGAAACGCTAGGCATGCGCTCTGAAAATAAGAAAGCAGATACGATCACTGATGGAATAATTTTTTAATTAGTGAATCAATTACAATTGAATAATTTCTTAATTATATGCCGAGTTTAATTCTTAATTACAATGGAACAATTTTCCAAATATGTGTTCGCCGTGTTTAATTCCACTTAGCTATTTCGTTTGAAAAAAATAGCCCTTCATGATGATCGACGCGCATATAGCTAGCTTCCTCACTGGGTTCTTCCTCGAGCCTGATGCCGTCTCCAAAAGGAGGCAACTCGTCAAATTGATTGTACTCTTCCTCATCCACGATATTCTCAACTCAGACAATCCTTATTTTTCCATGAAGAAATACGTGACGGTTCTTATTTGCTGGGTCCTTTACGTAAAAAACTTGAACAACTTGCTTAGCGAGTACGAATGGTTCATCCTTGTATCCGACACATTCGAGGTCCATAGTAGTGACACCGTACTTGTCAACCTTCACACCCTGTGGAAGTTGTTGGAAATATGCCCTAGAGGCAATCATAGAGATGATTATATTTCATTATGTTCATGACATTGGATAATGTGTTATCTTGTTCCTAGAATAATATTGTTAATATTTATTATCAAGTACGTGACTTGGTTGTGAAACTCTATATTTCTGCGATAATTATTCTTACACGATCCTTGGTCGTAAACATATGAGGACACATATGAATAGACTAGCATATGTATTGGTTGATGACTATGTTTCACGAGTCATAGATATGGAGATATCAAACCAATAATATGGACACATGTTAGAGAACATGATGTTGGATAAGACCCACCTTGAGGCACTATTGAGATTGTTATGAATCTATGTGTCATTAGTTGGTCTCAAGCAATGATGATGTATAATCCTTAGACACGAGATCGGCATGGTTTCCTACATGTGTAAGAGCACTCTTAGGGGTTGCCAAACGCTACACCGTAATCGGGTAGTTATAAAGGTAGCTTTGGGTATGCTCTGAAACATGGAGAGGAATGTGACTGGTCGGATATGGGATTTGCCCTCCTAACATAACAGAGAGATGTCTGGGCCCCTCGTTGTGATCGGATAAAGAAAGTGCATGGCCATGCCACTAGTAGTCGAAGTGTTCGACCACATAAGGTTATCGATACTCAATCGAGAAAGTATTGAGCAGATCCATGGATGACACAACATCTCACCTGGAGTTCAACCAGATATCGTGAGGCAAAGGGAGAATACATGAGTAGGTCACTTAGTTCGACCGACTACCGATCGGGTCGTATGGAGATACAAGCAAGTCATAGGCTGGTCGAGCGTAATCACAGAGTGGTGAAACCAAGTCGTAAGGAGTTCTGAGTTGGTCGTGATCAAATCTGAACTGGTCAGTATAGAGATAGGACCTGGTCGTAAGTGATGAGGACCTGGTCGTATATCATATTGCATTAAGGTTCGTCCGATATAATTTGTGTGTTTTAGGAATCGATATGTTACTGCTAGGAGCCGCTTCGACTCGTGATCGGAAGCGGTTTCGAATCACAACCGAACTACACATGAACCTCTGTGGTCACACACTTAACGGGTTGGAACAAACCAAGACGAATCTGACTAAATGGCGTGTGGGATAGGATCCGGCCACGAGCACTATATAAGGAGGTGCATGAGGCTATTGGGAAAGATGCGTGAAACACCATCGAAACCCTAGCCGCCATCTCCTTGAGAGCTCCACCGTGCGACTTGGTGCTGGCACACCGACGTTCGGTTGTTCCTTCCCTGGACGTGTGGATACCATAGAGGCGCTACTACGATTGTTGCGCTTGAGGACGATCCGCGATCTTCACAAGGAACCATAAGCGTTCTTTGGAGGAGCGATCGACTCATTTGGGCGTTAGACGATCGACTACGACCGCTTCATCGACGCGCTCTTCGTTGGACCAGACTGCTCCAATCCTTCTTCCGCTGCTCTGCGCGTCTGTTGGTAACGATCTGTGATCATCTACTTGCATGGCTTCCTGGTTTGCGTGGTAGAAATTTTTGTTTGTAGCTATCGTAGCCTACCCCGTGACCCAACAGAAGTTTGACACAATGGCACCGAAATAGGGGGATCTTGAAAAGTACGTAGTCGAGCTCCCAAATCTCCTCTACGAACCCATAGTAGGAGCTCAACCCAGTGGTATTGAACTACTCGCGTGTGAGCACCCGGATTTATTAAGCTCATAATACTTAGTCATCCAATTGACCCTAGTATTATCAACCGAATAAACCCAGTCTCGAGAGATGTATACTCCCCAGAATGCAGTATACATACCTCACAACAAAAGAATATATCAATTCCATACAACACATAGTACATAAGCAACAAACCAAAAGTTAATAATAATAAGGAATAGGTTATTACAAAAGAGGGGCCTTCTGGCCAAATAACAACAAGAACTACAAAGAAAACAGTGGAAGCAAAAGTGCCATAAAGATGGCTATAACACAAAGCCAATTAGTGTGCCTTAATCCCTAGGCATCTGACCGGACCGCCAAGCTAGTCGTTGAAGAAGCTGCAACACGTAGCACAAAAGAGAGGCTCTTGGAGCTCACCTCCTTCCTCTGCAACAAAAGCCACAAAAATACCACAACCACGGGCAGATGAGTACATAAAGTACTCCGCAAGACTTACGTGTGAGATAACAGAACTATAAATAGCTACATGCAAGCTTTATGTAAGTGGAGGTTGTATGTCTCATTTAGCATAAAGCAACATTTATTTGCAATAACATAATAGATTGAAGGCAATTTGGCAAAGCATTTTAAATGTTGAAGTAACAACGAGATAGTAACATAGTAACAACAACAAGATCAACACAGAAGTGACTAACCCAATAGTCACCACAACAATAGCATGAACTCCCGTTCATACCAACCATGTCAAGTTTTAATTAAAGGTTGTAGTCTAATTCTCACGGAAATAACCAAGCGTGTCCATAACCTAGGGCGAGGCTATTGAATAGTTTTATCCTGCGGGGGTGTACCAATGTACCCACACGTCGCACCGCCTTTCCTTTAAGCACACTACCTTTGGTATGCTTGCAGGCAGCTAAGTCCTATGAGACATTTCCAATGGGCGATGCTAATTCGACCAAGACAACCCACGGGATAAGGACCCAATGGACAGCCTAACCGCCTGCCAACGCTCCATTCCCACACCACACACACACACATTTTATCTTTAAAACACACCAACCGAAGCGACCCCAATTAGCACCGCCCAAAGTACTTAGTCAAGAGAGGTCCCATATCCCCCTCGTGTGGTTAGCACGCATAATTGCTTGGATCAATGGCGCAAGAATTCGGTCCTTGTTGACTCAGGCATACCACCACATCCAAAAACCACACCATCCATCCAATATGCCCAAGTCTAAATCAATCTTTTATTTTCAGTTTTTGATTTTACAAATTAATCAAAGCACAAGTGCTGGACATATAGGAGTAATAATCAGTTTTGAGTGATCAAGACCATCAACTAAGTCGATGATCGCCCATAACTACCGAAAACTAAGCATGTCTAAGCCATTTAAATCGAAACTACTAAGTGATAAGAGCTCATCCAACGAGCTCCCACCACAGCAAATAACCTAGGCTCAGGGTAGTAGAGGATAAACAATTCCTACAGATTATGCAACTATAGGCTTGCTAGCGATATTTTAACACAAAGTAGCATGCATACATACAAGTAAAACAATATATTAAGCTTTAAAGTAATGGGACAATGATGGAAATGATCAAACTGCTTGCCTTGTTGTTGCTGGTCAAGTTGTGGCAGAGGGTCACTCTCGGGATCACCACAAATGTCGAAGCCTAACGGAAAAGCGATAAAGAACCGATAAGAACGACGAAAGACCAAAAAGACGTAACAGAGAACTTCTCCGAATGCTATGAAAATTTTACAGCAGCAAGACAATGATTTATCATGAATTTAGCAACATGAACCAATTGATTTGGATTCTTAATGCAAAAGATATGATGAAATCGATTCTGCTCAGCCTATATAATTAGAAATATGTTACTGTTCATTGCAAAATTTTCTAGAATAGAAGTGAAGCTGAAATTTTTACTGTGAAACCAGCACCTCATGAGATGAATAACACAATTGAGTTCACCTCATTTGGAGCTATTATGCACTTTCTACAAATTTTCAAAAACAAGAACTTGAACAAAATTATAATGCACAAGTCCTCATTTTTATAACAGCAACATGCTCAAAACTAATTTTCACAGTGAGTTCACTAATAGAGGAAACCAACAAAGTTGGTCTCACCCAAAAATAATCTCAGAGCATTAGTTATGTATTTTACAAGTTAAGCATTAATTTGAGTGTACACTTAAAGTTAGTTTTAAAATCTAATGGCAAAACTGTGCTCTGGAGCTGAACCCAACTTACAATCATTTTTGGATTAAAGTCAAGTTCAATACAGAGCTAACACAATTTGAATGACCTCATTTGGATTTAGAATGAATTAGATATGAACTTCTAAAGTTATACCTTATTTCAGTTCACAATTTTAACAGATCACTGGAATTCTAAAAACCCTAAAGACATGGGAGGTCATAAGCGGCTCAGATCACACGGGGGAGGTCCTCAACGGTTGAGATCTTCCAAAGGAAGATCCAAACTATCAAGATCTCCCCGAGGAAGATCTACATCGCCGAGACCTCACAGGGAGGTCCGGGCGATCTAGATGTTCCAAGGGAGGACTTTGATGATCCAGATCGTCCGAGGGAGGACCTTGACGGTCAAGATCTACCCGGGAGGTCATGAGCGGTGAGATGACCTAGGGAGGTCCTAAGGGAGGTCCTAACGTCCACAGACCTCCGTGGAGGTCAGGACGGCCACGATAGTGCAAGGGGAGGTCTTGGGCGCTCAGATCTCCTCGGAGGAGGTCATGGGCGCCCCAGAGCTCGACGACGCTGCTGCGATGCTTGGACAAGGGATAAATGCGCGCGGGACAACAAGGAGGTCCGCGCGCGGGAGGTCTGAAATGCGCGCAAGGGGAGGATTGAATGCAGTTAAGACACGCCAATGATTTCAATGATTTGAGCACATGATTAGTGCCTTAAACACGACAAATCTCTGTCCTAAAAATGACAACAGCGCCGCCGATTTGTCCGACAAAGTCCCGAGCTCAAAGATGTAGTCATCGCCGGCGATCTGAGACCTCATGGCGACATCAATGGTACCGTTGGGTCCGCAATAACCATGCGCACCCAATGGACCTCCTCTCAACGGCGGCGACGGCCTTGAACGCTGGCGAGCCGGAGAGGACAACGAAGGCAAACACTGCCAAAATCCAAAATGCAAAAGGAAGCTCGCGCGACATTCAAGCGTGTGTTCGAATAAAAAGCTCGCGAACGGCATACATGCGGGTGCCCAGCTAAGGACTATTAGGGAGTACCGGAGGTCCTAAGGTCTTTGAGGAGGTCGAGGAAGGAGGACCGGTCTTGGGGAGGAAGTGTGCTCCACGGCCAACGCTTGACTCAAGCTCCACTATGTCCCCTCTGCAAATGCCCAACAAATCAAGTTAGGACTTGGTCCCGGAGGGTAGGGCACAAATGGAAGCAAGGAGAAAGGAGGAAAACTCCAGGGACCCTTGTCCACCGAGGAGCTTCAAGCTTCTCAACAATGGCGGCCAAGAGAGCTTTGGTGGTTTAGAGCTCACAAGCACGGGGGTGCAAGCAAGGGGATAATGGTGTGCAAAGGAAGCCAAAGAAACAGTGGGGGAGGCTTTATACTAGGGCACAGGAGGTCATAGACCCCGGGTTAAGCTCTTGGTGAGCTTGGCCCATGGCTGGTCTAGGGTTTGGACATGATGTAAAGTTGACAGGGCACCTTATGCAGATTGGAGGCGGAAAGTCGGCAGACAATTAATCTTGGTCGACAAGGGAGTTGTTATAAGGTACATAGTGGACAGACACGCATTAACTCCCTCGCTCAGGAACACGCATGCGTGACCAAGGAAGGAGAAGAACAGGGGAGGTCATTTTGACCGTTGGATAAGACGGGGAGGTCCTGGCCCTCCGATGTGGTTTTTGAACCGTTACGCCTAAATGGTGGGAGGAGGTCCCAGCCACACGATCAAGGATGGGGAGGTCGTGGCCCTCCGATTTCCTTAATGTGTATCTTGCGTGGGAAAATGGGATTAGGAGGTCCAAGGCGTTGGATCTCAATCCAGCAGTGCGGACCTCTGTGAGGTCTTAACCGCACATGAACTTGAGAACACGAGGGGAGGTCATGGCCTTAGGATTCAAATCAAGGGCACACAACCAAAAGGACGGTTCGAGGCTTTGCGTGAAGCGAGGGAGGTCAAGACCTTTGGATTTTGATCCAACGGTGGTGATCAAGACAGGAGGTCTGAGCCTCGTGGCGTGGCGCAAAGGAGGTCTTGAGCTTGCGCAACACACAAGGAGGTCATGGCCATTAGATTTAGATCTAAGGGCAACGACCTCACGTCTTGCTGGAGATCGATGCGCATAAGACAAGGAGGAGGTCGTGGCCGTGGATTTTAATCAGCGGTGCACAACACGAGATAGGGGAGGTCTTGTGCGTTGGATATTTTGAGGGAGGTCGTGGGTGTTGGATCGATCCAACGGCTCGACCTCGTTTAGGTGGGAGGTTTGCTTAGTTTAACGGTGAGGGAGGTCATGGCCATGGATCTTGGATCCAAGGGCTCGACCTCAACAAGGTGGGATGTCAGAAGGATTTTGACAGCAAGTGGAGGTTTTGAGATTTAACACGGGGAGGTCATGACCGTGGATCTTTGATCCAACGGCTATGACCTGATGAGGTGAGGAGGTCCCTGCGGTGTTGACCGCGGAGGAGGTCGTGGCGGTTGGATGTTAATCCAACGGCTACGACCAGATCAAGGTGGAGAGGGAGGTCTGCTGGGGTGCAGACACGGTTGGGCTGGACCAGCTTTGCACAGCGGCTAGCCCAAGGAACAGT
Organism: Phyllostachys edulis; assembly: GCA_036346405.1. Taxonomy (NCBI): domain Eukaryota; kingdom Viridiplantae; phylum Streptophyta; class Magnoliopsida; order Poales; family Poaceae; genus Phyllostachys; species Phyllostachys edulis. The sequence goes on from CM070556.1 coordinate 38,506,788, forward strand.
GTAGGCTTTTAAATTTAGTTTTTAACAGCTGAAAATTAGCAGAATTATTTGGGATAGCAAATGAACTCCAAAATTCATGAAATTTTAACTGGAGCTTGCTGACAATGAGATTAACCTTGCATAAAATTTCCAGAGGTTATTATGCAATGCATTTTTCTCAGGAAATTCATGAAGGTTGTTCAAGGAATTGGTTTACCTCCAAAATTTATCAAACAAGTTTTACATCTTGGGATATTTTTCAGAGGGGTCCCACATCAGTTTTGGGACCAAGGAAAAATATTTCCAAATGTTTGGCACAAGATTTAGACAATTGGAAAAGGAGTTTGACTTTTGGTCAACAAGAGCTTTGTGTTTTTGGACTACACAACTCTTGGACAAGAATTACATGAGTGTTTAGGGGTTTTCAAGGTGTGAGAAAAAGTTTTAATTTCTACACATATAATTATACTTGAACAAACCCTGCTTATACAGTTGGGATGTTACAAAATCTCCCCCCCTTACGAAAATCTCGTCCCGAGATTTGGCTCACTCGGCAAAGAAAGATGGATAGTCCGCACGCAGACGATCTTCTCTTTCCCAAGTAGCCTCATCCTCAGAATGGTTCGACCACTGAACTTTAAGGAACTTGATGGTCTTATTCCTTGTCCTTCATTCAGACTCATCGAGCACGCGAACAGGGTGCTCGCGATAGGTCAAATCTTCCTGGACATCGAGAGTTTCCAACGGAGCTTCCTCAGTTGGAACACGGAGGCACTTCTTAAGCTGGGACACATGGAAAACATCATGTACCCCCTCAAGTGCAGCCGGCAACTCCAACTTATAGGCAATAGCTCCTTCTTCTCGATAACGCGGTAGGGACCGACATATCGAGGAGGCAACTTGCCCTTGACGCCGAAACGTTGATGGCCCTTCAAAGGAGAGACTTTGAGATAAACAAAGTCATTAGGCTCAAAACGCAACTCACGTCGACGGCGATCCGCATAGCTCTTTTGCCTGGATTGAGCTGTGCGCAAACGCCCACGAATGAGCTGGACTTGGCGCTCGGCCTCATTAATTGAGTCCGGGCCAAAGAGAGGTCTTTCACCGGTCTCTGACCAGTTCAACGGGGTCCTACACTTTCTCCCGTACAATGCCTCAAAAGGTGCCATGCCGAGACTGGCCTGAAAGCTGTTGTTATAAGAAAACTCGGCGAATGGCAAGCATTTCTCCCAATGCTTCCCATAGGAAAGGACACAAGCACGAAGCATATCTTCCAAAACTGGTTGACCCTCTCGGTCGACCATCGGTTTGGGGGTGAAATGCCGTGCTAAAGGTAAGACGGGTTCCCATAGCCTTTTGCAGGCTATGCCAGAAATGGGAAGTGAAGATGGAGCCACGATCAGAAACGATCGTCTTAGGCACGCCATGTAAGCTCACAATCTTAGAGACATAGAGCTCAGCTAGGCGATCGGTACGAATCTTGGTCTTGACTAGAAGAAAATGAGCCACTTTAGTCAACCGATCAATGACCACCCAAATGGCATCATTTCCCTTCGGCGACCTGGGTAGGCCGGTGATAAAATCCATTCCGATCGAATCCCACTTCCACTCCGGAATAGGCAGAGGCTGAAGCAGTCCTGCTGGACGCTGATGCTCGGCCTTGACATGACGACACACGTCGCACTCGGCAACGAACTTCGCAATCTCCCTCTTCATTCGGGTCCACCAAAATCTCTGGCGGAGATCTTGATACATCTTTGTGGCCCCGGGATGAATGGATAAAGGCGAATCATGGGCTTCGCGGAGAATTAAATTCCACAATTCCATGTCCTTTGGAACCACAAGGCGTTGCCCGAACCTCACAACACCATGCTCATCCTCAGAAAAGCACTTGGTTGTTCCGTTCTTGACATTTGCCTTGATGTGGCTCACTCCAACATCCGATTGCCGGCGGACTTGATCCGATCCACCAAGGTTGGTTGCACAACCAAGGCAGCGAGAGAACCATTCTCAACTAAACTCAAGTTGAGGCGCTGAAATTCTTCGGAAAAGAGCGGTGAAGCTCCTTGGACAACAAGGCATTGCAATGCGCTGCGACTAAGCGCATCGGCAGCGACATTAGCCTTGCCGGATGGTAGTGAATACCCATATCATAGTCCTTGATCAACTCCAACCATCTCCTTTGCACGAGGTTCAGGTCGGTTTGTGTGAACAAGTACTTTAAGCTTTTGTGATCCGAATACACTTCTAGCGACACTGATTAGGTAATGTCGCCAGATCTTAAGTGCATGAATCACAAGCAGCTAACTCCAAGTCATGAGTAGGGTAGTTGAGTTCATGAGGTCTCAATTGCCTTGATGCATAGGCCACTACCTTGCCTTCTTGCATAAGGACACAACCGAGGCCTCGACGAGAAGCATCGCAAAAGATATCGAAGCCGATGGATATCGGGAAGAACAAGAACGGGAGCGGTGGTCAAAGCGCTTCTTGAGTATTTGGAAACTTTCCTCACACTCGGCGGACCACACGAACTTCTTGTCCTTCTTGAGCAACTCCGTCATCGGCCCGCGATTTTGGAGAAGTTCTCGATAAGCGGCGATAATATCCCGCTAAACCGAGAAAACTCCGTACATCGGTGACCAAAACAGTGACTCCATGAAAGAACATCGCTGACCTTACTAGGGTCAATGGCTCGCCTCTGCTTTGAAAGAAGCGTGGCCTAAGAAAGACACTTCCTTCAACCAGAATGCACACTTGTGAACTTGGCGTCTGGTTGGTGCTCACGCAGCTTGCCTAACACCAACTTCAGATCCTCGGCATGTTCCTCATCGTTCTTGGAGTAGATAAGAATATCATCGATGAAGACCACGACAAACTTATCCAAATACTCCATGAATACCGAATTCATGAGGTTCATGAACAAGGCAGGAGCATTGGTTAAGCCGAATGACATGACGGTGTACTCGTACAAGCCGTAGCGAGTAGAGAACGCCGTCTTTGGAATATCCTCAGGTCGAATCCGAACCTGATGATATCCCACTCTCAAATCAATCTTGGAGAAAACTCGAGCTCCAGTTAATTGATCGAAGAGATCGTCGATGCGGGGCAATGGATACTTGTTCTTTACCGTCACTTCATTAAGTGGGCGGTAATCAACGCACATGCGTAAAGTACCGTCCTTCTTCTTTACGAAGATTGCTGGACAACCCCAAGGAGATGAGCTAGGGCGGATGAAACCCTTCTCTTGCAGCTCACTTAACTGCTTCTTCAACTCCACCAACTCGTTCGGTGGCATCCGATAAGGCCTCTTTGAGATAGGGGCGGTACCGGGAGCCAACTCAATGACAAACTCGAGGTCTCGAACGGGTGGCATCCCTGGAAGATCTGCGGGAAAGACATCAACAAAGTCACAAACTGTTGGGACTTCGTTAATATCTAGGCGGGCTTCGCTTCAAGCGAAGAGATGAGGACCTAGCGACTTAAAAGCGAACCCGCTCACCGGAGGACTAGATAGAGATGAGCTTCTGGCGCAATCGATTTGCCCCATGTCTTTGGGACAACCAATCCATGCCAAGAATCACATCAAGACTCATTGAATGGAGAAGGATAAGGTTTGCTAAGAACCCTACGCTTCGATCTCGATAGGAACATCCCTACACTCGATTCAGCTCTCAACTCCGAACCAGAGAGCGAATGAGTAAGCGGGACCGACAATGGAGAGAAAAGAAGCTCTACAACAATGAGAAAAGACTCGAAACAAAGGAATGAGATGCTCTGAATCAAACAAGACGAGAGCAGGGTGAGAGTTAACGAAAGTGTACCTAGCACGGCGTCGGGTGCCTCTGAGCCTCCTCTGCGGTGGTGGCGTTGACGCGACCACTACCCACGCCTTGGGTAGCCGGACGATCTTCTGGTCCTGAGATGCACCACCTCCTGGCCCACGTCCTCCATTAGGACGAGGGGCTGCTCCTGTCTTCTTAGGGCATTGGTTCGCATAATGCCCCTTCTGGTTGCAAGAGAAGCATGTGACCCCGGCAGGGTTGCGGGGGCCGCTCTCACGACTTCAGAGGTGCGTGGTCGAGACACGCGACTGCGATGAACGAGCGAGGCGAGGTAACCTCGGGCGCCGAAGAATGAGGCCGGTACCCCGAGGCGCCTCAAGCGGGACGGAGGAATCGCCTGGATGACTTATGGGCCTCCCACTTGCGCTTGTGGGAGTCCATAAGCTCTCGAGCCGCATGCTCAGCGACGATGGCCTTGTCGACCAAGGTCTGGAAATCAGGAAAGTCGATAATGGATAGCTTGTCCTTGACTCCTCGGACAAGCCACGCTGAACTTGGCACCTTAGCCATATCGGTGGCCACATCCTCGGGAGCATAACGAGCTAGATGGTTGAACTCGAGACATACTCCATGGTGAGCTCGCCTTGCTTGAGCGCAAGAAACTCCCCTTCTTGATCTCCATCAAGCGGCAGGATGTGAGCCCGACGGAAGGCGTCTGAAACTCCTCCCAAGAAGCGGTGTGGTTGCGGGCTGCATGGCGAAAGCTCTCCCACCATGACAAAGCGGCACCCTCCAGCTGGTGCGATGCGAACAGCGCCTTCTCGTGCTCCTGGCACTGCGCGATGCGGAGCTTTCGCTCCACCAGACGAAGCCAATCGTCCGCATCCAACGGGTCCTCAGACCGGGAAAAGGTAGGGGGCTGAGTACGAAGAAACTCCGCGAGTCCTCCACGCGGTGATGGGCGTTCCTTGCCCGGATCCGAAGCTCCGGTAAGTGCGGTGGTGTTGCACGCGATGGCGTCGAGAGAACTCTCTGTCATCCGCGGTTGCGCTTCGATCCAAGAAGAACCTCGGCCGTAGTCGGAGGAGGAGGAAGCTCCTCGTCCGGACCAGCTGACTGGCCTTGGCCGCTACGAGTGCGTCCGGCCATCCTTTTACAAGAAATTTTGGTTAGCAACTAGACTCGAACAACAAGGCCTTTAAAAGAAGCAAAAGCGATCGACTAGGGGAATGGAATATCACCCTAAACGAAAGCCAAAACAGCGAGTAAATTAACTTTAGAAGCTTCTAAAAGACTCTAAAAACAGCCAAGAAACACCAAAACCAAGGCTCAACTCCTCAACTCAACTAACCCGTATTGAATGAACGAGTAATTGATCGAGAAGATTAAAAATCAGATTGTAAGATGAGATCTAAAACTATTAGAGAGCAAGGTTAATGCAGCGAAATAAGTGTTAGATACTTAGCTAACTAGTATCACATCTTACCCTTTTATTCCCACAAATTTTAGTTGATTTAACCTCTCATTTTCTACCCTAATTCTGACTTGTGCTTGCTGCCCTGAAATACTTGTTGGCTGTCCAAAATTCCAGATTTGTATTTGGCTCCAAACACTTCTATTCTTCACCAAAAGGCAGCCAAGATTCCAAATTTAGGACTCTCATAAGTTATCCAAAACCCCATTAATCGATAACAACTATTTTGCAGAAGGGAAGAGAGGAAAACAACTTTTAAAACTTAAATTAGAGTGAGATGAGAAGAGAAAGCTAAGATAGATGAGGAGTAAAATCTGAGAATTTTCTTAAGCTTTCAAAACTCATTTGATACTTTGAAATTAGGTTTTCAAAATATCCTAAAGACGACCAAGCTTGCGTTACTACGGTCAGAACGGCTCTGATACCAACTTTTGTGAGCACCCGGATTTATTAAGCTCATAATACTTAGTCATCCAATTGACCCTAGTATTATCAACCAAATAAACCCAGTCTCGAGAGATGTATACTCCCCAGAATGCAGTATACATACCTCACAACAAAAGAATGTATCAATTCCATACAACACATAGTACATAAGCAACAAACCAGAAGTTAATAATAATAAGGAATAGGTTATTACAAAAGAGGGGCCTTCCGGCCAAATAACAACAAGAACTACAAAGAAAACAGCGGAAGCAAAAGTGCCATAAAGATGGCTATAACACAAAGCCAATCAGTGTGCCTTAACCGCTAGGCATCTGACCGGACCGCCAAGCTAGTCGTCGAAGAAGCTGCAACACGTAGCACAAAAGAGAGGCTCTTGGAGCTCACCTCCTTCCTCTGCAACAAAAGCCACAAAAATGCCACAACCACGGGCAGATGAGTACATAAAGTACTCCGCAAGACTTACGTGTGAGATAACAGAACTATAAATAGCTACATGCAAGCTTTATGTAAGTGGAGGTTGTATGTCTCATTTAGCATAAAGCAACATTTATTTGCAATAACATAATAGATTGAAGGCAATTTGGCAAAGCATTTTTAAATGTTGAAGTAACAACGAGATAGTAACATAGTAACAACAACAAGATCAACCTGGAAGTGACTAACCCAATAGTCACCACAACAATAGCATGAACTCCCCGTTCATACCAACCATGTCAAGTTTTAATTAAAGGTTGTAGTCTAATTCTCACGGGAAATAACCAAGCGTGTCCATAACCTAGGACGAGGCTATTCGAATAGTTTTATCCCTGCAGGGATGTACCAATGTACCCACACGTCAGACCGCCTTTCCTTTAAGCACACTACCTTTGGTATGCCAAGACGGCTAAGTCCTACGAGACATTTCCAATGGGCGATGCTAATTCGACCAAGACAACCCACGGGATAAGGACCCAATGGACAGCCCTAACCTACCGCCTTGCTCCATTCCCACACCACACACACACACATTTTATCTTTAAAACACACCAACCGAGCGACCCCAATTAGCACCGCCCAAAGTACTTAGTCAAGAGAGGTCCCATATCCCCTCGTGTGGTTAGCACGCATAATTGCTTGGATCAATGGCGCAAGAATTCGGTCCTTGTTGACTCGGGCATACCACCACATCCAAAACCACACCATCCATCCAATATGCCCAAGTCTAAATCAATCTTTTATTTTCAGTTTTGATTTTACAATTAATCAAAGCACAAGTGCTGGACATATAGGAGTAATAATCAGTTTTGAGTGATCAAGACCATCAACTAAGTCGATGATCGCCCATAACTACCGAAAACTAAGCATGTCTAAGCCATTTAAATCGAAACTACTAAGTGATAAGAGCTCATCCAACGAGCTCCCACCACAGCAAATAACCTAGGCTCATGGTAGTAGAGGATAAACAATTCCTACAGATTATGCAACTATAGGCTTGCTAGCGATATTTTAACACAAAGTAGCATGCATACATACAAGTAAAACAATATATTAAGCTTTAAAGTAATGGGACAATGATGGAAATGATCAAACTGCTTGCCTTGTTGTTGCTGGTCAAGTTGTGGCAGAGGGTCACTCTCGGGATCACCACAAATGTCGAAGCCTAACGGAAAAGCGATAAAGAACCGATAAGAACGACGAAAGACCAAAAAGACGCAACAGAGAACTTCTCCGAATGCTATGAAAATTTTACAGCAGCAAGACAATGATTTATCATGAATTTAGCAACATGAACCAATTGATTTGGATTCTTAATGCAAAAGATATGATGAAATCGATTCTGCTCAGCCTATATAATTAGAAATATGTTACTGTTCATTGCAAAATTTTCTAGAATAGAAGTGAAGCTGAAATTTTTACTGTGAAACCAGCACCTCATGAGATGAATAACACAATTGAGTTCACCTCATTTGGAGCTATTATGCACTTTCTACAAATTTTCAAAAACAAGAACTTGAACAAAATTATAATGCACAAGTCCTCATTTTTATAACAGCAACATGCTCAAAACTAATTTTCACAGTGAGTTCATTAATAGAGGAAACCAACAAAGTTGGTCTCACCCAAAAATAATCTACAGAGCATTAGTTATGTATTTTACAAGTTAAGCATTAATTTGAGTGTACACTTAAAGTTAGTTTTAAAATCTAATGGCAAAACTGTGCTCTGGAGCTGAACCCAACTTACAATCATTTTTGGATTAAAGTCAAGTTCAATACAGAGCTAACACAATTTGAATGACCTCATTTGGATTTAGAATGAATTAGATATGAACTTCTAAAGTTATACCTTATTTCAGTTCACAATTTTAACAGATCACTGGAATTCTAGAAACCCTAAAGACATGGGAGGTCATAAGCGGTTCAGATCACACGGGGGGAGGTCCTCAACGGTTGAGATCTTCCAAAGGAAGATCCAAACTATCAAGATCTCCCCGAGGAAGATCTACATCGTCAGGACCTCACAGGGGAGGTCTGGACGGTCTAGATGTTCCAAGGAGGACTTTGATGGTCCAGATCGTCGAGGAGGACCTTGACGGTCAAGATCTACCCGGGAGGTCATGAACGGGTGAGATGACCTAGGGAGGTCCTAACGTCCGCTGCACCTCCAGGAGGTCCGGACGGCCACGATAGCACAAGGGGAGGTCTTGGACGCTCCAGATCTCCTCGGAGGAGGTCATGGACGTCCCAGAGCTCGCGACGCACGCACATGCTTGGACAAGGGATAAATGCACGCGGGACAACAAGGAGGTCCGCGCGCGGGAGGTCTTAAATGCGCGCAAGGGGAGGATTGAATGCAGTTAAGACACGCCAATGATTTCAATGATTTGAGCACATGATTAGTGCATTAAACGCGACAAATCTCTGTCCTAAAAACGACAACAGCGCCGCCGATTTGTCCGACAAAGACCCGAGCTCAAAGATGTGGTCATCGCCGCGATCTGAGACCTCATGGCGACATCCAATGGTACCGTTGGGTCCGCAATAACCATGCGCACCCAATGGACCTCCTCTCAACGGCGGCGACGGCCTTGAACGCCGGCGAGCCGGAGAGGACAACGAAGGCAAACACTGCCAAAATCCAAAATGCAAAAGGAAGCTCCGCGCGACATTCAAGCGTGTGCCCGAATAAAAGCTCCGCAACGGCATACATGCGGGTGCCCAGCGCTAAAGGACTATCAGGGAGTACCTGGAGGTCCTAAGGTGCTGAGGAGGTCGAGGAAGGAGGACGGTCTTCGGGAGGAAGGGTGCTCCACGGCCAACGCTTCAGCTCCGAGCTCCACTATGTCCCCCTCTGCAAATGCCCAACAAATCAAGTTAGGACTTGGTCCCAGAGGGTAGGGCACAAATGGAAGCAAGGAGAAAGGAGGAAAACTCCAGGGACCCTTGTCCACCGAGGAGCTTCAAGCTTCTCAACAATGGCGGCCAAGAGAGCTTTGGTGGTTTAGAGCTCACAAGCACGGGGGTGCAAGCAAGGGGATAATGGTGTGCAAAGGAAGCCAAAGAAACAGTGGGGGAGGCTTTATACTAGGGCACAGGAGGTCATAGACCCCGGGTTAAGCTCTTGGTGAGCTTGGCCCATGGCTGGTCTAGGGTTTGGACATGATGTAAAGTTGACAGGGGGGGCAGCCTTGTACAGACTGGAGGGCGGAAAGCTGAGCAGCAATTAATGCGGGTCAGCAAGGGAGCTGTTATAAGGTACATAGTGGACAGACACGCATTAACTCCCTCGCTCAGGAACACGCATGCGTGACCAAGGAAGGAGAAGAACAGGGGAGGTTATTTTGACCGTTGGATAAGACTTCGGGGAGGTCCTGGCCCTCCGATGTGATTTTTGAACCGTTACGCCTAAATGACTGGGAGGAGGTCCCAGCCACACGATCAAGGATGGGGAGGTTGTGGCCCTCCGATTTCCTTAATGTGTATGCGCACGTGGGAAAATGGGATTAGGAGGTCCAAGGCGTTGGATCTCAATCCAAGTCTTGGACCTCTGTGAGGTCTTAACCGCACATGAACTTCAGAACCTGAGGGGGAGGTCATGGCCTTAGGATTCAAATCCAAGGGTACACAACCAAAAAGGACGGTCTGAGGCTTTGCGTGAAGCGCGAGGGAGGTCAAGACCTTTGGATTTTGATCCAACGGTGGTGATCAAGACAGGGAGGTCTGAGCCTCGCGTGGCGCAAAGGAGGTCTTGAGCTTGCGCAACACACAAGGGAGGTCATGGCCATTAGATTTAGATCTAAGAACAACGACCTCACGTCTTGTGGAGATCGATGCGCATAAGACAAGGAGGAGGTCGTGACCGTGGATTTTAATCAGCGGTGCACAACACGAGATAGGGGAGGTCTTGTGCGTTGGATATTTTGAGGGGAGGTCGGGCGCTGGATCGATCCAACGGCCACGACCTCGTTTAGGTGGGAGGTTTGCTTAGTTTAACAGTGAGGGAGGTCATGGCCATGGATCTTGGATCCAAGGGCTACGACCTCAACAAGGTGGGATGTCCAAGGATTTTGACAGACAGTGGAGGTTTTTGAGATTTAACACATTGTGGGAGGTCATGACCGTGGATCTTTGATCCAACGGCTATGACTCGATGAGGTGAGGAGGTCCTTGCGGTGTTGATCGCGGAGGAGGTCGTGGCGGTTGGATGTTAATCCAACGGCTACGACCAGATCAAGGTGGAGAGGGAGGTCTGCTGGGTGCAGACACGGTTGGGCTGGACCGACTTTGCACAAATAGCTAGCCCAAGGAACAAATGTAGGCTTTTAAATTTAGTTTTTAACAGCTGAAAATTAGCAGAATTATTTGGGATAGCAAATGAACTCCAAAATTCATGAAATTTTAACTGGAGCTTGCTGACAATGAGATTAACCTTGCATAAAATTTCCAGAGGTTATTATGCAATGCATTTTTCTCAGGAAATTCATGAAGGTTGTTCAAGGAATTGGTTTACCTCCAAAATTTATCAGACAAGTTTTACATCTTGGGATATTTTTCAGAGGGGTCCCACATCAGTTTTGGGACCAAGGAAAAATATTTCCAAATGTTTGGCACAAGATTTAGATAATTGGAAAAGGAGTTTGACTTTTGGTCAACAAGAGCTTTGTGTTTTTGGACTACACAACTCTTGGACAAGAATTACATGAGTGTTTAGGGGTTTTCAAGGTGTGAGAAAAAGTTTTAATTTCTACACATATAATTATACTTGAACAAACCCTGCTTATACAGTTGGGATGTTGCATCGCGAAACGCATATATGCGGACACCGCGCGCTGTTCTAAACTGTGTTCTTCCTATCCTGAGCCGTCGTATAAAATATGTACCCATTTATGTCGTATCCTTGCCATGTCATAATTGCAAATTTTGGGCTTTTGGCCAACCATTGCAGCATATCATCACTTGAAGACCTCCAAGTGAATCACACCTTTAACCATTGATGGAACTGACAGTTGTGTTGTCTCGTGATCCAAACCTCTGGCCGGCTTGGATTCTGTTGGCATACCATATCTTTGTGCTCGTCGATGTACTGAGACATTTGTGTCATGTTTTGCAAGACCATGAAATAGGCATGAGCGTACGTATCCAGATCGGGAGTGATCGCTTTTCTTCCGATGGTCTTGATACCCTCCAGCCTTCCCTCATGACGAGATAGAGGCACACCTATCGGTTCCACCTGAGACATGTAGTCGATGCAGAACTCAATGTCCTCTTCGATTGCATAACCTTCGATGATGTTGCCCTTCGGCCGAGATCGATTCCATACATAGGACTTGAGAATTCGCATGTACCTATCGAATGGGTACGTATGACGTAGGAACATAGGGCCGCATATCTTTATCTCTTTCACAAGGTGAAAAATGAGATGGACCATAATATAAAAAAATGACGGAGGGAAATACATCTCAAGATGACATAGAGTCATCACCACCTCGGCGTGCAGAGTATCTAGTCCTTGGGGATCGATGACTTTTTGAGCAATTGAGTTAAAGAAATAACACAGCCTCCTAATTTCCACTCGGACCTTGTTCGGCAAAATACTTCTAATTGCAATAGGAAGCATTTGTTTCATCAGCACATGACAATCATGAGACTTCATACCAATTAATTTTAAATCTTTCATAGAAACAAGTTTCTTCATGCTGGCAGAGTAACCGGATGAAACTTTCACACTGTGTAAGCTCTGGTACAGTTCCTTTCTCTCGTCCTTGGACAGATTGTAGCAAGCTGGGGGAAGGTACATTCATCCTTTATCGGTCTCTTTCAGTGCTAACTCGGTCCTTATGTTCATATCAACCAAGTCACACCGTGCGTTGATACCATTCTTTGTTTTATCACGAATGTTCAGTAAGAGACCAATCAAGCTATCACATATATTCTTCTCCTCGTGCATGACATTGATGCAGTGGTGAACATCTAAGTGCTCCCAATAAGGTAAGTCCCAAAAAAATTGATCACTTCTTCCAGATGTTCTTCTGACGGGTCCTCAATTTACGTCCCTTTCCAAGCACAACATCGATATCCTTAACCATATCATAGACCTCTTTCCCTCTAAAAGCCATTGGAGCTAAACCATCCTCCTTATTTCCATCGAATTATTTCTTCATCTTGCGGTATGGGTGATACTTGGGAAGGAACCTACGGTGATGCATGTACACAGCTTTGTGTGAGTTGTTCAGCCATACACTCTCGGTACCATCGAAGCAGTGCGGATAGGCTTTGGCTCCTTTTGTACTGAACTCCGACAGGTTACCAAGGGTAGGAAAATAATTGATGGTGCAGAACAACATGGCGCGTAAAGTGAAGTTCTCTTGTTTGTACGCATCCCATACTTGTATCCCTTCGTTCCACAGTATCACAAGATCTTCCAGCAATGGTGCTAGGTACACATCAATATCGTTCCTAGGTTGCTTCGGCCCATGGATAAGTAGGTACATCAAAATGTACTTTCGCTTCATACACAACCAAGGAGGAAGGTTGTACATACATAGATTTACGGGCTAGGTGCTATGTCGCCAGCTCATGTTACCGAAAGGATTCATTCCATCTGTACTCAACCCAAACCTTCTGTTCCTCAGTTCCACACCAAAGTCTCCGAAGCTCCAATTGAAGTTTCTCCACTGGGCAGAATCAGCAGTGTGTCTTATCTTTTCATCCTTCTTACGCTCCTCTGAATGCCAACATAACAATCTTGCCTCCTTTCGGTTCGCAGAAAACCACTTTGAACGGGGAATTACAGGTAGATACCATGCCACCTTAGCAGGAGGTCTTTTCTTCACCTTGATGCCCTCACCATCCTCAGAGTGATTCTTACGCTTGTATCGGGATGCTTTGCACACCAGACATACATGCATGTCTACATACTCTTTACGGTAGTGGATACAATTGTTCGGGAATGCATGTATTATTTTTACTTCCATTCCCAATGGAAAAAGAACATTCTTGGCTTGGTAGGTGGTTCTAGGCAACACGTTTCCCTCCAGAAGGATGTCTGCTAGGAAACCTAGTAACACCGTTATGCTCTTGTCGGACCAACCATTGCTTGCCTTCAATTTCAGCAGTTCAAGCAAGGATGATAACCTTGTGTATTCTGGCTTGTAGCCCAGGAATAAAGGTTTCCACAAGTCCTCCATTAATCCATCGAATTTACCAAACTCTCTCTCACTATAGTCCCCTTCTGCATCGTGTAGCATCTAATCCAGATTATCATCGTGCGACCTACCCTCATCGAAAGCACCGTCCATATCCAGCATATCGTTGTCTCCCTCGACGATGTTACTACCTTCTAGTATAATCTGCTCTTCACCGTGACTGGTCCAACATGTATACTCCTCTTTGAAATCCCTTTGAATCAAGTGTGCTTCGATCTGCGCTGGGTTGGAAAACATCTTCAAATTATCGCAATCAATGCATAGACAGTATATAAATTTTGTCCCCTTTTTCAACTTATCCTGCTCGATAGCTCTTCTAAAAGCAGACACACCATCAATGTACTCTTCATTCACACGGTTCTTAATGTACATCCAGCTTCGGTTCATCTACGAAATGCATGTAACAAGTTAGTGTTAAATTAGATTAATGCACACAACTACTCTTCCTATTGACCAAACACACTATAAAGGATTACAAATTGTTACTCAAATATCCCGCGAGATCCTCCTCTCTTTCCTTCTCCTCCCTTCCTCCTTCAATTCATTTGACATAGTCAGATCTGAGGCTCACTATGATGTAATTAAACACTATAATTTTACACAATACAGGACAAGTCAATGTTGATATACATGCATTCTGCTCATTGTTCTATTGTAAATCTTAACTGCCAATAACCTCCTTGGAACCTAGCTATCATCGATCTCTCTAGATTATAATGCATATAATTAGAAGCAAGTACTAACCTTAGATCATCAAGAATAAATTGATCTACAAGCACACATCCAAATCTACGATATTAATTTCTTTCACCAAAGGCCATAGAGCTGACCACCTCCTTCAAAACAGCTGCATATCAGAGACAAATCTCACTACAGACAGATCTGTCAGGACAACCAGATATTTAATGGCTCATATCACAAACGGTTCTTGTTAAGAACCGTCTGGGATATGTATCATAGATGGTTTAAAATAAAAACCATTTGTGCTATTAAACTATCGCATACGGTTGGTATTTAAAACCGTCTGTGATTCTTATCACAGACGGTTCTTAACAAGAACCGTCTAGGATATGCACCATTATCACAGACGGTTCTTAACAAGAACCATCTGGGATCTACCTCTAGTGAGATCTGTCTCTGATATGCGGCTGCTTTGAAGAAGACGGCGAGTACGCCTAAGAAAGCAACCAAGCCCACCATGAAGCATAATTTTTTTTGGGGGTTCGACCGCGCAGCATGAGATGATGAGACAACAGCTGTGTCCTACTTCATCGAGCCTGCAAGTCAAGAAGCTTGGCTACCAGGAGAGTGCTAGGTAATCATATGTCGGGAACGAAAATATGCAATTCTAGACCCTCTATGTATACTGCACTAGTCCAGGATCACGCTAGTGCACACAGTGGCAACATCAGTGAAATATCATTCCATATACAAGGATAGCTAATAAATAGGCAAATAACAATAAACATCAGAGTAAAGACCTTAAGGTCAAGCTTACAATTAATGCCTCAAGAGGCGAATAGCTCAAAGAAGTTGCAGCGGAACGTAACGGAATAACTTCAGTGAAGCCCATCCATATGCCCACAGGCAATCGGCTGGGGTGCACAACCTACTTCTCCATGATCCTTGAAGTAGACCATGTTGACTGACGATTCCTCCACTTCTGTTGCATGTTTTACAACAAGCATGAGTACCCAACCGTACTCGCAAGTCATACCACAGAATGCAAATTATAGATGCAGGCTTATTCCAAACGAATGGCTTTTGTGGTTCTTTTGCAGAAATGCGACATTTGCAATTGAATACAAATAATAAATTGAAAGCATAATTCAAAATAGATAGACAATATTAATTTATCAGTTGTTTTTACAAAACAGATGGTCTAATCAATTTATTTCACACAGTTGCATAAGTTACCTCACACAGCTGTCCCATCCCAAGTTTTATGAAAATCTACCCCTCGTGTGAAATCCCCAAGCATGTCCATGACCGCGGACGTGACTATTCGAATAGACTGTTTAACACTCTGTAGAGGTTGTACACTTTTACCCACAAGATGCAATCAACTTGATTAGAGCTGATCACAACAAAACCTTTCAGAAACTTCATCTCAAACATTGACACTCCTAGTGTGCTTTATGTTATACCAACCCTTCCACAGCGCTTGGCATAACACACACCGTTGGACAGGGACACGGCAAACCGCCCTGTGATGTGCACCCAACCACAGCAGTAACACACCTCCACCCATGCAACACAGTCTAACCTACTACCTGAGTAGTCAATGTCAAGAATCCATAACTTACTAAGTTAGGCCTGTCCTATCAGGCATGTGGTTGTACGAGAGGCTCAGTTCAATGGCGCACAAAGTTAAGTCCTTAATTGACCAAGGCAAGACTTCCAATGTACTACAAATCCCTACGCACACAGGTTATTAAGCCCATGCACACAGCTCCACCAAAAGTAGCACGCAATATCCACCACTTGCCCCAGTCTAAATCCTTTTCCACCTTGTTGGTTAAGTGCAACATATGCCATCAACGAGTAATAGCACATAGTACACACAGTTTTTATCACATAGTTCCATAGTCACTTAGTCAAGTTTATATTTGTAACTTACATGAGATGATGACTCGTAGCATGGCTAAGCAAACTAATCATATCTAACCAAACCACGTTGGTAATACAATAGCACTAACTAAATGAACCAAACTAGGGTGACAAAAGATTGTGGCATACAATTAGACAAGGAGGTCATAACAAATTGGATAATAACTACACCCAAAAGCATTTAAATAAATACTTAAAGTAAATGCAATAATTTGAATCAAAGTACTTTGAAAATTGGGTTCAATATGATCAAAGGTATAACTTGCCTTGAAATAGGTCTAAGTACTGATCTTGCTCTTAAGGTGTTTCTTCTTCTTCAAATCTTCCCGAAGTATCGATGTCTACTCGCAAACGAAAGCAAATAAACAAAACAAATAAATAATAGAGGCAAAACAAACTCCAAAAATTAAATAAAAATCTCAGATAAATAGATCTCGAATTTAGATGAATTTATAAATTTGAATGGACTCAATCGGAGTTCGGATGCAAAAGATATGGGCTTGGGAAGTTGTAAAACTAAAGAAAACCCTAAAACTGGATTGTCCAAATTATTCTTTAACAGAAAATTGGATTTACGATGTCAAATGACATCAGCGAAGGAATTTTTGAATTAAAATAAATCCAAAGAAAAGGTGCGGTGGCTGACTTGTGGGCCCTCGGTCTATAGACCGGGTCCACGGAATTGGCTCAGGGGTCTATGGTTCAAGGGTTCACAGAACAGTGGATTTGGTGCATGGTGAAACCAATCTACGGAAGTTTGGATCTAGATTTTTGGTTGGACTGCACACGCATGCACTGACTGGACTGACACGCATGCGCCACGTCGACACAACGGCTGATGCTGGCGCTGACGTGGCACACCATGTCAGATCGACGGCGAGGTGGCTTGGAAACCAATGGCAACGACGAATAGTGGTGACTCGCCGGCAACGGATGGTACCAGAAGGTAGCTGAGACTATTGCGAACCTTTGGGTGCAACTCTAGGTGGTTGAGGTGGATGATGGTGGCCGGCGGCGAGGTTCAAGTGGCGGGGAAGACACGGGTTTTGTTGGACGAAAGCTACGACGAAGCTCCAGTGGCAGCGAAGGATCCTGGAGATGGCTTTGGTGACGGCGGTCTCGGTGGCGTGCTCCACGATGACGCGACGGCGACGACGGTGGCAAAATTTGAAGAAATCAAGCTTCAGCCGAAAACCCTAAATCACAGATTACGGCGGCGCTAGGGCTTTAAGGTTATGAGGGTGGCGGCTCTGGGATCAGAAGGCGCTGGCGATCCTCCGGGACCTATTTATAGGGCCGGGGCGGCACGAGATAAGGAGATCCCAAATCGAGTCCGTGAAGAACACGAAAGAGAAATCCGGGATTCTAGGAGATAGAGGCCAACTCGTGATAAGATTTGATCTGATTCGGTTGCATGGAGATAGAGATAAGATTTTGGCACAATTTCTAGAAGAGATTTAGTTGGAAAATCTCTGTTGTCGGATGGAGCTCACGGAGTTTCAATGGCGGACGGCTCGGGCTCGCGCAAAGAGGAAGACGAGTCAGAGACAACGACATCCACGTGGTCCACCAGCTAGAGAGAGAAGGAGAGCGGCCCACCGGTCAGCGATCTGGAAGTGTGTGTGTGCAAGCTAAGCTAACTAACGCGAAATTAATGAACAAGGCTCGCGTGGGAATGGGCTGGGAGATGGGCCACGCGCGGAGAGAGGGGTTGGGCCGGAATGGATAGGAATGGGCCAGATTGAAGGAAGATTCGGCCCAGAAGATTATCTGAGATTTTAAATACATTTTCCTTTTTTAGAAAATACCAGAAATCCAAATAAGCAATAGAAGATAACAAATGAACTTGGAAAAATTCTAGAAAATATATCCAAGCACATAGAATCCAAAAAAATAGTTTTGACCATTGTTGATGTTGACTTTAATCATATTAAATTATTTTGATGTACAAAGTCCATGTTTAAGCTTTTAAATTAAATTCAAATAAAACCAAATGGTGAATTTTCTCCTACTAACTATTCAAAAGATTTTTAAAGCTCAGAAAAATTGGGATGTTACATCATACACTCTAGGCAGCCATGCTTCTTGAACTTGCAAGTTTGATGAAGTTGGCCATGGCTGCTGTCTCATCCTCCTCATGCTGCGTGGACGACCTCCTAAAAAACATCATGCTTCGTGGTGGGCTTAGATGCTTTGTTAGGCGTACTCGCCGTCTTCTTCAAAGCAGCCGCATATTAGCCAGATCTCACTAGAGACATATCACAGACGGTTCTTGTTAATAACCGTTTATGATACGTATCACAAACAGTTTTTAATAAGAACCGTCTGTGATAAATACACATCACAAACAGTTCTTGTGAATAATCGTCTGTGATAATTATATATCATAGACTACTGTATTTTTATAACCGTCTGTGATACATATCATGGATGGTTTGTTCCACTAAATCACCTATGATAATTTTATAGCCAAAAAATATTTGCATGCCAGCATAAGTAGGGCCAATCCTGAGCTTTCTCATCTTCTTCTAGTACTTGAGCTCAGCTCTTTCTCCTCTCATCTCCTTCGGGTCTCACCTCACCTGATCTCCTCCTCTTGAGTGAGGGCCATGTTTGAGGTTTCGAGCTCACTGAATCGGAGGACTCTAGTGCTAGCCACTGCTAGGCGGGTGGATTGCCCTAACTGCTGGTTGGATTGCCCTAACTGCCGTGTGTAAGAAAATGTGTTCTACGCCAACACCGAGGGAAATACTGATCGGGTGTTTTACAAATGTCCTTATTTCTCAGTAAGTAAACTTGATTCTAATTTCATGTGGTTTAGATGTTTCTCCAGTAGATATGAAATGTGTGTGTTGTTTTGGTGTTTGTACGGTTCAGTAGGCTGGAGGATGTCAATATTTCTAGTGGGCATACACCATGGACAGAGCAAGGGAGCGCAGCAATACAGGGCAAAGGATGGATTTTGGGCTGGAGCAGAGAATGGAAGTTGTGCTAGAGCAGAGGCTAAACTTGCTAGAGTTGAAGATGGAGTGCATTCTAGACCATATCAAGTGGCTCGAGAAGATTGTGTGTGTGTATCATAGTTGTAATTTATGGCATATTTGTGAAGTAGCCGGGTTTCTGTAGTTGTATGCCAACCACAAACCGTGTCTGATAAATATCTCAGATGGTTCCAACCACAAACCATCTGTGATACATATCACAGACGATTTGTTCCACTAAACCGTCTGTGATAGTTTTCTATAGCTAAAAAATGTTCTATTTTTCGGCTAGCATCAGGAGTAAATATGTGTCTGACTTGTTTTTCACCATAGACATAAAAGACAGTAAGATAATCACGTTATTCAGTAAACATGTTCAACATAGATAGTAGCTTAACTTCAAACTAATTTTTTAATCAATTTTTATATTTACATTTGTCCAAATTAACACCCTGGCCAGTTGCTTCTTACAAAAGATTTTAAAGAAAAGTAGAAATAAATGCAAATTCAGAACATACGACATATTCACATATCAGAAAAGAATTATATCTGAATATTTGCTAAAACTATGCTAAAACCGCTAATTTTATGATCACAAGTTGTTCAACACCTGTGCAAAGAACTTGGCGTACTCGTGCCTAATCCTACAGTCGCGCTGCAGAAGACGACGTAGTTGTCCCACCCTTCTGTCACGTCGCAGCCGGTGCTCGTGCACCGGTGTCTGTCCTCTGATAGTGCCCACACCCGGCCCAGCGGCCTGACCATCTTTCACATCGCCACCTAGACCGCGTCCTTAGTGAGCCTTCGGCACCGCTTGCACTCCCGGTTGGTCCTCTTGGCCGTCTTGTACCCGCCGGCCAGCTCGCCCTCGACCTGGCTGATGTATTACTTCTGAACGTCACGTGCCTCACCAGCCGTATAGAGGAGGATGCTGAGCACATAGGCCACGGCCTTATGGCCGGCGATGGCCCCCCGTTCGAGGAACACAAGGCCGCACTACATGTCCTAGCGTGCGAAGATGATCGTGAGGCCAACGATGAAGCAGACCTCTGGGTTGCCGGTGCTGGCCAGGTGGTTGACGACGGTGAGGTAGCGCTTGTTGTCCAGCCACTTCATTGCCTCCTCCTACTCCAGCGCCATGTGCCTCCCTACGACGTACTCATTGGACATCTTGTACATGGCCTTACAACTCCAATATACATACACAATTCAAGACGTCAGAATTACTCCGTAAGAGAAAATCAAAACGCCGAATTAAGTTTGTTGTTGCTAGTCAGATTAGTGACATGTTTCTCTAGTCGAATCAAAAGGCTAACATGTATGCATGCATGGATTGGTTTCCGCCACAAACAGTAGTACATATTTTTGTAGGTATATAAATACGTACGTGGCTCGTAGGCTGCAGAGGTCAGCCATGGGCTGAGGAGAGCTCGCAACCACGAGGCCGACGATGTTGACGATGACATCGTGAGGAAGAGCAACAATGATCATCAACCTCCTCACCTTGGTCCTCGCCGTCATGCTCCGTGTGCTCACCATGGCGCGCAACGTACGGTCTATGAGTTTTCAATACCGTAGTGAACGAGTTTTTTTTAACTCTACTGGTTGTTGATGGAGGGTGTAAAAGACATGATCATTCTTTTAAATCATATTACAAACCGAGACGAAGAGACGCATCGTAAAGTCGGTGCATGAGACGAAGAGACACATTGCACGGGAGCCGAAGTGGCTTGAACATATCACAAACAGTTCCAACCACAAACCGTCTGTGATGCATACCAGAGATGGTTATATTTTAAAAACAGTCTGTGATAAGTTTATATCATAGACGGTTCTTGTTAATAATCGTATGTGATAATTATATGTCACAGATAGTTCTTGTTAAAAAAATGTTCTATTTTTGGCTACTAAAACCATAGATAATAACTTAACTTCAAACTGGATTTTTTAATCATTTTTTGTATTTTCATATGGCCAAATTAACAGTGTGGCCAGTCGCTTTTTACAAAAGATTAAAAAAAGTAGAAATAATAACAGTGTGGCCCAAGTAGCCTTCTATCCCCGTTATCAAAACTTCGTAGGTGATGTTATCGGCATCGGAGGGTTCAAGATCTGTGTAGGTAGCCTGAAACACTTCCAACCTTTGACTCGATCATTTGATAGTCTCCGAAAGATGCTCCCCCTCAAGAACCAAGAATAAATGCGCCCATAGGCTCTCTTCTCTAGCTTGAGGGGTCCCGGCTTGGTCGACTCGGTCGCCTGCTGCCTCGATGTCGCATTCCAAGCGACGGTAATCCCCTTGGAGAAGTTCAACCTCGTTGTGGAGGACTACACGACATAGGAGGATGTCAAGACGACGGAACGTCGCCGTCACGTGTGTTGGCATAACCTCCGTCAGAGGCTAGACGACATTGTTAGCACAATGTTCTTCACCAGCTTGTGCCAGCGTACGGCCGGCGAGGTGCTCGTACAGGATGGCTAGGCAGGCCATCAACGCCAGTGTTAGGGGAGAAGAGTGAGGAGCCATTGTTTTTTTTAACTCTACGAGTTGTTGATGGAGGGTGTGAAAGAGAGCGATGTGGGGATTCATCTTCGGTGGTGGATGATCATTCTTATCAAACCGTCGGTGCATGAGACAAAGAGACGCATCGCGCGGGAACCATGAGGGTCATTGAATATATCACAGATGGTTTGTAGTTAGAAGTGTTTGTGAATTATCACAGACGGTTCTAATTAATCACCATTTGTGACGTCTGCAATTATCACATATGATTATTGTGAAGAACCGTTTGTGACTTATCACAGACGGTTCTAGTTAAACACCGTATGTGACATCTGGAATTATCGCAAATGGTTCTAATTACAAACCATCTGTGATAATTTTGTACCACTGACGGTTGTAACCGGTTCTAGCCATCATAACATATCATAGACAGTTCTTATGAAAAATAGTCTGTGATAATTACAACACAGACGGTTCCACGTGAACTATCTATGATGTGTCCTTGAGAACATGGCATGAGCACGGGCTGCACATAGGCATGGGGAAGGTGCAGCAACGCTCGAGGAGATGGGAGACGGTCCGTGGAGACGGCGCAACGACGGCCGGCGGCGCAATGGAGGCAACGACAGTGGTGGTACTCCACAGCGATGGAGAGACCAAATTGAGGGTAGGGATAGGCGTATAATGACCGGGAACGTGTGGTGACACAGTCCAATCGACAGAAAACTCATCGGAGAAGGAGATCGATCGATGGAGATGATTTCGGCCTAGAAGAGGAAAATGACAAAATTCCGGCGACGCACTGCACGAAATATTAAATTGATTGAGGGGAAATGATCACCATGCCTGGGAACACGATGTGACATGGTTAGGACATCAAGAAACTCACTGGATTGATGGGAACACATATTGGGTGAAATGGCCGGCGTTCAGGAAAATGGGAAATTCTTCGTCGTCGGAGCTCGGTTGGCAGTGAGACTTTGTGGGAAGTGGAAAGAGGTGCTAGCGGTGATGATGCTTCAATTTATAGACTCAAACAATAGTTGAATCGATGGGAACATGAACAATTGACAATGACATCAAAGCGCTAGTTTTGGAATTTGCATGAAACAACACTATTGAATGGATTGGAAATGGAAAAATCATGGCTATATGATGGAGACGACATGATGACATGGACAGCATGGTCAAAATACATTGGTGACGCTCGGGAACACGGTGCGGTGCATGGCTCGCACGACACAGATGAGAGGTCGGAGACATTACGCGGCATACATGTAACTTAGCGTTAGCCTTGATGAAACAAAGGGTGGTAGGTGCGGCCGGCGGTCAACAGACGAAGGTGTGTGGTCGGAATGGGGAGGGTGGCACTGTCGGAGTAGAGGGGTGGTGCGGCGCTAGGACTGGCGCTTGCGCCCAGAGAATAGAGCCATGCAGAGGAAAGGAAAAGAAAAGAAAGAGAGAGGAAAAAGAAGAGAGGATAAAGGGGAAAGGGAAAAAGCGAAGAAGAAAAGAAAAGGTTTTCGGTCCAAGAATAAAAATTGAAATGAAATTATGAGATTTACATTTTAGAGAAAATTCAAATAGAAATTTGAATTTGAATTGCGACTCAGGTTTCAATTTAAGGAGAGATGAATTCAAAATGAGAATTTGAATTCTAAATTTGGTCGTGAAACAATTTGATTTTGGAATTTGATTTGAATTTGATATTTGAATTGAGACTCAGAATTTGGATTTTGATTTGGAGTTGAATTGAGATTTGGGATTTAAATGAATCGAAAAAACTTCAAAAGAGGACCAACACTTTGAATTAATTTTTTGTATTAAATTTTTACAAAGTGCAACATTTGGGATGTTAGAAACCTTCCCCCTTAGAAGGAATCTTGACCCCGAGATTCGGATAGACTGGGAAAAAGACAGGGAAACTCTGCTCTTAGGCTTTCTTCACTTTTCCAAGTTGCTTCTTTTTCTACAAGGTTGCTTTACTACACTTTGCGTTGAGTCTGACATTCAGCTTCCTTAGTTGGCATTTGTGTCTTCTATTGCTTTTACCACCTGGTGCTGGGGTTGTGGTTGTGATCAAAGTAGCTTCTGAATGCTATCTAGAGTGACTTTTAAGCGTCCTTGTGGGTATTCACTAGCAAAATGTCCCATATCATGACAATTGAAGCATTGTATTTCTTCCTTGGATGTCTTATTCTTTTGAGATTGGCCACCATTGTTGTCACTGAATATATGCATCAGTGGACATGGTGCTAATCCTAGAATCATGACAGCGGTTGATGTTTGTACTTGGTTGGGTCGAGGTCGGTTCACATGAGCCAGGGAATTTGTTGAACACATTGTCCTTGATATACCATCTTCCTTTTGTGGGAATTATTCAGCTGACGGCAGGTGTACTCATGATTGAGATTCCTGGGGTAACTTAGTAGGTGTAGCTATGGTCCTGCCTTGTTTTGTTGATGCATGAATGAAAGCGGTTCGATAACTCTCTCTCTCTCTCTCTGATGTTGTATTACAGAGGTCAATAACGGATCCAAAGGACATTGAGTTGGGTAATGATCTGGGCCTTCATATAGGTAACAAGTAATATTGCTCATCGGGCATTCTCCGAGGGGATGATTTCCTTCACAGCTGGAGCAATTGATTTGGTGCTCAATAGCACTGTGTCCTATCTCTCCAAAGTGAATGCATGCACAATTGTTAGACTTGTTCTGTGCTCAACTTGAGCTTCTTCTGCAATAACATGGCTGACTCGGCTTCTCATGATGGGTTGGGAGGTCCTTGCTGCCTGGTATGGCGCCCAAGGTACTTTTGGTCCAGCTTCTAGTGTTGAAGTTTCACTTGATACCAAGAAGGCTTGTTTCTCTAAGGGGCATTGTCTGATAAAGTGCCCTATTTTTTTTGTCACAATGGTTGCAAACTTTATACTCAATCACCTTCCTCTTAGAACACTTGGTGAAATTGTGACAGACCCTGTCATGGTTAACACAGTGGATTCTTATTCTGGCTTACCCTTTTGAGGACATGTGTACGCGAAGTGTCCTTGTTCACCACATGTGTAGCAGATAATGCACTTCCATGGATTGTGACTTTCAGGAAGAAAGTGGCTCATGTCATCATAATGAGATACGTCTGGTGGCTTGGTCTTTGGTAACTCATTGTAGGGACACTGTTGGTGAGATGTAGGAGTAGTGGCTGAGGAAACGTTGTTGTTGTTCATCTGTTGCATTACAAGTTGCATGAGTTGAGTCTGGGTGGTGAGAAACTGATTCAGATTCTGAAGTGTTGCTACTGACAGTTGCTGGTTACCTTCGGCACTGACATTGACACTGGTATTGGTGTTGAGACCAACTTCGGTATTAGATGCCTTAGCTTCACTGCTTCTGTTGATGTTGTTGCTGACCATCTGAAGTGGTAATCGGGCTTAGCAAAAGAAAAGAGGGAATAGCAGAGACGAGGAAACAAGGGAGTTTGTAACGACACACAAGATCCAAATACTTTCCATAAAATCAAATTACTTTTTGCAACTAAAAACAACTCAAAGAAAATCATCTACTCGATCAAAACTCTTAAGCTGTCAAAACGACTCAATACACAGAATGAGCCTTAGCAACCTAGACTATATGGCTTGATGGCTCTATTTCTTGTAGTCTTGAATGTAATGGTAAAAATCGTGTTGCCCATCTATAGAAATTACAAGGGAAAGATGATCCATTTAACATTGTAAAATGGTGAAGGGAGAACTAGACAAAAAAGAATTCCATGAAAAAGGTAAGGATAGAAAGATGAGAAAAGATAAGGATAGCATAATATCATTTTTCTTTTTATAAAATAAATTTTAAAGTTTTTCTACTAGCGGCCATTCTAACTAGGTCACGACCTATAGTCGATACGGCTCTAATACCAACTCTATTGGGACCCAAATTTCCGAATCTAGAACCTTCTGTATATATTTGCACTAGTCCCTGGATCAGTAGGTACTACATACAGTTACATCATTGGATGTCAACATATATCTTGCATGCATCAAACTATTGTATAATATAGAACAAAAGAATAATGACGTCATGGTCGAAGCTTACAATTACCACCCTTTCAGGCTAAACAACTCGAATAAACTGTAGCGGAAGAACATAACTCCAAGTGATGGCCCATCCATATGCTCACATGCAATCGATGGGGGGCTCACGACCTAGTATTCTGGTGTCTTTCGTTGTGGCCACAAACGTAGAAGTTGTAATCCTCCTCCGCAACTTTGAAGGCTTTTGAGATTTATTTTGAGTGTAGCATGTGAGTACATAAAGTACTCCAGAAGTCTTGGAAAAAATGCATACACATTGCTTTAACAAATGAGGCTTATCTAGTTCTTTTGCACAAAGTAATATTTTAAGTTTCAACAGTTTTCATAAAGCACTTTTAAGAAAAAGATGTTTTAATAAATAAATTAATTGTGTCACTAGTGGAGGTTCTAGCTACCAACCACTAGTATCAAGGTTCTAGCCGCCAAGGTCCAAAGGAAAGGGTTCTAGTTGCCAGAAAAACTACCCGAGAGTCCCAACTGCTCTTGAGTTCCCAAAATTTACTCTTTTGAAATCAAAACCAAAATCTACCATGTGAAAACTCACCTTGCCCTCCCTTAATCGTGGGCATGGCTATTTGAATAGTTTTACACTCTGTAGAGGTTGTACAGCTTGACCTACATGAGATAATTAGCTCATAATGTCGGCCATGACATGCTTCCTTGGGCGTGCGACTAAGCAATTATCACAAGGCCTTTACAATACCATGCTCTAACACCAACCCGCCTGATGAGGTTAACCCCAAGTCATGGACGTTATTTACCATCGACCCGAGCTCACTATTGTAGGGGATAACCTGTCTGGACATGGATGTCTGTTACCATCGCCTGGAGCAAGCCTCGACAGACATGGACGTCAATTACCATCGTTTGCATAATCCCAAAAAGGAGCACCTATCAACTATAGCTCGCGGGCGTAATGCTAGAATATGGTAAATTACTTGGCCAGGTCCTTCCTATTTAGGACATGTGGTTGTACGATATTGCTCAGTTTAGATAGTCACAAATGTCGGTCCTTAATATGACTTGGGCGGAACTTAACACAATATAAGTTCTCGTGCTCTAGCTGCACCCTCCTGAACTTACCACCCGCCCAAGTCTAAACAGATTTTTGCCATTTTATTTTATTTTGAAAAGCAACGGCAATACCTATTGCCATGCATTTCTTAGATTGATTTGCATAAAAGGTATTAATAATTCTCACCCATTGGATAAACATGACCGATATAGCTTGTCTAAGTAGTTGTACCATTTTGTACTAATCCATCAATAATGTATTTTTGTAATCCAACATTAATGTATCGCTATAACTCAATAATAATGTAGTCCTATAATCCAACAAAGATATATTCCTATAATCCAACAAAGATATAGTCCTATAATCCAACAAAGAAATATTCCTATTACCCAACAATGATGTAATCCGATAATGATGTATTCCAATAATCGAACAATGATATATTGTATAATCCAAGAATGATATATTTCTATGATCCAACAATGATGTATTTCTATAATCTAATAATGATGTATTTCTATGATCCAACAATGATGTAATCCGATAATATTGTATTCCAATAATCCAACAATGATATATTGTATAATCCAACAATGATATATTTCCATAATCCAACAATGATGTATTTCTATAATCCAATAATGATGTATTTCTATAATCCAATTAATTCCACAAAGTTTCCTCATTCTACATGATTCAACCAATTCACCAAAATTATCATCATGAATTGTTACGAAAATCCATCTTTTTCTTCTTTTAATCACCACCTTTATTGGATCAATTGCACAATACTTAATCTCCAACAATCACTTACTATAATCAATTTAATTCAACTAAAATGTTGTTTAAATCTAATCTCTCCTTTCGATCCCAGATAATCAAGTCAGTGCTTCATGTTTAGATATTTCTATGATATAATTAGTTCCACCATGTTAACTTTATATTCATTCTCAACAATATATATAATTCATAAAGATGTCCTTCTTCACTATATTCATCTAATTCCACAATATTGTATTCCCATTATCTGACAATAATGTAATCATTGCTGAAGATTTTATGTAGTAGGGCGATAATGATTCAAGGGTAACAACATCAAATGTATGTATAATCAAATTAGGATTAACTAACACTCCAACGGTTTGAACTTATCATTTTATGTAAATAGCAATGCATATTAATTTTTAAACTTAAAATATATTTTGGAAAACAAAGGTACAATATGGTCAAAGTGATGAACCACAGAGGTCCTGATTTGGCCCGATCTTTCAATGAGAAGATAAATTCAATAGTAGTTGCTCAACTCTTCCGATCCTAGCTACGAACTCGCAAGGCCCGAAACCATGCAATCGCTGAACTACTCAACAAGTTGTTATCAACCGTGCACGAATACTCGGATGACCTGATCACAAAGATGAATTCCTGTATACACCGAAGAAGCACACAAGAACAAGATAAATAGCAATCTGAAATTGCAAATAATGTTGAAATATTTGATTTAAGTTGGGATTTTGAAGTGGTATTATGGTTGGTCTAGTCGACACAAGCCAATACACAAAGTTGCA
Source organism: Phyllostachys edulis (assembly GCA_036346405.1). Classification (NCBI taxonomy): domain Eukaryota; kingdom Viridiplantae; phylum Streptophyta; class Magnoliopsida; order Poales; family Poaceae; genus Phyllostachys; species Phyllostachys edulis. The sequence goes on from CM070556.1 coordinate 38,534,912, forward strand.
ACGAAGCTAACTTTTAACTAAACAAAATCCAAGAAAACTAGAGGGGTGCTGCCTCCTTAAATAGGGGAGCGGGAGCTGCACATAGCTAAGAAAATAGGGGTTGGTACTATTCATGACACTGTTCAAGTGTGAGTAGTGATGTGTCAATAGTATGGGCCGCCTAGGGTGGCGCCTTCCCTTAGGCCCAATCATTACAAGGCCCAATTTGGCCCAAACAGGTGACACAACACCTTCTTTTGATGATTGCGGTGCGCACAGAAGGAATTTAGAGGCGAGGCTAGATCCTTGGAAAGTGGACGAGATAAGCTTTCCATCAAGTACTCATGGACCTCAAACGGACTCTGTATGTGAAAGTTATGCACATTTGAAGTCGGTACTGTAATTGGATTCCAAAATAGGTCCAGCTCGAACTCTTGCAAATCAACTACTCTCTATCTTTTATTCTTGAAAATAACAACATATTTATTAGGCAATATCATATATATCATGTAATATAAAGGCACTCCTAAAAACGAGCACACTTGATAATTTAAGTGAAGCGTACAAGCTCATGTAATTGGAACAGTAAGCATAGCAAATATGGTTGTATCCATAGGGGTCATGTCCTCATCATCCTCCCTTTCTTGAAAACAAAGCCGTCCTCGGCTTTTGATAAGCTAATAGGGTAACAAAGAAGCCAAGGTGTATGCATGGTATATGCATATGTCATTTGTTTTAACGGTTTCGTTGTTGCACAATTAATGTTATAAAACAGGAGTGATCATAAAAGCTCATTGTATTATTATCCCAAGAATAATCATATATGTTAATAATCAAAACAAAATTTCTCACATAGCAATTTTTGCAACTAGTTTTGCAAATGTAAGTGAAGCGTTTATGCAATTCAAATCTCTGAAGTTGTAAATATGCAGTGGTAGCACATATGGGCAAATCTACAACTTTTGAAATCAAACAAACTTCATCCATATAATCAAATTTCAATCGAGCAATAGAAAATTCATCTAGCAATGGTGAAAAGATTTGTAAGTTATTCCATACTTCAACATTATGATGCAGACTGTCAATGCTAGATGATGCAACAAGAGATGAACACATACGTATTGGATGATCACTAAATTTTATTTTCCTCTCATAATAAATAAGATTTAGCACACAAGAATTGTTGTTTAAAAAAGCAAGCTTCAAGTCATCCATGTGATCACAAGTTATGCATATTTGATAAACAAGAAATTGATTGTCTACACCATAATCTCCAATCAAATTAAACTTATACTCAGGGGTGTAGGCACTAGACAAGAATTTCGAACATGCAATTTTAGAAACTTTCTCCATAGCATGTGACAATTTCATAGGTGAATCCAACATAATGTAACATAAAGAATCAGTAGGAGAAATTCTAGTCAAAACTTCTTTATGTCTACCCAATTCCACATGATCATTAGATGTGATTAACTCATCACAAGAAACACTCAAAACATCAGGCAATTTAATTATTTTATCACATGGTGCACTCAAGTCAATGTAGTATGAATTCTCTACTTGAAACATGTGCATATTAGAATTGTTTTCCACTAATTTTTGCTCTAAAATAGCATGAATAGTGGACAATTGTAGTTCTTCACAAGCATACTCACCTTGAGTGATGATAGCACCGTGATCTTTACCTTTGTGGCTCTCCATAGATGATGTAGGTGCATCCATCTCCTCATCTTCCTTCTCAACCAATGGAGTCGGTGGCTTAATCAGCTCATTCTCCTCTTCGGTATGGTTCTCAACTTCCTGCAAGTTGTTAGTCATAGAAAAAGACACAAACACATGTTTGTTCTCATGTTTCCTATCATCAAGCATTCTCAATTTCTTCTCAATCTGACTTTCAACATTACAGGAAAGTATAAACAAATGAGGGAGAGAACCATATTCTTTGTGAACAAGAAGGTCCTAAATTGGTTGATTAAGCCCACTTAAGAATCTATTCTCTACAACTTCAGCACGTTCCTCTAAGCCACAACGCAACAAATGAGTTTTCAATTTAAGATAGTATTCTCTTATAGTTCTACGACATTGTTTGAAATGTTGTAATCTAGCTAACAAATAATCAGCATGATATTTAGGAACAAGTTCATCTCTCAAAAGTTTCTTTAATGCATGCCAAGTTTGAGGCACTCTTCCATGTCTACGTAAAATACTTCCACCAAAGTATTTCATCCTCAACAAAAAACACTAGTGACAGCTCTAATCTTTTGCCTATGAGATCATTTATAGTATTCAAATTCTTTATCTAAAGCTATCTCCCAGTCAACATAGGCATCAGGATCAAATTTACCAGCAAAGGATGGCAAAGTGATAATAGTTTTACTGGACGTACTATCACGAGCATATACCTTATGTGGTGGATAAACTTGGCTCAAGCTTGCATCTTTCTCGCGGACTTTCTTATGCTCCCATTCAATGGCTTGAAGAAGACATGGATCGATCTCGTAATCATCCCGTGAACCTGCCATAGTTAGTAGAAAACAAAGAACAAATCACTGTATATATGTCCCTATCAACTACTAGGTTCTGGCATTCCAACAGTCACTCACACTAAAGCTTATACCAAGTTCTTACAAGCTCTTACCAATGCAGCAAGGAAGTGGTACAACCAGTGGCTGGTTCGTGATACTCTCACTTGCGATTAGCCCAATGATTGCGAGAAACGGTACCTGTTGAGTTAGTAGAAAGTGGAGCTCGGAAGGCTTTAATATGGTAGCAAGGATCAGTAATGATCAAATTAGTTAATGTAAGTTGAAAGATTGTTCAAAGTACTCGTCAATGTTGCTGATCCTAGCCTAATCAAAGCCCTATTAAGAGATGTGTATGTACGCACTCGCAAAGATAAATGTGACTTGATGTAAGCAATGGAAAACCTCACAACAAGTGCTAGGAGAGACGCTAACCGATCTACTCAAACTTCTTTGTAGGGGCACAAGATTATTCGCACGATGTAGAGTACAAAAATGGAATAACGTGTAACGTAAAAAGCCCTATAGTTTAAGCAGATACAACAGTTAGTGTAACATCCCAATTTTCTGAGCTTTAAAAAAATCCTTTGAATAGTTAGTAGGGAGAAAAGTCACCATTTGATTTTATTTGAATTTAATTCAAAAGCTTAATATTGGACCTTGAGTAACAAAACAATTTAATATGACTAAATTCAACATGAACAATGGTCAAAACTATTTATTTGGATTCTATGTGCTTGGATATATTTTCTAGAATTTTTCCAAGTTCATTTGCTAATTTCTATTGCTTAATTGAATTTCTGGTATTTTATAAAAAAGAAAAGGTATTTAAAATCTCAACCCTCTCTTGGGCCGAATCTCTTCAGCCCAACTCCTTTTCATTCGCGTGCGGCCCGTTTCTCGGCTCGTTTCCTCGCGCAGCCCAACCCACCCTTGTTTATGGTCGTTCGATTGGTCTTGGATGCTCGGATCAGATCCACCCACGCGCACGTTTCGTTTGCATCTCCATCTCCCACTGATCGGTGGGCCCGCTAAGTCATTGTCCCTACCGAGCCTTCTTCCTCGTGTGAACTATCGTCGTGTCCGCCATGTTTCTTCGTCAAGCTTCATTCGACAAAAGTGGAAACGACCCTGTTTTTGTGCACGGACTCTCCCTTCTAGAAGCCTTATCTCTCCCGCACCCTCTCGGTTCAAATTCGAATTCCTATTTCCTCGTGAGCTCGTTTCAGGTTGTTTTGATCTCCGTCGCTATCAGACCCCAATTTTGGAACTTGGGGTCTCCTATGCATACTGTGTTATTCCCTGGATCAGTAGCTGACACACACAGAATACCACATTGCTCGAACGTTTACCTACAAAAGCTCCACCCGGACACATGTGTTGGTTCGTAGACACGTCCATATTTGGTCAAAATAGCAATTTAGAAGAGTCTTAAAGAGGTCCTAATAAGTTCTTATGGTGATCCCAGGGAGGTCTTGAGTGACCTTGAGAAGGTCCTGTGGAGGTCCTGCGAGGAGGTCGAGGGAGGTCCTAGATAGTCCTGCATTTTATGAGGAGGTCCTGGCAGGTCTTAATGAGATCCTAGAGGCTATGGGAGGTCATGAGGAATACTGTAGGGTTGTCTTGAGGAGGTCCTGAGGTGTACCGTGGAGATGTCCTGGGGAGGTCTAGGGGATGCGACAAAAGGCATAGGAGGTCTCGAGGAGGTCCTAAGGAAGTCCCGAGGAGGAGTTCCGGGGGTGAGACCAAAAGAGGACAGGATGTCTTGAGACATCTAGAGGTAATCTTTAGACCATATAGGGGTGGTCGTGAGTCTCCTAGTAGTGGTCCTAAACCATCTAGGGGTGGTCGTGAGACATCTAGAGGTAATCTTTAGACCATATAGGGGTGGTCGTGAGTCTCCTAGTAGTGGTCCTAAACCATCTAGGGGTGGTCGTGAGACATCTGGTGGAGGTCTTAGAGCATTTAGAAGTGGTTGTGAGGCATTGGGTAGTGGTCTTAGACTATCTAGGGGTGGTCGTGAGACATCTAGTTGTGGTCTTGGATCACCTAGGGGTGGTCGTGAGACATCTAATGGATGTCTTAGAGTATCTAGGAGTGGTCGTAAGACATCTGTCTAGCGATTAGGCACAAACTGATCATGAACCTTACTCAATACAAGCAATACTTGATATGAACAGTGCAAGCCCATAATATAACACATAATTATTTGGCTGTGCGGCCAATTGTTTACAAAAGTGCCACTTAGGCATGAGTTTTACAAAAGCCAGAATGCGGAAGCCAAATAGGTACGGAAACACAATACATCATAGTGGATCCATTCACTTGGCCCACAGGCAAGCTACTGGGGGTCCCGGCCTAAGCTTCATTATCTTCACCACCATCTGGTTCATCCTCCGTGAAGTACTGGTAGGGGTCCTGATCATTCGGGTCTGAAAAGAATATATTGGCAGAGCCTGAGTACACAACCGTACTCACGAGCCAACCCACAATGCAGTTCTTATAGATGCAAGGCTATTCAAGGGAAGCTTTAGAGTTCTTTTATTTACACAAAGCCAAGTTTGAAATAGATGAGTAGTAGAAAATCCTGAGACTTAGCATTTTAACAAATTAGTTTTCAGAATTGAGTTTTCATTTGTAAAGTACTAGTGGAGGTCCCACCTCCTATACTCGGGTTATCTCGTATTTACCACTGGTCCCCGACTAGGCCTTTCTCAAATCCCTAGGGTCCCACCCCAGCCTTCCCTTTTAATCACAAATGGTTTTGTAAAGATGAAGACTATATCCAGCAAGTTCTCAGCACCGCTCTTGACCATGAGCACGGCTATCATGATAGTTTTTTTTACTCTGCAGAGTTCGCACACTTTACCCACAAGAGGTAATCGCCTTGACATATACACATGTTTCCTTGGACATGCGATTCAAGGGGAGATTACCACAAGGCCTTTACAATGTTCAACCTCAACGCACTCCATCTGCTACACTAAGGTTTCCACCGCCCTGAGCCCACTCCCGAGGCTCTCCGGGAGGCCCCCTCTTGTGCCAATGAGGTTTTTGTGGCTTCGTTCTCCCACGGCTATCCACCCGCAATCATCCCAACGGCGGATCTACGCTGAGGCGAGCAAATTACTCGGCCAGGTTGTACCCATTATTGACTTGTGGTTGCACTGTCTTTGCATGAGAGGTCATCACAAGATTTGGTCCTTACATGACTAGGGCGGTACACCCACATACCAGCCTCTTCTCGTGCGCCCGGCACTAGCCATTCCTTCCAACCGCCCTAGTCAAAATCAGTTTTTCAGGTTTTATGGTTTTGAAAATATCATTTACCACCACATACTAGTCAGGCTCCTAGCCTTACTGCCCAAATCATTTTCCAAAGCTTTTAAGGGTTGTGGTTGGGCAACTTAATGCCCACATAACATTGTATCTAAGCAAAGCTAAGCATGACACTTAGATACAGACTTATTAACTAGCAGGTAATCCATTAAGTCTAGGGTGACAAAGGATAATGTCCAAGTTCCAGTGTTGGAAATTTAGACTTAAATATTGGTTAAGGCATTAACTATGATCTAGACCAATTGAATTTGATAAAACATAGCAATGCAGTTTCATAATTTAATGCAACATAATTTGCAAAAAGTGGGTGCAACATGGTCAAAGGATTGACTCGTCTTGTTCAGAGTGCTGTTGTTTGGGATCCTGGTCGACGAGCGGTTCTTCGGTCACCTCGGCTTTTATAATCGCAAAACAACCAAAAAGACAAATAAGCACATATTCTGACTTAAATTGTTTTCAAATATGCAGAGAACTCCAAATAATGCAAAATCGTGGATTAGAAACGTGAGACTAGCACAGTTGACAACTCAATGGTCATCCGGTCTGTGGTGGTCGAGGAAACCATTTTGTTTCAAGAGGGGTACGACCGGGAGGTCGTGGAAGAACTGTGACTTGGGGTGGTCCTGGAGGTACCGTGATGTAACATCCCAAAGTTCTGTTACCAAATTAAAAATAAATAAAGTTATTATTTTATTGGTTTTTCTTAAATTTGAAAGAGTTTGATTGCTTTATTTGAATTTCTGAAGTTTTAAAAGTCAAAAAGAAAATTTATTAAAGTTTTGGAAGTTATTTGAGTTAAAGTTGAAAAATAAAATTTTAATTAATTTCTTGAACTTTCTTGAATTTCCGTTATTTGAGTTAAAGTTTTATTTGAGTTAAAGTTGAAAATTTATTAAAGTTTTGGAACTTTCTTGAATTTTAAAAGCTTTTTCCTAGATATTTTAAAGCTAAAATAATTTATTTGCAAAATTAAAAGCCAACTTTAAGTTCGAAATAATTTTATTAAGTCCCAAATAACTCTAGGAATTTCTGTGAATGTTTCTAGAATTTTTGGATTTTATTTGCTATTTTCTAAAGCCTATTTGAATTAATTTGATTATTTAAATTAATAAATTCATTTAAAACCCCAAGCAGATTTGGGCCGAAACCAAAAACTTGGCCCAACTCCTCACCTGCGCAGCCTACCCCGCACTCTCTCTCTCTCTCACACCCGTGCGGCCCCACCTACCAGCCCCCTCGCCCTCACTGCCGTGTGGGCCCCCGACCCCTTCGCCCTCCCCATCTTCTTCTCATGCTGCCAAGACAACCGCCATGGGGCTCACGGCGAAGCCATAGCAGCCGCCTCCCAACCGTCTCGCGTCTTCCGCGCGCACGCGCCCGACTCGCGCCCACCTCCGCCTTGATCTCCACCCTCTCCCCCCTTTTCTTCGTGTCGGTACGCCACGCCCCGCAACCGCCGCCACGACCCCCCACGATCTCCTCGCCGCTCCAGTGCTCTCCGGCCCCTATAAAAGGACACCCTGGGTGCTCATTCATTCACTGAGCCCAACGCCGCCACCCATTGCCGTCCTCCTCTCCCCTAGCACCCCAATTTCGAGTTCTTTCGCTGGCAACCGAAGAAGCTCGGATCTTCAATTGCGCCACCACCGATGCGCTCCACCCTCGTCGTCTACACCGCCGTCATCGTCGCGTCGTCGCGAAGCCGGTGCGCCCACTCACTTCGCCGGAGGACCCTCGGAGCCACTACTTCACCGTCCACTGTACCACGCCGCCGCCTTCTCCTCGCCGCCGGCCACCTCCGTCTTCTTCTCGCCGAGTGGGTGAGCGCACCATGCTCCCTGCGATCTCCTCTCTCTTCTCATACCCCGCCGCGTCGTCGCAGCAACCTTGGCGACCCTTGGTCCCGACGCCGCGCCATCGTTGCCAACGTGCACGACCTGCAGCAGCGCCACCTCACGGCCACATGGGCGCCACGTCGCCATCCCCACCTACGTGGCGCCGCGTCAGCATCGCCCTCCCGAGCCAAAAGCCCGTGGGCTTGGTTCACGTGAGCCGTGTCTATGACACGTGGGGCCCACCTGTCAGAAATTGATTTATTTATTTAAATTCTGAAAATCTAAGGGCTGATGTCAGCATTGCGCAATATATAGATTTTCTTTTAGAAAAATAATTCGGGAAATTCTTTTAAAATGCATATTTAGGTTTAAACTTGTAAAATTCATATCTTCTTCATCCAAACTCCAAATTGGGTGATTCAAATTGCTAAATTCATAGAAAATTATTATCTAGCTAAATAAAATATAATTATTTAATTTGGAGTTTATTTGAATTTTATTTGAATTTGGCTTATTTTTGCGTATAGAATTCGACGACTTCAGAGAGTCAGATTTCGACGCCGTTTGAGAACAACTAAGTGAGCAAGGCAAGTTACATTCTTGACCATATCTGCACCCATTATTTTAAAGTATTTAAATTCTGTTTTGAATTTGTAATACCCCGAATATCTATTAGGAGAATATTAATCGGGAAAGGGTTATTAGTGAGAAAAATTTAGGGTTTTGGTGGATTTATGGAGTTGGGCTTCCGGCCTAGGCTGCACAGCCTTGTGGCTAGCCATGTTGGGCTAAGGGGAGAGTCGCCCATGGCCCAAAGCCCAAGCTGCCTCTACTCCTCTTAACCCTAGCCAAGGGCACCTTTCCCTTTTCCTATTCGACATGCTTGCTTGACTTGTAAACCCCCATTTGTTGGCCACCGTGCCACTAGTTCTTGCCCCCCATGGCGCCGCCGCCACTCTTCACCCGAATCGGCCACCTCCTTCTAGCCAGGCGCCACCACCCACCCTTGGCCACCACCCTTGCCTCCTCCTCACAGTGCCCCGGCTTCCTCGGTTCCCCGCACCGCCATCTTCTCCTCACGGCGCCCCCAACTCCCTCGACTCTCTGTCTTGCGCCTCTGGCTGTGAGCCCGCCGCCACAGGCCATGGCGCTGCCTCTGCTCCGTCGCCACTAGCTCGGCCCGATCCATTGCTGCCACCGCCTGGCTCGGTCAGCGCCATTCTCGGCTGATCGCCCGCCTCCGGTCAACCCGGCAGCCTCTAGCTCCACCCGGCCCGACCGCCTCCGCCACCGCCGCCGGCGCCTCCTCCTAGCCTCCGGGGTCGAATCCTATTAAGAGGGGTAGAATGTAATACTTCCATTTATTCTATAAAAGAAAGCGTTCAAAAGGGAAATTAGGAATAAGAAAAATGAGATTTCTGCATTTTTTCGACAACCTGGGCCTTGGGCCTTGGCCCAGGAGGCCCATGAGGGGCTGGCCACCAATAAAAGGAGGGGGAAAAACCCTAGCTGCTACAGTACCACTGCCCCTGGTACTGTAGTGCTGTACTATAGCAATCCCCCCAACTGCTATGCCAAGAAGAGAAAGGGAGGAGAGCAAGGAAGAAGAAGAAAGGAAAAGAAAGGAGAAGAAGAGAAGGGATCATCTTCTCCAAGGACCGTTCATCGTTCTCCGGGGTTCTTCAAGGGTAACAAGATATTTCCCTGCTATTTAATGTTGATTAGATGCGAAATTAGATTATTTAGTTTGGATCGAATTCGTTCGGTTGTAAGTTCAGTTCTGTCTAGTAGCTTGCGTGGCATATTTTGGGTTCCTAGAGGCCGATTTGGAGGTGTCCATCTCCTAGAGATATCTATATAATGTTCTTAGCTTTCCATATCCTCCAAGAACACGTAATTCTGACGTACGGATCAAAAGTTATGGTCTGATCTTTACCGTTGTCCTGAAATCCTGACGAGAGTGAACGTCAAGTTGTCTCCTAAATTATGATTATGTTATTGGCAGATTAAGAGTTTTCACTCAACTAGGTTATTGTAGAAATTTTTATAACCTTTTCAAAATGATAAAGAACGCCTCAATCGGAGTTGTAGATCAAAAGTTGTGTTATTTTCTTTACTGCTGCCCATTTCGTCGGGACAGATTCTGTCTTTCAAGTTCATCTGCCTGTAGTATATTGATTTTGGCCGAATTGGGTTATATCACCAACTAGGTTTTCGTAGATATGTTCGTTAAGTTTCCATAGGATCTGGGCTCATCTCGTTCTGAGTCCCAGATCGTTAGATATGAGTGATTCCGTGCTGCTGTCCAGAATCAATTCCATGATTGTGTCGTTTGTTTTCAGATTAGATCTAATTAGTTAATTGTGGGTTGTTGGGAAGGCGTTGTAGAACGTTAATGGAAGTTTCCTGTTATATGTTGTTCTTATTTCGAGTGTATATTGTGTAGGCGGAGAGGCTTCAGGTTTAGGAGCACCGCCATTGCCTACTAACGCGTCGCATCGCGGAAGGCAAGTACTTTGATGTTCTGATAATTAGAAAATGTTAAATGTTGAATGTTTGATGTTGATATTGTGTTTTTCTAATATCCATGATAATATTTAATGTTCATGTTCCTTCCATATGTGTTATCTCCATAATTAGAGAGCATGTCTTTTCAATATACATATTGCATTCCATGCATCCATTATTTATGTTTCATCCACGGGAGTGGATTAAAAAGACCCATCAATTCCAGTATGGGCACGTAAGACCCACCATTCCAATATGGGCAGATTGGAACACCCGTATGAAACGTTCTTCATATGGGACTTGGATCCCCGTATTTTGTTAAATGCGGGCTTAGGTGAACATCGACGGGTGTGTCACTAGCAATACCTGTATATGCATGTGTGTAGTCCCTTCATTTCATTCAATCCATTTATTCCATTCATTCAAATATTTGTTCTGTGATTTATTCATATTCTTCAATGATGTTGGCTTGATCATGTTTGTTGTATGTCCCATTTATTCACTGTACTTGCTGAGTCTCGGACTCATTCTTGTGTTGTTTGTTTATTTTAGGTGATCATTGATGTTGGCTCTATTGGGAGGGAGTCGAGACACAGTACTCATTCACTTCACCCTATTCAAGTCCAAGATTATGATTTAGTTCTATCTTTCATTCGTTATTGATGAACTGTAATAAATAAATTTAGATGATGAATGATACCTATTGCTATGTTATGGTTAATTCAGTAGTACTTATGATCTTTGATTATTCCTTCGATAGTTATTGCTTAGATTCGGACTATATTTATGACATGGTCCTATTGAATATTGATCTCTCTTTGTCATTAGATGAGATGGTGTTCTAATTCTTCCGCATTATGGTTGTATGTTAGATTATTTAGGTGACATCTTGGCTTCCGAATAGCCAGGGTGTTACAAGGCCCAGCCGTGACTCACCGCCGCCGGCTCGCCCGCGACCAGCACCTCCCTCTGCTTGTCTGTGTGATTCGAGGTAGGGTAAGCTTGTAAGTTTGGCTTTTGGGTGATCAAAATGTCGTCTTATTGGTTTGTTTTGCTCAATCAATTTGGGAGCTAACTGATGTATAGTTACAGAGGAGAGGCCTCAGCCATGTGTGTTAATTGTTCGGGCTGCACACCATGTGCTCGAGGATTTGCCTAAACGGATAAGCAGGGAATTTAAGGTTGCATTTCTTTGATATTCATGCTTGTGTTGATCCGTCATATCAGGATGTCAAACATGGGTACTGGTACAACATTAGATGCTGGAGCATGGTTGTTCAATGTTGTGACGTCTGTAGGTATTCATCATGGTCTTCAAGGCTTTAATGGGCACCCATGGTTTCTAGTTTTGCTACAGCATTAACTGGACTGCATTTTTGCATCCTTGATGACATTAGTAATGGAATGGTTGGGATATTTGCAGCCATCCTATTTACCACTGTCCAGAACCCCGATTAATTCTCAGCAGTCACTTTGTGCAGCAAGTTGAATGTTGTTAAGGTCCGAATCAGGATTCCTCCCTATTATGAAAATTGTAGTTTATTGTCTTATCTTTCCATGGCCGCCAAGAACACGTAATCCTGACATATGGATCAAAAGTTATGTTAGTTTTATTCTTGCTGTCCAGAATTCTGACTAGTTTAATCTATCGATTTGTCTTTTAAAATATGTTCATGTTAGAAGCAAATTCAGGGTTTCCACCCAACTAGTTTGTTTTAGCAAATTTCGTAACCTTTCTAGAATGTTAAAGAATGCCTTAATCGGAGTTGTAGATCAAAAGTTGTGTTATTTTCTTTACTACTGCCTATTTTCTTTACGCCAAAAATCAAATATTGTTTAAAATTATATCCATGACATTGGCTTGTTATGGAAGTTTATAAATGACTTTGCAAAATGAAATAAAATGTTGGTTTGTACTTGGGCGAAATGGTTGTTTGAATGGTGCATGTTTATGCACGGGCTCAATCTGGTTAGGGTTGAGGCCCAGGGTTTTGTGGAAAGTCGGCCTCTGAGCGTTCCTTTGCTATGCCTATAATGGGCTATGCCACACCGTACTACCACATGTCCTCAGAATGGGGAGTAGGATCTGGCCAACTAATTTGTAAAGTTCCATCGCGGTTGATCCTGTTTGTGTCGAACCTGAGAGCAAAGGATCCCGAATTCTCTGTGTTCATACACTAGTCCAGGATTTCTAGTGTACACAGTCAAACAAAAGTGATAATCAAAACATATCACGCACTTTATTAATAATTATTCAGAGTTTATTACAAAGGGCCTGAGGCCAAATAAAGTAAAACATAGCGGAGGCAAAGCAGTAGTAGTAGGCCACACGACCTGCCACAGGCAATCGTCTGGGGGCGTAGCCTAAGCGTCTGGATCCTCACCATCCTAGTAGAAGTCTTCTCCTGAATAAAGATTATTCAGCAAGAGTGAGCACTACTACCATGCTCGCAAGTTACACCTGTCAAGTAACAGATTGAGTGCATGCATAAGGTAAACAAGGGGTATTGGCAGGGTTTATTTGCATAAAGCAGCATTTTCAATTTTAATTAATCATATTAATTTCCAAGGCCATTTTTATACTATATCTAAAATAAGATTTTAAATGACAGTTTTATAGTGTGGATAACCTTCATATTGGAATGGTGAAGGATACCCTCCTATCACATGGCTAACTGCCCAATTTTACCACAAGGATTATCCATCCAAAATCATCTGTTGAAATCATTTTAAAACCAAAAACAAGTCTAACTCGGAGTGGCTTTGCTAGCATGTCCATGACCGTGGATGTGGCTATTCGAATAGTTTTCTACTCTGCAGAGTTTGTACAGCTTTACCCACATGAGATAATATGCTCTTTGTGTCAGCCAATCCACCCTTCCTAAGGCGTGTGACAAAGCAATTATCACAAGGCCGTTACAATGTTCTATCTCAAAGTACTCATGCCCGCTAAGGATTCACTTCCATTGGACTGACCGTCCTCCGGAAGCCCCCTCTTGCGCCAGGTGGGACTATTGTCTAACCGACACCCATACATACAACACAGCACGAATATCTATGAGGTATCCCAAATTAAAAAGCCAGGTGTTGCCCATACAAGACATGTGGTGGTACGGTGAGGTATAGCAAGATGCGGCTCAAAGACCGGTTCTTAATTGACTTAGGCGTCTTTCAAAATCAAACCCTGGGTCCTAATCTTAACCAGATTAAACCTGTGCATAAACGTACACCCACCATTCATCCGTTTCGCCCAAGTCCAAACCATTTTTGATTTTATTTGCAAAAAACACCTTTATAAACTCTCTATGGTAAAACAAAACTATAGATTTAATTTTAAACAAATTTGTAATGGTTTGGCTAAATCCTCCCAAAATCAAATCATGGTCTAAGCATTTGCTATGCGTGTGAATATTTTTCATAATAATTTAGCTAATGGTGACAAGGGCAAGACAATCAATAATCAAATTGGCCATACCAAAGGTATTGGGAATAACTAAGCATTTAAACAGGGCATTAATATAATTGATTAAAAGTATGCATACAATAATAATTTTAAAAAATGATTTAAATTTATTTGAAATACTAGGAGCAATATGGTCAAGGGTATAACTTGCCTTCGTTGAAGTCTTGACTCTCTAAATCCTCCGAAGGATCTAACTCTCCGGAATCATCGAAATCTATACGCGAAAGTACAACAAATTCAAATAAAATTCAAATAAATTCAAAAAGACAAATCAAACTAACTCCAAAACAAAATATTTTAGTTTAGTTAGATAGATAATGATTTTATACGAATTTAGCAATTTGAATCATCCAATTCGGAGCTTGGATGCATAAGATATGGATTTTAGAAGTTTAAACACTAAATCTGCAATTAAATGAATTTTTCGAATTATTTTTCTAAAGGAAAAACTATTTATTGCACAAGGCTGACGTCAGCCCTGAGATTTTCGGGATTAAAGGAATTAATAGAATTTCTGACGAGTGGGCCCCACGTGTCACAAACACGGCTCACATGGACCTAGTCCACGGGGCCTTTGGCTTGAGGGGTTGCACAGATGTGGCGGTGTGAGGGTGATGTGGCGCCACGCAGGCAGCCACGTAGGACCCAAAGCAGATGTGGTGTCGCGGTGGCACTGAAGTGGCTGAGCCACGTCAGCCCGACAATGGCGCAAGCCTACGACGAGCTCGCCGGCGTTCTACGCCCCGACGAGATGCGCGAGTGGAACCAACAGAGAGAGGGCGGGGTGGTGATTCTGGTGCGCTACCTTGGAGTGGAGGAGCGAGGCGTTTTGGTCGTCGGCGGCGAGGTTTGGCGGCGGCGAGCTTCAGGTGTCGACGAAGTAGGCGCTCCGATGATCCTCTGGCGCAGTGAGTGGGCGCACTGGCTTCGCGACGGCGAGGCGATGCGGACGGTGGCGGAGTCGAGGGCGGAGCGTCGACGGTGGGGCCGGAATCGGAGAAGGAACGAAGTTTCACCGCGGCGATAAACTTCAAAATCCGAGCTCTAGAGAGGGATTGGGAGAGGCGCTCTGAGGCGTTGGGATGAGAAGAGAAGGGCGCACGCTAGGGGCTATTTATAGGGGCTCGGGCGACCTCTAGATGGTGTAACGGCGGCGGAGTTCTTTTTGGAACCGAAAGGGATAAGGAGATTTGAACGAGATTCAAACTAAATTTTGAAAAGATAAGATTCAGAATTGGTTGAGGAGAGATAAGGCTTATAGATGTGGGATCTACGCGGTTAAATCGGGCCGAATTACCGTTGTCGGGTCGAACTCGAACTCACAGCAATGGCGGTCACGTGAGGCAGGAAAGCCAGCACGAGGAAGAAGGAGAGGATGGGGACGACGCACTGTAGCGGGCCCCACTTGTCGACGTCAGCGGAGAAAGGAAAGGAAAGCGTGCGCGTGAATCGTCCGGTGACGATCCAACGGCCACGAATGTTTGGGTGACCGTGCGGTGTGAGCAGGCCGTGGTGGGCTGCGTGCGTGTGAGGAGGAATGGGTCAATTGAATTCGGCCCATTCACTGTTGGTGGATTTCTAAATGATTTTCCAATTGATTTAATTCAGATAATTCAAAATAGCTTTAGAAAATAGTAAATAGATTCCAAAAATTATGAGAAAATTCACAGAAATTCTCAAGGGTATTTTGGACTTAAATAAAATATTTCCAACTATCTTTTGGTAATAAATTTTGCATATAAAATTGTTTAGCTTTAAAATAATTATGGAAAAGCTTTAAAAATTTCAGAAAATCCACACAAATAAATAAGATTTAAATTTTCTCTGAAATTGAAATTTTGGGCTGTTACAAACCTACTCCCCTTAAGGGAATCTCGACCCCGAGATTCAGGCTTGGCTAGCAAGAAGGTGGGGATACTCTGCTTTAAGATCTTCCTCCCGCTCCCAGGTGGCTTTACTTTCTGGATGGTGGCTCCACTGGACTTTGTATGAACGGATGATTTTGCTCCTGGTAACACGCTCTGTGACGTCTAGAATCTTGATTGGCTGCTCTACATAAGTAAGGTCTTCTTGAAGATCAATGCTCTCCAAAAGGGTCTGATCTTCGGGCACTCGGAGGCACTTCTTTAGCTGGGAAACATGAAAGACATTGTGTACAGCAGACAAGGAGGTTGGCAGTTCTAACTGATAAGTGACTTCACCTCTCTTTGCCAAAAATTTGTAAGGTCCCACAAATCTGGGTGCAAGTTTTCCTTTGATCCGGAACCTTCTTACTCCTCAGAGTGGAGTAACTCTGAGGTAAACAAAGTCTCCTATTTCAAAGGTTAATTCTCTTCGACGGTTATCAGCATAACTCTTCTGTCGGGATTGAGCCACTTTCAGACGTTCCCTTATTGCTCTAACCTTGCTTTCAGCTTCTTTGATCAACTCCCGTCCAAAGAATTGATGCTCTCCTACTTCATCCCAAAGGAGCGGAGTTTTGCATTTTCTGCCATACAAAGCTTCAAATGGAGACATCTGTAAACTGGCTTGGTAGCTATTGTTGTACGAGAATTCTGCATAGGGCAGATTCTTGTCCCAGCTTTTTCCATAATCTAAGGCGCAGGCTCGAAGCATGTCTTTAAGAATTTGGTTGACATGTTCAGTCTGGCCATCTGTCTATGGGTGATAAGTAGTACTGAAGTTGAGTCTTGTTCCCAAAGCTTCGTGCAAACTCTGCTAGAATCTTGATGTGAACTGAGAGCCTCTATCGAACACGATCTTCTTGGGTATTTCGTGTAGGTAGACGATCTTGGCCATATACAATTCTGCTAGCTGGCTGCTTCTGTAGGTGGTTTTGACTGGAATAAAGTGAGCCACTTTAGTTAACCGGTCAATTATCACCCAGATGGAATCACATCCTGATTGGGTCCTAGGAAGTCCGGTGATGAAATCCATACCAACTTCCTCGTACTTCCATTCGGGAATTGGTAATGGTTGCAACACACTAGCGGGTTTTTTGGTGTTCTACCTTGACTCACTGACACACATCACAACGGGCAACAAACTCAGCAATTTCTCTCTTCATGCTGACCCACCAATATTTCTCCTTCAGATCCTAGTACATTTTGGTACTTCCGGGATGGATGGAATAAGACAACTCATGAGCTTCTTTCAGAATCGACTGCTTTAATTCCTGTTGGTCAGGTACACAGATACGGTTTCCAAACCACACTATTCCTTGCTCATATTCCGCAAATCCTAGGGCTTTACCTCTTCTCATATTCTTCTTGATCTCTTTGATGTCTTCGTCTTCCAGTTGCTTTTCTCTGATCTGACTCTAAAGAGTTGGTTGAACTTCCAAAGTGTTCACATAGCCTTGATTGACAATATCTAAGTTCAGGTGCTTTATTTCTTCATACAATTCGGGCTGATTCTTCTGAACCAATATGGTGTTGCAATACGCCTTTCTACTCAGGGCATCTGCAACAACATTTGCTTTGCCCGGATGATTATAGATTCCAAGGTCGTAATCCTTTATCAACTTTAACCATCTTCTTTGTCGGAGGTTGAGTTCTGACTGGGTGAAGATGTATTTCAGACTCTTATGATCCGTGAAAATCTCACAGTGGTTACCAATGAGATAATGTCGCCAGATCTTCAAGGCATGCACAATTGATGCTAATTCAAGATCATGAGTCGGATAATTCCCTTCATGTGGTCTTAACTGGCGGGATGCATAGGCCACAACCATGCCTTCCTGCATCAGCACACATCCAAGACCTTGACGAGATGCATCGCAGAAGATTTCAAAGTCTTTATGAATATCTGGCAATACTAGCACAGGTGCAGAAACTAAACTCTTCTTCAGCTCTTGGAAACTCTTCTCGCAGGCATCAGTCCATTCAAACTTCTTCTCCTTCTTCAGAAGTTGTGTCATGGGTCTTGCAGTCTTGGAGAATCCTTCAATGAACATGCGGTAATATCTGGCTAGTCCGAGGAAACTCCTTACTTCTGTGACAGACTTTGGTTGCTTCCAATCCATAACGACTTCAACCTTGGCTGGATCTACGGCAAGTCCTCCTGCTGACATGATATGGAGAAGGAAGGCCACTTGCTTTAGCCAGAATTCGCTCTTGCTGAATTTGGCGTAAAGCTGGTGCTCTCTGCGTTTCTCCAAAATTATTCTTGGGTGCTTCTCATGTTCTCCTTCATCCTTTGAATAGATGAGAATATCATCGATGAAAACAACCAAAAACTTATCCAAGAATTCCATGAACACTTTGTTCATCATATTCATGAAGTAAGCAGTGGCGTTTGTCAAACCGAACGACATTACTGTAAATTCATACAACCCATATCTGGTTGTGAAGGCAGTCTTCGGGATATCTTCTGGCCTAATCTTCAGTTAATGATAGCCAGATCGTAGATTAATCTTCGAGAAGGTGCTTGCTCCCTTCAACTGATCGAACAGATCATCAATCCTGGGTAGTGGGTACCTATTCTTGATCGTCACCTCACTTAGCGATCTGTAATCCACACACATTCTCATACTATTGTCCTTCTTCTTGACAAATAGTACGGGTGCTCCCCAAGGTGATGAACTTGGTCAAATATAACCTTTGCTCCTTAGTTCTTCAATTTGTTTCTTCAGCTCTGCGAGCTCATTGGCTAGCATTTTGTAGGGTCGCTTTGAGATTAGGGCGGTCCCTGGGACTAAGTCAATTAAGAACATTACGTCCCTATCTGGTGGCATGCCGGGTAACTCTTCAGGAAATACATCGGGGTATTCTTGCACCACTAGTATGTCTTCTAGCCTTACTTCCTTCAAGCTGGTCAGGATGGAACTTCCTCCGATTGAAGACTTGGGTCTGAATTCTACTGATTCTCCTTGTTCATTGGTGAGGGTGATAGACCTATTGGCATAGTCTATCTGTCCCTGATTCTTGGCTAGCCAGTCAATTCCAAGAATCACATCTAGACCTTGAGAATGCAGGACTATCACGTCTGCTAGAAAGATTACTCTGGATATTTCAAGGATAAGGTTTGGGCATAGAGAACTGGTTCTCATTTCTGAGCCCGGGGAGTGAATTATCATGGGGTTTTCTAGAGGAGAGATGGGTAACCCATATTTTCCCACAAATTTATTGGAAACAAAGGAATCGGCTCGGAATCAAATAAAAGCGATCTGGTCTTGAATTAACGAAGCGTACCAAGAACAACATCCGGTGCTGCTTGAGCCTCCTCTGCAGTGACGTGGTTCACACGTCCCTTCGTGTACTGGACTACCGACTTTGGGGTGCCGCCGGTGGCTGGAACTCTAGGTGCTGGCTTGGCTGGTGCTGCACCCTACTGCCTCTTCGGACATCTATTGGCATAATGTCCAGTCTCGTTGCAATGGAAACAGGTTACTGCTACTGCTGATGAAGTCAGGTTCTTCTGCTGAGACTGGCCTCTAGTTGAGTTGCTGCGGAAGGCGGAAGTGTTGGGGCGCTGCGTCAGTACTGGAGTTCTGGATGTAGAGGACTGGAATCTTCCACGCTGCGGTGGCTGGGGTTGAGCGAGGCGAGGTTTGGGTTGCCCTTCGGAGTTGAACTTCTGAGCGGCCATTCTCCACTTGCGGTTTTCCATCTCCAGGTGTTTGCCCTCCTGGCGAATAGCTTTGTTCACCAACTGCTGAAAGTCGGTGAAGTCCTGAGAGATCAGTTGGACGAAGCGTTCATCATTTAGTCCTTCTAGGAACCTTTCCTGCCTGTCTTCATCTCTGGCTACGTCTTGCGGGGCGTAGCGAGCAAGCTGGTTGAACCTGTGCAGGTATTCACCCACAGTGCGGTTGCCTTGGCGGAGTGAGTGGAACTCCTTCTTCTTTAAGTTCATTATCCCTGCGGGGATATGTGCGTCGCGGAAGGCTCGCACGAACTCATCCCAGGTGATTGCTTGAGCGTTGGTGTGAGAGATACAGAAGTTGTCCCACCATTCTGAAGCGGGACCGTTGAGTTGGTGAGAGGCGAAGAGCACCCTCTCACGATCTGAGCACTGAGTAATATCCAACTTCTTCCCTATGGCACGGAGCCAATAGTCGGCGTCCATAGGTTCAGTACTGCTTGAGAACGTCGGAGAACGCATTCTCATGAACTCCGACATCGTCAGCCTCTGCGGAGGTGGGGGTGGAGGTGGAGCATGGGTTGCGGCTTGTATGTTCTGAACGCTGCTGAGTGACTGGGCCAGCAAACCCATCAGGTGCGTCTGGTGGGCCATCATCTGGCACCAATTAGGCTCTTCCGTTGGTGGTGGAGTTGGTTGCTAGTTGGGGTTCTCTTGGCAATCGGCACTTTCGTTGCCTTGGCCCCAGACTCTGCCACTGCCGGTACGGGTGGTCACCATCTGCTGGATCTTCCAAAGACTTAGAAGAGAGATAGAAAGGAAGCTCTGAAGGGGGTAAATCTAAATAGCCCAAGCACAAACACAAGACAAAGAGCCAAAATTTTCTAAAATAGTTCTTTTGTTACTTTAATTTATTCTTTGATTATGGCTATAACAAGGGTAACGATAGCTCATAATTCGCATCTAACGATTTCACTATGGAAAACAACTAGGGGGTAATAGGTGTATAATCTGGTTCACTAGAGCTACCCTCGCCTGCCTTATAGCGAGCTAGCTCTTCTTCTACGGCTTTTAGCCTTTCTTCTGCATCTTGCAGGCTATCTTGAGCGGTACGCAGGTCATCTAGAGCATTTCCCTAGGCATAGTCCATTGCCTTGGACAGGTCCACCTGGTGCGTAAGCTCGGAGAGTCCTCGTCCGTGGCTGAGCAAAAGGTACTATCGAGTCGGGTCGGGATGTGCATTGGGTGGTAGTGAAATTCGGAGCCATGGAAACGATTGTTATAAGTGTAGCGGAGGCGACGTGTTGCTTCTCTGGCTGCGTCCTGGATGCCGTCGGCGAAGGTGTCGCGCCTTATTGGAGCGTCAATGATGTGGAAATCTGTGTTTGGGTTAAGGTTGGCATATAGGATCACTTCAACTCTCCAGCGATATTGGCTTCCCACTTTATACTTGTACCCTTGATAGGTTGGTCTCTTGTTGTAGTCTAGGTGTTGCATCATCTTCCAAAGAAGCGCAGCCCAATGTCCTACGAAAATTCCGTGGGAAGTTCGGGTTGGTTTTTCCGCCATCTACAGTTTAGAGAAGGGGATGAATTAGTAACCACTTTTGAAGAGAAGGGTTGAGAAGACTCTTGGACAGACTCAAAATATTTTTAGTTTTTGAAAATAAGTCCTTAAGACAATTCTAAGGCCACGACCTACAGTCGATATGGCTCTGATACCACTTTTGTCGAACCCGGGAGCGAAGGATCCCGAATTCTCTGAGTTCATACACTAGTCTAGGATTTCTAGTATACACAGTCAAACAAAAGTGATAATCAAAACATATCACGCACTTTATTAATAATTATTCAGAGTTTATTACAAAGGGCCTGAGGCCAAATAAAGTAAAACATAGCGGAAGCAAAGCAGTAGTAATAGGCCACACGACCTGCCACAGGCAATCGTCTGGGGGCGTAGCCTAAGCATCTGGATCCTCACCGTCCTGGTAGAAGCCTTCTCCTGAATAAAGATTATTCAGCAAGAGTGAGCACTACTACCGTGCTCGCAAGTTACACCCGTCAAGTAACAGATTAAGTGCATGCATAAGGTAAACAAGGGGTATTGGCAGGGTTTATTTGCATAAAGCAGCATTTTCAATTTTAAATAATCATATTAATTTCCAAGGCCATTTTTATACTATGTAAAATCAGATTTTAAATGACAGTGTTATAGTGTGGATAACCTCCATATTTGAATGGTGAAGGATACCCTCCTATCACATGGCTAACTGCCCAATTTTACCACAAGGATTATCCATCCAAAATCATCTGTTGAAATCATTTTAAAACCAAAAATAAGTCTAACTCGGAGTGGCTTTGCTAGCATGTCCATGACCGCGAACGCGGCTATTCGAATAGTTTTCTACTCTACAGAGTTTGTACAGCTTTACCCACATGAGATAATATGCTCTTTGTGTCGGCCAATCCACGCTTCCTAAGGCGTGTGACAAACCAATTATCACAAGGCTGTTACAATGTTCTACCTCAAAATACTCATACCCGCTAAGGTTTCGCTTCTATTGGACTGACCGTCCTCCGGAAGCCCCCTCTTGCGCCAGGTGGGACTATTGTCTAACTAGCACCCACACATACAACACGACACAAATATCTATGAGGTATACCACATTAATAAGCCAGGTCTTGCCCATACAAGACATGTGGTGGTACGGTGAGGCATAGCAAGATGCGGCTCAAAGACCGGTCCTTAATTGACTTGGGCGTCTTTCAAAATCAAACCCTGGGTCTTAATCTGAACCAGATTAAACCCGTGCATAAACCTGCACCCACCATTCATCCGTTTCGCCCAAGTCCAAACCTTTTTTGATTTTATTTGCAAAAACCACCTTTATAAACTCTCTATGGTAAAACAACACCATAGATTTAATTTTAAACAAATTTGTAATAGTTTGGCTAAATCCTCCCAAAATCAAATCATGGTCTAAGCATTTGCTAAGCATGTGAATATTTTTCATAATAATTTAGCTAATGGTGACAAGGGCAAGACAATCAATAATCAAATTGGCCATACCAAAGGTATTGGGAATAACTAAGCATTTAAACAGGTCATTAAAATAATTGATTAAAAGTATGCATGCAATAATAATTTTTAAAAATGAATTAATTAACTTTAAAATACTGGGAGCAATATGGTCAAGGGTATAACTTGCCTTTGTTGAAGTCTTGACTCTCTAAATCCTCCGAAGGATCTAAGTCTTCGAAATCGTCGAAATCTATATGCGAAAGTACGACAAATTCAAATGAAATTCAAATAAATTCAAAAAGACAAACCAAACTAACTCCAAAACAAAATATTTTAGTTTAGTTAGCTAGATAATGATTTTATACGAATTTAGCAATTTGAATCATCCAATTTGGAGCTTGGATGCATAAGATATGGATTTTAGAAGTTTAAACCCTAAATCTGCAATTAAATGAATTTCCCGAATTATTTTTCTAAAGGAAAATCTATTTATTGTGCAAGGCTGATGTTAGTCCTAAGATTTTCGGGATTAAAGGAATTAAAAGAATTTCTAACGTGTGGGCCCCACGTGTCACAGACACGGCTCACATGGACCTACTCCACGGGTCCTTTGGCTTGAGGTGTTGCGCAGATGTGGCGGTGTGAGGGTGATGTGGTGCCACGTAGGACCCAAAGCAGATGTGGCATCGTAGTGGCACTGACGTGGCTGAGCCACATCAGCTCGACAATGGCGCAAGCCGGTGACGAGCTCGCCGGCGTTCTACGCCCCGATGAGACGCGCGAGTGGTACCAACAGAGAGAGGGTGCAGTGGTGATTCTGGGGCGCTACCTTGGAGCGGTGGAGTGAGGCGTTTTGGTCGTCGGCGGCGAGGTTTGGCGGCGAGCCGGTGTCGGCAAGTAGGCGCTCGATGATCCTCCAAAGTGAGTGGGGGCGACCGGCTGCGACGGCGAGCAATGCCGCGTGGTGGCGGTCGGCGGAGCGTCGACGGTGACGCCGGAATCGGAGAAGGAACGAAGTTTCACCGCCGGCATGAAAGTTCGTTCCTTCTCCGATTCCGGTGCCACCGTCGACGCTCCACCCTCGACTCCGCCACCGTCGGCATTGCCTCGACCGCCGGCGAGAAACTTCAAAATCCGGGCTCTAGAGAGGGATTGGGGAGAGGCGCTCTGAGGCGTTGGGATGCGAAGAGAAGGGCGCACGCTATGGGCTATTTGTAGGGGCTCGAGTGGCCTCCAGATGGCGTAACGGCGGTGGAGTTCTTTTCAGAACCGAAAGGGATAAGGAGATTTGAACGAGATTCAAACTAAATTTTGAAAAGATAAGATTCAGAATTGGTTGAGGAGAGATAAGGCTACTAGAATGTGTGATCTACGTGGTTAAATCAGGCCGAATTGCCGTTGTCGGGTGGAACTCGGACTCACAGCAATGGCGGTCTCATGAGGAAGGAAAGCCAGCGCGAGGAAGAAGGAGAGGACGGGGACGACGCACTGTAGCGGGCCCCACTTGTCGGCGATAGCAGAGAAAGGAAAGGAAAGCATGCGCGTGAATCGTTCGATGACGATCCAACGGCCATGGATGTTTGGGTGACCGCACGGTGAGAGCAAGCCGTGGTGGGCTGCGCGCGCATGCGAAGGAATGGGCCGATTGAATTTGGCCCATTCACTGTTGGTGGATTTCTAAATGATTTTCCAATTGATTTAATTCAGATAATTCAAAATAGCTTTAGAAAATAGTAAATAGATTCCAAAAATTATGATACAATTCACAGAAATTCTCAAGGCTATTTTGGACTTAAATAAAATATTTCCAACTATCTTTTGGTAATAAATTTTGCATATAAAATTGTTTAGCTTTAAAATAATTATGGAAAAGCTTTAAAAATTTCAGAAAATCCACACAAATAAGTAAGATTTAAATTTTCTCTGAAATTGAAATTTTGGGCTGTTACAGTTTGTACGTGGGCGGTCTTTCATGGCTATTTCTTTTGACAAAGTCTTTCATGACTATTGTTCCCACTTGGCATAAGAGGGGGCACCCATTAACCCGGCGGGTTTCTATCCAAAGTGGGGATTTGTGAAACCTTAATGAGGGTGGACTGCGATGGAATAGCGCATTGTAAAGGCCTTGTCACGTATTCTAGACTGCTTACCTAAGGTAGTGAGCGGTGGTATCGACGGATGCCAAACAAACTAGACAATTCATGTCATATGGGTAAAGCTGTACAACCTCTGCAGAGTGTAAAACTATTCGAATAGCCGTGTCCACAGTCATGGACAAGCTAGCAAAGCCTCTCAAAGTTAGATCTTTGGATTTTGTTTTCAAAAGACTTCATCAAATGGATTATGCAAATAGGAATTGGGCAGGAAGCCATGTGATAGGAGGGTGTCCTTCACCATTCATGTGTGAATGTTATCTGACTATAAAATCAATTTAGAAAATGAAATTTAGTTATAGAATAACTGCTTTGGAACTTAGTACGTATTTAAAGAAAATATTATTTTATGCAAATTCAACCAACAAGCCTTCCTTTGAGATACCCTTATATGCATGCATTCAATCTGTTACTTGACAGGTGTAACTTGCGAGCACGGTAGTTGTGCTCATTCTCACTTTATGCAAACAAATTTCAGAGGAGAAGGACTTCACCACCGGTGTGGATCTCGATGACTAGGCCGCTACCCCAGTCGATTGCCTGTGGCAGATTAACTGGACTCTACTACATCTTCTTCGTCTTTTGTTGTGTTCTTTATGTTTGGCTTGTAAGCCTTTCTTGTAATAAACTCTGTTGTTAATTATTAATAAAGTTATGCGAGTTATGGATGTTACCATATCTGTTTAACTGTGTGAACTAGCTACTGATCATGGGACTAGTTCAAAAATGCACAGAGGATTTTGGGGTATTAATCCCGGGTCCGACACGTGACTTGGGGAGGTCTTGGAATTACTGTAGCCAGGGTGGTCTTTTGCAAAATGACCAGAAGGAGATCTAATGAGGGAGAGGTCTGGACTGTTAGATCCAAACGGAATGAGGTTTGGACCATTCGATTTCAACGAAGGAAGGTCTGGACCGTTAGATCCAAACGAAAGGATGTCTGGAACGTTAAATATAAACTAAGGGAGGTCTGGATCGTTAGATCGAATCAAGGGGAGGTCTGGATCGTTAAATCCACTCGAGGGAAGGTCTGGATCGTTAGATCCAATCGAGGGAAGGTCTAGATCGTTAGATCCATTCGAGGGGAGGTCTGGATCGTTAGATCCAATCGGGAGGAAAGGTCTGGATCGTTAGATCGAATCAAGGGGAGGTCTAGATCGTTAGATCCACTTGAGGGAAGGTCTGAATCGTTAGATCAAATCGAGGGAAGGTCTAGATCATTAGATCCATTCGAGGGGAGGTCTGGATCGTTAGATCCAATCGGGGGGAAAGGTCTGGATCATTCGATCGAATCAAGGGGAGGTCTAGATCGTTAGATCCACTCGAGGGAAGGTCTGGATCATTAGGTCCAATCGAGGGAAGGTCTGGATCGTTAGATCCAATCGAGGGGAGGTCTGGATCGCTAGATCCAAACGAAGGGAACAAAAGGAGGTCTGGACCATTAGATCCAAACAGAAGGAGGTCTGGTCTGTTAGATCCACCGAAAAGAGGTCTGGACCATTCGACCCAACTGAGGGGAGGTTTGAGTCCTTAGATCTAAGCGAGGGGAGGTCCTGACGGTCAAGATAGAACCAAAGGAGATTTTGACAGTCACGATAAACGCAAAGGAAGTCTTGACGGTCAAGGTGAACGCCAGGGAGGTCCCGACGGTCAAGATGGAACCAAAAGAGGTCCTGACGGTCACGATGGTACCAAAGGAGATCCTGATGGTTACGATGAACGCAAAGGAGGTTCCGACGGTCAAGATAGAACCAAAGGAGGTCCTGACGGTCATGATTGTACCGGAGGAGATCCTGATGGTCACGATGAACGCAAAGGAGGTTCCGATGGTCAAAATGAACGCCAAGGGAGGTCCCGACGGTCACGATGAAACCAAGGGAAGTCTCGATGGTCAAGATGAACGCACGGGAGGTCCCAACAGTTAAGATGAGCGCCAAGGAGGTCCCGACGGTCACAATGGAACCAAGGGAGGTCTCGATAGTCGAGATGAACACAAGGGAGGTCCCGACGGTCACGATGGAACCAAGGAAGGTCTCGATGGTCAAGATGAACGCACAGGAGGTCCCGACGGTCAAGATGAGCGCCAAGGGAGGTTCTGTATAGAATTTTCAAATAAGCTTTGAACTCTCATCAAAACTAAATGTTTCTATTTATTTGAGAATTCAGGGAAATGGAGATGCTACTAGGAGGCTGCGGGAGATGCTACGACCAAGGGAGGTCGTGAAAGTGTTACGACCCGAGGGGGTCATGCGAGTGTCACGACCAGGGGTGGTCGTGAAGGTAGACGACCAAGAGGGTGGTCTTTGCGAGAGGGGAGGTCATGTGCTAGAGGGTGGTCCTTGTAAAGTAGAAGGTCGCAGCCAGAGGGTGGTCTTCTTAAGCTGGGTGGTCGTGACTATATGGGTGGTTCCGACCAAGAGGGTGGTCTTTATAAAGTAGGAGGTCACGACTAAGAAGGAGGTCGTGGGGGTGTTACGATCAGAGAGTTGTCTTTGCAAAAAGGGAGGTCTCGGCAAAGAAGGAGGTCGTGGGAGCAATAACCATGCATAGTGATCGAGAGTAGGGATCGGTTACACAGCAGTGATCAAGGGAAACAAATGTGCGACAGTATTGTTGCAATCGGATGAACCGGCGAAAAAGCTAAAGGAAGAACCAAAGGAACATCCAGGAAAGAGTAATGCAGCTCGAACTAGGAAGAGCATCTATCCACTAGGAACTTACTGGTATGAAATCTGGGGGATGGTTAGCCGAAGCTGAGCTGGTGACGATGGACCACTGCAATGGAAGAAGCTCCATGCTGCAAGTGGCTTGAGGGGAGTGAGGGTGGTCTTCGGTCTTCAAGGTTGCTTTCTGAAAGCTGGTGCTTGGCCTACTCGGATGTCTTGGAATGTCCTGGTTGGAGGTGAAAGGGGAGTGGTCTCCAAGGCGATGGTTACTTGTGGCAAGGCGGCGGGGTGGGGGCGTTTGACAGAGACGAGGGCTCGAGCTGGACTGGAGCTCGAGCTCTCCTGGAGAAAGAATAGAATGAGGCTAGCACTAGAATTGGCAGAAGAAAAGTAACCAGGAGGTCCCAAAGTCTTGTGCCCCTTATATGTATATGAACGACCTGACTAGGGGAGGAGTGGTTAGAGGGGTTGTTGATGGTATGGACAACACAGTGTAGCAGTTGTGTCGGCTTTTGTGTGACAGGCATTAAATGCCGAATGACCATCCAAGAATAAGAAATGAGATAATGCAGTCCAAATAAGAAATCACCATAAAGTCCAATATGAATTGAAAAGGTAATCAAGACTCGCAACAATAGTTGTTATACAAAAAGTTTCAAAAATCCCATATTTTTGCCTTTATGAAATTTTGGGTTGTTACAGCCGCCAATGCGCTGCCCTGGCCATCCTCGACTCCTATAAATAGCCCCCGAGCATCGCCCTACCACCCGCACCAAAACCCCTCAAGCAATTGCCCCTCTAGAGCCCTAGTACCGCCATAATCCCTCATCTAGGGTTTTCAGCCGAGCTTCTTCATCGTCGAATTGCGCCGCCACCGTGGCCGCCTCATCGTCGTTGAGCACGCAACCGGGTCCACCGTCACTAGAGCCACCCCTTGGACCTCTTCGCGTCACCGGAGCAGCATCGGAGCCATTGTCCGACAATAACCGAAGCTTGTCGCCGCCTCAAGCTTGCCGCCGGCCACTGTAGACGTCCCCAACCACCCGTGAGCACACCCCTAGGATCACAATAACCCCCTTTATCCCCTGGTACCACCCACTCCCGTCGGCAAGTCGCCGTTTGCCGGTGACCATCGGGTCCAGAGCCGCCGTTGCCGCCGATCCGACGTGGCCACGCCGCGTCAGCTGCCACCTCCCTCCTTTGCCTGCATGTTAGCCAGTTGGCTCCTGCGTGTGTGCCATGTATGTGCATGCGTGGCATACACAGCCAGCCCCGATCCCGAGGCTCGGTGAACCGAGTTCACCGTGAGCCGTGACACTAATGTGTGGGTCCCACACGTCAGGTTTTTCTTTTATTTTCTTAATTTCCAGAATTTCCATCATTGATGTCATCCTGTATTCCAATTTTTCTATTAAGAAATAATTTGGGAATTCAGATAAATCCTATTTTAGTGTTTTTCTTCAATTTCAACCTTCCAAAGCTCATATCTTTTGCATCCGAACTCCAATTGAGCCCATTCAAATTTCTAAATTCAAGATCTATTTATCTGAGTTTTTTTATTTAATTTTTGGAGTTTGTTTTGCCTCTGTTATTTATTTATTTTGTTTATTTTCTTCGTTTGCGAGTAGACGTCGATACTTCGGGAAGATTTGAAGAAGAAGGAGCACCTCCAGATCAAGATCAATATCTAGACCTTTTCCAAGGCAAGCTATACCTTTGACCATCTTGACTCCTAGTTTCTAAAATTACTTTGATTCAAATTATTGCATTTACTTTAAGTATTTATTTAAATACTTTTGGGTGTAGTTATTAATCCAATTGTTATAACTTCCTTGTCTACTTGATATGTCATGATCTTTTGTCACCCTAGATTGGTTTATTTAGTTGGTAATATCGTAGTACCAACGTGGGTTGGTTAGATACGATTAGATTGCATAGCCATGTCATGAGTCATTATTTCATGTAAGTTGCAATTATCAACTTGACTAAGTGACCATGAAACTATGTGATAAAATTGTGTGTACTGTGTGCTATTACTCGTGATGGCATGTGTTGCACTTAACCAATTGGGTAGTAAACGATTTAGACTGAGGTAAGGGGGTGGATACTGTGTGAATTTGTGGACTGTGTGAACTGTGTGCATGGGAATATTAATCTGTGTGGCATAGTTAGAATATGGAAGTCTTGCCTTGGTCAATTAAGGACTTAACTTTGAGCGCCATTGAACCGAGCCTTCTTCATGCGACCGCATACTGTTATGGGGACGGGCCTAACTTAGTAAGTTATGAATTCTTGACATTGATTGCTCAGGCAGTATGTTAGGCTCTGTGAAAAGGGTGGAGGTGTGTGCTACCATGTAGTCGCATCGCAAGACAGTTCGCCACATCCCTATCCAACGGTGTGTGTCGTACCATCCACTGTGTATAGTTTGGTATGACGGTTTGTAAGCACATTGGGAGTGTCAATGTTAAGATGAAGTTTCTGAAATATTTTGTTATGATTATTGCTTACAACACTAGTTATATCTTGTGGGTAAAGTGTACAACCTCTGTAAAGTGTTAATTAATCTATTCGAATAGCCGCGTCCGTGGTCTTGGACATACTCGGGGATTTCACACGAGGGATAATTTTCATAAAACAATTGGGAAGGGAGCTGCGTGATCTAAATCATATGGCTATGTGAATAACTTAATTAGGCTATGTGTCTTTGTGAAATCAAACTGATAAATTATTATTGTCTATTTGTTTTGAATTATGCTTTCAATCTATTATTCATATTCAAACTGCAAATGTAGCATTTCTGCAAAAAGAACCACAGAAGCCATTCCTTTGGAATAAGCTTGCATGTATATTTGCATTTCTGTGGTATGGCTTGCGAGTATGGTTGTATATTCATGCTTGTTGTAAAACATGCAACAGAAGAGGAGGAGTTATCACCTGCATTCGAGGAGGAGTTCATCGAAGGTGCTTAATCGTAGGGTCTTGATCCCAGTCGGTTGCCTGTGGTGAATTGATGGGAGGCCACTGCCGTTTCTATTTCCATTGCTATTTAATTCTCTGTTAGCCCTGCGTGGCTTAATAAATGTAAACTCGACCATAAGTTCAAAACCCTTATTTGTTAATCAAATTATCCGTTTATGTTATTAATCGCTTGTGTGGATCGATATTTACCTATGTTGACACTGTGTGCACTAGCGTGATCTTGGACTAGTGCATTATACACAGAGGGTCCAGAATTGTATTTTTGGGTCCCGACAGTTACTCTCAAGCGATAAAAGAGCAAATTTTTATATGGCTTATATATACTCATTTGAAACGTTTTGACAAGATCTACAACTTTGCAGTTGAGGCGAACCCTAAATTCCGAAAGGAAGATTTGGCAAAACCAGAAATCGAAAACTTGGAACGCAAATTTAGAGCCGAAGATTGCCGATTTTTGGGACCCTGGAGGGCGACTAGTTGCTTAGGTGGAAAGGATGTGCCTCGTCGTTAGCTTTCCAATGAGCACAAGAACGCTCACAACGGACACCGTATGCAAAAGTTATGCCCATTTTACTGAAGATGTCTCGGAAACGGAATCCTACTTGGACTCGAAAGCGACTCGGGTTCAATCTTGAAAATTCTATATCTTTTGATTCCATGGGCCAAACTTGCCGAAATATTTTATGGAAGCTTGTGGCTATATGTAGAAGGGCTCCACCAATTTTCACTAGTTTTGGCAAAAGTTTGATGCGCTTTTCTTTTCTTTCATTTTTTTCTACCGCGGCTTTTGTTCTTGCGGTTGCCTCTTTCTCCTTCTACCATCTGGCCAGCCCTAGGGTTTGCCCCAAGTCGCAAATAACATTAACTCTCCCAAAAGATCATAGTAATCCTCTTGAGTTTTTTCGGATTAACAACAGCATGAAATTTTTGTTTTTGGTGCGGATTAGAGGAGTTCTAACCCACGAATTTTCTGTTTTAGATGCAAAAACTAAGAACGATCAAGCGACGCGAAGGAGAAACACGCGACGCAATCTAGACAATGACCAACTAGACAATAACTAGAACTAAAGATTAGCAACTAGACACGATGATGCAACCAATGATTTAACAAGCAAATTGAAAAGAAAAATTGCAAATGCTCAAAGGGCTCAGTATGGATAATAGATGCAAAAAAAATTTGTCCAATTTTCTGGATTATAGGTATGAAAAACGAATCTACTACTAGAAAACTGGAAACTCTCACCGATGAACTGTAGCTTTGATACCACTTGATGAACCATAGAGGTCCTCATTTGGCTTGATCTTTCGATGAGAAGACAAATTCGGTAGTAGTCGCTCAACTCTCACGATCTTAGCTACGAACTTGTAAGGCCCGAAACAACGCAATCGCTGAACTGTTCGATAAGTCGTTATCAACCGTGCATGAATATCCGGATGACCTGATTACGAAGATAAATTCCTACACACACCGAAGAAGCACGCAAGAACAACATAAATAGCAATCCGAAATAGCAAATAGGATTGAAATATTTTATTTAAGTTGGGATTTTGAAGTAGTATTATGGTTGGTCTAGTCGACACAAGCCAATACATGAAGTTGCAACGAAGCTAACTTTTAACTAAACAAAATCCAAGAAAACTAGAGGGGTGCGACCTCCTTAAATAGGGGAGGGGGAGCCTCACATAGCTAAGAAAATAGGGGTTGGTACTATTTATGACACTGTTCATGCATGAATAGTGATGTGTGAACAGTATGGGCCGCCTAGGGTGGTGCCTTCCCTTGGGCCCAATCATTACAAAGCCCAATTTGCCCCAAACAGGTGATATAGCAGCTTCTTTTGATGATTACGGTGTGCATAGAAGGAATTTAGAGGTGAGGCTAGATCCATTGGAAAGAGGACGAGATAAGCTTTCCATCAAGTACTCGTGGACCTCAAACGGACTCCGTATGTGAAAGTTATGCACATTTGAAGTCCGTGCTGTCTCCGGAGACCGGAATTGGATTCCAAAATAGGTTCAACTCAAACTGTTGCAAATCAACCACTCTCTGTCTTTTATTCCTGAAAATAACAACATATTTATTAGAAAATATCATATAGTTCATGTAATGGGTTTATGACATGTGGACCCTACCTTTTAAAACAACAGTGTAGACCTGGTCTATAGACTAGCTTCAATGACACGTGGGCCCTCGGTCCATGCACTATTCCCATGAACCGAGTACATACAGGCAGGGCCCCACTTGTTAGTGACTATAGACATTTTCAATTAGAAAATAAATCAAGAAAAGAAATTAAAATACCAGGGGTCCTACATATCAGCCACAGTAGGATTTTATAATTAAATAATAAATAATAAATAATAAATAAAATAAAATCCAGTGGACCCCACCTGTCAGTGCGGTTATTCTCTCTCCTTTTATAATTTCAAGAATTGTTTTGGATTTAAAACTTTAGAGAGCTCATTCTCTCTCGTTTTAAATCCAAATTTAACTATTCTTGTTTCTAAATTTATCTAAATTCAAGCCCTACCTAACAAAACCAAAAACATGAATTTTGGAGTTCATTTGGAATTTTGAATTCATTCGTGTTTATTCAAACTTGGTCGTTTTTCGCATATATAGATACTGAAGCTCTAGAAGAGCAGCAAATGGAGCAAGACCAAGATCACCAAGGCATTGAGCCAGGCGAGTAAACACTTTGATCATTTTGCTCCTACATTTGAATGCAAATTATATTAATTTAAATAATGAAATCTCATTGCTACGCTTTATACAATTATGTTGACTTGGCTTGTAGTAAATACCTTGATGATAATTGAGTATAAACTTCTAATCCTTGAACTTGGACACTATCCTTGGTCACCCTAAGTATTAATGGTATACATGATTAGTTACTAAGTCTGTATCTAGATGTCATGCTTAGTGTTGCGTAGATACATTGACATGTGAGCTTAATTTGCCCCAACATCATTCAAAGCTCAAAACTGGATTTGGGCAGTCGAGGCAGAAGCCTGACTGGTATGTTGAAACTAGAAAGAAAGTTCAAAGCAAAAACTTAAAAACAGATTTCGACTTGGGCGGATGGTAAGTCAGGTAGGTGCGGGTAAGAGCACGACAAAGTGCGTAATGGGGAAGCACCACCCAAGTCAATTAAGGACCTAGTTCTTGTGAAGACCTTAAAGGGACATGGGTAGGCTACACTAGTTGATAATTCAAAAATTCTACCACATAGACTAGGAAGTCATGCAAGCAAAAGATCATAGATCGTTACCATTAGACGCGTAGTGCAGCAGAAGAAGAGTTCGAGCAACCTGATCCAACGTTAAGCACGTCGATGTAGTGGTCATAGTTGATCGTCCAACGTCCTCGACACCGATCGTCTCCTACAGCCTATCACATTCCTTACATAGGTCGTGGATCATCCTTGATCAGCGCAGTAGCAACTACAACAACACCTCTATGGTATCCACACGTCTAGGAGCAATGTATTGTGTTCAAGACGAGTATGTACTTCATCGTGAGGATTGAAAGTCAAGTCTGTCATCATAGTATAAAGTGTCACAATGAGCTTGAGGACTTGCTAGTGCTCAGAGTTGCCCGTAAAATTGTCCAAAGGATTTGCAAGTTGCATAAATTTAAATCAGTTTGACCAAGTTAATTCAGAAGTATTGTTGGTGATATGCCCTAGAGGCATTTATAGAGATGATTGTATCACGTCTATGTTTATGAGCTGTAGAATAAATATTATTATGTTCCTTGGATGAATTATCATTTATGAAGATTAACAAGTATGTGACTTGTTGGTGAAACTCTTTAAATTATATGATGTCATTCTAGATGTATCCCTAGTCAGATGTCATTGGTTGTGACACTAGTGACTTATCGACCAGCACATGTATTGATTAATGACCATGTTTCACTGGTCATGGATATGGGGATATCGAATCAATAATGTGAACACATGTTAGAGAACGTGGTGTTGGATTGACCCCACATTGAGACACTACTGAGATTGTTATAATTTTGTGTGTCATTAGTTGGTTTCAAGCAATGATGATGTATAATCCTTAGACCGGAGATCAGCATGGTTTCCTACATATGTAATAGTACACTTAGGGGTTGCCAAACGCTACTCCGTAATTGGGTAGTTATAAAGGTAGCTTTCGGGTATGCTATGAAACATGCGGAGGGATGTGACTGGTCGGATATATGATTTACCCCTCCAAACATAACAAGAGAGATATCTCTGGACTCCTCGATGTGGTCGGATAAAGAAAGTGCATGGCCGTGCCACTAGTGGTCGAAGATTCGACCATGTGAAGTTGTCCATCACTAGATCAAGAAAGTATTGAACAATCCATAGATGACAAATATCACACCTGGAGTTCAACCAGATATCGTGAGGCCAAAGGAGAATATGCAAGCAGGTCGTTTAGTCTGACTAGATACGAACTGGTCGTATGGAGATACAGAATGGTCGTGAGTTGGTCGTACATGAACACTAAGTGGTCAGCAAACTGGTCATAAGTTGTTACAAACTAGTCGTGACTAAATATGAACTATTTGTATGTAGATATGAGCTAGTCGTCAGTGATAAGGACATGGATGTAGATCATATTACATAAGGTTTGTCCGATATAATATTTATGTGTATTCGAGAATCGTTTTGTCTTTCTAGGAACCGCTAGCGACTTGTGGTCGAAAAGGAGTTTTCGAGTCACAACCGATTATGCATGAACCTACCGAGTCACACACTTAACGGGTTAGAACAGACGAGTTCGGATAGGATCTGTTCTGAGCTCTTTATAAGGGGATGCATGGGGCTTTTGGGACGTATCAAAGTTGCGCCACCGAAACCCTCGCTAACATCTCCTCGAAGGCCCTACCGTGCGTGTTGGTTCTAGCATACCGGCGTACGGAGTCCCAGCCCATACATGTGGATCCCGTAGAGGCACTGCTGCAGTTGTTGCTGTGCTAATCGAGGACGATCGACGACCTATGCAAGGAACGTGATAGGTTGTTGGAGGAGACGATCAGTGCAAAGGATATTGGACGATCGACTATGACCACTACATCGACACGCTCGACGTTGGATCAAGCTTCTCCAACTCTTCTTCCGCTGCACTGCGCATTTAGTGGTAACAATCTATGATCTCTTGATTGCATGGCTTCATGGTTTACGTGGGAGATTTTTTAATTGCTAGCTTATGTAGCCTACTCGTATTCCTTCAAGTATGTGATGCAAGTAGCATCTGTTCCAGTTGTTCCTGAGTAAGAAGAAGAGTTGGGAGAGTTTTCGGTTCCATCTCTAGTTTTGTTGCCGTCACCTACTCCACCTAGTCCAGATGAAAGGCGTCGAATCACCAGCAATCATCAGGAGTATCTTCGTCACTTCGTTCCAACTGTTTCTCAAGAGTCTCCGTTGTCTTCGCCAGCAGTTCGCAATTCATGGGTGTTCCACAACGATTAAGAGAAGAAGCTTGAAGAGTCTTCGTTGTAAGTCTAGAGTGGGAGCCGTCAGATTGGAGCTTTAGTAGCGATGTTAGATCGTTGTTGCTTTAGGTTTTGTTTGGGTTGAGTGCAAGTGGGAGTTGCTGTTTTGCTGTCAAGCATTATGCTGCAGTCATACTAAGACTTTAATTTTAAGAGTTTATTAGTCTTGATCTTTCATAGCATTTCAACTATGTCTCCTTTGTCTTTTGTTTTTGGGTATAATCCATTTTCCCTAATTAGTTGTCTCTATCTGTTCCACTGCTCTTTCTCGTCAATTGTGCTTTTTTCTCTTACCTATCGTGCTATTTCCTCCTTATCTATTAAACTTGTGGAGAGTCGTCGCAGATGGTTGACACTCGCAACACAGCAAGTCGTACTCAGCAAGAGAATGCGTATGCCAATGTCAATGCTAGTGGATAGTCACAAGTACCTGGAGCCATAGATCCAAACATGGGATAATTTCTAGCAACTCAGATTACAATGATGCAGAACATGAACAATATGATTAAGCAGCAGCCAAATCGCCGCCAGTTCATCAACATTCCAAGTTATAAGAGTATCAGCCTACGTTTTTTCATTCATCAGAACCTTTGAAAGCATAAGATTGGTTTCGATCTGTTGAGAAAAAGACTATTGTTGTCATGCTCATCTGCGACATCTTACCAGTAGCAGCTCCCTTTCTTCGAATTTCCGTCGATCGAATCAATAATGTTTCAAGTTTCAACCAAGCACTGATCTGTATGTGTACAAGAACCGTATCAGAACATGTAAACAATGCCAAATAAAAATAAGTAATGAATAGCAAAATAGAAATCAGGTGCTCACCAATCGTATGTTGTCGTCATCAGACCAATGTAAGCGCCTGCACGCCGTAGGCCTCGTCTTCATGGTTCTTGTTGTCGTCATCTATTTGCTGCTTTTCGCCTTCATCTCGAGTGCGTCGAGTTCGAGATCCTGAAATTGATGATGGAGTAAGTGTTTGATGCCCTCTTCGAATGCTCAGTGGAGTTGGTTATTCAACGTCATAGTGCGAGGGTAGACCAACAAAATGGGAATTTTGTGATACATGGTGACCCTGGGAGCTATGCGGGTCATGAAATTGATCACTAGGATTGTTGGCTGGGTAATCAGGAGAATTTAACAAATCCATGAAACCACCGTTCGGATGAGAATTCATGGCTGAACGTTTGTAGAACAAACTGAAGACAGTAGTACTAAACAATATTCAAGCTGATGGAATATATAGATACGGCAATACGTCTTGATCAACGGCTAATTTACTTACGTCCCATCTCCCATGCATGCAGGCAGAGGCTTTAGAAAGATAAGGAGATGGTTGATGTCAGCAGCGGGCCTACCGTGGGGTCCGCCTGGTCTAGAGTCCCTACTATCGCCTACCGCTGGCCGGACCCTTGGGTATCCCCTTGGCACCCCCACCCATTACCGAGGTATTAGCTTCATCGTACGCTTGTCTTAGTCCTAGGTCCACCACTGATTGATGTCATAAATTGGAGATCTATCAGATATTTTCGAAAATTCTGGTACCAATTGAGAAGAAACCAAATTTCTCATCCAGAATAGCTGAAGAAAGTAAGATAGTGATAACTGAAAAAAGAACAATAAAGAATGAAGATATCAACAAAAACAAGATCATCCCAAACTAGGGAAAAATGCTCCTGCGGAAGCTTGATGGACTTATTTGACTAGAAATCCCTCCTGCTGCCGATGCTGGACTTGGATTGGCTGTACTCCGAGCTGAAATCCTGGCGGCCGAACGCCATCCTCTGGAACTACCTTATTTCCGCCGTGTTTTTAACATTAAACATCTGGCTCTTCCCTGGCTGTACACCATTGCTTAAGTCAATGTCGGTCAGGCCGTCGAGGACTGTGACAACCTGAAAACAGGTCGAAAACTTAGTGATTGCCAGTAACATGATGCACTGGAGATGTGCAAAGTGTACAATTTCAGTTTGCCAGATTTGCTACAGTGAAGCAAGGTTTCGTTAGTACCTGCCCAATCTTGGTTCTTGGGCCTCCTGGCAGCCGAGTGTCGGATGCACGCTGCAGCCGCCTCGATCATCCGGAACATCTCAACCTCGTCGTAGTTCCCATTAAGGCGAGGGTCGACTAGCTCATTGAACTCCTGGTTCTCGTTTTCTTGGTTTAGCAGCGGCCTTGACTATAAGAGGAGTATGATCAACAAGAGCATGTTGTCAGTTACCAATACAACAGTGCAATTGTGCAGGTGAAAAGGGAAATTTTAGAGATTTGCTAGTACAGGTGGTTCTAGTGCAAGAATTTACCCACTCCACGAGGCTCTCGTCGCCGAGGGGACGGGATGAATCTGTTGGAAATATGCTCTAGAGGCAATCATAGAGATTATTATATTTCCTTATGTTCATAATATTGGATAAAATTTTATCTTGTTCCAAGAATAATATTGTTAATATTGATTATCAAGTATGTGACTTGATTGTGAAACTCTATATTTCTGCGATAATTATTCTTATACAATCTCTAATCGGAAACATATGAGAACACATATGAATAGACTAGCATATGTATTGGTTGATGACTATGTTTCACGGGTCATGGATATGGAGATATCAAACCAATAATATGGACACATGTTAGAGAACATGATGTTGGATTAAACCCACCTTGAGACATTATTGATATTGTTATGATTCTATGTGTCGTTAGTTGGTCTCAAGCAATGTTGATGTATAATCCTTAGACCTGATATCAGCATGATTTCCTACATATGTAATAGCACTCTTAGGGGTTGCCAAACGTTACACCGTAATTGGGTAGTTATAAAGGTAGCTTTCGGGTATGCTATGAAATATATAGAGGAATGTGACTGGTCGGATATGGGATTTGCCCCTCCTAACATAACAGGAGAGATGCCTTTGGGCCCCTTGTTGTGGTCGGATAAAGAAAGTGCATAGCCATGCCACTAGTAGTCGAAGTGTTCGACCACGTGAAGTAATCCGACACTCGATCGAGAAAATATTAAACAGTCCATGGATGACACAACATCTCACCTGGAGTTCAACCAGACATCGTGAGGCAAAGGGAGTATATACGAGTAGGTATGCTTAGTTCGACGATTCTGGATTGGTCGTATGGAGATACGAGCTGGTCGAGATCGGTCGAACGTAGTCACAAGGTGGTCGTAACCTGGTCGTAAGGAATTACGAACTGGTCGTGACCAAATACGAACTGGTCGTATAGAGATAGGACCTAGTCGTAAGTGATGAGGACCTGGTCGTAGATCATATTGCATTAAGGTTCGTCCGATATAATTTGTGTGTATTCGGGAATCGCTATGTTCTGCTAGGAGCTGCTACGACCCGTGATCGGAAAGGGTTTTCGAGTCACAACTGATTACGCATGAACCTATAGGGTCACACACTTAACGGGTTGGAACAAACCAATACGAATACGGTTCGACAAACGTGTTCGGATAGGATCCGTCACGAGCACTATATAAGAAGATGCATGAGGCTGTTGGGAGGTACGAGCGAATCACCACCGAAACCCTAGCCGCCATCTTCCTGAGAGCTCTACCGTGCGACTTGGTGCTAGCA
The DNA here is from genome assembly GCA_036346405.1 of Phyllostachys edulis. NCBI lineage: Eukaryota > Viridiplantae > Streptophyta > Magnoliopsida > Poales > Poaceae > Phyllostachys > Phyllostachys edulis. The sequence continues at coordinate 38,574,050 of CM070556.1, forward strand.
CACCTGTGCATGGTTGTTCCTTCCCTGGACGTGTGGATACCGTAGAGGCGTTACTGTGACTGTTGCGCTTGAGGACGATCCGCGATCTTCACAAGGAACTGCAGACGTTGCTGCAGAAGACGATCGACTCGCGAGGATGCTGGACGATCGACTACGACCACTACATCAACGCGCTCTTTATTAGACCAGGCTGCTCCAACCCTTCTTTCGCTGCTCTGCGCGTCTGGTGGTAACGATCTGTGATCATCTACTTGCTTGGCTCCCTGGTTTTCGTGGTACAAATTTTGATTTGTAGATATCGTAGCCTACCCGTGGCCCAACAGAATCAACCGGCTTCCGGCCGGTGATGAGCTCCAGAAGCACAACGCCGAAGGAGAACACGTCTGATTTCTCCGTCAGCTTCCCTGTCGATGCAAATTCTGGAGCCAAGTACTTGAATGCAGTAGAAATAAAGAATCGACACTAATGTAATTTCTTCCTTTTCTACTTGCTGATATGAATGATTGTGTTAGAACTCCTGGACAGATGAATTACCCAAATGTGCCCATCACACGAGTCGAGACATGCGTGACGTCATTCTCTGCTAGCCTCGCAAGCCCGAAGTCCGCAACCTGGCTCATGAACATAGCATTCAAGTCTCATCAGGAACTGAACATACCATCCACAGCAGCTAAACCGTAACATCTCAATTTTTTTAGTTTTAAAACCTTTTGAGTAGTTTAGTTTGTTAGAAAAATTCAGCAAATTTTATTTGAAGTTAATCAAGCTTAAATGAGACTTTGAAATATCAAAACAATTTAATGTGACTAATCTGAACATCATTTAATTCCAAAACTATTTTATTTGAGTTCTTTGTACTTGGAAATAATTTCTAGAATTTTTCTGAGTTCAATTGCTATTTTTAATTTAGCATTTGGATTTTTTGGTATTTCAAAAATAGAAAAGCTACTTAAAATATCGGGAAATCACTCGGGCTGAATATCTTCAGCCCCGGCCCATTTCTTCTTCAGTCGGACCAACCCACTCGGCATTTTCTTTTCACCCGTAGCCTAGCCGCCTTTTCTCTTCCCCCTTTCACTGCCGAGTGGGCCCGCCATGTCAGCGATGGCGGCTTGGTCTTCGACCCGGACTCCTTGATGTGTCCACCCTCGACACGCAGCGCCACCGTCCCCATGCCAGATTCTCCCCTTTGCTGCCTTTAAAAGCCGCCCAACCCCTCTCGTTTCCTTACCCCGAGCCACTGTTACCCTGGAAACCCTAGCCCTAGCCGCCCCTCTCCGGTTTGTCACTGCCGCCATTAAAGCTGAAGGTCAAGCTCGTCGCTCCGTCGATGTGTTGCTTTTCTGAAGGTCTTGTTCATGTCAAAAGGATCACCTCATTGTCGCCAACCCTCGGGAGAAGCCAATCGGAACGAGGAGTTGCCATTGCCAAGAATTGAAGCCTTTTCTTTTCCTCCGCCGTTGCCATTGAACCATCGATTTCTTCGCCAGCAGTGAGCCTCGAGCACCATCAACTATCTCCTTAGCTTCGTTGCCTCGTGTTCTAGCCCACGCGCGCCTTTTTATTCCCAGAGAACCGTCACTTGGCCATCGCCACTGTAAGCTGAGCCGCTCTGCCGCTCAACTCTTCGCCGCCGCCGCTGTGGTCATCTCCGACAAGGATCAACCGTGTGATCATATTTCCCATGTCGCCTTTGCCCAAGTCTAAACCTTCATCATCGCCGGAGAGCCGCCATTCGCCGGAGTCCATCAGTCCCAGAGCCTTCGCCGTCGGCAAGTGACGTGAATGCCAAGTGTCAGTCATGTGTCTGCCATCTCATCTCCACCTCAGCATTTGTGCTTGCGTGTCAACCGAGTCAGCCATCTACATGTCACCCGTACCCAAACCGTAAACCTAATCCTAGCTAAACCTAGTTCACGGTGTACCGAGCCACTGCCATGTAGGTCCCACATGTCAAATACACTATTCCATAGACGTATGAGCTATACACTCGTAGACTAGATCAGTGAACTTGGTCCATAGACCAAGGGTCCCACCTGTCAGCCTCGGTTTCTTGTTTTTTGGATTTTCTTTTAATTCTGAAATCATTGTTGATGTCATAATAATGCAATATTTTAGGATTTCCTTTAAAAAGAAAATTCTTAAAATTCAAAATCATAATTATGTTCTTTTTTGCTTATATTTAAATCTTCCGAGGGCTCCTTCTTCCTCACACGAACTCCGATTGAACCCATTCAAGTTTCTAAATTCAAGATCTATCTTCTTGAGATTTGTACTTAATTTTTATAGTTTATTTATTGCTCTATTTTGTATTTATTGCTTTCTTTCATTTGCGAGTAGACGTTGATACTTGGGGAGTTTTTGAGAACACTTTTCCAAAACTACCTTGATTCAAATTATTGTAATTTACTTTAAGTATTTATTTAAATGTTTTGAGACTAGCTGTACACCAATTTGATTATATCCACTTTGCCAATTGTATTACCATGATCTTTTGTCACTCTAGCTTGGTTAATTATTAGTTGGTATTGTCATAGCACCAACATAGGTTAGTTAGACACGAATAGTCTGCTGAGCCATGCAACGGGTTATTGATATCATTTTGAGTTGCAAGATATAAACTTGACTAAATGATTATGGAACATGTTATGAAAAGACTATGTGTTGTATGTTGTTACTCGTTGATGGCATGTGATGCACTTAAACAACAGGGTGGAAAAAGATTTGGACTGAGGCGAGCGGAAAGGATTGGTGGTATGATGGACTTGTGATTGGGAAATGTGAATTGTAGTTACTAGTAGAATTTTGGCAGTCTCGCCTTGGTCAATTAAGGACTCAACTTTGTGTGGCGTTGAACTAAGCCACAACTGTACAACCACATGCCTGGCATGGGACAGGCCTTACTTAGTAAGTTATGGAGTTTTAACGTTGACTACTCAAGTAGTAGGTTTAGTTATTGCCTCACCGCCACCGGCCTGCCCTTCCCCGGAGCCGCCGCCACCACTCATGGGGACCCCAACCCCATGGTGTCCCATTCCGCCCTTTCACCGGCTGTCATTCGCCAGCGCTGGCGATGAGCCCGTGCGCTTGTGTGCCCCCTAGTTTCCCCTGTGTGCTGAGGCTCTACCTCCCTCCTTCTCTCTACGGTCAAAGGGCCCCACCTGTCATTGGCTTTAAATCCCTCTCCCTCTCTCTTGACAAATGGGCCCGGCCACAGTACCCCTCTAGTGCACTCGTGGACTGATGATGGTGGACCTTGGTCCAGGAACTGTGCCATGCACCTAATCACTACACAGTGGGTCCCCCACATCAGGATTTCTCTCTCCCTTTTTCATTTTATTGATTTAATTCAAAAGCAAGTCTTCAAATGTCCCGTTCTCCCTCGTCGTAACTCCAAAAATTATGAAATTTATTTCTAAAATTTTGTAAATTCAAGATCTTGCTAATGGCACTGGTCTTGTTTCATTTGGAGTTCATTTATTATCTCTTTGTATTTATTTGCTCTCTTGCTTGTTTGTGCCTTTTTCCCGTACATTCGTCCGAATAAGATTCGAAGATGTAGGAGATCTCTAACTTGATCAAGCACAAGACTATCAAGACTCTCTTACCCTTAACCAAGGTGAGTCGATACTTTGAACATTTTGAGCCTATATTTTATGTAAATTATATTCATTTAAATTACCAAAATTGCATGCTTTAATTCTTTAATCAAATGTATATCAAATCATAAGGTGGTTAAATACCCATTTGATGATTAATTAATTATAATACCATCCTTTGATAATTGAATCCATTATTCCATGTCATCCTAGTAACTATGTAGTAATTACTAGTTATAGGTTCTACTTAAGCGACATGCTAGTCTTGCTTAAGTACCGGAACATTAAATATCCTAATCATCATCTTTTAAACATGAAAATGATTTTGGGCAGTCTTTATGGGTAAATGACTAAGATGGTTGAGTTGATGTATTTTTGCTCCTCAAAAACCCTAATAACTTGCTATTACTATCTGGGTGGATGGTATGATGGATGGTATGATGCATGGTGTGATGGTGGGTGCTAATGTAGCTCAAGGAACATTAGTATTTGGAATGAACCGCTCAGATAACCCTAAGGACTTAATCTTGTCATGACCTCCCGTGTAAAACAAGTACAACCACAAGTCTGCAAAGTGCAACTTGGCTTAGTAAATTTATTAGACCCTGGAAATCATCTCATCGGTGGCCGAGTAAGGTAATGCAAGTAGTGGATACGATTCAGCTTGAATGGGACACTAAGGAAGGGTGAAGTTGCCAGCTACGCATGTCGTACTGGTAAACATCCCGCACAATGTGTGGGACCCATCGCAAATGGGGGCAGCCCATATGGGTGAGATGACGGAAGATGCGAGATATTTCGAAAGGTTACTATGACGGTCTCTCGACCATATGGCTAAGGAATCGTATGGGCTACGAGTTGACTATCGCTTGTGGGTACAGTGTACAACCTCTGCAAAGTCTAAACTGTTTAAACAGCCGCACCTACAGTTAAAGACAGATATGGGATACTTAACTAGAGTTAGTTCTATTTCAAACACCTTTGTGGTGGGATGAAAAATATGGTAGGCTCATCTAGCCCTGATATTGGATTTTCCTAGGTCGTCGGACTCAGTGGTGTTAATAAGTGAGGTTAGCCCCAATCAAAAGAAGCATAAGGTAGAGTTTTCGACAGAGGGAACCTCTGCTGATATAAATATTGCACAATTATTCTCTTTAATAAAATACAATTTAGTTAAAATACTAAGTGATAGGAATTTGTAATTATGATAATTGAAAACATTGCTTTAGTAAATAAAAGAACCCGAGCCATCCTTCTTAAGCCTTGCATGTATATTATTGCATCTTGTGTGTTAGCTCACGAGTACGGAAGCTGTGCTCATTCTCATTCTTTCTCCCCAAAACCCTCAGAAGCAGGAAATCCTAGAGATTACGCATGCTACGAGGATCTAGAAGTTGGAGGCCCAGGAAATGATGAGGAGTAGTTTAGTTCTTTTAGTCTAGATCTCGCCTCAGTCTAGCTGACTCCGTCGATACTTGCATGTATCCTATATTATCTAAGTTTTCGGGTAATATCAGACGCACACGGGTTTCATCAGTCGTTTGCCTGTGGAGAGATGCGCTTTCCCCCTTTTATTTCCGTTGTCACTTCCGCTACCTTTGTAATGAAATCAGTTTAGCCTGCTCAGCCCTTATTGTAAAACTTAACTCGATGCAGTTTATGTAAACTCTGATGTGTTAAATTAATGAATAGTATAGTTTTACGCTATGTATAAAATGATTCAGCAATGTGCATATGAGTGCTATCTACTGATGCAGGGAATAACATAATGTTTTTACATAGAATTTGGATTTGCGAAATCCGAGTCCGACAAAACTAAAGATAGTAGTACTACACAATATTCAAGCTCAAAGGAATATATAGATACGGCAATACGTCTTGATCAACGGCTAATTTACTTACGTCCCATCTCCCATGCATGCAGGCAGCGGTGGACCCATGTATGAAATGTTTCAACTTGAGTCTACCAGATAGAAAATCGGACGCAGTCAGAGCCTCCAAGGTCCCTGAAGCATCGGGATTCATATCGAAGGCAGTTATGCCCGGAGAAAACTCGCCGAGCATCACAGCTTTCCCAAGCAGCTATTCCACCGAATTAGCACCCCTTCTATCCTCGTGGCCAAAAAACTCGGGTTTCTACACCAAGCACACATCTAAGCACGTGCATTGAGATGGCTTTAGAAAGATAAGAAGATGGTTGATATCAGGAGCAGACCTACCGTGGGGTCCGCCTGGTCTAGAGTCCCTACTATCGCCTACCGCTGGCCGAACCCTTAGGTATCCCCTTAGAGCATATATAATGGTGTGATGTTAGCTGTCTATAAGCTTTGAAATGTAGAAAATATAATGATATAGAGGAGAGAATGGGTGCATAGAGAATTGGGCCGTCTTTCATGTAGTAATTAACTGTAACATGAGAAACAACATATATTGTACATGGATGAGCTATCTATAGAGACATGTAAAGAGACAATCCATTGTAGAAACTGTCTTTAGTACTGTCTATAGATGACATGGATGAATACTATAGACAACTATTGTCTATACTATTGTACATATCCTTAGCACCCCCCACCCATTACCGAGGTATTAGCTTCATCTTACGCTTGTCTTAGTCCTAGGTCCACCACTGATTGATGTCATAAATTGGAAATATATCTGATATTTTCGAAAATTCTGGTACCAATTGAGAAGAAACCAAAATGCTCATCCAGAATAGCTGAAGAAAGTAAGATAGTGATAACTGAAAAAGAACAATAAAGAATGAAGATATCAACAAAAACAAGATCATCCCAAACTAGGGAAAAATGCTCCTGCGGAAGCTTGATGGACTTATTTGACTAGAAATCCCTCCTACTGTCGACGCTGGACTTGGATTGGCTGTACTCCGAGCTGAAATCCTGGCTGCCGAACGCCATCCTCTGGAACTGCCTTATGTCCGCCGTGTTTTTAACATTAAACATCTGGCTCTTCCCTGGCTGTACACCATTGCTTAAGTCAATGTCGGTCAGGCCGTCGAGGACTCTGACAACCTGAAAACTGGTCGAAAACTCAGTGATTGCGAGTAACATGATGCATTGGAGATGTGCAAAGTGTACAATTCCAGTTTGCTAGATTTGCTACACTGAAGCAAGGTTTCGTTAGTACCTGCCCCATATCTTGGTTTGGGCCTCCTGGCAGCCGAGTGTCGGATGCACGCTGCAGCCGCCTCGATCACCCGGAACATCTCAACCTCGTCGTAGTTCCCATTAAGGCGAGGGTCGACTAGCTCCTTTCTGGGAATTGTTAAAAAACAGTTGCATGTTTGTTTGAAGGAAAACAGTTAAATTTCTGATCTTACGATTTTACTTGGAGATTCGTGCTTTCATAGGATGAGCTTGGGTTAGGATTGGGTTAGGGAAGGAAATAGTTAGTATAGGATGGGGTGATATCTGAGATATTGGATCTCCATCTAATGGCTCAAAAATCTGACTGTTTTCCAAAACAAAAACAATCACATGTTGTATAGACACTCCCTTTCTTCTTTAGCCTTTTCTTTTCACCCATAGCCCAGCCGCCTTTTCTCTTCCTCCTTTCACTGCCGAGTGGGCCCGTCATGTCAGCGATGGCAGCTTCATCTTCGACCCGGACTCCTTGATGTGTCCACCCTCGATTCGCAGCGCCGCCGTCCCCGTCCCAGATTCTCCCCTCTGCTGCCTTTGAAAGCCGCCCAACCCCTCTCGTTTCCTTACCCCGAGCCGCTGTTACCCTGGAAACCCTAGCCCTAGCCGCCCCTCTCCGGTTCGTCACCGCCGCCATTAAAGTGAAGGTCAAGCTCGTCGCTCCGTTGATGTGTTGCTTTTCCAAAGGTCTTGTTCGTGTCAAAAGAATCACCTCGTCGTTGCCAACCCTCGGGAGAAGCCATTGGAACGAGGAGTCGCCATTGCCAAGAATTGAAGCCTTTTCTTTTCCTCCGCTGTTACCATTGAACCATCGATTTCTTCGCCAGCAGTGAGCCCCGAGCACCATCAACTATCTCCTTAGCTTCATTGCCTCGTGTTCTAGCCCATGCGTGCCTTTTTATTCCCAGAGAACCGTCACTTGGCCATCGCCACCGCAAGCTGAGCCGCTCTGCCGCTCAACTCTTTGCCGCCGCCGCTATGGTCATCTCCGACGAGGATCAACCGTGTCATCATATTTCCCATGTCGCCTTTGCCCAGGTCTGAATCTTCATCATCGCCAGAGAGCCGCCATTTGCTGGAGTCCATCAGTCCCAGAGCCTTCGTCGTCGCAAGTGACGTGAATGCCAAGTGTCAGTCATGTGTCTGCCATCTCATCGCCACCTCAGCATTTGTGCTTGCGTGTCAGCCGAGTCAGCTGTCTACGTGTCACCCGTACCCAAACCGTAAACCTAATCCTAGCTAAACCTAGTTCACGGTGTACTGAGCCACAGCCATGTAGGTCCCACATGTCAGATACACTATTCATAGACATATGAGCCATAGACCCGTAGACTAGAGCTGTTAACTTGGTCCATAGACCAAGGGTCCCACCTGTCAGCCTCGGTTTCTTATTTTTTGGATTTTCTTTTAATTCTGAAATCATTGCTGATGTCATACTGATGCAATATTTTAGGATTTCCTTTAGAAAGAAAATTCTTAAAATTTAAAATAATAATTATGTTCTTTTTTCTTATATTTAAATCTTCCGAGAGTCCGTTCTTCCTCATACGAACTCCGATTGAACCCATTCAAGTTTCTAAATTCATCTAAATTCAAGATCTATCTTCCTGAGATTTGTACTTCATTTTTATAGTTTCTAAATTCATCTAAAATCTTGGGAAATCACTCGGGCTAAATCTCTTTAGCCCCGGCCCATTTCTTCTTCAGTCGGCCCAACCCACCCGGCCTTTTGTTTTCACCTGTGGCCCAGCCGCCTTTTTTCTTGCCCCTCTCACTGCCGAGTGGGCCCACCATGTCAGCGATGCCGGCTTCATATTCGACCTGGACTCCTTGATGTGTCCACCCTCGACATGCAGCGCCGCCGTCCCCGTCCCGGATTCTCCCCTCTACTGCCTTTAAAAGCCGCCCAACCCCTCTCATTTCCTCACCCTGAGCCAGTGTTACCTCGGAAACCCTAGCCCTAGCCGCCCCTCTTTGGTTCGTCACCGCCGCCAATAAAGCCAAAGTTCAAGCTCATCACTCCGTCGATGTGTTGCTTTTCTGATGGTCTTGTTCGTGTCAAAAGGATCGCCTCGTCATCGCCAACCCTCGGGAGAAGCCAATCAAAACGAGGAGTCACCTGTAATACCAGTAGTGAGCCTAGGAGAATGAGAGTGAAGGTTGAGATCAATTTTACTAAATTACCTCCCTACAGTAGAAGAAAATCAACAGAGATAGAGAGAGAAGTAGAGAGAGAGAGAAGAGGATAAGTTCAAGCCCACCAGGTCTCTCTCCTCCCATCCCATTTCTTCCCCACAGATGGCAACCAAGACAAAGCTCCCCACAACCCAAGCCTTCTTCCCCACTGCTAAACAGCAAGCAAGCCAACCCACCTTTCCATCTCAAGCCCACTACATATAGCAACCAAAGGAGAAGAGGAATAGAGTAGGCTACCTAGGGTGGAGCTTGGGTGGCGACGACGCTTGGGGGAGGCGGCCGGTGGCCGGAGGTGACGTTGGCTTAGGGAGCAGCCGGGCCGAGGGCGTGTGGGGAGGAGTCGGAGGAGGCGGTGGGCCGAGTGGGCCGCAGCAGATCGAGCGGTGTCGGGGCCCGACCGTAGAGGCGGGGGTGCGCGGTGAGGGGCCGATGGTGGCGCTGGGTGCGGTGCGCGGGAGGCGGCTCTAGTGAGGCAGCCGGCGAAGAGGTGATGGCCTCGGTGAAGCCACTCGGCCGGGGTGAGTTACCGAGTGAGAGAAGGGGGAGGTGAGAAAAAGAGGCAGAGAGCTCATGAGGCTTCGGCCAAAGAGAGAAAAGGGGAGGAGAAAGTGTTGGAAATATGCCCTAGAGGCAATCATAGAGATGATTATATTTCATTATGTTCACAATATTTGATAATATGTTATCTTGTTCCTTGAATGAATCATCAGTCATGAAGATCAACGAGTATGTGACTTGTTGGTGAAGCTCTTTTTAACTTATGATGATGTCGTTCTAAAAGTATCCTCGGTCGAAAGTCACCGGTGAACACTAATGACTCTACAACCAAAGATATGTATTGATTGATGACCATGTTTCACCGGTCATGGATATAGGGATATCGAATCGATAATTTGGACACGTGTTAGAGAACATGGTGTTGGATAAGACCTACCTTGAGACACTATTGAGATTGTTATGATTCTATGTGTCATTAGTTGGTCTCAAGCAATGATGATGTATAATCCTTAGACCGAGATCAAGATGGTTTCCTACATGTGTAATAGCACTCTTAGGGGTTGCCAAACGCTACTCAGAATCGAGTGGTTATAAAGGTAGTTTTCGGGTATGCTATGAAACATGCAGAGGGATGTGATGGTCGGATATGGATTTGCCCTCCTAACATAACAGAGAGATATCTCTCGCCCTCAAGTGATCGGATAAAGAAAGTGCATGGCCATGCCCATGGTGGTCGAAAAGTTCGACCACATAAGGTTATCCGATACTCGATCGAGAAAGTATTGAACAGTCCATGGATGACACAACATCTCACCGGAGTTCAACCAGATATCGTGAGGCAAAGGGAGAATACATGAGAGAAAATGCTTAGTTCGACCCGCCACGGATCGGTCGTATGGAGATACAAGCAAGTCGAGATCGGTCGAACGTAATCACATAGTGGTCGAAACCAAGTCGTAAGGAGTTACGAGTTGGTCGTGATCAAATACGAACTGGTCGTATAGAGATAGGATCTGGTCGTAAGTGATGAGGACCTAGTCGTAGATCATATTGCATTAAGGTTCGTCCGATATAATTTGTGTGTATTCGGGAATCGTTATGTCCGCTAGGAACCGCCACGACTCATGGCGGAAAGGGTTTGAGTCACAACCAACTACACATGAACCTAACGGGTCACACACTTAACGGGTTGGAACAAACCAGTACGAATACGATTCGTAAAGCGTGTTTGGATAGGATCCGTCACGGGCACTATATAAGGAGATGCATGAGGCTGTTGGGAAGTGGAGAGTTGATGTGAGTTACCCTACCGAAACCCTAGCTGCCATCTTCTTGAGAGCCTCCCCATGCGATTTGGTGCTAGCACACCGGCGTACGGTTGTTCTTTCCCGGGACGTGTGGATACCATAGATGCGCTTCTACGTTGTTGCGCTTAAGGACGATCCGCGATCTTCGCAAGGAACTGCAGAGGTGCTGGAGGAGACGATCAACTCACGAGAACGCTGGACGATCGACTACGACCACTACATCGACACGCTCTTCGTCAGTCCAGGCTACTCCGACACTTCTTCCGCTGCTCTGCGCGTCTAGTGGTAACGATCTGTGATCATCTACTTGCTTGGCTTCCTGGTTTGCGTGGTAGAAATTTTGTTTATAGCTATCGTAGCCTACCCCGCGACCTAACAGTGGTATCAGAGCCATCCTGCGTAGTTTTTGATCTGGATCGATCGCATATACTTGATATGTGGTAGTAGTAGATTGGATCTATTACTGGTCGTGTCTGGTAACCTAGGCCCTGGTCGATTAGATCGATCAGTTTTCGGTGGTAGTAGATGGGTATACGAGGAGGTACAAGTTAAGAGCACCAGATGATTCACTCGAATTGTTTTCGACTACCTTGCATGATACTCCTACCGGTCAGAATTTCGCCATCGGAGTATGTCGCATTATGTGGTCGTATCAAGGCAGTAATCAAATTGGCTCGGAATAGGGTTAATATGATTAATCCAATGATTTCCAAAGCTCGGAAACATGAATAAGATTCATGTCTCGGAAAATTTTTCCGAGCGGGACCGCCGTGCTAGCTATTCGTACCATGCGCCATAGGTAGTGTGTGCTCATGTCGTCCGTTAGAATTGGATTCTGTACATAACTTGTTTTTGTAGGGAATGATGTGAATAGTATGACCCATGATGTTCATGTATGAGATGCATGTATGCGTTTAATGTTCATGACCTGCGTGTCATGTTAATTGCAGCCCAAGGCTGTCTATATTTGTATAACGGCCTGCGTGTCGACTTGTGATGCTTCTTTACTCCTTGTGTTTCATTACTAGTGCTATTAGAAATAATGGCTTAGTGGGAGTTCTTGGAGGAGTAGGCCACTTGAAGACATGGTGAACAGGATGCATGGAGATGGAGATTACCATGAAGAAGGGTCATGCTATATCACAATGCAATTTGATTGTTTGTGAATGCCTTTACATTCATGTTCATTTATTTCTATGCATGTTATTTTGCTTTAATTGCTTTTGACATGGTAGAAGTAAAATTCCCTCACATAATATTAAGTTAAATTGATGCCCTCCCAAATATGCCGCACCATCCAAAGTCATGTATTTTAATGGTAGGTCTTGCCAAAGCAGAGTGCCATTAACTCTCCTTGACTAGATGGGTTTGTGTCAAACACTTACACACGGCATTGGTTTAACTTAACAAGGTTATCATAATGATTGTGGACCTTGGGGCATAAAGGTTGGGTGCCGAAGCATAAAGATGCTGCCCAACAACAAGAGTCATATAGTAGATATGATTAGCAAAAGTTGCTTACCATTTTCACTAGTCTTTTAGCAGTGAAGCCAAAGCTCACAAGTTGATTAAATGATTATGGATCTTGAATCATTAAATGTCATAAGAGGGATGTGGTGTTTAGTGGGAGTATCTATATTAAATTGTTTAATAGAAATTACTTTAATTGAACATATGTCTTAGTTTTGCATATATTTTATGTTGTAGATCATGGCACCAATCTCATTGTACCTACATCCGCTTTTGCTTTACGCTCGATACTTGAAAGGAAAAACTTAATGGAACAAATTTTATGGATTGGTCCCGCAACCCGAGAATTGTTCTCGTGCAAGATAAAAAGGAACATGTTCTAGAAAACCAATTCGAAGTGCCTACGAAAAATGTCTTTTGCTATTAAAATCGCCTATAAAAGGCATGTGATGAGTCCCTTGATGTTAGCTGTCTCATGCTTGCTGCTATGAACTCAGACCTTCAGAAACAGTTTGAGAACATAGAGGCCTAACGATATGATCGTAGCCCCAAAGGCATGTTTGAGACACAAGCAAGAACCGAGAGATTTGAGATCTCAAAGAACTTGTTTGTATGTAAGCTAGCTGAGGGTGGTCTGGTGAGCCCTCATGTAATCAAAATGGTTGGTTACACACAGAGCTTGGAAAATCTTGGTTTTCCACTTAGCCAAGAGTTGGCTACTGATTTGATTCTTGCTTCGCTTCGAAAGCTATGGCGATTCATTTTGAACTTCCATATGAACGGCCTAGACAAGAATCTCACCAAATCGCATATGATGCTTAAGACAAAGAGAGGGCAAGATTAAGAAATGCAACAATCATGTGATGATGGTGCAAAAGAGTACAAGCTTCAAGAAGAAGGCTAAGACTTGGGTCAAGAAAAGGACAAGGCTAAAGTTTGGATGAGATCCAAACCAACAAACCTAAACCCAAGACTAAGTCCGCCCGACTCAAGAGAATGAATGCTTTTCTTCGCAAAGAGCTAGGCCATTGGAAGAGGAACTACAAGAAATACAGGCCGATCGAAAAGGAATGGTGGGACTAAAACTTCCACTACAGGTATTAATGTTATAGATGTTTTTCTTGTTGACTCTTCTGTTAACTCATGGGTATTTGATACCGGATCGGTTGCTCATATTTGCAATTCGATGCAGAGTCTAACAAGAAGTAGGATGATTGCAAGGGGCGAGATGGATCTTCGCGTCGGGAATAAAGCAAGGGTTGCTGCATTAGCCGTCGGGACTTTGCCATTACTCTTGTCTTCAGGATTTATTATGGAATTAAATAATTGTTATTACGTTCCAGCCATTAGTAGAAACATTATCTCTGCCTCATGTTTGATGGCAGAGGGTTATAAATTCATTATAGAGAACAATGGTTGTTCTATATTTTTGAATGAAGTGTTTTATGGCTATGCACCTATTTTGAATGAGTTGTTTATTTTAAATCTTGATGATGCATCAGTCTATAATATTAATGTGAAAAGGCTTCGGCCTAATGAAATAAATTCCACTTTTATTTGGCATTGTTGTTTGGGTCACATAAGTGAGAAACGCATGAAAAAGCTCCATAATGATGGAACTCTAAACTCATTTGATTTGGAATCATTTGAAACATGCGAGTCTTGCCTGGTCGGAAAGTTGACCAAGACACCTTTCACTGGTCGTAGTGAAAGGGCGTCTGACCAGTTGGCACTCATACATACTGATGTGTGTGGACCAATAAGTACGACAGCTAGAGATGGTTTTCAGTACTTCATTACTTTCACCGATGACTATAGTAGATATGGATATATCTACTTAATGAGGCACAAGTCGGAATCCTTTGAAAAGTTCAAGGAGTTCCAGAATGAAGTACAGAATCAACTTGGCAAGACAATCAAATCTTTACGATCTGATCGTGGAGGTGAGTTTTTGAGCCATGAGTTTGGTAGTCATTTGAAACAATGTGGAATTGTTCCTGACTTACACCACCCGCACTCCACAATGGAATGGGGTGTCCGAGCGGCGAACAGACCTTGTTGGACATGGTTCGATCAATGATGAGCCAATCGGATCCGCCATTGTATTTTTGGGGTTATGCTCTAGAAAGCGCCGCTTTCATTTTAAATAAGGTACCATCAAAATCGATAGATAAGACACCATATGAGATGTTGACCGAAAAGTCCTGGTTTGTCTTTTCTAAGGATTTGGGGATGTGATGTCTATGTTAAACGTTTGACGTCTGATAAGCTCACACCCAAATCAGATAAATGTTTCTTTATAGGATATCCTAGGAAAACCAAAGGATATTATTTCTACAATCGGGAAGAAGACAAAGTTTTTGTTGCCCGAAATGGTGTCTTTTTGGAGAAAGAGTTTCTTTCAAAAGGAGTCAGTGGGAGAAAGGTGCAACTTGAAGAAATTCGGGAAACATCTGAAAGTGTTTCAACTCCTATTGAACCTCTCTTGGATGAACAAATTGTTGTTGAACTCAGAGATAAGGCACCACCCACGAGATCTAAAAGGCGCGTTAATTGCCTACAAGGTATGGGCATGACGATTATTATTGAATAATGGTGAGCCTAAGACTTATGAGGAAGCAATGATGGACCCAGACTCTGAGAAATGGCTTGGAGCCATGAAATCCGAGATAGGTTCCATGAGAGAAAATCAGGTTTGGAACCTGGTCGATCCACTTGATGGTGTTAAAACCATTGAGTGCAAATGGATCTATAAGAAAAAGATTAATATGGATGGAAATGTTCACATTCATAAGGCTCGACTAGTTGCAAAAGGTTTTCGACAAGTTCAAGGAGTTGACTACAATGAGACTTTCTCACCGGTAGCAATGCTTAAATCGGTTCGGATCATTCTAGCTATTGCTGCATATTTTGACTATGAGATATGGCAAATGGATGTCAAAACAGCTTTCCTTAATGGAAACCTAGATGAGGATGTGTACATGACACAGCCTGAAGGTTTTATCGATCCAAAGAATGCTAGTAAGGTATGCAAACTTCAAAAGTCTATTTATGGATAGAAGCAAGCATCTCGGAGTTGGAATATACGTTTTGATGAGGAAATCAAAAGGTTTGGTTTCGTCAAGAACAAAGAAGAACCTTGTGTTTACATGAAGGTTAGTGGGAGCGCACTTGTTATTCTGATCTTGTATGTAGATGACATACTCTCGGTCGGAAATGACATTCCGATGCTAGAATCATAAGGCATCATTGAAAAATAGTTTTTCTATGAAGGACCTAGGAGAGGCAACATATATCTTGGGGAATAAAGATCTATAGAGATAGATCGAGAAGGCTAATTGGATTAAGCCAAAGTACTTATATTGACAAGGTGTTGATTCGGTTCAACATGCAAAATGCCAAGAAAGGGTTCTTGCCTATGTCACATGGCATAAGTCTTAGCAAGAGTCAGTGTCCTTCGACTCATCGATGAGCGAGACCGCATGAATGGTATTCCATATGCTTCACTATTGGATCTATCATGTACGCCATGATATGTACTCGACTGATGTATCATATGCTCTAAGTGTTACTTAGTAGATACCAAGCTGATCCCGGTGAAGGTCACTGGACAGCTGTGAAAAATATTCTTAAATACTTGAGAAGGACTAAGGATGCGTTCCTAGTTTATGGCGGTGATGAAGAGCTGGTTGTAAATGGTTACACCGATGCAAGCTTCCAAACCGACAAAGATGATTATCGTTCGCAATCTGGTTTTGTATTCATTTTGAATGGAGGTGCGGTGAGCTGGAAAAGTTCCAAGCAAGAGACGGTTGCTAATTCCACAACAGAGACCGAGTACATTGTGGCTTCGGAAGCTGCAAAAGAAGGTGTTTGGATAAGGAATTTTATTGTTGAGTTGGGTGTGGTTCCGAGTGCCTCTAGCCCAATGGATCTCTATTGTGACAATAATGGAGCCATTGCGCAGGCTAAGGAGCCTAGATCCCATCAGAAGTCCAAGCACATACTCAGGTGTTATCATCTCATTCGCGAATTGGTGGATAGAGGAGATGTTAAGATATGCAAAATTCATATGGATTTAAATGTTGCTGATCCGTTGACAAAGCCTCTCACGCAGCCAAAGCATGAGGCGCACACAAGAGCTATCGGTATTAGATACTTAAATGATTGACTCTAGTGCAAGTGGGAGACTGTTGGAAATATGCCCTAGAGGCAATCATAGATATGATTATATTTCATTATGTTCACAATATTTGATAAAATGTTATCTTGTTCCTTGAATGAATCATCAGTCATGAAGATCAACGAGTATGTGACTTGTTGGTGAAGCTCTTTTTAACTTATGATGATGTCGTTCTAAAAGTATCCCTGGTCGAAAGTCACTGGTCGGAACACTAATGACTCTACAACCAGCATATGTATTGATTGATGACCATGTTTCACCGGTCATGGATATAGGGATATCGAATCGATAATGTGGACACGTGTTAGAGAACATGGTGTTGGATAAGACCCACCTTGAGACACTATTGAGATTGTTATGATTCTATGTGTCATTAGTTGGTCTCAAGCAATGATGATGTATAATCCTTAGACCTGAGATCAGCATGGTTTCCTACATGTGTAATAGCACTCTTAGGGGTTGCCAAACGCTACTCGTAACTGAGTGGTTATAAAGGTAGTTTTCGGGTATGCTATGAAACATGCAGAGGATGTGATGGTCGGATATGGATTTGCCCTCCTAACATAACAGAGAGATATCTCGGGCCCTCGAAATGATCGGATAAAGAAAGTGCATGGCCATGCCCTTTGGTGGTCGAAAAGTTCGACCACATAAGGTTATCCGATACTCGATCGAGAAAGTATTGAACAGTCCATGGATGACACAACATCTCACCGAGTTCAACCAGATATCGTGAGGCAAAGGAGAATACATGAGTAGGTGCTTAGTTCGACCGATTCTGGATTGGTCGTATGGAGATACAAGCAAGTCGTAGACTGGTCGAACGTAATCACATAGTGGTCGAAACCAAGTCGTAAGGAGTTACGAGTTGGTTGTGATCAAATACGAACTGGTCGTATAGAGATAGGATCTGGTCGTAAGTGATGAGGACCTAGTCGTAGATCATATTGCATTAAGGTTCGTCCGATATAATTTGTGTGTATTCGGGAATCGTTATGTCCAGCTAGGAACCGCTACGACTCATGACCGGAAAGGGTTTCAGAGTCACAACCGAACTACACATGAACCTAACGGGTCACACACTTAACGGGTTGGAACAAACTAGTACGAATACGATTCGTAAAGCGTGTTTGGATAGGATCCGTCACGGGCACTATATAAGGAGATGCATGAGGCTGTTGGGAAGTGGAGAGTTGATGTGAGTTGCCCTACCGAAACCCTAGCCGCCATCTTCTTGAGAGCCTCCCCGTGCGATTTGGTGCTAGCACACCGGCGTACGGTTGTTCCTTTCCGGGATGTGTGGATACCATAGAGGCGCTTCTACGTTGTTGCGCTTAAGGACGATCCGCGATCTTCGCAAGGAACTGCAGAGGTGCTGGAGGAGACGATCAACTCACGAGGACGCTGGACGATCGACTACGACCACTACATCAACGCGCTCTTCGTCAGACCAGGCTACTCCGACGCTTCTTCCACTGCTCTGCGCGTCTAGTGGTAACGATCTGTGATCATCTACTTGCTTGGCTTCCTGGTTTGCGTGGTAGAAATTTTGTTTATAGCTATCGTAGCCTACCCCGCGACCTAACAAAAAGAAAGAAGAGAAAAGAGGAAAGAAAGATAGGAAAGGAAAGAAAATTAGGGGCGCTGACCTAAATTTTCATTCGCAAGGTTAGACAACTCAAACTCTAACCTATTTTTATTATTTGTTTTGGCACCGGGTTAGTGGAATAATGCTGGTGAGAGGGGTTGCTCGTGCCGTTGTGTGCGTAGGATCAACGACGTTCATATGAGTACATTTATTGCTACCATGCATTGAGTTTGGCTGAATGCTTGTTCAGGTGGAGGTTCGGGAACAGTGTCATCCGCACATTACTCCACTCCGCTTGGTTAACAGTCAAGTGCATGGTAGAGCGATAGCCTGTAAGTTCTATGAAATATGTGATGTTTACGTGATATGATGATGCTTACAAGATAATGCTTATATGATGATGCCTACATGGAAATGGATATATGATGATGCTTACATGATAATGTTTATATGATGTTGCTTACATGGTAATGATTATGATGATGCTTACATGGAAATGGGTACATGATGATGCTTACATGGTAATGTTTAGGTAATGATGCTTGCGTGGTAACGTTTAGGTAATGATGCTTACGTGGTAACGTTTGATAATGTTTATGTGATGATGTCTACATGGTAATGTTTACATGAGAACGCTTACATGATATTATTCATGTGATGATGCTTACATGGTAGTGTTTACATGAGGATGCTTACATGGTAATGTTAAATGATGATGCTTACATGATAATGGTTTCATGTTGATGGCAATGATGACGGGACAAGGTGAGCAATGAAACTACCTTGTTAATGATGACAATGATGAATCATGCTAATGGCAATGGACATGTGCATTTGTATCATGGCAAGAATGCATGAGCCAGGTCGGTGAGAAAGTCATATAACTATTCCGGTGAGGTCGGTGAGAAAGTTACATGACTAATCCGGTGTGCTCTAGATGAAGTCTTACATTTGTAGGGACTAGATAAAGTCCGACAATGTAAGGACCCCATCCTAACGAAGATGGGGGAAGAGTGTGTCATCGATGGGTGAACATTCCGCAATACCAGTATCATCTGATGAGATGCATATGAGCATGAGCATGATGGTGCATTCGCATGTATGGGCAATGCAATGATCAAATGAGCATATAGAATGATGATGAATTGCACTAATGGAGAGTTGATGATGGAAATGATGAATGGTTATGTTATGTTTTGTGTGGCAATGCTTATCGTTTCTATTATGTGCTTGCTAGGTCTCCGGACTCACCCTTGCTTGTTAATGTTTTTTAGGTGATCGTTGCAAATGACATGCGTCCAGAAAGGAAGAATAGATCATCCACGTCACATGAAGTTCTCAAGCAAACATTTCTCCCTAGATGTTTCACTTATGTTGTTGTAATATAACTAGTTGTTAAATTGACTACGCAAAGTTTGTAATGATTAATGTCTAGTGGTAGCATTCCAGACCCAGGTGGCGGGTTGGGGTGTTACATCGCCATTACCGAGAATTGAAGCTTTTTCTTTGCCATCAGTGAGCCCCGAGTGCCATCAATTATCTCCTTAGCTTCATTGCCTCGTGTTCTAGCCTGCGCGTGCCTTTTTATTCCTGGAGAACCGTCACTTGGCCATCGCCGCCGTAGCTGAGCCGCTCTGCCGCTCAACTCTTCACCGCCGCCACTGTGGTCATCTCCGATGAGAATCAACTGCGTCATCATATTTCCTGTGTTGCCTTTGCCCAGGTCTGAACCTTCATCATTGCTGGAGAGCCGCCATTCGTCGGAGTCCATCGGTGCCAGAGCCTTTGCTGTCAGCAACTAACGTGGATGCCAAGTGTCAGTCATGTGTCTGCCATCTCATTGCCACCTCAGCATTTGTGCTTGCGTGTCAACCGAGTCAGCCGTATGCGTGTCACCCGTACCCAAACCCTAAACCTAATCCTAGCTAAACCTAGTTCACAGTGTACTGAGCCACTACCATGTAGGTCCCACATGTCAGATACACTATTCCATAGACCTATGAGCCATAGACCCGTAGACTAGAGCCGTGGACTTGGTCCAAAGACCAAGGGTCCCACCCGTTAGCCTCGGTTTCTTATTTTTTAAATTTTCTTTTAATTCTGAAATCATTTCTGACGCCATGCTGATGCAATATTTTGAGATTTCCTTTAGAAAGAAAATTCTTAAAATTCAAAATAATAATTCTGTTCTTTTTTCTTATATTTAAATCTTCCTAGAGTCTATTCTTCTTCACAAGAACTCCGATTGAACCCATTCAAGTTTCTAAATTCATCTAAATTCGAGCTCTATCTTCCTGAGATTTGTATTTAATTTTTTGAGTTTATTTATTGCTCTATTTTGTATTTATTTGGTTTTCTCTTTCGTTTGCGAGTAGACATTGATACTTCGGGAGGTTTTGAGGAAGGAGGAGTTGATAAAGCTCAAGATCAGTACCAAGACTTGTTCCAAGGCAAGTTGTACCATTGACCATGTTGAACCCACTTTTCCAAAACTACCTTGATTCAAATTGTTACATTTTACTTTAAGTATTTATTTAAATATTTTGGGACTAGCTATACACCAATTTGATTATATCCACTTTGCCAATTGTATTACCATGATCTTTTATCACCCTAGCTTGGTTAATTATTAGTTGGTATTATCATAGCACCAACGTGGGTTGGTTAGACACGAATAGTCTGCTGAGCCATGCAACGGGTTATTGATATCATTTTGAGTTGCAAGATATAAACTTGACTAAATGATTATGGAACATGTTATGAAAAGACTATGTGTTGTACGTTGTTACTCGTTCATGGCATGTGATGCCCTTAACCAACATGGTGGAAAAAGATTTGGACTGAGATGAGTGGAAAGGATTGGTGGTATGATGGACTTGTGATTGGGAAATGTGAATTGTGGTTACTACTAGAATTTTGGCAGTCTCGCCTTGGTCAATTAAGGACTCAACTTTGTACAGCGTTGAACTGAGCCACAACTGTATAACCACATGCCTAGTATGGGACAAGCCTTACTTAGTAAGTTATAGAGTTTTGACATTGACTACTCAGGCAGTAGGTTTAGTGATTGGTGGAGGTGTGGACTATTCTAAAGGTCACATCTATGGGCGGTTGCCGTCTCTAGGTCCAACGGCATGCGTCGGACCAACGAGTGAGGTTGGGGTCGACTGTATTGTACATTGGGAGAGTCAATTGTTGAGATGAAACTTCTGAAAGGTTTTGTTATGATTGGTACTAACTACACTGGTTATATCGTGTGGGTAAAGTGTACTACTACTGCAGAGTATTAATTAATCTATTCGAATAGCGCGTCCACGGTCATGGACATGCTCGGGGATTTCACACGAGGGATAGATTTTCATAAAATAATTGGGAAGGGACAGTTGTGTGAAAAAAACTAATTAGGATATGGAAGCTTTGTGAAAATATTTGTTAAAATTATTATTGTTATTTGTTTTAAATTACACTTTCAATCTATTATTCATATTCAATTGCAACTATTGTTTTTACGAAAAAGAACCATAGAAGCCATTTTTTTGGAATAAGCCATCATCTATAATTGCATTATGTGGTACAACTTGTTGAATACTCGAAATACTCATTCTTGCTACAATCATTCAGCTGAAGTGGAGGAGTCTTCGCTTGCTTTTGTGGAGGAGCTATACGAGGATGGTGACCGTTAGGTTTTGATCCTAGTCGGTTGCCTATGGCAAGTCGATGGGTTTCCGTAGGAGTTGCTTTCGTTCCGCTGTCGTTTCTTTGTTTAGTGTCAGCCCTGCGTGGTTTAATAAATGTAAACTCGACCATAAGGTCACAACCATTATTTATTTAATCAAATTAGTCATTTATTCTTATATTCGTCTTGTGTGGAATGATATTCATCTACGTTGACACTGTGTGCACCAGCGTGCTCCTAGACTAGTGCAGTATGTACAGAGGGTCCAGATTTGCATATTTGGCTCCCGACAGAGATGGTATCAGAGCCATACTAACTGTAGGTCTTGACCTTAGTTAGATTGGCTATCCTTAAGAAGTTCAAAACTATTTTTTAAAGCAAAAATTAACTTGTAAGATTAATGAACTACTTAACTTCTCTTATTTCTCTCTTGACTCATCTATTGCTGAAAATCTTCTCCGTGAATTTTAAGTTGGTTCTTACCTTTTGCCTGTCTTTGATAGATGGCACGACCTCAGACCTATGGAGAGTGTACCGGAGGTTTCGCTGCCGAGTTGTGGAAGATTCTACAAGCACTTGGAGGATTTGAAAGGCTACTCTACCAAAGCACCAACTGGATAATGAATGGTCGGAATCGTGGTGTGCTACGTCGATTGACCATCTACGCTCAAAAGGATACCAAGGCCACTCGTCCCATGAATATCACCGTTCGGAGGATCATCTTGTAATACCCCAAATATAATTCGAGAGAGAATAATTAAAATTAGGGAGAATGACCAAATAGAAAAGAGTTTAGCAGAAGGAAAAAAAGGGGGGGTTTTATGCAAATTCTCGGCAACCTGGGTCTCGGGCCTTGGCCCAGGAGGCCTATGAGGGGCCGGCCACCAATCAAAGAAGGGGGGAAAACCCTAGCACTACTGTAGCATGCGAGCTACAGTACCCCCGCCGCCGCTACAGTGTCGTGCTACAGTAAACACACCCCCTTGCACTCCATTGCTATTCCCCTCCCTCTTGGTGGTGCTCTCCCATTGCTGTCGACCAAGAAGAAGGAAGAAGATGGAAGAAGAAGGAAGGGGAAGAAGAGAGGGGAGAGGGATCGTGTGGTGTTCATCGCATTCGACAGCGGGTTCTTCAAGGGTAATCCCAATTCCCCGTCGATTGGTTGCGCAATTAGTTAATTTAGCGATGTCGGTATTTAGGGCTATTTAGGACAGATTAGAGAGGATCGAGGTTTTGATATGTTTAAGGGCAGAATTAGTTCTGGACATCTCCTAGGGTATTGTAGAGGACGTCGCCCTCTTTCCGTGAAGTGCTAGAACATGTAATTTGGACCTCTGTAGCAGAAGTTATGATTTTATTAGTGGGACTATTCTGCAGAATCGTTGGTTTTCTGATAGGTTTTAGAAATCTGGGTGAAATGATTAGTTAAATGGGAAATCAGAGAAGCTTAGTATAATGAAAGTTGTCGATCCTTGTCTCAGCTTTTCAGAAAGCACCAGAACTCGAGATTTGGACACTCGTACTGAAAGTTATTGTATTTTTAGTGTTCTGTCCAGAGAGCCTGACGTAAAAAATCGATGTTTCATGAACTGGCTTGGTAGGAGTATTATTTGGCCGATTCAGAGAGGCTCACCAACTAGACTTAGTTGGATAATTTAATTAACTTTCTATAAAGTCTAAGAAAACCTTAATCGGACTATTATAACAATAGATATGGATTTTAGAAGTTGACTGTCCACCGAGGGGACAGATCGACATTTAGAAATTGGGGTTGGGGTCGAGTTTGACGTTTTTGCGAGTTAGTGATTGTTGTTATATAGTTTGTTTTGGTCCGCTACTATCGTCTTAGCGTGCGTTATAATTATTTATTCAGGTGGTGGACTGGTCCCGGGGGCAGCACCTCCTGCACATCCCTCGTTCTCTCGCGGTGAAGGCAA
This sequence comes from Phyllostachys edulis, assembly GCA_036346405.1. Classification (NCBI taxonomy): domain Eukaryota; kingdom Viridiplantae; phylum Streptophyta; class Magnoliopsida; order Poales; family Poaceae; genus Phyllostachys; species Phyllostachys edulis. The sequence continues at coordinate 38,597,665 of CM070556.1, forward strand.
GTATAATGATGGTTATAATATATATTGTTGAATGGCAAGGTTTGATATAAATTATGAGAAATTGTGTGTTCATGAGTTGTGATGTTTGTATAGTTGGTAATGTTCATGGTTGCTAGAGATATGTGTTAATCTTGGATGTTTGCTAGTTGTGAAGTCTATGTTTATGAGCTTTGTAGTATGAATGGGATATTCATATGCAATGTTGTTGCAAATGCATGTTTGTATTAATTTGAGAAATTCATACATATGCATCATGTTGGCTTATTGAAGACTTGGTCATGAGATGACCAAGCAACTTAAGGTCCCCGCCATGTTGATGACGGGTTAAAGGTCCCCATGCTTGTAAAGCATGGGCTTTGGTCCCCATACTTATGAGTATGGGTAATGGTCCCTGTGCTAGATGGCACAGGCATGGGTGTGCATCGACGGATGCGCACTTTGCATTACTGGTAAAATGCAAAAGGGAAAGAGAAGGAAAAGGATCATTTTGAGCATATTGCATAGCATGTGTGTGTAAGGTGATTGTTATGTGGATTTGTGAAGTATAGTTGATGAATTACATGCTTGTATGTTGTTGATGCCATTTATTATATTTGCTGAGTCTTGGACTCACCTCTTGTTGTTTGTTGTGTTTTAGGTACTTATACGAGATTGGCATGCATGGGGAAAAGGAAGAATTAGACTTCTTGCATCGCATCTAACTACCCACCATAGAATGAAAGGAAAATTAACTAGGAGATGAATGAACTGCTTAAAGTACTCATATTGATTATTGCTTGATTGGATTAGTCTGTAATAAATGAATAGACGTTTTGGATGCTCATGATCTATTTCTTAGATGTTTAGTTACTACGGATGTCATAGTAACGAATAGTCAGTTTTGATTACATCTTGATCAAATTGCGATTTGGATTATCTTTATATCTTATAACTGCCTGTTGGAACCTCCAGTATAGGTAACTATACAAAGGAGGTTCTGCCGAAATTTTGTAAGATGTTTTAGTTTGATTACGTTTAATTTATTTAATTTAGTAGCATTCTAGGCCTTTGTTTGGCTGGGGTGTTACACATCTTTGCTGAAGGAATCTAGGAGTCTTCACGCCTTGCCATCTTACGAGTATGCAACATCTACACCAATGAGTTGAAGGATTCAGTTTTTCGCATTCACCTTCACGCCTCCACCATGGATTTCCTAGCCCGCTACCCGTCCATCGATGAGGAAGAAGATGCTACTGTGGTACACCTTGCTCACTTTGTCGCCGCCCAAGAGGAAGCCTTGGAGACTACTACCACAGAACTGCAAGGAGCCTACAAGACATTGCAGCTTCCAGAAGAGATGATTGCAGAGTTGGAGGAAGCTTTGTACGTTCTGGAGCTTGAGAAGCCTAAGGAGCATGAGAAGCTAGATGTAACACCCCAGCCCAACATAGAGCCTAGGATGCCACCATTCTACTCTAAAGAACCAATTAATTTCAATCTTTTAATAAACAGTCAACGAAACATTCAACTATGAATGACATAATTACAAAATTCTACTATTCAAGAACTAGCACAATCTACAATTAGTCAAGATAAAGATTATCAACTAACCATTGAATATATTCCAAGCATGAATTCTTCTCTTTAACAACCAAGTCTAAGACAAACCATCCATGCTACACAACAACAGCAACTATTTAAATGGTTACATCTAAAGCATCAAGAATCATCAAAGCTATGAGGATGATAGTATAATCCAATTAAACAATTTATCCTATCAAACAAAATTAAATGAACGCAATAACAGAGGTTTATGAACATAAATAGAACATCCACAAATACGAATAAAACATCCACCACGAAGGATGGTCACAATCTGAATCTAAAGGAGTCATTATGAATTCAATGTTTAGATAAATGATCTATTTCATTTGTCATGGTTTGTGTATTCATGATGCACAGCAAGTCTACCACTTCCCATGCATGTCGCTGCCTCAAGAGGTACCTAGAAAGCACAACACAGCAAGAGTGGGTCCACGACTTAGGAAAGTACAATAGTAATAAAACATAACCTCATAACCAGTCAATGAGGATACACTACAAAAAAACTATCATGTAAAGACGTTTTTATTTTGAAGCTTTTATATCCGTCTCTACGCCAAAAAACACCTCATATGTTAAAACGCTTCTTAAGACGTTTTATATCGCGTCACAAAAATCTCTTGCCGTACCCATCTCTCCATCTCCCCCACACCTCTGTGGCTCTGTCTCCCACCTCCCCACTTCTTCAACATCCCCCCATCGTGCTACCGGCCTGCTGCGTTTCGAGCTCCATCCTCGGTCCATCCTCCTCCCCCGCGTGACGACGCGACCGTGTGAGTCATCTCGACCGACATTCGACAGTCGACTCCATCCTCGGCCCTCCTCCCCGCGTGAGGCGCTAGGGTTGAACGCCGCCGCCGCGCCATCAACTCCATCCTCCTCCCCGCTCTACGCCGCCGCATCGTCTACTCCATCCTCCTCCCCTCTCCTACAACGCCGAGGAGATCCAGATCCAACAGGCCATCTTCCTCTCCCTCGACTCCTCTCGCGCCCCAACCACTGCCTCCTCCTCCGTCGCGCGATGCCTCTCCCGCCACCCCCTTCGCCGCCAAGGATGCAGGCGGTCTCCGGCTAGCGCCTCTTCGCCTCCCTCCTGCCCCGTCGCCTCTCCAGTCCCGAAGGTACCTCCTCCCTCCCCCTCTCCCTTCCTCGATTTCCCTTCTTGATCTTGTAAGTCCTGATTCTTGGGAGCATGTTAGGAGTTTTGACTCAAAGGTTAGAGTTCACCCGTTATTTAATCGGTTCTAGATTTAATTGACACCAGTACCTGCAGAGTTGTGGTTATAGTAAAAGTATGGTATACTGTAAAGAAATTATGTTGTTAGTTTCATGGATCCAACCGATTTTAGGTAGAGCAGGTGTTTTTTGTGTGATTATTCTATCCATACAAACATGATTTTTGTGATTTCCTAGATCCTAATGTTGAGATACATAGTAACATTCATAATGAAATGGTTCTGATAACCTGGGAAGAAGCCTATTCTAAGTATCTAAGGGTTACAAAAAGGCTTTTTCAAGATCATGGTTTGCTGACTGCTAAAGCACAATAATGTTGTACTGGAGCAACTTTGAGTATAGCCCCAATAGTGTACCATGGTATGTGTGGAAAATATTTTGGTACTCATTTTCCTTATTGCTGAATTTGTTTTCCATTATGCAGAGAGAAGAGGTGAGAAACATGATTGAGCATGATGGTTCCGCCAAAGGGATTGTGTTCAACCAGCTCACATCATTCTTGGATTTGATTGAATTATCCCTATAGAGGATTTTTTATTGGTGTTAAACATTGCAGCCTTGTTGTCAACAATTATAATAATTTAAGATGATTTTACAGTCCGGCATCAAGTGCATGCAACTTAATGGGAAAATGAACATTGCCGAGAAGCAATGATCTGGACTGCAAAATTTTTTCTGATGAGCTTGCAAGCTGGAGGAGCAGCTCTCAATATCACCGTAGCATCTCATGTGAGTTCAGTGCACCATCTTCCTTTTGTCTACTTTTAGGCCGCAAAAGCCCTAAACTTGCTGACCATTTAAGATAGAAAATAAAATAAAATAAAATCCCGTGCATACTGCTGATAGAATACTTGCTGGGCAGGTCTTCTTGATGGACCCTTGGTGGAATCCCGTAGTCGAGAGCCAAGCCCAGGATCGAATCCACCGAATTGGGAATTCAAGCCAATCAGGTGTGGTAGCAATGTGACACTTCCATTACCTTGCTATGTTGATATGCTCGGACTCGCATCTCCTGAAACATATCGCCCCATTTCCCCCCTTTTCTCTGACTTTACCAACCTTTTGACTCTGGTATCACAGAAGCGTGAGGTTTGTGACTAAGGACAAGGTTGAAGAGCGTATCCTGCAACTGCAAGAGAAGAAGCAACTCGTGTTTGAAGGGTACGTATACTCTTCTCACCCAGTATCGCCAATGCATAATCTTCAGGGCTGTGTGAGACCCGTGTTTGAAGAGTGTATGCCTGCTGATACTGTAGCACCATTGGCGACTCACTGGAGGCCATGGCAAAGCTTACAAAGGCTGACCTCACATTTTTGTTCCAGGTCTAACCGACACGATATTTCCAGGGAATCAGGCGGTGCTTACTGGGTTGTGGATTGACTCAAAAGGCAATATTTCCCTTCTTGATCTTGTAATAGATCTTCCACAAGCCACTTAGCATAGATTGACTCAAAGGCAAGTCAATCTCGATGCACTGAATCAAAGAGCACAAACAACGGTATTTACAGTAATGAGGATATTGATGAGGTCAGTATTTTTTATTGTGAGTAGTATTCGTTCTGTTAAGATATAGTTAATTACTTAGTAGTCGTATTTTTGTATTAGTCTTGGATTAGTCCTATATTGTTTTTTATTTGGATTTTGCAAACACATGTGCGCTATAGAGATGATAACTTGCTGGCACATTGTAGAGAACAGTGCAGGACTCTGGAGGGCAAAATGGTTATTTCCATGGAGAATGACATAAATGAGAATAAATGTTGGTTAGTCTTCTCTTACCTCTTTCATGCCCCTCTATTGTGAAGTGTTGTAAGGTGGTTCAAAGAAACCACTTGTTCTTGGCCGGTGGCCTTTTTACCCCAAAGATAACCCCTCCGTTCACCCTCTAACTTTCCCTATTTAAAACTTATTATATGGCAAAATACTTCTAATTACTTATAGTTTCTACCTCAATCTCAAATCTGCAAAATTTTAAAAATATAAATTTGGAAAATAAAAAAGAAGGAAAACCAGTCGGTATTTGACTGATTTTCGCCGAGAAACTAGAACCACCCCCTCCAGTATTTGGGCCAGGTTCGGTTTCTGGAACCCTGTTGTATGGATTGGGTACGTAATAGCATGCACATAGTCCATTGCTAATATGTTTTTTTGCGCAATACTTGTCGTAAATCTAAGAATGTTTCAAATCTTTTGAAGGAAGTTTTAAAATTTAAGAAAAGAACAAACAGTTCCATGCCAACTTAAATGGAACAGACTATTTCTTATGCTTTATCATTTCTATCTTCATAATTTGCTACTTCAAAAAAAAGAAGCATCCTTGCGGTTCCTATGTTTTCAATTTTGTATTGTGTATTTCCTTTGTTTTCGATAAATGCAACCCTTCTTATGTCATGCGTGCATAATTTCTTTTTGAGACATGAATAGACATAATAAACAAGTTTATCACTGAACAGGTGCCAAGCTCTGTGATTTGGACATGGATTAGGTTGTTTGATCCTAAAGACGCCGTTGTTGCCGCTGCCCTCTAGCCACTCGTTGCCTGATTCAGTTGTACGATTTGTAGGAATTTTTTTCGGTGTGTTTACACCTTTGTATGTGGATGCTAGATTTAGTTGTAAACTCGATTCAGTCTCGTCGCCTGATTCAGTTGTACGATTTGTAGTAATTTTTTTCAGTGTGTTTACACCTTTGTATGTGGATGCTAGATTTAGTTGTAAACTCGATTCAGTCCGCAACAGAGTGTCTATGTTATTTTCTTCCGTTTTTTTTATTTTATATATCGACAATGTAATTCTATATTTGAAATGGTTTTACCTAAGATCTGAAACTTCTTATGAAAATTTGTGATACTATATCCTCTGAATCATTGTAGTTTAACTAGCGATAAAATATTTCTACAGAACAAAATAAAAATGGACGTCTCTAGCTCAATCTAAATACGTCAATGAATGCGTATCTATGTTTCGTGGCACGCAATAAAGCGTCACTAGGGAGAGTAGAGACAATATGTAAATTCATATACGAAAGCGTCTCTAAGCTTGTAGAGACGCAATCTGAACGACTCATATCATTTTAGACGCGCTTAACAATACGTCTCTACGATCTTTGACACGGTACGTGGGGAGGCGCTCCAGAGACGTTTTACAAAAACGACTCTACGACGCTATAGAGATGATTGAAAACGTCTTTAACCCATAAAATAGGCATCTCTACAGGGCTTTTGTGTTGTAGTGATACCAATTCTCTTATGAACAACAGCAATGAATCACAATTCAATCTCTTATGCTTGTATGCAATGCATATGTCAAGAATGCTCTTTCTTCAACTTCTTTGCAATTACCGGTAATACCGAGTAGTGCATCCGTCGATGCATACTCAAGCATATGCCCTCAGGCATAGGGACCTCATGCCCACACTCTACGAGTGTGGGGACCCAAGCCCGTCCAATGCATGACGGGGATCCAATGCCTGTCCAATGCATGACGGTGATATTAAAGGAACAATCCTTGGCTACCACGTAGTCCAAGGTACATAAATGAATGCCATGATATAAATTGAACTCACATTATCAATCCATCATGAAGGTATAATGCTCAGCGAAATTATCAAACATAAAACCTCATAATTAAATCATGGTAATTAACAAGAATGAAATATCACAATTCATTATCACTGCTTGCACTTGCCTCAACCATGAGAAGGAAGACAACGACGGAAAGCTCTAGCCCCGGGGTTCACCACCACCTGGCAACCATGAATTATACTAAACATCAACCAAACGTGCATAACATTGCAATGGAACAAAACGAAATTGATAGTTCCTAAACAAAACTCGAAAATTAACCAATATAATCCCAAAATCCAAATCTGTCCAAACAGACAGCTATTAAAGAAACATCCATAACTCTTGAGTCGAAACTCCAAAAGTCATGAACCCAATTTTCCTGGGATCTATATAAACTTAGCTGCGACTACTCAGGTGACTGAAAGATCAAATTATCAATTCTATTCCTATGATTTTAATCCTAAAGATCGTTCTATCATCTTCGGTATTTCTAACTTGGGAAATTCATAACTTTTGTTTGGCACAACCAAACACATTGTTCTAAGACTCTCTGGAAACTACAGGAAACTAGCTATCTCAATAAAATTATCACAAATATTCCCACTACGCAACAATGGTTGCAAACAGCCAAGCCTTTCACCTCTGTCCACAACAGAAGGACAGATTACTGTAATAACTTTAAAAATTCATAACTTTTCTTCTATCCGTCCAAAATTTATGAACTTTATCTCCCTGGAATCATCATAAATATTTATACACATCTCAAGGAGATAAAATGACCAAAATCGTCCATCTGAAACCCCTACTTCGTAGAACTACATTCGCTGCCTAAAACTAGAAACTGAATATGCATCTGGACTTGAAAAATTCGTAACTAATTAACCGTTCAGCCAACAATTATGAATTAGAACTTTATAGAAAGCTAACGAAATTCCCCACCTATTTCCAGCAGAGCCTAAACACAGAATCTGCATAAAACTACCTCAAACTCACGCGTCAACAGATCACAGATTAAACCGATCTACTACGGCATTCTCAAAACAGCTAAAGAATACGAATCGCATACGAAATAACTATTAAATCCAACAGGGAATGCGAATTTACCCAAAAAATCCCGCTGGATTTCACTGAATCCCCTCGTGAAGACCACCCCCACCCTCTTCCTCTTCCTTTCCCTTTTCCTCTCTTCTTCTTCCTTCTTCTTCTTCCCACTGGCCGGCCACACTACAGGGGTTGGCGACCACAAGGAGTTGGCACAGGAGAAGGGGAGGTAGCAGCTCCGGACCTGGGACAATGGTGGCGCAAAAGAGCTGGGAGGGGCAGCTCAAAGGGCAGGAAGGGGGCGGCGGCTTGGAGAAAAGGGGGCAGAGGGGTTGGCCTAGGGTTAAGGGGGAGGGGCAGCTTGGGCTTTGGCTTTTGGGGTGCCTCCCCCCTCTTGGCCCACTTATGGCTGGCCCACAAGGCTGCACGAGCTTGGGTCGGAGGCCCAAGATCCAAAATTCCCCAAAAAAACTCTGAATTTTAATTAATTTCCATCTTCCGATTAATATTCTCTCTAATCGATATTCGCGGTATTACACCAGAGCCGGTCGTGCCCACATTCGAGCCACTTGTTCATGTTGCACCAGTTCTAGGACATCAGGATCAGTTCGCAAGGATGCTTGGTCATCTACCAGCCTATGGTAGGGAAGAGCACCGTCGTGGTTGTGGAGGTTACCTCAGTGATTGAGTCAGCTGAGGTTTAGGCTTAGTCAGTTGAGGCTAAGTGTGTGAGAGCCGTGTCAGCTTAAGATTAGGAGTGTCGTTCTTTAGATGGTATTTTTGTGTGTTAGGTTCGCTTTCGTTTTTCTTGTGTGTAGTATGAGCTGCAAAAGCCCTTAGGAATTTGTTGTAGCTATGCTAAGACCCTTATTACTATATAGTTATTTAAGTTGAGTTATTTGTGCCATGTTTGTTGGGTTTAACCTACCCCTGCTTAGTTCTTAACTTATCTTGTGCTTGCTACCTTATATAATCCCTTCGAGCTTCTGCCAAATGGTTCAGAATCGCAACGCCGTTGCCAGTGGATCTGGAACCAATGGAACTAATGGAGCAGAGGGAAGTGAATAGACCCCTGTGGGAATAGTTCCACCCCAAGCACCACCAATAGATCTGCAGAACTTTGGAGTATTCATGGCCACCCAAACTCAGATGATGTATGCAATGATGAATCAGATGCAGAACATGAACAACAACCAAGACAACAACAACAATGTAGCACCGGCTACTCATGGTCACCATGGACAGTCTAAGTTAGCAGAGTTCATGAGGACTCGCCAGCCGACTTTTTTGGAAATGTTTCGAGAGTGGAAGCTGATGATTGGCTTCACGTGATTGAAAGGAAGTTGTTTATCACTCAGTACAACGATCACAAGAATGTCCTTTATGCTACCCATCAGATGGAAGGAATTGCCGCTGAATGGTGGGAAATTTTTTGTGCTGCACATGAGACACCGCAGAACATTACTTAGAAAGTGTTTTCTATAGCTTTCTGCTAGTACCATGTGCTAGAGGGAATCATAGACCTGAAAAAGGATGAGTTCTGTGCACTTAAACAAGAAGGTATTACAGTGTCTGATTACCTCAACAATTTCTCTTAGCTTGCACGTTATGCTGCAGAAGATGTTGCTACCGACATGGATCAATAGAGTCGTTTTCTGAAAGGATTGAACACTGGGCTGCAAGTTAGTCTGATTGCTCATACTTTCCTAGACTTTCAAGAGTTAGTTAATAGGGTTTTGATCCTTGAAGATAAGCGCAAGGAGTTGGATGACAACCGCAAGTGCAGAATGGCTCAGCAAGGAAGTCACCAGTTTGATTGCTCATACTTTGGACTGAGGCGAGTGGAAATGATTGCTGGTATGATGGACTTGTGATTGGGAAATGTGAATTGTGGTTACTAGTAGAATTTTGGCAGCCTTGCCTTCGTCAATTAAGGACTCAACTTTGTGCGGCATTGAACTAAGCCACAACTGTACAACCACATGCCTGGTATGGGACAGGCCTAACTTAGTAAGTTGTGGAGTTTTGACATTGACTACTCAGGTAGTAGATTTAGTGATGGGTGGAGGTGTTGACTATTTCAGAAAGTCACATCTCCAGGTCCACGTGTGGTTAAAGTGTACTACCTCTACAGAGTGTTAATTAATCTATTCAAATAGCTGTGTCCGCGGTCATGGACATGCTCGGGGATTTCACACGAGGAGTAGATTTTCATAAAACAATTGGGAAGGGACAGCTGTGTGGGGAAACTTATGCAATTGTGTGAAAAAACTGATTAGGATATGGAAGCTTTGTGAAAATACTTGTTAAAATTATTATTCTTATTTTTTTAAAATTACACTTTCAATCTATTATTCAAATTCAATTACAACTGTTGCTTTTACGCAAAAGAACCATAGAAGCCATTTTCTTTAGAATAAGCCATCATCTATAATTGCATTCTATGGTACAACTTGTTGAGTACTCGGAGTACTCATTCTTACTGCAATCATTCAGCTGAAGTGGAGGAGTCTTTGCCTGCTTTTGAGGAGGAGCTATACGAGGATGGTGATCGTTCGGTCTTGATCCCAATCGGTTGCATGGGGTTTCTGAAAGTCGATGGGTTTTCACTGTAGTTGCTTTCGTTCCACTGTCGTTGCTTTGTTTAGTGTTAGCCCTGCGTGGCTTAATAAATGTAAACTCGACCATAAGGTTACAACCATTATTTATTTAATCAAATTAGTCGTTTATTCTTATATTCGTTTTGTGTGGAATGATATTCATCTATGTTGACACTGTATGCACTAGCGTGATCCTGGACTAGTGCATTATACACAGAGGATCTAGATTTGTTTATTTGGGTCCCGACATAAATTGTTTAGAAAGATAGCAATTTCGTAGTAAGAACAAACCTGAGCTTTGAAGTTGTCATCAAGCAGGATGTTTGATGACTTGATGTACCTGTGGATGATCCTTCGTGTCACAGCCCCAATTTCACTAAGTTGATTGTTGATTTAGAATGCATCTCATGAGCATACATATGATTTTCGGAGTATATGCACAAGATATTGCATTGGCAAAATTTCAAACCAAAATAAAACATGGAACTTAAACCAAAGACCCAAATGAAATCAAGAATAAATGCTTGTGAATACCTCTTGTAAATAATTTATATAAATACTAGAATAATTATCATGAATAATTATGATTTTTCTCAAATTTTTAGAATCCAAATTAACCTTGAGAAAAAATCCATACTCAAATCATAAACCTCTACTGTAAAAGATTTTAAAATTACAAATAAAATGTGAAATGTGATGGTAGAAAATTTATTTGAGTCCTATGTCACTCTAGGAACCTTTCTGCAAGATTTCAGAATTTTTTTAATTTATTTGCTATTTTATTTCGCTCGGTCAAAGTAGAGGGATTTGAAATTAAAACTAGTCAACTATTGGGTTTTGACCCATTGCGACCGAACTCAAACCAATTGAATTGGTTCAACCCAGGTAGCTCGACCGCACCAGACCTTGACCGCACCGTTTCGCCCGTGACGCAGACGAACCGAACGCACAAGCTAGAGGCTTCGTCTCTACACACTTAAATATGCGCCACGTGAGCTCCAAGCTCCAACATGAGCCGGCGCTACCTCCGCTCTGCTCCATCCATGCAAGCTTACGCCGCTTTGCCACCGCCGTCGCCATCCAATCTAGAGACTCCACGAGTAACACTGTTACCTCCTGTCGCTTCCTTGCCCCTCAAAACACCACCATCTCTCTCTCGGCCGAGTAGACAAGCCCACCCATTCTCCCTCCTCTCTAAGGCAAATCCTCTCGTTTCTTTGCCACTCTTCTTCTCGTTGCATGTCATCTCCATTCCTGCTAATCCGAACCCTTGTCATTCTCTGTAGCGCCCGGAACACGATCGACGTCCTCGGAGCCGGTGGCTGTGCACTGAGTGCCACCACCGTGTCAACTCCCTTCTGGTGAGCTCCTTCTGCTCTTATGTGCATCAGCATGTGTTCTTGGATATGAGAAGTAAATCCCCTAAATCAATTTTATGAATCATCAATTTTAAATTCCTAGCTATGACACCTTCTCTTGGGTCTACTCAGGCTATCCCGACCATTCGTTTTCTTTCTCTTTGCTCAAGTCGCTTTCTCCACATAGTGCTCTCATCACCACCATTTGATCATCGTCACCAGCGCTCCGCCGTGTACCTCTGGTTCTCTCCTTGGTTCCGGTAGGTTCACTATGACTCCTAGTTGCTTTTGCGCACATTAGTTAGCTCAAGGCGGCTTCGGGTTTGAGGTTGGCACGTAGCCGTAGCGCCACCATCGCACCTCACCGTCATGTCACCACTGTAGGCCACCGGAGCTCCTGTCACCAGGTTCACAAGGACAAAAGGGTTCCATTTCTGGCTTTAGATCGCGCCACCATAGACCACAACGCCGGCAAGAAGCCTGGCAAAATCGCGGCCGTGCGCTCCCCTATTCGGACCAACACTGTAGCATAATCATTAGGGTAAATCTTGGTCATTTAAGGTTTAATCATTGATTACTGTCGGCAAAGCACTTATTAGCTGTCGTTTAATGCACTGATGCTTCACTTATGAGTGGGTCCCATGAAGAGAAATTGAGGAGAGTTAATGAATCTGGATTTGCTTAGAGTCGCTGACATGCAGGCTTGGCACATTAAATGCACAGTGATCTCCGGTCCATGGACCAGGCACTGTGTTGTGGACCTTCAGTCCATGCACTATTCCATGGACCGAGCCTATGACATGAAGACCCTACATGTTAGTAAGGAATTATTCGGGAATTAAATGAAAAAGAAAAACCCTATGTAGTGGACCCCATCTATTAGTGATAGAGGCTAGGTTAGCCTAAGTATAAAAATTATTTAATACATTTAGAAATTCTGAAATGAATTACTTTTGTACTTAAAATAGTTTAAACTTCAAAAATTCATAAGTATTTCATTTTAACTCCAAATTGAGTGAAATCAATTTTGTTGGTTTCCATTTTTAATTACCTTATTTAACAGCCAGAGGGATTCATGCATCCTCGCATGAGCCACATTGTCCCGTCCGTGGCAGCCGTCCGATCGCGCCTCCGCTGCGTGGGAATGCGCGGTCGAGCGTGGGCCACATCACCCTAAAGACGTGCGCCCTCGGATTACCTCCATGCCCATGCTCGTATCTACCCAATCAACACGCTATGCTTTCTGCAAACAGCCTTCGCTCGCTTCGCCGCACATCCGCGCGTCCGGTTGCCTCGCGAGGCTTTCCACCGCACATTCAGCCCACATCTTCGCTCCTACTGCGCGTCCGTCCCTGTGCCGAAGGGTGCGGTGGTCTTCCTAGTGCATTTTAATTTTAAATATGTTTAAAACATGTTACTGTCTTAGAAAATTTTGATGTTAGAATTAAATTCATAAAATAATTATTTTTGCACTGAAAATTCAGTTAACTTTGAAAAATTCATAGAAAATTCATTTGAACTCCAAATAAGATGAATCCAATTATGTTGTTCATCAAATTTTATTCTCTAACAAATTATGTAACCTTTTCATCACCACTATTCTAGAAATTTTCACTAAAATATTTAATTTCAGCCGAAGCTACAGTACCTGATTTTTTAGGATTTTCTTTCTGATAAACTTTTGTAATGTTATAACTTTCGCATATAAACTCCAATGGAACTAAAATTTTCACCTAAATTCATATAAAATAATAATCTCACTACTGTGTAAACTTCATGCATTTTTGAGCATGTTGAATTTTCTCAGTCGATATCGCTCTTTCTAGATTCTAAATTGTCTTAAGCGAGTGAATACATGCCCAAGGTTCCTGAGGTTGAGCAAGTGGACTTTCAGCAAGGCAAGAATCATTTTGAATTTATTCTTGCATACATGTTGATCCCAGAATTTCTAATTTAGTTTCTTTGAAATACAATTATACTTGCTTGCATGCTATTGTTGGTTATATCGATAATTTGTGAGTCTAGTTAGTTATATCCTAACTCTTGCTAGTTATCCTTGATATTTCCATATAGCTATGCTTAAGTTAGATGTCATATGATGATATTTATTCTTTATATGAATGCTTAGCCATGCAAATCTAGTCGATTCGGTAGTTTGGTTGACGGGGTTATCTCGTCAATCATGGGAAACACTAAACAATTTTTACTTTTATTATTTTTTCCAGATCTTCAAATCTAGATTTTAAGTTCAAAATTTGTTTATTTAAAACTGATTTTGATCTGGACAAGTAGCTAATAGTGTGGGTGCCATCGTGCACGAGATTCGGGTACCATGGTAAGACTTGTCCGGATTGCTAAGGACCAAACTTTTGGCTATCAATCCAAGTATCACTCGTACTCTCATACGTGGTGTATTGGCACCACTCGGTCAAGTAAGGGGAGCATTTTATTGAGTTGAAGCACAGGTGGTGTGAGGACATCATGTGTGTGATCATTTGTTCGTAGGATCCGATACAATTTTCTATAATGTGCAAGGGAGCACTATTTTCCTTTCTTTACATTGTATCAGTATCTCTAACAGAACTTTCGTGCCCTCTTAGCAAGTTCTATAAATAGCTTGTACTGAGTTTGGGGTTCATCTCGCAAGGGTGATTCAACTCAATAGGATCGTCTTGCTGAAAAATACCGAGTCGCGATCTCCCCAGCCGGCATACCTTAGGAAGTGTGTCGTTATCCAAAGGCTTACGGGCTGATTGAGTCGTGTGGGTAAAGTTGTACTTCCCTATAGGGTGTTTAATCTATTCGAATAGCCGTGTCCACGGTTATGGACAACACTTAGTTTTGAATTACATCATCGTTAGACTCTGAATTAAAATTGATATTGGAACAACTTGGTGTCGGCATGACCGGTTTGTCATGCATTTTAGTTTATCAAAGTGGGCTGCCACTTTGGTATTGTTTGATCTTTGTATATATCTTTGTCACTTAAACTTCTTTTGATAAAATTGTGTTTGCTAAATGGCATTTACAAACTATTGTGTGTAGGGCTGAAAATTGGTGCTTTTATGCAAAACTAAAGCAACTAATGCCTCTCTGTTGATCAGCCTCTATCATGTATAATTTTTATTTTGTGTAAGACTTGCGAGTACATTTGTACTTAACTAGATTATCCACTTTGTTCAGGTGAGGAAGACTATGCTCTTGATCAATTCGTTGGCACCGATTTTGGCAACGCTAACGAATAACGTTGTTTCTAACCCCACTCGGTTGCCTCTGGGGTTGGGCACACCTTGCTGGAATTTTTGCTTCATGATACTTTGTTTTCCACTGTGTACTTCTTGTTGATGTTTAAATTTGGCCAGTCGGCCACTTGTGTAAATTATGGACATAAGTCCTAGTTTGGATGTCACTTTGTGATATTATTGTATACCTTGTGTATGACTGTGTGCAATATTGTTAAGGATATGTGCGTGTTAGCCATTGATCTTGGGAGCTAACACGGGACACATATCCGAAGTTCTGAAATACTATTTGATTCATTTAAGTGTAGACTTGGCTGCTGAGAATCGACTTGATGCATACGCGTTCAAGTAGTATGCAGGTCGATTACCTCATTGCCAGCCAGGTCCTCTTACTTAAATTGGATTAAATCAGATTTCAGATCTTGGAGACTCAGAGTTCATTTCATATGACCTGGAGGATATAGGTCTTATGAAATTAACCCGGGGTCCCCACACTTGGATGACCTATGACAACAAAGAACAAAAGAAAAAAAAAACACATACAAGATTTAAGCTTCCATTCTGACAGAACAAACACTAAAATAACCAAACTGATCCCCAGACAGAATCCATCTTACAATCCTCATGCAGATAGGCCAATCCGCACACTGAACCCGCTGCGATCTTGACCCTCGTCAGCCAGTCCATTACCAGCCTTCCCCTCCCTACATGAATAATTTATACACAATTGGCCATTATTTTTTGGACACAACTATTGCTCGGTTGTACGGTCTAAGCGCTAGCGCCGTACGCCATGTTGTGCCATCCAATTTCATGCGATGTTGCTCAGCCGTCCATCTTGCGTGCCCTAGACAACAGTAAAATCCCCCATAACTCTTCTCGATCTCGCTCGTCGCCCAAGCCCCCGACATCAACAAAATCCCCCATGTAACATCGGTGAACACTATATGCAACATTTGTAATCGCCATGTGCAACAAAATGCACAAAATAGAAAAATGATGAAAAAAACATCTTCTCTCTAAAATTGGATTCAACCATGAGTATAGAACTTACCTAGATTTTAAAAATAGTTCAGAAATCACAAACAAAGAAATTTACAATATCGCAATAGAGCAACATTTGAAAAGAACAGTTGCAACATTTTATGGTTACTCATGCAACAGTCAGATACAATGTTTGCAACAAAATTGAAATCCACATTTGAAAAATGCTTCTTGCAACAATGAAGAAAATGTGCCACAAAAAAAATCCAAATCATATGCAACAAGTCAAAGACGAAGGAGGCAATAGGTAAGCAACAACAATTGAAATGAGAAAAAAATCCACCTTAAGAATCTGCTACTGCAACATCCAAAAGATATAGTACCAACATTTTAAATCACCTATTGCAACAAAAATATCCATTGCTTCAACAAACACATGACACTAATCGGCCAGCTAGGAGGAAGTGATGGCGCCTAGTGAGGAGCTTAGAGGAGGATGAGGCGACGCCTACCCATGAACTAGTAGAAGGCGAGGAAGGCGGTGTTCAGCTTGACGACAGGTGGGGACTTGAGCGCCTCTATAGTGCCGTTGGTGGTCATCTCGTGCTAATGGCGCGCGCTACGGTGAGGAAGGGCAACTATAGTGGTCACTAGCATCTGTATTGCTCACCACCACCAGCGATATGTAGCAGGGGATGGGAGATTGGGCAAGATTGGGGGAGATTGAGAGCTGTAAATGGGTGCTACAGTGAACAGGGGAGGGAAGCACGGAAGGGAAGATTGGGGGGAAATTGTGGTGGTGAGTTGGGAAGGTGAGATTGGGTGGGACGTGGGAGGGCTACAATAAGGGTGAGTTTGGGGGAGATTGGGGCAGGCAGGGAGCCCTTCTTAGTCGATGGAGTGAGGGGGGAATGGGGGAGGCAGGGGAGATCACACAAATTGGGAGAGAGAAAAGTAAGCGGCTCGGGGAGTGGGCGAGCCATCCGGTGCGTCGGAGGACCGAGTGGTATCATTACCCTTAAAGCCATAAGCAATCTAGAATATGCTAAATTGCAAATGTCATCTGAGTTCAAGAAGTAGAGATGTGAAGCTCATCTTGTGCAATCCCTACCATGGAGGTGGTGGTGCAGCGTGTCGTTGGAGATGAAGTCATAGATGAGGAGGTGGTGGTCCTCGGCGATGAAGTAGCCAACGAGGGAGACGAGGTGGCGGTATTGGTTGCGATTGATGATCTCTACCTTTGCCTGGAACTCGTGCTCGCCCTGCCCGCCAACGCCCTTGAGCTGCTTCACGGCGACCACCTTGCCATCAGTGAGCGTGCCCTTGAACACGCACCCGAACCCATCCTCACCAAAGATGTTGTCACGGTGATTTCGTACAGCTCGTCGAACATGAACCCAACACGCTCCTCACCGGCCCCTGGTACCCCATCGTGCAGTAGTTCACCGACACGAACTGCTCCAGGTGCTGCTGCTGATGTGCATACGTTTGGCTCGTCATCGGTGACATGCCCTGGCTCCCAGTCCCACCCATGCCGAAGTTCAACGACCCAATGCCGACGGCGCCCACAGGAACGGTGCCTCGCCAGACATACGCTACGGTGAGTAGGACACTAGGACGGCACGGTGAATCGGGGGTAGTACTGATCGGCATGCTTCTGCTTTCTCTTCTTCGACAGGCAGACAAACACGTTGGCGAAGCTGAGGAAGGTGATCACCACCAAGACTACCATGGCTACCGTAGTGCCGGAGCTTAGCCCACCACCACTGGGTGGTGTAACCATGCTGCTATCCACTACCGACAGTGTTATAGCGGTAGCCGGAGGCAAGTGCGTGGTGGCCGGTGAGCTCGTTGGGGTTGACAGAGGTGGGGCAGAAGCCACGACAGAGTTCTGTGGTGGCCGCATGGCATGTACTAGAGACGATGTCGGTGGCCTAGCGATTGGTGGAGGAGCCGCGCTCGAAGAAGGCAGCATGGTGTGTGACCTTAGCGAGGGAGCAGACGGCGGTGGTGGCGCCTGTGTGGAGGAAGGCGGGGGCACGGCATTGTCTGGTGGGGGAGGTGCGGTGGCAGTGGGAGGTGGGGTAGCAGACATTGGCATGGAGGACGGTGGTGGGGGAGGCAATGTGGTTGGTGGAGGGGGAGATGACGCGTCCGGTGGTGGAGGGTTAGTGGCAACCGGTGATGGAGGTGGTGCAAGTGGCGGTGATGGCGGTGGCGATGAATGGGAAGGTGGTGGTGGGGTAGAAGATGATGGGAAAGGCAGCGGTGGATGATGGAGGAGAAGGAGGAGTAGAAGAAGAATCGGGCGGTGGTGGAGAAGCACCAGTCGTCGTCGACGACGTCGATGAGGGAGGAGGAGGCATATTGCCCAAGGTTGCTAGGGTGTTTGCTGCGTTGCCGGCGGTTGCGGCGCTGGCACCATCACCACCAGCTTGAGCTTGGAGCAGAGTTCTCATTATGTACTACTACATGATTTGATAGTCGAGGGAAGCGATTATTACCAAATTGTTCAAAAAGCATTGTCATTAATGTTCATAGCTTCGTAATCTTGATCAATTTGGAGTCAACTCCTAAGACTAAAGAGACAAATGGGTTTCGACAAATTATTGGTCTCAAGCAATATCATGCAAAAATGCTAAAGACTAATTTCACATGAATTTTGCCAGAATTTCACTATAAATAATTCAATTCCCATGGGAATTAGGAAAAATTTACATATTCTAAATGGAGCCTGAAGAGAGGAGACAAACGAGTTCCAATAAATTCTTTAGGCCAAAAAGAAGAAGAGTGTAGCATCCTATTTCAGACCGTGAACAGTAACAGAATATTTTCAGTTAAGTTCAGAAGCTCCAATTCAAAATCTCTAGCTCAAATTCGAATCCCGATTTTGAAATTCAGTTTTGAATATCTTTCCTCCTCTCTTGGGCTCAGCCCCCTTGCCATTTCCCCGGCCCAACCCCCCATGCCACCTTACCCTGCTCCTTCTTCTCTCCTGGCAAGTGCATGTGCCCGCTCTAGCTGTGCCAACGTCGCTCTGCGCACAAACGCTGCACTTGACCTCACCAGACTTTGCGCTTTGCCTTGACCTCTTGGTCATCGCCGTCACCTACACACCAGCCCCAAGACGAGCCCATCTGTCTTGTTGGCCACCGCCCAACCCATGCTCGGCTCCTTACTCCTGCTGGCATCACCACGCCTGCCCTGAACCACTCCACCGTGCATGCCTGCACCCGCGCCCGTCCCGTCCTATCGCCCAACATACGCACATGCACCAGAGCTCACCCCGTCCTGTCCCGTCAGCTCTGCTCAGCCTTCAAGCACCCTCAGCGGCTCACACCACCCTCCCAATGGCTCTCTCCTCCCCTCTGGTGACTATAAGAGAGCCCGAGCTCCCTCCTTGCTTCCCCCTCCATCACCCGAGTGCCCCGAAGAATGCCCGCGCTCCCTGCTCGGCCACCGCGCTCCTTGCTCGGCCGCCGTGCTCCTAATGCTGAATCGTCGCTTTGGTGAACTTCACCCTTGGCGACCCCCATCAGCTTGTGTTCTAGCACCCAAGGAAGCATTCCCCCCTCCTAATTCCTCTTTTTATTCTTAGGAACACCGCACCTCATCCCCTTCTCCATTTTCGGCCGAAAAGCACCGCCGCCGACGCCGTCCTTCCTCCTACAAGCCCCAACCTGATTTCTCGCTGTGGGAGCTTCACCTCGATGCCTTGGACCTTCCCCAACCGCCGGCCATGCCTCCCCACCACCCTAGGCCACCGCCACCGTGAACCTTCCTGTACCGCCCAAGGCGCACATCGCCAGACCTCCCCGGTGCTCCTCTGCCTCCATGAACCGCACAGTAAGCCTTCTTGGACCTCCCCCAGGCGCACGTCGCCAGACCTCCCCGGTACTCCTCTGCCTCCATGAACCGCACGGTAAGCCTTCTTGGACCTCCCCTGTGCCCATGCTCCCCTCCCCTTCCCCTCTCCTCCCTCCGGCCGCCATCGCCATTGTCTGGCCCCTGCGCCCGTCTGCTCTAGATGCCGCCACCTTCTATTCGGTGCCGCCCCGGCTCTAACTCCTCCTCCCTTAGCCTCTTCCCCTCTCCGGCGTTCCATTTCTCTAGTCCCCGCTGCCTCTCTGGCCGCCGCTCGCTGTCGCTCAGCCCGCTGCCTAGCGCCTCCCCCTGTCTTCCTCTGTCGGCTGAGCCTCCCTCCTCTGTTCACTTGTGTGCTCTGCTCTCTGCTCCCTCTTAATCCCCCCTGTCTCTCTCATGACAGGTGGGCCTTCTTTCCTTAAGGGGTAATAGAGGCAGTACTCTTTGGATTCATCTTATAGATTGAAGATCATACAACTCTTGTGTTAACCTTCAAAATCAATCCTCTGTAAATGATTGTTCAATTGTTAAAAGTAATTTATTTAATCTTTCACTAATGTGTAGAAATCAAGAGATTATGAAATTAAATTACAAATTTCTAGAAATAAAATGTAAAGCTATTCAAGAATAATTATGTTGATCTCAATATCTTGCTCTAGAAACTTGAATAATTAACTTGCAAATCCGATCAAAGATCTTTGGTCCAAATAATAACAATCGCATCTTTATCCTCCGATCTAAAGTTATCAAAGATAATTAAAAATAATTAGTGTAAAGATAAACTGGGCAAAAATATCTAGTATCATATCCATACCCCATAAATCATGAAGACCTTTAAAATGTTAATTTAATACCCCATAAATCATGAAGACCTTTAAAATGTTAATTTAATAATTAAGGAAAAAGAATCTTTTAAATCTTAAGTCCCTAATGCTTATCTTAAATATAACTTATGCATGGATATTTACATTCTTATGTAAGAGGCAAATAAGTTAAAGATAAAGTAATTAACCAATATGCCCTTGCCATCTAATTTAAAATGCAAGTTTAATATTTAAGTCTTGCTAAAAGTACAATCTTGCCCAATATCAATCATCCTATCTTTAACCCTGGTGATTTAAATCACCAATGGTAATATTTGTACTCCAAGTTTAAATCGTTAATTAAAATTATACTCTTAACATGTTAAACTCACACCCAAATCTCTATTGTTTAACGCTCGTCCAATAATGCTCAGTGTTCTTTTAGACTCATATCTATCATAAATCTAACCCTACTTATGTGACTCCCTTAATAAATATCCAATAATTAAAGAAACTCTTGAATTTAAAAGATCAAGCTATGTCTTTTCCCTGATCATCGATGTCTTGCCATCTTCCAAATCTGAGGTGGAATATCCCTACAAAAGCTTCTTCGACTTTGATCCCCCCTTGTTTCCCTCCTGGCAGAGTTTCTCTGCCATTTCCCTTCTGCTCAAATAATCGTTTGACCTTGTCAAACATCCCCGATTCGCTAAATCTTCTCTCATAATCTCGATCATCACAAATCTTATTCAAGCTCAATTGGATTTATTTGGTCTTTTGAAGTTCTTTGGATTTATTTGGTTTCTCGGTCGCTATCGTGTAATTAGAAGTTGGAGTCCCAAAGAAACAACAACTCGAGCGGGATCAAGATTTGGATAAAGACGTGGACCAAGAATTCAAGACTATTGACTGAGAAGGCTTTGAGTAAGATCAAGGCTGCGGTAGATTGACCCAGGTGAGTCAATACTTTGATCATATTGACCCTACATTTTATGTAAATTATATTCATTTAGATTACCAAAATTGCATGCTGTAATTCTTTAATCAAATGTCTGTTAAAACTTATGGTAGTTGAATACCCATTTGATGATTAATTAATTATTATGTCATCCTTTGATAATTGAATCCATTATTCCATGTCACCCTAGTAACTATTTGGTAAATACTAGTTATAGGTTGTACTTAAGTGACTTGCTAGTCTTGCTTAAGTACCGAAGTATTAAATACTCCAATCATCATCTTTTAAACATGAAAGTGGTTTTGAGCAGTCATTGTGGGCAAATGACTGAGATGGTTGAGTTGATATATTTTACTCCTCAAAAATCCTATAACTTGTTGTTACTATCTGGGCGGATGATATGATTAATGACATATTAGTGGGTGCTAATGTAGCCCAAAGAATGTTGGTTGTGAATGGTATATGGAATAAACCGCCCAGATAACCCCTAAGGACTTAATCTTGTCATGACCTCCCATGTAAAACAAGTACAACCACAAATCTACAAACTGCAACTTAGCTTAGTAAATTTATTGGACCCTAAAAGTCATCTCACTGGTGGAAGAACAAAAATGTCTAAGCACGTGCTACGTCCTGCTTGAATGGGACACCGGTAAAGGGTGAAGTAAGCCAGTCGCTGTGGGGGGTAGTTCAACTACTTCAGATCGCCGAGGTGAACATCCCGCACAACGTATGGGCGTAACCCCATATGGGTGAGATGACGGAAGGGGCGAGGTAATTTGAAAGGTTACTGTAATGGTCGCTCAACTACATGACTAAGGAATCGTGTGGGGTAATGAGTATGACTATCTCTTGTGGGTATAGTGTACAACCTCTGCAGAGTTTAAACTGTTTAAACAGTCACGCCTACAGTCAAAGGCGGACATGAGAACTTTACTTGAGTTAGTTCTATTTCAAAAACCTTTGTGGTGGGATGAAAAATATGGTGGGCTCACCTAGCCCTGAGATTGGATTTTACCTGAGCCGTCGAGCTCAGCGGTGTTAATAATGGAGGTAACTCCAATCAAATGAAGCATAGGTAGAGTTTCTGACGGAGGGAACCTCTGCTGATATAAATATTGCACAATTACTCTCTTTATCAAAATGCAATTTGGTTAAAAATGCTAAGTGATAGGAATTTGTAATTATGATAATTAAAAATGTTGCTTTAGCAAATAAAAGAACCTGAGCCATCCTTATTAAGCCTTGCATGTATTATTATTGCATCTTGTGTATTGGCTCGCGAGCACGGAAGTTATGCTCATTCTCGCTCTTTCCCCCAAAAACCCTCAGAAGCAGGAAATCCTAAAGATTTCGCATACTACGAGGATCCAGAAGTTGGAGGCCCTGGAGTTGACGAAGAGTAGATTAGTTCTTTTAGTCTAGATCTCGCCCCGGTCCAGCTGACTCCGTCGGTGCTTACGTGCATCCTATATTATCTAAGTTTTCGGGTAATATCGAGCGCACACGGGTTTCCCTAGTCGCTTGTCTATGGAGAGATGTGCTCTCATCCTTTTGCTTCCGTTGTCACTTTCGCTTTTATAGTGTAATCAGTTTGGCCTGTTTGGCCCTTATTGTAAAACTGACCCGATGCGGTCTATGTAAACTATAATGTGTTAAATTAATGAATGGTATGATTTCATTTACACTATGTATGAAATGATTCAGCAATGGGTCTATGAATGCTATCTACTGATCCAAAGAATAGCACAACATCTTCACAGAGGATTCGGGATTAGAAAATCCAGGTCCGACAAAGAGTTCCATTAGATTGTGCACTAATAATAGAACCATGTTCTTAAGTTACCCAGAAGGAGAATTATTCTTCCATTTTTCATTTTCTGATGAAGACACCGTATTACAAGAGTTAATGATTGTGATGATGGAAAAAGGGAACATTTTTATGCCTTCTTCTCATCCAAAAGAGTTGGTTCCTAAGAAAGAAGAATTCAAGCAAGTTCATAAATACGATAGCTTAAAAAGGGGTTGAGGTGGGGTTAAAAGGACAAACCAGACTATAATAAACAAAAACCACCCCAAGATACGACCTTTGACAAATGACAAATCTTCCAGTTCTACAGATCACAACACGTCTCTGCTTTAAAAAATATCTTCCAAAGTAAAAGATTATTCCAGCTGCTCGTTAAGAGTAGAACTAATTGCATGGAAACTTCCTTTGCTTCAGAATAAACTATTTTGTAAAAGAAAGAATTAAATTTGTTTCAGAGGAAACAATGGGAGAATTATTTCTGGGTCTGCAAAGAAAAGAACAAGGTAAGGAAAGAAAAAATTGGCCAAAAACAAATGATTTTGTCACGAGCACCGGCAAGTGATTGAAGATTGTAATTGCGAGTCGCAGGTGGCCAAGAATTTGGCCCTGCGAGTTGGGCGGGATTCCCCGTCATGGCTAAAAGCAACAAGAAGCAGGAAGAACAAGAAATTGGAGCCGAAGACTCGGAAATAGACGTAGGGAATTTTCTCTGCTTCTTGAAACAAGCCCAAGCCTCTATATAAAGAGGATGGAGTACAAACCGCAACAATTTAGAAGTTCTAATCTACTCATACTTAAAATAGTAAACTACCAAAATAAGAATTGAATTCCTATTACAATTGCTTGCACTATCCGGAGTCCTAACCAGACACAATTCCGTCTGCACTATTGTCGGTAACCTTCAGCGTTGGCTTCCTTCTGGAATAGGTTTTCCCCCACATAACATCTCTCCCCTCCTTATCAAACAGGTTGTCCTCAACCTGAACAACAGGAAATTGGTATTGAAACTGCTACAAAACCTCTCAAGAAGCTTCATTATCTGGAAGATCAACCCATTGCACCAGCACTTGCCATTTGTCTCTAGCCTTACGAGCTCGGATGACCTTATGGGGAACAGAACTCACCTTGCCATTAAGCAGGTTTGGCAATGGAGGAGGACTGAGAGGAGGTGCGCCCACAAACAATTTTTATAAGCTGACATGAAAAACATCTTGAATTTTTGCTTTGGCCGGTAATTGCAACCGATAAGCAACTGTTCCAATACGCTCACTAATTTTGTAAGGACCACAGAATCGCAGTGCGAGTTTACCATGATGTTGCGATATCAAAGAAGCTGCTTTACGATGATGTAGACGTAACCAGACCCATTGGTCCACATCGAATTGGACGTCATGACGATGAGCATCATAAGCCGCTTTGTACTACTATTGTGCTTGGAGCAATCGACTACGAATATCTGAAAGTAGATCATCATGATCACGTAAAAGACTGTCAACGGCAGCCACACGAGCCAATCCTGGTTCATAGGTACGCAATAATGGAGGATCACGTCCATATACCACTTTGAAAGGTGTTTCACAGAGGGAAGATTGGTAAGATGTGTTGTAGCAATATTTAGCCCATGGAAGCCATTGTATCCACTGGCTAGAACGGCCGCCCGCAAGACATCGCAAATACATAGCAATAATTTTATTAACCACTTCTGTCTGCCCATCGGACTGAGGGTGAAAAGCAGAACTTCTGTTGAGCTTGACTCCTGCCAAACGCAACAGCTCCTCCCAAAAGCGGCTAGTAAAAATTGAATCACAATCACTCACAATGGAACTAGGAATGCCATGTAAACGAATGATCTCATCAAAGAATACTCGTGCCACCGAAATAGCCGTATAAGGATGTGCTATAGATATGAAATGTGCATATTTAGAGAACTGATCCACCACAGTTAATATAACTGATTTTCCATTAACCTTCGAAAAACCCTTAACAAAATCCATGGAAATATCTTCTCGTACGTGAACCAGCACTACCAAAGGTTACAACAGGCCTGCCGGGTGGAGGTGACTAACCTTGTTACGTTGACATATATGACATGAATGAACACACTCCTGCATGACGCGCTGGGCGTGTGGAACGTGAAAATCAGCATGTAATCTGTGGAGGGTCTTTTGAATTCCTTTGTGGCCAGTTGCATGAGCATTGGCTAAAATGGCAAGCAAAACCTTTGACGTCTCCAGGACATAAATCTTGCCTTTAAATGTAATCAGACTATCAACAAAATTCCACTCAATAGCTGCTTTGTCGGCCAAAACTTGATCTCGCAAAGACTGTAACGTTGCCACTGTACTCACTTCATTTCTCAGGTCATTAAATATGTCAAAGTGAGATACTGACAGAACGGCAAGCGATGAAAACTCTGTATCACGTCGAGAAAGCGCATCGGCCAAAATGTTTTGTCGTCCTGGGCAATATTCAACTTGAAAATCAAACCCAAGAAGCTTGCTGACCCACTGATGTTGAGGTGTGGTAGCCAAACGTTGATCCAGCAAAAAATTTCAGGCTATAATGGTCAGTGCGAACAAGGAACGGACATCCCAAAAATATGGACGCCAATGACGCATCGCTTGAACCAGTCCAATAAGTTCATATGCCGCTAGCTTTTTATGGCGCTCGGCCAATGCACAGCTAAAGAAAGCTATGGGACCTTCTCCTTGATGCAAAACAGCACCAATGCCCGTACCGGAAGCATCACATTCAACAATGAATTTGTGAGAAAAATTTGGCAACTGCAGCATCGAAGCCAACACAATTGTATGCTTCAATAACTCAAAAGCACTCGAAGCTTTAGTAGTCCAGGAGAAACTATCCTTCTTCAATAGGTCAGTGAAAGGGGCTGCCATACCGCCGTAGTCCTTTACGAAATGGCAATAATAACCCGTTAAACCAAGAAACCCTCGTAATGCCCTAATGGAACGAGGTAGCGGCCAATCGACAATAGCGTTCACTTTCTGGTTGTCTATAGCAACCCTTGCACCACTAATGACATGTCCCAAATACAACACAGAAGACGATCCAAACAAGCATTTTGATTTCTTGAGAACCAGATAATTGCTTTGAAGAGCTTGAAAGACTGCTTAACATGTCGAAGATGATCCGTCCAGGAAGAACTATAGATGAGAATATCATCAAAAAATACAAGGACAAACCTTCGTGGACATGTTTTGAGGACACTATTCATCAATGCTTGAAATGTCGGAGAGCATTAGTCAAACCAAATGGCATGACCAAAAATTCAAATAAACCTCGATGAGTTCAAAAAGCTGTCTTCTCAACATCATCGGGATGCATTCGTACTTGATGATACCCTGAATGTAAATCCAATTTGGTAAAGAATTGAGCATCCTTGAGTTGATCCAAAAGTTCTTCGACAACCAGAATTGGGAATTTGTCTTTAATTGTCTTATCATTAAGAGCACGGTAATCTACATAGAACTGCCATGTTCCATCTTTTTTCTTGACAGGTAATACCGGCGCTGAAAACAAAGGACTAGGCCGCATAGTACCTTGACGTCTCATCTTTCTGGATGTGCAGGTAACGATATGGACGAACTGCCACCGGAACTGTGCTAGGCAGAAGATGAATACAATGATCAAATGGACGCTGTGGCAGTAATCCCTGTGGCTCGGTAAATAAGCTACAAAATTCATCCAACAATGCTGCCATCAAGTCAGGGCCCGGACCTACCATGGAATGGACAAAGGCTGATGATGCCAACATGCCTTGGCACGTTACAGGACAACCCAAGTATTGAAAAGATACGGTCATAGAATTGAAGTCCCATAGTATGGGACCTAATGTCTGTAACCACTGAACACCCAGAACAAGATCAAAACCAGCTAAGGGAATAGAATAGCAGGCAATCTTGAATTCCTCATTGCCAATGCGTAAAGGCATATCATGGCAAACTCCCGTGCTGGATATATTGTCTCCATTAGCCACAGTCACCCGAAGGCCTGTCTGCTGGTGTAAGGTCAACCCCACATGCTGAGCGGCCTCGTCCACAATAAAATTATGTGTAGATCCCGAATGAGCCACAAGTTTGGTTGATCCAATCCAAACTGGAAGCTTCAATGTCTGAATCGATGTACCGAGCTGAATACCGGATAGCGCGTGGAGAGAAATAGCTGGTTCCTCGAGTTCGGATGCTGGCTCCGAAAGGTGATCGTCAATGTCATAAGGAATAACCTCCATGAGAAACAACTGTTTACTGTTATGAATAGCGCTTGTATTCATCATGAGGCCAATATGCCAATATATATATATACACAAAGTACAGGAGGTGAATATGCAAATAACCCCTCATAACAATAGGGAATAACACACTATACATATATCTCTAACACCCCTCTTCAAACTCATGGTGGATCAACAACACTGAGTTTGGATAGGTAGAAGCCGTGCTGTGCTCGAGTCTAGGCCTTCGTGAAGAAATCCGCTATCTGAAACTCTGAAAGCACATACTGAAGAGCAATCACCTGATCATGCACACAAGACCTCATGAAGGAAGCATCAACACTAATATGATTGGTGAGCTCATGCTTCACAGGTCACGGAACATCTTGATAGCACCTATCTTTGTCGACAAGAGAGGTCGGTGTAGTGTGAAACACCAAAATCCTCAAGTAACCACCGTAGCCAAGTAATCTCTGCTGTCAGAGAGCCATAGCTCACAACTCGGCCTCTGACTCGAGCAGGACAACTGCGATCTGTTTCTTCGTCTTCCAAGCAATGAGAGAACCACCAAGAAAAACCATGAAGCGAGAGATAGACCGGCGATCGGAGGATCGCTGGCCCAAGTAGCATCCGAATAAACTGAAGTCAGAACGAGCTAGGCGTGGAAAGAAGAGGCGGCGAGATAGTCCACGAAGGTATCGTAGAACTTCGAAGAAGGTGGCTGTAGTGGACCTGAGTGGGAGCTGAAACGAACTGACTCAGAACATGAACTGGATAAGTGATATCCGGATGAGTAACAGCAAGGTAGACAAGACTCCCAACAAGATGACGATAGCGAGTCGGATCAGAAAGAGGCTCGCCATCAGAGAGTCGGAGGTGAACATTGAGCTCCATGGGAGTCTCAATAGTACGCTGATTAGTAAGAGAGGCGCGATCAAGAAGATCCTGAATATACTTCTCTTGGGACATAAAGAAACCATCTGGAGTGGAAGTAACCTCAATTCCAAGGAAGTAATGAAGAGGACCAAGATCCGACATAAGGAACTGCTCACTAAGACGAGCCTTGACAAAGGCAATGTACTCAGAATCATCTCCCGTAATGATCATATCATCAACATACAGAAGAAGAAGAGTTCGACCACGAGACGAAGTGTGGACAAAGAGCGTAGGATCATGATCACTAGCTGAAAAACCAGCAGCAGTGACCACAGAGGAGAAGCGCTCAAACCAAGCACGAGGGGCTTGCTTAAGGCCATAGAGAGAGCGACGAAGGTGACAGACCATGCCCGCGGGAACAGAATACCCAGGTGGCAGATGCATGTAGACCTCCTCACGCAACTCGTCATTAAGAAAGTCATTCTTGACATCAAGCTAAGAAATAGACCAGTGGCGAACAGATGCCACCGAAAGAAGAGTGCGAACAATGGTCATGTGGGCCACAGGAGCAAAAGTCTCATCGTAGTCACGACCATGCTTCTGCTGGAAGCCACGAGCAACAAGACGTGCCTTATAGCGCTCAAGAGAGCCATCAGAACGAGTTTTAATCTTATAGACCCACTTACATGTGAGGGGATGAGAGTGAGACGGAAAGGGAACAAGATCCCAAGTACCAGTACGCTCGAGGGCAGCAATCTCCTTGGCCATGGCATGCTGCCACTCAGGGTGAGTAACAACATCCCGGTAGGAGACAGGCTCACGAGTAGCTGCGCCAACAAAGGCAAAACAGGCAGGAGGCCGAATCGACTAGCGATCGCGGAGAGCGTAGCGAGGGGAAGATGGCCCATCAGGGGAAGATGAAGCATCAGAAGAAGATGGAAAATCAGGAGAAGATGGCTCATCTGGAAGATCCTCAATACGAGGTCGATGAGTGTAGACGAGTGTAGTGGGGGGAGCCTGAGGAGCCGTAGGAGACGAAGCAGGCGGCGACAATGGCGGAGAGGCTACAGGAAGAATAAGTGGAGACTCAGTGGGACGGGTGGACGAGGGCAAGACAGATATAGGTGTATCTGGAAAGGTCAAAAAGGACAGAGACTCCACAGAGGAAGCCGAAGGAGAGGCAGGACGTGGGTAGAAGGGACGAGACTCGTCGAAAGTCACATCCCGAGAAATCCGCATCCGTCGACCAACAGGATCCCAAAGACCGATAGCCCTTGTGCTCGCCTTTGTATCCTGAAAGACACACTCAGCAATTTGGCGATCGGTTTGGTGCCTTCTCGAGGGGCGAGGAGAACGTAGCAAACGCAGCCAAATAGACGAAGGGCAGAGTAATCAGGAAGAAAACCACAGAGATGCTCAATAGGGATCGCACCCTGAAGAGCAGAAGAGAGCTGGATGTTGACGAGATAGGTGGCAGTGGAAACAGCCTCGGTCCAAAAGTGAGGTGGAATAGAGGCGGCAATCATCAGTGCATGAGCCGTCTCAAGCAGGTGACGATGCTTACGCTCAGCTACACCATTCTGAGCATGAGCACCAGGACAAGAGAAGGCGGCGAGAGTGCCACCTTTCGGGAAGGAAGGCAAGCAGTAATAAGAGAGGTACTTGCCCAGAGTCGAGACGAAAAGACACAAATAGGGGTGGAGAACTGTGTGTGAACCATAGTGGCAAATTTTTTATAGATAGACAAGGCCTCACTCACGAGAAGACATGAAATAGATCCAAGTGTGGCGAGAGAAATCATCTATAAATATGATATAATAGCGATGACCCTTTTGAAACAAAGGAGCGGACCCCAAACATCTGAATGAACAAGATCAAAAGGACTGAGACACGGACTCACTATGGGGATAAGGTAGCTGAATCTTTTACCTAACTTACAGTACGACAATCTAAAGACCGTCTCTGAGGCAGACCCGAAGACCACGACGAACTAAGGGCGACAGGCAGAGATCCACACAGATGGCCAAGACGGTGATGCCACTACTGGAAAGAGCTATTAGACGGAGTAGCAGAAGTGGAGAGACTGGCGGCGACGGGGGCAGCAGAAGGAAGGTGAAGCCAGTCAAGCTTCCAAAGACGATGTGAGTCAAGGAGCATCTCATTCCTTTGTTTCGGAGTCTTTTGCTGCTGTTGGAGAGCTTCTTTTCTCTCCATTGTCGGTCCCGCTACTCATTCGCTCTCCTGGTTCGGAGTTGAGAGCTGAATCTGAGTGTAGGGATGTTCCTATCGAGATCGAAGGGGTAGGTTTCTTAGCAAACCTTATCCTTCTCCATTCAGCGAGTCTTGATGTGATTCTTGGCATGGATTGGTTGTCCCCAAGCAATTGGGGCAATTCGATTCGCTAGGAAGCTCATCTCTCTATCTAGTCCCTCCGTGGCGGGTTAAGTTCGCCGCGAAGTCTGCTAGATCCGCATCTCTTGGGCAAGCGAAGCCGCTCTAGATATTAGCGAAGTCCCAACAGTTTGTGACTTTGTTGATGTCTTTCCTTGAATCTTCGGGGATGCCACCGTTCGAGACCTCAAGTTTGTCATTGAGTTGGCTCCGGTACCGCCCTATCTCAAAGAGGCCTTATCGGATGCCACCGAACGAGTTGGTTGAGTTGAAGAAGCGAGTTAAGTGAGCTGCAAGAGAAGGGTTTCATTAGCCTAGCTCATCTCCTTGGGGTTGTCCGGCAATCTTCGTAAAGAAGAAGGGCGGTATTTATGCATGTCGTTGATTACCGCCCACTTAATGAAGTGATGAAAGAACAAGTATCCATTGCCCCGCATTGACGATCTCTTCAATCAATTAACTGGAGCTCGAGTTTTCTCCAAGATTGATCTGAGAGTGGGATATCATCAGGTTCGTATTCGGCCTGAGGATATTCCCAAGACCGCGTTCTCTACTCGCTACGGCTTGTATGAGTATAATTGTCATGTCATTCGACTTAACCAATGCTCCTGCCTTGTTCATGAATCTCATGAATTCGGTATTCATGGAGTATTTGGATAAGTTTGTCGTGGTCTTCATCGATGATATCCTTATCTACTCCAAGAACGATGAAGAGCATGCCGAGCATCTGAAGCTTGTGTTAGGCAAGGCTGCGTGAGCACCTGTTTGTCTGTGAAGTTGACAAGTCGCGATTCGGTTGAAGGAAGTGGCTTTCTTAGGCCAT
Organism: Phyllostachys edulis; assembly: GCA_036346405.1. Lineage (NCBI taxonomy): Eukaryota > Viridiplantae > Streptophyta > Magnoliopsida > Poales > Poaceae > Phyllostachys > Phyllostachys edulis. The sequence continues at coordinate 38,629,029 of CM070556.1, forward strand.
ATTCTTTCAGCAGGAGGCGTAGCCGTTGATCCTAGCAAGGTCAGCGATGTTCTTTCATGGAGTCACTGCTTGGTCACCGATGTATGGAGTTTTCTCGGTTTAGCGGGATATTATAAATCGCTTTATCGAGAACTTCTCCAAAATCATGGCCGACGTGAGTTGCTCAAGAAGGACAAGAAGTTCGTGTGGTCCGTTGAGTGTGAGGAAAGTTTCCAAATACTCAAAAAGCGTTTGACCACCGCTCCCGTTCTTGTTCTTCCCGATATCCATCGAAGCTTCGATATCTTTTGCGATGCTTCTCGTCGAGGCCTCGGTTGTGTCCTTATGCAAGAAGACAAGGTAGTGGCCTATGCATCAAGGCAATTGAGACCTCATGAACTCAACTACCCTACTCATGACTTGGAGTTAGCTGCTGTGATTCATGCACTTAAGATTTGGCGACATTACCTAATCGGTAATCGTTGTGAAGTGTATTCGGATCACAAAAGCTTAAAGTACTTGTTCACCCAGCCTGACCTGAACCTCAGGCAAAGGAGATGGTTGGAGTTGATCAAGGACTATGATGTGGGTATTCACTACCATCCGGGCAAGGCTAATGTCGTTCTCGGCGCGCTTAGTCATAAAGCGCATTGCAATGCCTTGTTGTCGAGGAGCTTGACCCGCTCTTACGGAAGAATTTCAGCGTCTCAACTTGAGTTTAGTTGAGCATGGTTCTCTCGCTACCTTGGTTGTGCAACCAACTTTGGTGGATCGGATCAAGTCCGCTCAGTAGTCGGATATTGGAGTGAGCCACATTAAGGCAAATGTCAAGAACGGAGCGACCAAGTGCTTCTCGAGGATGAGCATGGTGTCGTGAGGTTCGAACAACGCCTTGTGGTTCCAAAGGACATGGAGTTGTGGAATTTGATCCTCATGAAGCCCATGATTCGCCATTATCCATTCATCCGGGGCCACAAAGATGTATCAAGATCTTCGCCAGAGATTTTGGTGGACCCGAATGAAGAGATGCGAGATTCGTTCTTGTCGAAAAGCGACGTGTGTCGTCTTGTCAAGGCCGAGCATCGGCGTCCAGCAGATCGCTTCACCTTTGCGGTTCTCGAGTGGAAGTGGGATTCGATCGAATGGATTTCATCACCGATCTACCCCGTCCCGAAGAGGAATGATGCCATTTGGGTCGTCATCGATCGATTGACTAAGGTGGCACATTTCCTTCCGTCAAAGACCGACCCGGGTAGGTCTTTTGGCGGAACTCTATATCGCCCGCGATCGTGAATTTGCACGGTGTGCAAAACGATTGTGTCGGATCGTGGATCCCTTTTCACGTCTCGTTTTTGGCATAGCTTGCAAGAGGCTATGGGCACCTGTCTTACCTTTAGCACGGCATTTCACCCCCAAACTGATGGTCAGACCGAGAGGGTCAACCAAGTTTTGGAAGACATGCTTCGTGCCTGTGTTCTTTCCTATGGGAAGCATTGGGAGAAATGCTTGCCATTCGCCGAGTTTTCTTATAACAACAGCTTTCAAGCCAGTCTCGGCATGGCACCATTTGAGGCCTTGTACGGGAGAAAGTGTAGAACCCCGTTGAACTGGTCAGAGACCGGTGAGAGACCTCTCTTTGGCCCGGACTCAATCAATGAGGCCGAGCGCCAAGTCCAGCTTATTCGTGAGCGTTTGCGCACAGCTCAATCCAGGCAAAAGAGCTATGCGGATCGCCGTCGACGTGAGTTGCGTTTTGAGCCTAATGACTTTGTGTATCTCAAAGTCTCTCCTTTGAAGGGCCATCAACGTTTCGGCGTCAAGGGCAAGTTGGCTCCTCGATATGTCGGTCCCTACTGGCGTTATCGAGAAGAAGGAGCTGTTGCCTACAAGTTGGAGTTGCCACTGCACTTGAGGGGTACATGATGTTTTCCATGTGTCCCAGCTTAAGAAGTGCCTCCGTGTTCCAACTGAGGAAGCTCCGTTGGAAACTCTCGATGTCCAGGAAGATTTGACCTATCGCGAGCACCCTGTTCGCGTACTCGATGAGTCTGAACGAAGGACAAGGAATAAGACCATCAAGTTCCTTAAAGTTCAGTGGTCGAACCATTCTGAGGATGAGGCTACTTGGGAAAGAGAAGATCGTCTGCGTGCGGACTATCCATCTTTCTTTACCGAGTGAGCCAAATCTCGGGACGAGATTTTTGTAAGGGGGGGAGATTTTGTAACATCCCAAGTGTATAAACAGGGTTATTCAAGTATAATTATATGTGTAGAAATTAAAACTTTTTCTCACATCTTGAAAACCCCTAATCTCTTATGTAATTCTTGTCCAAGAGTTGTGTAATTCAAAAACGCAAAGCTCTTGTTGACCAAAAGTCAAACTCATTTTCCAATTATCTTAAATCTTGTGCCAATCATCTGAAAAATATCACAAGTTGTAAAACTTGTTTGATAATTTTTGGAGGCAAAACAAATCATGGAACAGCCTTAATGAATTTCCTGAGAAAAATGCGTTGCATAATAACCTCTGGAAATTTTATGTAAGGTTAATCTCATTGTCAACAAGCTCCTGTAAAAATTTCATGAATTTTGGAGTTGAATGGCTATCCCAAACAATTTTGCAAAGTCTCATTTGTTAGAAAATTAAACTTAAAACTTGGCACTATTCCTTGGGTGAGCCAGTATTCAAACTGGTCAAGCCCAACCCCATCGACCTCCTTTCCCACCTTGATGAGGTCGTGAGCCGTTGGATCAATCCAAAGGCCACGACCTCCCCTCAACCAACGCACCCGGGACCTCCCCTTGAAGTCCTCTTGACCTCGTGGACCTCCTCGGGTCAGCGTGGGCGCCAGACCTCCTCCGTGGTCAACACCGCAAAGGCCTCCCCACCTCATCGAGGTCATAGCCGTTGGATCAAAGATCCACGGTCATGACCTCCCCGTGTTAAACCTCAAAAACCTCCCTCTTTGTTAAACTTAGCAAACATCCCACCTACATGAGGTCACTGACCATTGGATCAAAAATCCATGGTCGCGACCTCCTCCTCTTAATCTAACTATCGACCTCCTTTGCACTCACTTGAGGTCGCGGCTGTTGGATTTACATCCAAAGGCCACGACCTCCTCTCAAAAACATCACAAGAAGGTCCTTCGCCTTGATGAGGTCATAACCCCGATCGAAAATCCACGGCCATGACCTCCCTTGCCTTTTTCCGCCTTGGAGCTCTGCTCAACGCACGAGATCAATGGGCAGTTCGGACCATCTCTTGAGCCCTTAGATCCAAATCGGAGGGCTAAGACCTCCTTTGCGCTACGAGCAAGGCCTCAGACCTCCCCTTCGCTGTGTGCGTGTCAAACCTCCCCGCATCAGCGTCATAGCCCTTGGATGAAAATCCAAAGGCCATGACCTCCCCCCTCGCTTATCTGAGTCGTGCGCATTGTTAAAGACCTCCCCATCTTGTCCGCACCCTTGGATCGCAATCCAATGGCTTGGACCTCCTATCCCTCATCGCGCATGACCTCCCGTTTTGTTCACCACCGTGCGATGTGGATCGTAGGTCTGTGACCTCCGTTCTCATTTTAAAACATACTGGGTTCAGATCTAAGCCATCCAAGACCTCCCTTGGATCTGTTTTTCTTCCTCAGCGTGCACCATGGCAGGGGCAAGGTCGATGCCTTGTCCTCTCCCCTCGACTTAAACGGCTCTATTGTTGCCATGCATTTAATGCCCGGCGACCTTGGCATTAAATCTTTGGTCACCTTCCCACTCCACCGCCTCATGACTGTCAACCTCATGTCTTGTCCACCCCATGGACCAACCAGGTGGGCTAAGCTCACCATGGAGCTTAGCCCCACTCATAACCTTCACCCAGGGCTATAAGTTGTCCCTTGGAATCCTCCTTGGCTTCCTTTGCACACCTTGGATCTCGGCCTTGCACTTCGTGCGTGGTGAGCTCCTCCTCCACCAACCCTCCCTTCTCCATGACCATTGTCGAGCTTGGAGCTCCTCGGTGGCAAAAGGGTTCCAGTGGCTTTCCTCCTCTCCCTTGTTTCTATCTGGGCATCTCCCTCTGTGACCTCAACCCTAACTTCCTTTGGTTGGGGCATTTGCAGAGGTGGCCTAGCTGGGCCGGGAGCTTGGAGCGTGGAGCCTAGGCCGTGGAGCACCCCTCATCTTCACCATCACCATCCTCGACCTCCCGGCATCGTTAGGACCTCTAGGTACTCACGATAGTCCTATAGTCTTTGGGCACCCGCTGAATGTCGCGCGGAGCTTCCTTTTTGCATTTTTGTCTTTTGGCCGTGCGGGTCATCACTGTCCTCCCCGGCTCGCCGGCGATTAAGGCCGTCGTCGCCGTCGAGAGTTAGCCCATGGTGTGCGCATCGCTATTGCGCACACGGTGATGTCCTTGGTTGTCGCCGGCGAGGTCCGCATCGCCGGCAACAACCACTTCTTTGAACTCGGGATCTTTGTCGGACGTCCCGAGCGTGCCGTTGTCGTTTTAGGACAGAGATTCACCGTTTTAATGCCTCAATCATTGCAATCATGGGGTTAGCGTTAAATGCCATTAACCCCGTCTTTTGCGCGCGCATTTAAGACCTCCCGCGTGGACCTCCTTGTGTCCCGCGCAATAACTCCTTGTCTGCTTGTCCGCGGCTGCTTGAGAGCTAAGGCGCTGGATCTGGACATCCATGACCTCCTCCAGGAGATCTGAGCGTCGGGACCTCCCATGCGCGATCGTGGCCGCCTGGACCTCCTTGGAGGTCTGTGGACGATAAGACCTCTGCGTGGGACCTCCTCGAGGTCATCTCACCGTTGAGGACCTCCCCTTTAGATCTGGTCCGTCCGGACCTCCCCTATCGGCGTGGTCCGTTGGATTCACCATCAACGGCCATGACCTCCCCTCATCTCGACTGCGCGTTGCTAGGAGGTCCGAACCTCTGGACCTCACGGCGTGTGTGCGTTACCTCTGGGAGGTCTCGAGCCGTTAGATCTGTGATCTGTGGCTCACGACCTCCCATGTCCTTGTGATTTTTTAGAATTTCTCGTGGGCTGTTATTTTAAGAACTGAAGGAGGTATGAACTTTAAAATTTCATAACTTTTTCAATTTAAATCCAAATAGAGTGATTCAAATTGTGTTAGCTCTGTCTTGGACTTGACTTTAATCTAAAAATGATTGTAAGTTGAGTTCAGCCCCAGAGCACAGTTTACCATTAGATTTTAAGATTAACTTTAAATGTACACTCAAATTAATGCTTAACTTGTAAAATACATAACTAATGCTCTTTAGATTATTTTTGAGTGAGACCAACCTTGTTGGTTTCCTCTAATAATGAACTCACTGTGAAAATTAGTTTTGAGCATGTTGCTGTTATAGAAATGAGGACTTGTGCATTATAATTTTGTTCAAGTTCTTGTTTTTGAAAAATTATGGAAAGTGCAATATAGCTCCAAATGAGATGAACTCAATTGTGTTATTCATATCATAAGGTGCTGGTTTTACAGTAAAAATTTCAGTATCACCACCTTTCTAGAAAATGTTGCCTCATAATTAAATTAGTAAATAGTGCAGTTTGGTATTTTTAAGGGCTGAGCAGAATTGTTTTGCTCATAGCTTTTGCATTAAGAATCCAAATCCATTGGTTCTTGTTGCTAAAATCCCTAAAAATCACCCTCTTGCTGCTGTAGAAAATTCAGAGAATTTGGAGTTCGTTTGCTGTGCTGTCTTTGTTGTTTTTCGTCGTTCTTATCAGTTCTTTATCGCTTTTCCGTTAGGTTTCGACATTTTGTGGTGATCCCAAGAGTGATCCTCAGCAACAGATTTACCAGCAACAGCAAGGCAAGCAGTTTGATCATATCCCCTCTAACGTCCCATTACTTTAAAGGTTAATATATTGTTTTACTTCTATGTATGCATGCTACTTTGTGTTAAATGTCGCTAGCAATCCTATAGTTGCATAATCTGTAGGAGTTGTTTATCCTCTACTACCAATGAGCCTAGGTTATTTGCGGTGGTTTGAGCTCGTTGGATGAGCTCTTATCACTTAGTAGTTGCGTTTTCTACTGCTTAGACATGCTTAGTAACGGTAGTAATGGGCGATCATCGACTTAGTCGATGGTCTTGATCACTCAAAACTGATTATTACTCCTATATGTCCAGCACTTGTGCTTTGATTAATTGTAAAATCAAAAACTGAAAATAAAAGATTGAATTAGACTTGGGCATATTGGATGGATGGTGCGGTTTTTGGAATGTGGTGGTATGCTGGGTCCCTAAGGACCGAGTACTTGGGTCACTAAGCCAAGCGCTTTGCGTGCTAACCACACGAGGGGATATGGGACCTCTCTTGACTAAGTACTTTGGGAGGTGTTAATTATGAGCTGGTCGGTGGGTGTTTAAAAAGAAAATGTGTGTGTGTGGTGTGGGAGGGAGCATTAGCGGACCGGTTAGGCTGTCTAATGTGTCCTTGTCCCCGTGGGATGCGGCTCGTAATTAGCATCGTCCATTGGAAATGTCTCAGAGGACTTAGCCGTGCGGCATACCAAAGGTAGTGTGCTTAAAGGAAAGGGTCTCGACGTGTGGGTACATTGGTACACCCCGCAGGTTAAAACTATTGAATAGCCTCGCCCTAGGTTATGGACATGCTTGGTAAGGTCGTTCAAGAACTAGACTCAACCATTTAATAAAAACTTGATGGGTTAGTATGAATGGATGTTCATACTATTGTTGTGGTGGCTAATGGGTTAGTCACTTCGGGATGTTCTTGTTGTTGTTATCATGTTATTATCTCGTTGTTATTTCAACAATTAAAAATGCTTTGTCAAATTGCCTTCAATCTACTATATTATTGCAAATGAAAACTTGCTTTGTGCTAAAATGAGTCCAAAGCCTCATCCACTTAAATAAAGCTTGCATATAGCTAAATTATAGTTCTGTTATCTTACACGTCAGTCTTGCGAGTACAATAAACAAGTTATTGTACTCATTTGCTTTGCTTAACAACTTTGTTGCAGAGGAGGTAGAGCCCAAAGGGCTTTACTTTTGTGAGCTGTGCGGTGGTTGGGAGAGCGACTAGCTTGGCGGTCGGTCGGATTGCCTTGTGGGCTAAAGGCACCTGGTTGGTTGGCTCTTATTTTGGGCCATCTTTATGGCACTTTTGCTTCCGCTGTGTATCTTTGTAGTCTTGTAGTTATTTGGCCGGTAGGCCCCTCTTTTGTAATAACCTATTCCTTATTAACGTTAACTTCTGGTTTGTTGCTTATGTACTATGTGTTGTATGGAATTGATACACTCTTTTGTTGTGAGGTATGTATACTGCATTCTGGGGAGTATACATCTCTCGAGGCTGGGTTTATTTGGTTGATGATACTAGGGTCAATTGGATGACTAAGTATTATGAGCTTAATAAATCCGGTGCTCACAGTATGCCACCACCACTGTGGCACTACCGAGGAGGAAGCGATGCAGTCAAGCGTGGAAGCGATCGGTGTAGCAGGGACGAGCGGCGAAAGCACGGAGGGGAGTGGCATCGCATCAAAGCACCACTTAGAAGCTTCATTCCGAGAATGGGATCTGGAGCAAGCCATTGGTAGGCGGCGCCGACGGGCATGTGACCAAAACAACGAAGTCTAATAAGCGGCTACCCGACGGCGGCGGTTAGAACTACGTTGTTTTGTTTTGTTTTGTTTTTTTTTTCCGAGCCGATTAAAAATCGGCTAACAGGCTGTCGGCCCACACAATGCAACACGCAAGATCAAGACACGCCGCACGGGAACTAGGGTTCCCAAACGGTAAGCAGCAGAGCGGCGTGATGGCGGTGGAGGCGGCGGCGGCGGCGCTGGCATAACAGATGAGCAAACGAGCGGCAGCGTCGATCGTCCGGCGGTGGTGGTGCGGCGGCGGCCAAGTTCAGCGGAGTCTATGCCGACTTGGGCTTGGATGAAGACGGCGGCGGCGTGGGAGAGCAGCCCCCGAGCGACGACGGTGGCGCGAGCGGAGACCCCGAGCGCCAGCGGTGGTGCGGGCGGAGATGAGGCCGGATCCGGCGCGGGGAGCCCGGATCAGTCGACGACGGAGGAGACGACCGGATAAGCGTCGAGGAAGCGGCCGGATCTACCGGCGGCGGAGGAGGAGACGGCCCGGGTGGCAGCGGTGGCCCGGGTGGCGTCGAGGCGCGGAGGAGACGGCCCGGGCGGCGGCGGTGGCCCGGGTGGCGTCAAGGCGTAGAGGAGACGGTCCGGTCCGCACCGCACCGCTAGGGCTTTTTCTCGGTCGATGAGGGCAAGCGCCGGTAGCAAGCAGCGGAGAAGACATCAACGACGACAAGCGACGGGACACGGGGAGGGCGGCGGCAACGGTAAGACCCTAACCCTAACCTCGCTCTGATACCATGTTATGAATAGCGCTTGTATTCATCATGAGGCCAATGGGCCAATATATATACACAAAGTACAGGAGGTGAATATGCAAATAACACCTCATAACAATAGGGAATAACACACTATACATATATCTCTAACATTTACAACGGTGACCTGGCACAAATTTCTCCTCACAGTTGAAACATAATCCAAATCTCCGGCGCTCAGTCATTTGGGAAGCCATTAACTGGCGTTGTGGCAACGCAACTGCCGTAGCGACTGAGGAATCGGTCGCCGTGCTTGGTGCCTTTGTCTGTGGCAAAGGAGTACTAGATCCTTGAAGTGGCAAACGATTTTGATTAATTGATCTGTTGCCCGTGCGCGGTAAAGAGGATGACAGATGATGTCGTTTTCATATGCATGAGCCCGCCATAGCTAGTTGAAGACTGCCCGGATTTTGTAATTCCACATCCGTCCGAACGGGCTCCATAAGATCTGACGTAAAAAGTTGAACCTGCTGAGATGATGATAGGGAGTCAGTATGACAGAGCAAAGCTAAAAAAGTTTCTTGGTACTCTTTAACAGTGCCAATAGCATGAAGCTTTGCGAGCTCGCCCAAGAAGTTGTTACAAATCGGAGGCCCAAACCGCAGATTACAATAATCCTTGAATAGCCGCCAAGGTATGTCACCTTCATCCCGTTCAAGCTAAAAATACCATTGTTGTGCTGAGCTTGTAAGATGAAAGGATGCAAGCCAGACTTTGTCGCTCCCAGGCGTTTGTTGACCGTGAAAGAATTGGGCTGAGCCATCCCACTGGATCATCCTTGCCATTAAACGTTGGAAAAGACATCTTGTGAGAACGTGGCACATAAGGGTTGTTGTGCTGTATAACTGGGGAAGGGTGGGCATCAATCCAGGCGGAACTTGTAACAAGCCATCCCCTGCATTGGACGGACGCTTCTCTAGCAATGAGATTCTGCCTTTGACGCTCGCAATCTCCGTGGCTAGATCGGTCTTCAATTCGGTCATCTTGCTTGTCATAGACGCAGTAAGCTCAACAATCTGCTGGATTAACGCTGCCATCTCGGATCCTTCTGTCATCGCGAAAGAACCTGGCTCTGATACCAAGTTGTCGCGAGCACCTTCAAGCGATCGAAGAATGTAATTGTGAGTCGCAAGTGGCCGGGAATTTGGCCCTGCGAGTTTGGCGGGATTCCCCGTCACGGCTGAAAGCAACAAGAAGCAGGAAGAACAAGAAATTGGAGCAGAAGACTCGAAGATAGACGTAGGGAATTTTCTCTGCTTCTTGAAACAAGCCCAAGCCTCTATATAAAGAGGATGGAGTAAAAACCGAAACAATTTACTAATCTACTCATACTTAAAATAGTAAACTACCAAAATAAGAATTGAATTGCTATTACAATTGCTTGCACTATCCGGAGTCCTGACTGGACACAGTTCCGTCTGCGCTGTTGTCGGTAACCTTCAGCGTTGGCTTCCTTCTGGAATAGGTATTCCCCACATAACAGATTTGATGTAAACATGATAAATCATGTAGAAGAGCAGCCGAGCAGGCATTCCAGTTTTATTAAATTAGACACCCCAACAAGTCCATATTTATCAAACCAAGAACAAACAATAACTCTGAATATCACAAGAAGAAGAAGAAGAAGAAGAAGAAGCCATCACCCCTATCTGTTGCTCCGAAGAGCAGCTAGTGGAGATTACGAAACACGTACAGTGAGATATACAGCCCTTCCCAATCACTTACTTGGGGTTGCCTCTGTCCACAAGGAAGCCAACATACTTGGGGCTGCCTCTGTCCATAAGGAAGCCAACAAAGGCGGAATTATAGCTGCTTATCGACAGATACTCAAAGAAATTGGTAGGATGGAAGCCGCAGCTCCTCTCGTCGGGCGGGAGACTTGTTATTCTGAACCGAGTCCTTTTGGCGCAGCCAGTCTATTTCCTTACCATCATGTCGCTGCCACAATGGGCCTTCAAACTAATTCAGAGGAAATGCAAAGGTTTCTTGTGGAAGGGGGGCTAGGAGGATATCAGTGGAGGTCACTGTCTTGTGTCTTGGAACCAAGTCTGCATGCCCACAACAAATGGCGGGTTGGGGGTGAAGGACCTCGATCAGCTCGGGATTGCTCTATGGCTACGGTGGACATGGCTTCGCTGGACACGCTCCGGCCGGCCGTGGACTCAGCTACGGGCCTTACCAGACAAAGAAGTCGATCACATCTTCTAGGAAGTTACCAAGGTCCAACTCGGGGACGGAAATTTGGCGGACTTTTGGCAATCCAACTGGTTGCCTGAAGGTCCTATTTCCTCCTTTGTTCCAGCGATGTACAACCATGCGTGGAAATCGGGCATTATGGTGGCGCCCGGCATGCGACAACAACGCTGAGTCAAGTACATCAAGGGTCCTCTGTCCCTAAGGTCCATGGCGGAATATCTGATGTTGTGGGACGCAACTATCACATAACCGTTTTTGGGGAACTTCTCGCTGCCTGGCCGGTACCGGTAACCGATCAAACCGGGTTTTTTTCCGGATGAAATTCATTCAAATCTGATTAAAAACCATTTAAAATTTGAAAATTTAAATTTGAATTTGAAAAACCTACTGAGATCCCATATCCCGGTCCCCCTCCGGTAAACAGTTACCGGCTAGTTACCGACTGGGATTTTAATCCCGGGAGGTGCTCTCGCGCGTGTCCCTTGATGAGAGCACCACAGATACCATCTTCTGGTCGGTGGCACCTTTGGGTCAGTATTCGGTCCTTCTGCGTACAACTTGCTCTTCATGGAAAAATGACGTCGCCCTGCGGTAATAAGATTTGGAAAGCACGAGCGCTGGCGAGGTGCAAATTCTTTATGTGGCTGGCTGTCAAGGTTCGATGTTTGATGGCTGACAATCTACAAATGTGAGGGTGGCCGCATCAGCCATGTTGCGCAATGTGTGCAACGGACTCGGAATCCTGCGTTCATCTCTTCGCCCATTGCAGCTATGCCCAGAGGGTCCAGTCCCTTGTTCACCACTAGGTAAATGTTCTGTTCGAAGTGCCCTCGTTGCAGGAGTCGAACATCGAGCTTTGGTGGTGTACAACCCGTAAGTGCTTCGCCAAAAACCGTCGTAAGGCTTTTGATTCTCTTGTTATTCTCGTTCACTGGATAATCTGGAAGAAAAGGAACTGCTGTGGGTGATCAAGGAGTAGTGGTCCTGGCGGGCATCCGGTTTTTTCAAGGAGTCACTTGGAACCACAGAGCAATCTGGGGCTGTCTAAAGTTGTGTAGAAACTGTATCGACATAGCCGTCTTGTTGGTTTAGGCTTATTGTTGGTTTAGATTACCTTCGTTGACAGCCTTTCTGTCGACTTCTTTGTACGACCAGCTCTTCTACTCTTTTTCTTCCCTGCTCTTAATAAAATTTCGACCGGTCCAAGAAGAAGAAGAGAAAAGCCATGAACCGTACCTTAGATCACACAAGAAGCTACGACCTCCACAAATCAAACGAGAAACCAAACGCGCGGCGCCTGTATCGCGACGAACCCGACACGACCGAACAATGTTGATCAGATCTCATGCTACATTGGGATTGCCAACAAAAGACTGAGGTGTGGAGGAAGAGGAAGAAGCAGAGATAGGGGGGTCTACAAGAAACGACAGAGCATTACGGTACACATTGACATACATGGTCTCTCTTCTCTTTTTTTTTTTTTTAGATAATAGAAGAGAAAGACTCTTCCGATCTCTGCATTAAAGATGCATACAACCTATTTTATTTAAAACGTTTAAAGTACAAAAATTACCAAAGATAGTTAACAGCGGTTTGAAGCTTTACAACCAAAATGTTAGAAAAATAGGGACAAAGGAGACACGAATTTTTACGTGGAAAACCCTTGTGAGAAAAAAACCACGGACGTCAACCGGCGATGATCACTATATGAGGAGCGATTACAAAACGCAGAGGATTACAATGAGACGTCCCTCTGCCGTACGGCTTACAAGAGGTATATAAAGAGGTAAAAGGACTTAGAGTCTAAGTAAGAAACTAATCCTCTAATATGGTATATTCCACATACTTCCATATTAGAAATTTGGATCACATATGGATCCAAATATTAACAATCTCCACCTTAAGACGAATTTCCTCTTGTAGCAAAATAAAGAATTATCAATCACCAAATGATTCCCCAATAAGATAAAAATTACCGTGCGCCAACTAGTCTTTAGGACTAAACTGTAATACCAACCAAGCTTGAGCAAAGCTCAAACTTAGTAACAGGAACTGGCTTTGTCATCATATCAGCTGGATTATCATGAGTACTTATCTTGCACACTTTGACATCACCTTGAGCAATAACATCTCGAATAAAGTGATATCTCACATCTACTTATCTTGCACACTTTGACATCACCTTGAGCAATAACATCTCGAATAAAGTGATATCTCACATCAATGTGCTTTGTTCTCTCGTGGAACATCTGATCCTTTGTAAGGCATATAGCACTCTGACTATCACAAAATATAGTAGTGCAAGAATTATCTCCATAAAGCTTAGTATACAAACCTCTCAACCAAATGGCTTCTTTACAAGCTTCAGAAATAGCCATATATTCTGCTTCAGTGGTTGATAAGACAGCAGTAGCTTGCAAACTTGCCTTCCAACTAACAGCACAACCACCAATGGTGAAAACATAACCTGTTAGAGACCTCCTTTTGTCCAAATCACCAGCATAATTAGAGTTAACATAACCAACAAGTTCATCTCTAGAATTCCCAAACTGCAAACAAGCATTAGAAGTGCCACGCAAATATCTAAAAATCCACTGAACTGCTTTCCAATGCTCTTTTCTAGGATTAGCCATGTATCTACTGACAACACTCAATGCATGAGATAAATCAGGACGAGAATAAACCATGGCATACATAAGAGAACCAACTACACTGGAATATGGAACTCTAGACATGTACTCAATATCATAATCTGACTTAGGACATAAAGTGAAGATAATCTGAAATGCGAAGCTAATGGAGTACTCACTGGTTTTGCATCATGCATATTAAAACGACGAAGAACTTTCTCAATATAACCTTTTTGATTAAGGTATAACTTGCCAGATTGCCTCTCTCTAATAATCTCCATGCCAAGAATTTTCTTTGCTACACCTAAGTCCTTCATCTCAAATTCATTACTCAATTTGTGCTTTCAGTTTTGCTATTTCTGACTTATCTTTTTTAGCAATTAACATATCATCAACATAGAGAAGCAAATAAATAGCTGAACCATTAACAGTCTTTAAATAAACACAGCTATCATAATCAGACCGCTTAAAGTCATGAGAGAGCATAAAGGAGTCAAATTTCTTGTACCATTGCCTAGGAGATTGTTTCAAACTATAAAGAGATTTCTTTAATCTACAAACAAGGTGTTCTTTTCCAAGAGTAACAAAACCCTCAGGTTGGTCTATATAAATGTCTTCTTCCAACTCTCCATGTAAGAATGCAGTTTTAACATCTAATTGCTCAAGTTCATAATCACGCATAGCAACAATACTGAGTAAAGTGCGAATAGAACTATGCTTCACAATTGGAGAAAAGACATCATTAAAATCAATACCTGGAATCTAACTATAACCTTTAGCAACCAATCTTGCTTCATACCTTACTGGTTCAGTAGAAGAAATACCTTCCTTTCTTCTGAAAATCCACTTGTAATGAACAGGCTTCTTCTCCTTTGGCAATTTCACTAATTCCCAAGTGCTATTCTTTTCAAGTGACTCCAATTTATCATGCATGGCAGTTATCTACTTATTACAATCAGTGGAGTTAATAGCCTCAGAGTATGATGAAGGTTCTGAATTACCTTCAATTTCTTCTGCCACACTCAAAGCATAAGGAACAATATTAGCTTCTTCAATTAACCTCTTGGGTGGATTAATCTCCCTCCTAGGCCTGTCAACTGCAATAGGCCGTTGTGGTGGCTGCTCAACAATAGGAGTATCATCAACAATAGGTGCATAATGAACAACGATATTTTCCTTATCTGATGTGTTATTAGAACCAACAAAGTGGTCTACCTGAACACTTGAATTCTGCTCACTCTCAACAGGAACATTAGTGGGCAGTTTATCATGAAGCATAGCAGATTCATTAAAGACAACGTTTCTGCTAATCACAACCTTCCTTGTTTCAGGATTCCACAACTTATATCCTTTAACACTAGATTTATAACCAAGAAAGATGCACTTAATAGCTCTAGGCTCTAATTTTCCATTATCAACATGAGCATAAGCAGTACAACCAAAGACTCTCAATTCTGAATAATTTGCTGGGGAATCAGACTATACCTCAATTGGAGTCTTCTTTTCAATTGCAAGAGAGGGTGACCGATTAATAAAGTAGCAAGCAGTGGAAGCGGCTTCAGCCCAAAAACGTTTATGCAAACCTACATTTGACAACATGCAACGGGCCCTAGAAATGATGGTCCTATTCATACGCTCAGCTACACCATTTTGTTGAGGAGTACCAGGAACGGTGTAGTGCCTAACAATGCCTTCAGTCTTGCAATATGATTCAAATTCATCAGAACAGAATTCCATCCCATTATCAGTGCGAAGTTTCTTTATCTTCTTTTCAGTTTGCCTTTCAACCATAGTCTTTCACTCTTTAATTGCTGAAAATACTTCTGATTTATGCTTCAAGAAATAAGGCCACACTCTTCTAGAGTAATCATCAATAATGGTTAACATATAGCGAGCACCTCTTAGCGATGTCTTCCGAGATGGCCCCCATAAATCAAAATGCATATAATCCAAATACCTTCTGTGGTATGAACCGAGGTATTGAACCTTACCCTCTTGTGTTTGCCAAACACACAATGCTCACAAAATTTTAGCTTGCCGATGCTATGTCCATCAAGGAGTCCTCTCTTGCTCAATTCTGTCAAACCAATTTCACTCATATGCCCAAGGCGTATATGCCAAAGATTAGTAGCATCGGAATCAGATAATGAACTTGAAATTACAGCAACATTACCTAATATTATAGTACTTCGCAGATGATACAGATTGGCAAATTTAATATCAACTTTCATCACAACAAGAGAGCCTTTTGATAATTTCAAAACTCCACTTTCACCAGAATACTTGTACCCTTTACTATCAAGAGTACTCAAAGAGATGAGGTTTCTTTTCAAATCTGGAATGTGCCTCACATCTGTCAAAGTTCTGACAATGCTATTAAACATCTTGATCTGAATTGAACCAATTCCTGCAAACTTATAAGATGAGTTATCACCCATCAACACAGTACCACCT
Organism: Phyllostachys edulis; assembly: GCA_036346405.1. Lineage (NCBI taxonomy): Eukaryota > Viridiplantae > Streptophyta > Magnoliopsida > Poales > Poaceae > Phyllostachys > Phyllostachys edulis. The sequence goes on from CM070556.1 coordinate 38,644,697, forward strand.
TCAACAGTTCATAGGTGGCAAACCAGTCCCTATTAGGACACATATGAAAGGTACAGGCAGAATCAAGAATCCATTCATCATTGGTCTTAGCACATCCAGCAAAAGCAACATGAACTCCTCCATCAGAACTATCATCAGCAGTAAGGGAGGCTTTACCTTCATCATCTGATTTACCTATTTTGCAATTTGTGAGAGTACAACTTCTGCTTGAGATGCATCTTGCTAGTAAGATCGTTTGTCATGCAAATTTGTTCCAGCTTCAGCCATAATGCAGCAGCTGTCTTCTCCTTCAAAACCTCCTGCAAAATAATATTTGATAGATGAAGGTGAATAAGAGATAAAGCCTTACGGTCTTTACGCTTCTCATTTGCAGTCCATGAGATAGGTTGTTTCTCAAACCCTTCCAACGCATCATCTAAATCCATCTGTGCCAACACAGCCCTCATCTTAACTTTCCACAGCGAGAATCTTGTGTCTCGACCCAGGAGTGGAAGATCGTACTTCAAAGTCGCCATGAGGAATAAATCCTGAAAATTGCTAGTACTGAACTGTGTAAACCTAGCAAAAATCACGACCTCTTTGGTATACGATCTGTGTACACAAAATAAAGATCTTCAAAGACTCCTGATACTGATCTCGTGTGGACGAAGCAATAATCACTAGAATTGAGCACTCTACGTGCTTAATCTGGACTTAGCTATTTCACGAGATGAGATGTGCTCGGATGGAACGAAGCACAAAACTCCACGTGAATCAACCAGATCGTTCCTATTGCTTGGTGATTAATCCAATCCGGGAGAACTCCACGTGATCTGAAACCACTTGGTTTGATGATTTAATAAAAGAAAATTTACTTGGGACTTGTGACTTGACCTGTGACGGCTTGGGTCTTGGACTGCTGTCCTCTGTTCGCATGCCTGGACCAAGGCGAGCACTTCAATCGCCTATGGATGAGCGCCAAGACCGAAATAGCGTTTGCTGGCGCTGCTTTCACTGAAGGCGATGATCGGACGCACGATGGTGCTGGCGCCTGCTGCTCGCTTGGACCGAGGACAGGAGCACGCAATTCGCCGCCGGGATCTACGCGCAACGAAGACGACGCTGCTTCGCGTGGCGGCGGCCGGATCCGATCTGTTATTTTTTTTTTCGTCGTATCTCTTTTAAACCCTAATCTCTCCTGTACGCTGATACCATTTGTTAGAAAAATAGAGACAAAGGAGACACGAATTTTTACGTAAAAAACCCTTACGAAAAAAAACTACGGGCGTCAACCGACGATGATCACTATATAAGGAGCGATTACAAAACGCAGGGGATTACAATAAGACATCCCTCTCCTGTGCTGCTTACAAGAGGTATATAAAAGGGTAAAAGGACTTAGAGTTTAAGTAGAAAACTAATCCTCTAATATGGCATATTCTAGATATTTTCATATTAGAAATTCGGATCATATACGGATCCAAACATTGACATAAAAAACGACTAATCGTCACCCATAAAAACTTAAAATTTGCTACCTGGCGCTTCCGGCAATGGTCTCTCTTCTCTTTGCTGTTGGGACTCAAGAACATGGCGGCGACGATTCTCTGAGCTGTGCTGGAACACCACGATCAAAGTTTATATACGCATTTATTATTTATGACTATGTATGTGTACATGCGATGCATTCAATAATCCATGGCTTAAATTATGTGTGAGCTGGAGAGGGGAACAGGAAAGAAGGGAAAAGATAAATTAGTCGCGTCCCTGCCATTGTCTACTACTGCTTGGTACTCCCCTGTTCACAAATTTAGGTTGGTTTTTATTTTGCACGGTATCTAATGCAAGACTTTGATTATAAATTTTTATTATAATATACTAGAAAAAATAAGAAAAATATATTATAAAAGTATTTTTCAAGACAAATACAATGACATTATTTTCGTGTACTCAATCTACTTTAATATATATTAATGGTCAAAACTTCCAAAGCCTAACCGCTCAGAACCAATGGCAACCTAAGTTCGTGGATGACTTTAGAGTTGAATAGAAATGATGATCTTTTGTAACGTTCCGTTTTCGGACGATAAATAGTGCTACTATTTTCGGTTTTCGTCTTTCGTTCGTATTTCAAATTAGCAAACTATTTTCGAAAATCTTCTTTCTCCTTTAAGCTCGGGTTTGTGTTTCAAATATCCTTGATCTCTGTAATTCAAACTCCGATTTGAATTCCTCCCTTTTGAATTTCGGGCCCTTTCTCTTCTTTGGGCTTCATTTCTTCTTGGGCTTAGCCCCTTTGTTTTTCCTGGGCTCAGTCCACTGTTCTTTTGGGCCGGCCCAATTTCCCCTGGGCCCCTTTCCTTCCCTTTCCTCTTGGCCCGCTAGCCCTCCCAGCCCACCTGGCTTCCCCCCCGTGCCATTTCTTGGCCCAGCTCCCTTCGCCCGTGCTTCTTCTTCCCGGTCAAAGCATGGTGAGCTCCTCGCTCTCTGCCACACAAGACGCCCCACCGCCACTCTCAAGACGCCACCACCTACCACTCCCTGGCACTACCACCCACCTCCGCGTGCTCTCTATGTCGCCGCACCTTGCTCTGCTGCCCTCACCTGCTCGCCCTCTCTAGTGCAGGTTTCAACTACCATACACTAGTAAAGAGGCTCTATCCGCCAAGTTTTCATGAATTGAGCTCTAACTGCCTAACTCGCTCTAACTACCAAAACAACAATCCAAGAGTTCTAACTACTCCCAGATTCCCAAAATATTTCTTTTAAAACCAAAATTGAAATCTACCATGTGTGTACGCACCTTCCTCGCCCTTGACCGTGGGCACGATTATTCGAATAGTTTTTAAAACTCTATAGAGGTCGTACAACTTGACCCACACGAGATAATCAGCTTATACTGTATGCTCACACACTTTCAAAGGTGTGCGACTAAGCGATTATCACAAGGCTTTTACAATACTTTATTCTAACATTAGGCCGCCTGATGAGCTTAACCCCAAGTCATGGATGTTATTTACCATCGACCTGGAGCTAACCGTTGTGGGGGATAACCTGCCCAACTTGGACGTCTTGTACCAACGTCCGGCGCAAGCCCCGACAAACATGGACGCCATTTATCATCGTCTGCACTATCCAGGTAACACCTATACCATCTATAGCCTACAGGCAAAATGTTCGGACTTAGTAAATTACTCAACCAGGTCCTCCCCATTTAGGACGTGTGGTTGCACGGTAATGCTTGGTTTGAATAAACACAATAGTCTGTCCTTAATCGACCAGGGTAAGACAAACCAGACTCTTGCCACTCACCCTAGTTTAAAATATTTTCCACTATTTTTATTTTATTTCCAAATATTGACATTACCTAATGTCAAATATTTCCCAAAATTTAAAGTATAACAAGTATTAAAGGTTTTTCTCCCCCAAAGGTTAAACATGATCGAAAGGCATGTCTAAGCAATTATACTGAATCAACTATTCTGCAAAATTGTATTCAATAATGCAGAATTTCTATGCTAAGGTTACAAAGGTACAGGATAACAAATATCAAAGGTGATAATAACAAACTTTAGGTTTTTAACTAACAACCTACAGTTTAAACTTATCATTTAAATAAAACAGCAATGCGTAACTTTAAAACTAAAGACATAATTTATAAATCATATGTTCAAAGTGGTCAAAGGAGACTTGCCTTCATTGATGTTGGAGGTAAGTGCTTCCTGTTGATCCAAATTCGTGTCGACGACGTTGGACTCTATGCGCGCGAATTGGACCAAATAAATAACATAAAACAAATAAAAACTAAAAATATATATAATAAATACTGGAAAGTAGAGAATGAATTTAGATGAATTTAGGATCAAGAATCGACGAATTTGGAGTTCGTACGCAGGAGAACGGACATGTGGAATGTTGATTATCACATGAAATGATGAATAATCTGAAAATGTACAGTACTTCAATCCAAAAATGATTAAAAAAAATATTTTCTTGTGTATGACGCGTGGGGCCTGGCTATCATTGACTCCAGGGAAAGAATAGAAAATCAGGAAAATAATGGGCTTCTCAATGATCGAACTCAAGACCTAAGGCAACTATCTATGCTCATCTAACCAATTGAGCCAAATTGCTCAGTTGACAATACTCAAAGCAAAAATATTTGAAGCAAAGGAATCGAGAGCTTCAACCAACACAGGAGAAGCTCCGGCCATGGCGATGGCGCTGGTGAAGGTGGCGGAGGGCTGGCCGACCAAGCAGAAAAATGGAACCCCATGGGGTCCCTCTACTCCAAGGAGGCGGTGGTTCAAGCAGGGAACCACGACGGTGGCAGCGACGACTGTATGGGCGGCGACGGCGCACGGCCGTGTGCAGCGCCAATGAGCGAATGGCGAGGAGGGGCACAGGGAACACGCGCACCGGCTGGGTGCCGGCACAGTGGTGGTGTGGCGCAGCAAGGGGAGGTTGGAGACGGTCCCAAACAGTGGCGCGACGAAGGCTGGCGGTCGGATTAAGGGAGACACGGTGGCAGCGTCGCACGACAGAAAATTGATCAAATAGATGTAAGCAATACGATGAGTAGATGATGGTGAACGTGCAGTAGTGAAGAATTGAATTTTGGCTCACCGGAGGCGACGAATCGATGATTTGGGTGAAGCGACCTTCGTTCGGGAAAATAGAAATGCGAAGCCGATGGAGCTCTAGATGATCTGAAACTTTGAGGGGATGCAAAGGGATAGATGAGGTTATGACATGCCAATTTATAGCTTCAATCGTGAGTTGAATTGCCGGGAAGGTGAGTGAATGTTGACAACAATTTCGGGCTCGGTTTGGAAACTAAAAGAAACGGCAATTTGCATTGATGGGGGCTATGGTAATGGTAACTTTGATAGCAGGGTGATGATGCAATCGCAACGGTTCGAATGGAATTGAATTTGGTGATCCGAGTGAGGAGAACAGGGAACAATAGCAATTACAGAAGAGCTTCTATTAAATTCGGATGAACAGTACACAACAACCGGAGGTAGAAGATGAATACTAGGAAAGAGAAAATAAGTAAAAGAAAATCCAAAAAAGAATAAATTCTAGAAAATTCACAAAAATTCCACAAAAATCATTGGAACCTAAATAGATTGAATAAAATAATTTTGAATTTAATTGATGTTTATTTTAATTATTTAAAATGTTTTTCATTTTCTAAAATTTCAAATTAAGCTTTAAATTAATCCAATAAATTTCAAATGATTCATTTTATTTTTAAAACTTCAAAAGACTCTTTAATTAGCAGGGACTCCAATTTTAAATCCAAATCTTTGAATTAATTGTTTTGAAATAATTTTTTTGAAAAGACCGAAATTTGGGATGTTACAAACCTACCCCCCTTAGAAGGAATCTCAAACCCGAGATTCGGATGGACTAGGAAAAAGGTTGTGGTACTCTGCTCTTAAATCCTTTTCGTGTTCCCATGTTGCTTCTTTCTCTGAATGATTGCTCAACTACACCTTGCAGAATTTGATAGTCTTGCTTCTGGTCTGACGTTCTGCTTCTTCACGAATTTGACAGGGTACTCCTGATAGATGAGATCATCCTTCAACTCAACTTCCTCTAGAGGCATATGCTCTTCCCAGAACTCTGAGGCATTTCTTCAACTGAGACACGTGAAAGATATCATGCACATCTAATAGCTGAGGTGGAAGCTTTAACTTGTAAGCGACTTCTCTTCTTCTGACTAGCACTGGAAAAAGTCTAATGTATCTCGGTGCAAGTTTTCTACTCACTCTGAAACGACGCATTCCCTTGAGAGATGAAACCTTCAGATACACATAATCTCCAGGTGCAAAATCTAGATCTCGCCGGCGGTTATCAGCATAACTCTTCTGCCTGGTTTGAGCTATTTTTAGATTTTGAGGAATCCTCCGTACCTGTTCTTCGGCCTCGTTCAAAACATCTGGCCCGAACACTTGTCGCTCTTTCATTCCAATACAATGGAGTTCTGCACTTCCTTCCATAGAGTACTTCAAAAGGCGACATTGTGCACATGGACTTCGGTCCACGCACTATTCCCAAGAGCCTAGTCACTGACCAGTAGACCCCACATGTCAAAATGATGAAAAATCAGAAGAAAATAGAAAATATGCTTTTGGTTATGAGGAAATATGTTTCCTATGTTTTGAAAGTGTAAACCTTAGTGAGTCCAGAGGATAATACATTTTTCATACTGGAAAGCGTAAACCTTAGTAAAACATATGAGAGAATATGCTTTCCAACTCTGTTGTAAAGCGTAAAACTCGGAAATACGCCGTCAACATCATCTTTTTCTATTTTTTGAATTTTCAAACCGAACCAAATTGAAACCTTAATAACTTTTGTATAAAAATTCCAAATGAGGTGATTCTTTTTTTCTAAATTCATCTAAAATCATGCTCTACCAGAATATGCAAAAATATTTAGATTTGGTTACTAATGAATTTATTTTGCATTATTTAATTCATTCTTGGCTTTTTTTAATTGGACGTCGATTGCTCGAACATTATTTTTGACGACCAACCATCCTCCTATTCAGAACAACTAGAACAAGGCAAGCACCTACTTTTATCATGTTGATCCCACTATATTAATTACTGTACTTTGTTTTGAGAAATCTATTATGCATGCGTGTATGTTTGATGTTAAATTGCTATGTTTGGGTTAACGGTAGTCGCAATCCTATTTGATGCATGAATTCCCTTGATATGTGGATGTTCTTACTGTTGTAGCCATTAGATTATGGGTTAGACAATATATAATGTCAAGTTAGGAGTTTTTTAGTGTAAATATGACACAAATGCTTATTAGAACGATAGTTTTCCCTAAAAGCTATAAAAGGACAATACGATAAACATGAATTTGGGAGATTTATGAAAAATGTCTAGAGGGGTGTACTTCTATTATTTTGGATAAAAATAAAAATGGAAAACCTAGTTTTTGACGCGGGCGAGTTATATTATATTCTGAGAAGAGTGAGGGGTATACCTCACTAGTAGATATGGGGAAATCCTCACCTAGGTCAATTGAGGACCGAACGTCGGTGCCATCAATCTAAGCCTAAGCGTACAACCACATGTGCTAGCATGGGACGACATTAGCTAATTAAGTCATTGAAAACTAGCCTTGCACTTAGGTAGGCTGTAGTAGTGCGAACAAGGCCAGAGTAGGCATGTTCGAAGGGGCTCCCTTCGCCGAGGCATCGGGAACAAAGCCTTTCAACACAACGGCGAATGCCTTGCTGAGATGGTGGTGTCCCCGGGTGAACTAAGGATAAACATTCGCTGGGCTAGTGCAAGGCTAGGACTAGATGATGTAAAGGCTTCGACACGTGCTCCAGACTTCTTACCAAGGGTAGTGAGCGGTGGTATCAACGGATGCCAAATAAACTAGAGAATTTGTATGCTATACGTAAAGTTGTACGCCTCTGCAGAGTGTAAATCTATTTAAATAGCCGTGCTCGCGGTCATGAGCATGCTTAGTGCGGTCACATCAGGTATAGACTTGATTTTCACAAAAAAAATGTTTCATTAGAAAAACATGGGAAATGATTTGTGATTTATATTTGAGTTGTTTGCCATGTCTATGGCTGAAAATGAAATATTGTTTGCAACCGAGGAGGGTTGCGAGTTGTTGTTATTACTCATTCAGTTACTTACTTACTGTCAGGTATCTATTTTACTGCTCTTTTAAACTTCCGTTGCAAAATAGTATGTATGGATATTACAAACAAAACTTGCTTATTGCTGAAAATAACATGTAGCTTAGAGCCTCATCTCTTGATAGCCTTGCATTTATATAAATTTCGTGATACACTACAAGTCTTGCTGAGTACACAATGTACTCAATCTTGCTTAAATTATTGTTCAGAGTATGAGGAAGAGCCTACGCCAGACGACACTTTCATCGCATCTAGAACCGGAGGGTTCAATGATGGGTCTATCTAGGCTTTGTTTCTTGTCAGGTGCTTAAGTGTTTTGTATGGGCATACCGTTGTAATTTACTTACTTTCATCACTTTTACTTCCACTGCTAGTTTTGTTGAATTTTTTTATAAATAATCTAGCTTTTATTCTGAAATATAGTAATAATACTACTTTTTTTTTACAGAAATAATCATCTGTCGCTCAACTGTTGGGTGACTAGCCCAAGTCACTCAACGATTGAGCGACTTGGACACTTGTCACCCAACGGTGTACATGCATGCCCTACTAGTTGAGCGACCTGTACACTAGGACCAACCGTTAAGCGACAAGTGTCCAAGTCGCTCAACCGTTGAGCTACTTGGGCCAAGTTGCTCAACCGTTGAGCTACTTGGACACGTGTCGCTCAACCATTGAGCGACTTGGACTAGTCGCCCAACAGTTGAGCGACAGATAATTATTCCTGTAAAATAAAAAAGGTAGTATTATTACTGTATTTCAGTATAAAAACTAGATTATTTTTTAAAACAATTCTTCTTTGTTTACTTTATTGATATTTTTTTTATTTGGCAGGTTGGCCAGTGATGTAATAACTTTAATCGCTTAAGTTAAGTACCCTTTTGCTTTACTTGTGTATGTGAATGTATGGATGTGAATGTCCATGTTGTGAATGTGTGTACCTGCCACTAATCATGGGACAAGTATGGTACACACATAAGGTCTTTGGATATTCCACGCCCGAGGGTCTGACAACACGCCTTTGCTCTGGCCCACGCTAGCCCACTTCGCCTCCCCATTTCCCCTCTCAATGACGAGCTGGCCTCGCGTGTCGGTCTTCATGCCCCACGTGGTGTAGCACCCAGCGCCAGCACGCTCACGCCAGTAGTGCTTAGCCCACCGGCTTGGGAGCCGCCCCAGTTTCCAATCCTCCCCTTGCCCTGTGTCCACCAAGGCATGCGCCAATGCCCTGCCTTAGTCACGCCCATGCCCTACCTCCTCGCATCATCGCCAGGAGAAGCCGCCGCCGGTTCTTACGGTTTCTCATGAGTCCTTCACCATACACATGAGCATTGAGTGTGCCGGATCGCCCTCTCCATTTCCCCCACCTCTATTCGCCATTTCTCCCTTGAGCTCAAATCAAGCTCGAAGCTGAGTGCCGTGCGCCGGCCATGGCCGCTACAGCTGCCAAGCCTCCTCGCTGCACCAAAGGGCTATGACCTACTCCATCATGTCTCTCTAGACCCCCTCGACATCCTCTTTCCATCCCTCACCCTCTTCCTCTCTCTCTATAACTGAATCTCCTAGAACATGCACCTTCTTCCTCATATCCAGCGACGTTCGACTCACGGCTGCCGTCTCCACACTCTGTTCTGGCCAACCCGGTGAGACCCTTCTATAATGGACTGAGTCACTATGTGTTAGCCCCCAAGGGTCATTCCCCCTCACTTAATTTGGTTCTTTGTCCACAGGACCACTGCGCCACCTTCATCTCCCATAAAACTGGCCAAAACCGCCGCGACCGATGCCATTTCCTCTCGGGTGTGCTTCGTAACAATTCCTGTCACCCAGAGTATCCATACGCCATCATCTAGATTTTCCCACCATTCACTCCCGCTCTCTTTGTCAACAGCACCGCCGCCACCAAAACGGCACCGCGTCGCCTTGGGTTCCCGTCGCCAAACCGCCTCGGCACCACTTCTTCTCTGCCGAAAGCTACAATGAGCTCCATGTGACTCCCTAGTGCTCATTCTCCCCCTAGCTTTGCCCCTATCCCATCCTACACCACCGTCTCTGTTTCACCCAAGACACCACCATCACAAGACTGTCGCCTCCGCCACAGTGCTACTTGAGCCGCGACGCCACCTCCCTTATCTTCCTCATCCTGCGTAGCAACCAATTTTCTGGGTCACCGCTGCCTCACCACCGCTCTCTCACCGACAACGAGCATAGTCTCGAGCCGTCCTAGGCCTCCTCTGTTCTTCCCACTCTACTCTGTTCTCTTTGTGTGCGTCTCCCTCTCTCTAGCAAGCCACTGACAGTGGGCCCAGTACAAATGAAATGCTCAGCTAAAGAAAAGTAAGAAGAATTTGTCAACTAATGGAAGTTTCAAATGTGCCGAACCATGTAATGATGGCTAAATCCAATAGTTAAGGTTAATGGAAAGTACTTTGTAGACATTAAATGTAGAAAACTACCACGGTGAGGTTAAGGGCTCACCGGAGAGACGTTGTCGTCGACAGCGACGGCGGAGACAAGGAGGCTCATGGTGGTAGCTCCGAGTGGGCGAGGATGGCTAAAATAAGTGGTGCGAGGAGGTCTAGTGAGCTAAGGCAATGCTCAAACTGGGCACAAAGTCGACCAGGACTCACCGAGCTTGGAGATCCTATGTGACAACCTTGGCACTGGAGACGAAGAAAAAGGTCTAATTGCAGTGCTACACTACAATCAAAGAGTAGAGAATTGAGGGGATGCTTTAGTGAGCGAAATGGCACAAGATGATGCGCACGTCGAGGGTTTAGGGCATTGGGACATAGTTTTGGTTTGACGGAGCACGTGCGCCGGAGCTTGGGACGACAAAGTGTTTTAGGCGAGTGAGTGGATGAAACTTACCGAGGAGGGGAAGAATGGAAATGACAAAGTAAGTGAAGTGTTTTGACATGCTTAGGAGAGCTTCAAGTAGCTAGAAGGAGATGAAAAGACAATGAGAAAAAGCGACCGGCTCTGGTTTTCATGTTTATCTCGCGTAACGACGATTCCCAGGTGGAGAGCAGTGGTGGCTGGGGCAAGTGAGTCCAATCGAAGGTAATGGCGGTAGGTTGAGCTCAAAAATGGTGGGTGGGCAGTGGAAACCATGGGCGAGCGGGCGGTGTGCTCGCTAGCGAGCTGGCGAGGGAGTGAAGCGAGGTGGAAGAAAGTTCTTGACATGTGGGCCCTGTACGTTAGTGAGAGAGAGGAGAGAGAGATTAAATCAGGGTTTTGGAATTAAAGGTTGAGGGTTTTACTGAATTTTTGTACCAAGTAAACGAAGTCCAAATTTTACTAGATTTTTTTAAAGGCTCCTGACCTAGTATATTTGCTGAGGTAAATTTTCTAGAACTTTATCTTGTCTGTGAATTTCTATAAAAAAATTTGTAAGTTTCTATTTTTCATGAAATGCATTATTGCTTTAGATGAAATTTTCTCAAAAGGTGCTCAATAAATTTCTCCCTAAGAAAATATGCCTAAAATTATTCTCTCGCCTTTTTTTATTCTGTTTTCCTTAAAATTCTTACAAGTTCATGTTTGTATGAAATTTCATTATTTATCTTATACCAAAAGTTCAACAAGCATGCATAAATGATTTTCCTTATGGAATAATACCCAAAAATTACTTTCTCATTTATTTTCACTATATCTCCCTAAAGTGGAAATTTTGGGATGTTACAGACTTACCTCCCTTACAAAGAATCTCATCCCCGAGATTCGGTAGGCTCGGTAAAGAAGTAGGGAAACTCAGCTCTAAGGTGGTCTTCCCATTCCCATGTTGCTTCATCTTCGGTGTGGTTGCTCCACTGAACTCTTAGCATCTTGATGGCACGACTGCGAATATGTCTTATGGCTTCATCTAAGATTCGGATCGTGTGCTCCTAGTAGGAAAGATTCGGTTGGAGATCAATACTCTCCAACTAAGTGAGTTCGGTCGGGGCTCAAAGGTGTTTCCTGAGCTGTGATATGTGGAAGACGTCATGCACATTTGAAAGTTGAGGTGGCAACTCTAACTGGTATGCTACCTTGCCCTTCCTTTCAATGATTCGATACAGACCGATGTACCGAGGTGCCAACTTCCCATGGACTTGGAAACAGCAGATGCCTCGCAGTGGTGAGACCTTGAGATAAACATAATCGTTTACCTCGAAGCTTAGCTCACAGTAGTGATGGTCGTATAGCTCTTTTGTCGCGACTGCGCCTCTCTCAAGCACCTTTTTATCGCAACAACGTGCTCTTGTGCTTCTTGGATAATGGTCGGTCGAAAGAAGTGTCTCTCACCAACCTCAGACTAGAATAGAGGTGTCCTGCACTTTCTTCCGTAAAGTGCTTCGAACGGGGACATCTAAAGGCTTGACTTGAAGCTGTTGTTGTAAGAGAACACATCGAACGCCAAATATTTTCCCAATTCGTGCTGTAGGATAGCACGCATCCTCGCAGCATATCTTCCAAGATCTAATTTGTTCTCTTGGTTTGACCCCCCCGTTTGTGGGTGGAGTGCCATGCTAAAGAATAGCTTGGTTCCCAACAGTTCGTGTATGCTATCCCAAAATTGTGAGGTGAACTAAGGGCCTCGATCAGAGGTTATGATTCTTGGCACACCATGCAAGCGGATGATGTTGTTCATATAAAGCTCTGTAAGTTTGGATCCACAATAGGTGGTACTAACCGAAATGAAGTGTGCGACCTTAGTTAAGCGATCGACAATAACCCATATGGAATCATGTCCATTGCGGGTTCTTGGCAACCCTATTATGAAGTCCATGCCAATTTCATCCCATTTCCATTCGAGAATACTTAGGGGTTGGAGTAATCCCGTTGGGCGCTAGTGTTCTGCCTTAATGCGTTGACACACGTCGCACATGGCAATATGTGCAGCGATGTCTCGTTTCATACCGAGCCACCAGAATTGTTTTCGGAGGTCCCGATACATCTTGATGCTCCCAGGGTGGATGGAGAGTGGTGAATCATGAGCTTCTTTGAGGATTAAGTCCTTGATATCATGATTATCTAGGACGTATAGCTGTTGTCCACGCATAACCACTCCACTTTGGTTCTCAGTGAATTCTGATTTCCTGTCATTCTGTAAGTCATGCTTGATTTTGACAATTATTGGATCTTTGAGTTGAGCAGCTTGCATCTGCGATTCGAGGGTAGGTTGCAGTACCAGAGTAGCAACATAACCCTCCTCAACCACTTCTAAGTTGAGCTTTTGGAACTCTTCATGCAATGTCGGTTAATTTGCTTCAATTGAGGCGTGTATGCAGTGAAGCTTCCAGCTAAGAGCATCGGCTACAACGTTAGCTTTACTAGGGTGGTAATGAATGCCAAGGTCGAAGTCCTTCATTAACTCAAGCCACCTTCATTGCCTTAGGTTCAGATCCGGCTGCGTGAAGAAATATTTCAGACTTTTATGATCGGTGTAGATCTCACACTGATTGCCAATGAGGTAATGCCTCTAGATCTCGAGAGCATGAACTACAGCCGCAAATTCCAAATCGTGAGTTGGATAATTAGCTTCATGAGGCCGCAACTGGCATGAGGCATAAGCCACTACTTTTGCCTTCTTGCATCAGCACACAACCAAGGCCATGGCGGGATGCATCACAATACACAACAAAGCTTTTGTGTATGTCAGGTAGAGTAAGCACTGTGGCTGTTGTGAGCCTTTTCTTTAATTCTTCAAAGCTCACATCACATGATGCTGACCATTCAAACTTCTTCTCCTTCTTTAGAAGTTGTCTCATTGGTCTTGCGGTTTTGGAGAAGTTCTGTCGGACTCGGGAGTAACACCCCCAAATCCTCTGTGTATTTCTGAACTAGTCCCATGATCAGTAGCTAGTTCACACAGTAAACAGATATGGTAACATCCATAAATTGCACAACTTTATTAATAATCAAAAGAGTTTATTACAAGAAAGGCTTACAGGCCAATAATAAACAAACACAGCGGAAGATGAAGAAGTAATAGTAGAGTCTAGCTGATCTGCCACAGGCAATCAACTGGGGTAGCGGCCTAGTCGTCGCAATCCACACTAATAGCGAAGTCCTTCTCCTCTGAAATTTATTTGCATTAAGTAAGGGTGAGCACAATTTCCATGCTCACAAGTTACACCCAATAACATATTATAATGCATGCAAGGATATATCAAAGGAAGGCTTATTGGTTGAATTTGCATAAAGCAATGTTTTCTTTAAATATTGGTACTAAGTTCCAAAGCAGTTATTCTATAACTAAAATTCATTTTTTAAATTCTCAAGTTTTATAGTAGGATAACCTCCATATGAAATATGGTGATGGATAACCTCCTATCACATGGCTAACTGCCCAATTTTCTAGTTGGATAAACTATCCAAAATCATTTGTCAAAATGTTTTGAAATCAAAACCAAAGTCTAACTTTCAGTGGTTTTGCTCAGCATGTCCATGACTGTGGACACGGTGTAATACCCTAAATTTCAACTAGAAAGATTAATGTTAGGGAGAGCGAAATTTATTCAATTTCGAATACATCAAAGTTTAGAGATTTGGCTTTGGCTCAAATTCTGTTTTGCTTGGCGCGTTTGGACTTTGGGCTTTTGGCTCTTTGTGCAGCAGCCTTGAGTGGGCTGGCCTTTGTGGAATAGAAGGGGGGGCACCCGTTAACCCTAGCCGCCAATTTCTCCCCCCTGGGCGAACTCCTGCCCTCTCCTCGCCTTCAATAGCCGCCGCCCCCTCCAGTAGATGGTGGCGCCCCTCTCCTCTTCGCTTTCTCCTGAATCGGCGCCGCCATGGGGGCATTCTTGTCTGCCGCCGTTGGTCCGTCGGCCCACCGATGTGCCGGCCTCGCTCCTCCGCACCCGACGCCGGCCGCGGCGCGCGCCGCCTCGCCTCCCTCCACGCCTCTTTCCATTTGGCAGCAGCACTCATCCCACCCCGCCTCCCGCGGTCGCTCTAAGACCGAGTGGGGGCTGCTGGCGGCCCCGCTGATCCGCATTGGCTCGCGTGGCCGCCAGATCCTGCGGGCGCCGCCTCCTACCTCCTGTCGCGCTCCGCCCACCGCCGCCTCGCCCACGCCCGTCGCCATAGGCCCTCCGCCTCTCCGTTCGCCTTCTCGACGCACCAAAGGGGCGTGCGGCTGCACATGCCGATCGGGTAGGAGCCGCCGCGGACGGTGAGCGTGCACGAGATCACGATGGAGGTGAGGGGGACGAGGCAGCGGGACCTGGCCAGGGTGAGCCCCAGCGATGGTGGGAGCCGAGAGGAGATCCTCGGGGAGCCACTCACCCCCCACCGAGGTACAAATCGCTTACTCGTGAGACCCATGGATTGATGCTTGTGTGCTTAGTTGTGATCGCCTAGTTGTTTTCTCGTTGGATCCAATTGATTCAACAGTGATGGTCTTACGATGTTCGTTCCATTGCATGTTTAGGGTGTTACACCTCTCTGGTTGGAGATGCTCCCTCGGCTTCTCTCCTCCTGGCTCGGCCCAGCGGCTTGGCCACTGGCCACCGTCGTGCTCCTCTTGGGTCCCTGGTGACGACCACACGCTGCCGTGAGTCACGCCGGTGCTACTTATCTTGCCTGGGCTAACGGGGGGAAGTGATGATACATAGGTAAGACTTGTGCGTTTGAGAGCTAGAAGCAAAGGATGGCGTGTTGTGGTAGCTAACAGCTGTGGATGTGCAGACTTGCCGTGCCTATGGGCTGCCTTCACTGTCTCCGTTGTGTTGTGCAAAGACTACTTTGGCTGAGCGGTTGCTAGCACCAAGATGTGGCGATGCAGTGAAGCTGTTGGTGATGTATTTGAACAGGAGCAGTGTGAGAGCACTAATGGATGTACACAATGTGTTTGAGGGAATGCCTTCAAGGAAGGAGTCATGCGACTGCCCGGTTAGCTACTGGAATTCTTTGGTTCAGAGGCCGTCGTATCGGTTTTTTTGCTAAGGACATTCTTGTTCTGCCCAGGTTTTTCTGCATGGATGGTCTATATGGAGCCATGGAAGGTTCAACAAGTGGATTTGGATGTGTATGATCTGCCACCTCCAAGTGGGTGAAAATGTGCTTCGAGTTAGTGAGGGAAAGAGGCAGGGGTGCGAGTCATTGTACGCTCCCGCATGGTAGAGCTTTGTGCTGTCCAACTATTTGTTCTACAGTTCATTGGTAAGTGCACTTCTTGGGATTTACTTAAGAATTATAGGAACTCCCTTATATCTATATGGTAGAATACACAATGTTTTTGAACATAGCATAGTGGTACAGTTTAATGATCTGATATTGATCATGAACTAGGTTTTGGTTTTTGGCATAACAATGTTCTAGGTGCGTGTTGGGCCTAGTTCCTTGTAGAAATGAACTTGGTTGTAGTTGCTTAGTTTGTGTTCGATGACGTGGATTTGCTATCATAGTCAGAAAGGATATTTAAGTGTCTAGGATAGTTTGCTCCTGTTTCAGATGACTCTGAAGGGCAGAGTGGACCAGTTTGGTATACACATGTCAGCACATCAGGCCAAGTGGTGGTGAACCCCGGTGCTAGAGCGTTCCGTCTTTTCTTCGGTATCACGGTTGAGGCAAGTGCAAGTATTATTAATGAGTTATTATATTATATACTTGATGAATGCCATAGTTGATTGATGTTGATTGTTGCTTGGTAATGTTGATGAGCCTAAATGCCATAGTTTAATGATAATGCTTGCTGCTTGGTAATGTTGATGAGCATAAATGCCCTAGTTTAATGATGATGTTTTATGATGATGCGTATGTGATGACGCTTACATGGAAATGTTTACATGACGATGCCTGCTAATGTTTATGTGATTACGCTTACATGGTGGAGTTTATATGAGGATGCTTACATGTCAATGTTTAAATGATGATGTTTACATGGTAATGGTTTCATGATTGATGGCAATATTGATAGGCCAAGGTGAGCAATGAGACTACTTTGTTAATGATGACAATGATGAATCATGATAATGACATTGGTCATGTGCATTGCATCATGGCAAGGATGCATGAGCTGTGTCGGTGAGAAAGACATGTAACTAGTCCGTGAGGTCGGTGAGAAAGTTACATGACTAGTCCGGTGTGCTCGAGCGTGTCGGTGAGAAAGACATGTAACTAATCCGTGAGGTCGGTGAGAAAGTTACATGACTAGTCCGTGTGCTCACATTTTTCATTGAGATCCCCGCCATGTATTGGGCGGGCTTAGTCCCCACTCGTGGAGTGTGGGCATGAGGTCCCTGTGCCTAAGGGCACAGGCTTGAGTATACATCGACGGATGTACTACTCAGCATTACCGGTAATTGCAAAGAAGTGAAGGATGTGCATTCATGACATGTTCATTGCATTTCTGCATAAGCAATGGATCTGTGGTATATAATGTTGTTGTTCATGATGTGATTGGGTATATAATGATGTTGTTCGTGATGTGATGGTTAATTCCTTTTGACTACTTATGATGCTATGTTTAATTTCCTATCGCACTTTGCTGAGTCGTAGACTCACTCTTGCTGTGTTGTGCTTGCTAGGTACCTCTTGAGGCAGCGACATGCATGGGACGGGGTAGACTTGGTGCACGTCACATAATCACTAACCACAATGAATAACCTAGTCCTTTTATCCACAATTCGTATTCTTGATATTTGCTCTAGATGCAGTTGGTGTCCATCCTTCGTGGTGGATGTTTTAATTGTGGTTATGGATGACCCATTTATATTCTTATTCATTCGTTGATTGAGTTCATTTAATAATTGTGATGGACTAGAATGTTTGGTTGTTGGTTTATTGAGGAGTTGAAATTAATTGGTTCAGTAGAGTCTCAATAATTTGTAATAGGGTTGATTAGAAGATTATGGATGCCCTTTTGATTATGCTATGGTTGTTTAGTTTATCTTGGATATCCTTTGATGATTCGTTAAATTGGATGGTTTGGTTGTTGAATGATGTTATATTAAACTCTTTGAATCCCCGGTTTAGCCATCTATACAAAGGAGGTTCTACCGGATTTTAGAGAAATGTCTTAGTTCTATTTGGTTAAAGCATTATTGTTTGAAAAATGGTTGAAATTATTCCATATCGTTGTTGTATGATTGTCTCTTAGGTGACATCATGGCTTCCGTATAGTCAAGGTGTTACACACGGCTATTCGAATAGTTTTACACTCTACAGAGGTTGTACAACTTTACCCACATGACATGACTTCTCTAGTCTGTTTAGCATCCGTCGATACCACCGCTCGCTACCTTAGGTAAGCAGTCTAGAGTATGTGTCAAGGCTTTTACAATGCATCCTCTAGTGTAAGTTACACCCACTAAGGTTTCACCTGAGGGTGGTTAAGTTCACCACACCCAGGACCCCTCTTGCGCCGCACGACGGCTTACCCAGCGACACGACCCGTGTCCACGACGGCTTAATCAGTGACACGACTCGTGGGTCACTCCAATGGTGCAACTCGCATTGGTGGATACAAATTACTTAGCCAGGTCCTGCCCATTCAGGACATGTGATAGTACGATGTGGCTTAGCAAGATGCGGCTCGAAGACCGGTCCTTAACTGACTTAGGGCGACTTCCAATAAAAATCCTAGGTCTCAATCCTACCCGGATTAAGCCCGTGCATAAACCTGCACCCACCAACCATCCATTTCGCCCAAGTACAAACCAACTTTTGATTTTATTTTATTTTTCAAAGCATTTGTAAACTTCCATGACGCACCAATGCCATGGATACAATTTAAACAATATTTGATTTTTGGCTGTAATTTCCCAAATCAAATAATCTTGGGTCTAAGCATCACTAAGTATAATTTTTCTCAAAATGTTCTAGTTCAAACTATTGCATAAACTAGATTTTCATCTAAGATGTTAAGGTATGTCTGGTTCAATGTAAAAATTTGGATGTACAAAGGAATTAGGAATAACTATAAATTTAAAACATGGATTTAAATTAACTTGAGTATAAATACATGCAATAATTTAAAATATAATTTAAATAATTTTAAATAATGGGATCAAATATGACCAAAGTTATAACTTGTCTTGCTTGATTAGTCGTTGTTTTCAAACGGCGTCGAAACTCGGTTGTCTGAAGTCGTCGAAATCTTTACGCGTAAACGAGCCAAATTCAAATAAAATCCAAATAAAATCCAACAATTATAAAATAAATTCTAAAAGGAATATATCAACTTTATATGAATTTAGGAATTTGAATCGATGGAATCGGAGTTCGTATGAGGGAGAATGAATTTCCGGAAGGTTGAGAATCACATGAAATAATGAAGTTCCGAAAATGTTGGAACAATTTGGAAGATGCTACACTGAAATCTTTCTTTACAGAGCAAAGAAAATGTGAAGGGATGACACAAAGGGCTACTAGCTAGTGAGAGAGAGAAGTGAAGTGAAGAAAATGAAATGGGACATTGACAAGTGGGGCCACCTTGTAAGGGACTCAAGGAAAAGAATTGAAGACTAGAAAATGATGGGGTTCTCAGGATTTGAACTCGAGACCTTTGGTCTAGGGGAGGACTAACTTTCCTCACCTAACCAACTGACCAAAGTCTTCTTGTTGATCCAACTCGCGGCGGCGACATCGGACTCTACACACGCGAATTGGACCAAATAAATAACAGAAATTAAATAAAAACTAAAAATTATAAAAATAAATATTGAAAATTAGAGAATGAATTTAGGAGAATGAATCGATGGATTTGGAGTTTGTATGAGAGAAAACGAATTTCTGGAAAAACAATTCTCATAAAAAATGGACATCTACAAAGCACAATAGCAAAGCTACTGGACCAAACTACTAGTTGTCTACTGTTCTGGAATTGCATGTTTCGGTTGACTGGGAACATGGAAAGAGCTAAAGTATTGAGGGCATGCATGACAAGAAGGGTCCTCATGCTAGTGTAATACTAGAGAAGCAAGAAAGGAAGGGATCAGTCAAAGGCTTGTGGGACCCAGGCATCATAGGCTCAAGTGTTCATCAACAGAGAACAACTACATGAAGCTGTTGGAGTTGAATCTCTCAACTCCCTCCTCTCAATCTCTATCACAGATATGAATAGACACGCATATAATATGAACACACATACACATACATGGGAGGAGGAAGACTCACTCCAAACCAACTTGACCGATTCTTTCAGCCTGACTCCAACTATGTACGTGCATCACGCACATACACCTACCTGCACAAATGCTACAACTAATCAACCTCCTAATTATGTGCCACTACACTATGCAGCCCGTTGAACTTCGCAACACATGTGAATACAAGCGCTTCTCACGGCACGTCAGCACGTTGCCATTCATGAACTCTGGCTCAAGCCACGGCCTTGTACGTCTCACATGTTCCTATCGTGCACTTCTTACTGTGCCACACACACATGATCTACACAACATGTTCCTATCGTGCACTTCTTACTATGCCACACACACATGATCTACACAAAGCACCCTACAACATACATACTAGTAATAAACTAAACCCACAGTGACATGCACACAAGCATGCACAGATTATGACTCAGTATCAAAGTGAGAAGTCTTGATTATTCCTAACAGGAGCTTCACAGAACCGAAACAAAGAACGTCCCAAGTGCTAGGATTAGGCGGCGGTGCCGATGAGGTAAGCGACGAGATGATCGACCAATGGCTAAAATGGAATCCCACTGAGCTCCTCTACCCGTAAGTGGCGGTGGCTCGGTCGGCGAGTCAGGGTAGCGGCGGCGGTGGGCATCTGGGGCGGTGGTGCGCACGGCCGAACAGCTGCATTTCGGCGACCAGCAAGGGGTGGAATGGAGAGAGGGGAGGACAAGGATGACGGTGCTCACCTCGTCAGCGGTGAGACGCATACGGATGGCCGGAGGCGAGGAGAGAGACGTCGGCCCAGCGTGGGCTCACGGTGGCACGGCTCCCCGGTGATGCTCCGCCCACGAGAGGGTGAGCACGGCGTAGAACGTCACGAGGCGAAGTCTTGATGTGGTCGATGGTGGCAGGGATCCACTGTAGGAGGTGCAAATGGCTGATGAATGGAGTTCGACTGGCGACAAAAAATCTTCGATTGCGTCATGGAGGAAGGGAGAGAGGAGGGGAGACTTCAAGGGTGGGATGAGGGAGGTGAGGGGCACACGGTGCTCTCTTTTATAGGGGCAGAGGAGGACGAGGCGAGGAGATCGGCGCACGAGGCCATCACGGTAGCATTGGCGTTCCTGCTAATTGAGTGCGCAAAAATTTGGGAAGAGGCCAGGAATGGAGTCATAACGTTGGGGATTGAATGCCGTTAATTTGTGAGAAAATCAGGAGGGAAAGGTGGGTTTTGAAGAGCTCCCGTCGGCGCTCTAATGGCGGTTGTGCTCTCTGTAACGTTTTGGGACAGAAGCAAATCACGGCAAGAAGAAAGGAATAAGTGCAGAGAGAGAGAGAGAGAGAGAGAGAGAGAGAGAGAGAGAGAGAAAGAACAAGAAAGGGAGTAAAGAAAATTCAGAAAACAAATTAAATCCAAAAATTTCAAGAAACTTTTATAAAATACTTTGGAACCTGGAAAGACCAAATAAAATAGTTTTGGATTTAATTGAAGTATATTTTAATTATTTAAAATGTTTTTCGCTTGAAATTCAATGCACGCTTTAATAAATTCAATAAAATGCAGAAACTCCAAAATAAATCCCTTGCTTTTAAAATAAATAATTTTAATTAAATTTTACAACTGAGGAAAGGAATTTTTGGGAAAAACATAAAAGGAAATAATTTAAATTGAGTTCTGAGAAAATGGGAAAAAGGATTTAAAGAAAATCCAAGAAAGTCCAGAAAAATCCAATAAACCAGTTTTAATTTTAATTGAAGTTTGATTAAATCATATTAACATTTTCAATTTTTGAGAGATGCTCACATTAAGCTTTTAACAAATAACAATAAATCAAATGGTTCCTTTTTAATTTTTAAAGCTTAAAAAAGGCCCCGAAAATTGGGATTTTATTTTTGGAACTTAATAAGATTATTCCAACTTAAATATGGCTTTTAATGTTAAACAAATTATTGTTAATTTTGGAAGACAGGAAAACCCTTTTAAATACCAAAAGATTCAAGAAATTAATTAAGTTTTCCTTTTTTAACTTTAAATCCAAGAGAAACCTATAAAGCTTAATAAATTTTATTTTTGAATTTTTAAATCTAGGAAATTCAAGAAAACCAAAAAACTCTTTAAATCCAGGAAATCTAATAAAATAATAAATTTATCAATTTTTATTTTGGTAACAAAACTTTGGGATGTTACAAGTTCTCAATGAACCAGCGATAATATTGAGCCAAACCGAGGAAACTTCGGGATTTTGGAATAGTACAGGGCTATTCCTAGGCTAGGAAATCTTATACCTTGCTCGGGTCCACAACTACTCCGCCTTCGGATAGAACATGGCATAAGAAACTAACTTCTTTTAGCCAAAATTCACACTTGCTGAATTTTGCGTACAATTGATGCTTGCGCAGCTTGTTGAGCACCATATGCAAGTGTTGTTCGTGTTCTTCTGTGGTCTTGGAATAGATGAGAATGTCGTCGATGAATACCACCATGAACTAATCCAAATACTTCATAAAAATCTTATTCGTAAGGTTAATGAAATTTATGGGAGCATTGGTGAGTCCAAATAACATTACGGTGTACTCGAACAAACCGTAACGGGTGGTAAATGCAGACTTCGGGATGTCTTTTGGTCTGATCTTGAGTTTAAAATATCCAGGCCTCAAATCAATCTTGGAGAAGACATAGGCACCATTCATTTGATCGAACAAGTCATCAATCCTTCGGAGAGGATATTTGTTCTTGATGGTGACTTCGTTCAACGAACGGTAGTCGACGCACATCCGCAAAATGTCGTCGTTCTTCTTTACAAATAGTACGTGGGTTCCTTAGGGTGATGAGCTTGGATGGATGAATCCTTTGTCCAGCTACTCCTTGAATTGTTGCTTCAATTCCACCAACTCGTTGGACGCCATTCAATAAGGTCGTTTGGACATAGGTGTTGTCCGAGGTATTAAATCGATGAAAAATTCCATGTCACGATCTGGTGGCATTCTCAGCAATTCATCCATAAATATGTTGGGATATTCACATACCATGGGCACCTGACTAAGCTTTGGGATTGAGATGGAGTTGAGTGTGGGTTGCTGCGATGAAGCAGCATATGTGGAGGTGAAAATGACAAGTTCTCCGTTAGAGTTGACAAGAGAAATGGCGCATTTTGTGCAATCGATTACTCCCTTGTGTTTGGCTAGCCAATCCATCCCAAGTATTATATCTATCCCAGATGTATCTATCATAATGAAATTTGTTTTGAATTCTATCCCATTGATTTCCATCCGGAATGCAAAACATCTGAGTTTTATTCGTATGACTGATCCAGGGGAATAGACTACCATGTTATTTTCTAGGTGTGTAGTCTTTATGTATTATTATATGACAAATTTCTTAGATATGAACGAATGAGAAGCTCTAGAGTCAAATAACGCTAATGTAGGTACTGAGTGAACGAGAATAGTACCCATCACCACATCAGGCACTGCGTCAGCCTTCTCGACAGTTGTATGGTTCAGACGGCTGCGTCCGAAACCTTGCACCGGTTTGGGGGCTTACTACCCTCCTTGACCTCGTGCGAGGCCCTGGAGTCGCTGCTGGATGCCATGGGGTTGAGGTTGAGGCGCTGGAAACTTTCTCTTCGGGCATGTACTCTCAAGGTGCCCGCGTTCGCCGTAGCCAAAGCAAGTGACATCCGTTGCTCAGTTTTGCGTACTGGACGGCTATCCTCCGCGGTTATGTTGTTGAACCACGGCTTGCTGCAGTCGGGGACCTTATGCTTGGAACCTTGGACATGCGTTTGATGGTTGCGAATTGTGCAGTCTTGGCATGCCAGTGCTGGCTGATTTCTGTGCAAGCCATTTGCATTTGCAGCTCTCCACGACTGCCAGGTGCTGTCTTCAACCCAAATAGCTTTGTTGATCAGGGTCTGGAGGTTGGGAATATTGTGGGTAGCGAGTGACCTTTTCATCTCGGTGTTGAGGCACTCTTGGAAGAGAACAACCTTCCTTCCTTCGTTCTGAATCTCGTAAGCAGCATAGCGGACGAGATAGTTGAAACGATGGAGGAACTCCATCACTGTCATGTTCCCTTGCCAAAGTTTGTAGAACTACCGCTTCTTGTTGTCCATAAGACCCGAGGGAATGTGGGCATTATGGAACGCTTCCTTAAAGGCGGCTCAGGAGAGGGTCTAGCCTGCAGGAAAGATGGCCTGATGGTTCTCCCACCACGCTGCTGATGCACCTTGCAGCTGGTAAGATGCGTATAGCACCTTCTCTTCATCATTTCACTGCATAATGACCAACATGCTCTCGATAGTGCGGAGCCAGTCGTCGACATCGAGAGGGTCAACTGCTGATGCAAAGGTCGGTGGCCGAGTTCACTTGAACTCGCCCATCCTCGACTGCGACTGATTCGTAGTAGCTTTGCCTCCTCGGGCAATGGTGCCGAGAGTAGCAGTGTTCTGCACCAGTTGTTGGAGTAGAAGGGTGTTGCTCTGCCATCCTTACTCAATCATGGCTAATACTTGTGCCATGGTGGATGGTGGCAGCAGAACTTCTTCTTCCTCGGTGGCGGCAGGCTGAGGTTGCTCAGGTTGCGCCACTAATGTGGAAGGACGTTGTGGATTGGGTTGTGAAGGATTAAAATTCTTGCCTCCCTGTTGTTGCGATACAAAGATAGCTCCCGTTCCCAAGAGCTGACGAACAGAGCGCGTTACTGACATCATGTTCATATATCACAAAATCTTAACATACATGCGTAGGGTGAGAGGGAAGAAGCACAAGTTAATTTGGTCGGCAAGTATCATCATCCCATGCTAAAATTAACATGTCTAATCTGAAACATGTGTGTTTTTAAACCACAAGGGCAGCACATATGAATTTCAACCTACTAGTCAAATATTACATGGCGCACATGCCCGTTGGTCGATATTACAAAAGAGGGCAATAATGCCATCATAAGTAGAAAATTACAACCGAGTTACAGCAATATTATACATAATTTCAACCTAGAAAATGTCCAAAAGTGTTCACACTAAAGTTCTACAAGTGAGCTCTAGAATGTCCGTCTCCGTCTAGTCGTCGCGGTCGCGCTGTGCAGCTCCTGAGGAATTCGGGACAGTGGAGGGTGAAGGACTAAGTGTACTCCACCTCCTCATGCCCGTCACAGAGAAGACGGTGTTGCTGCACCATCCAGGATGGCTCCTCTGTCCCGGCACAAATGGCCATCACCCGATGACAGTGACCGATCGCAGACATGCGAGGACGTCGGGTACCCGTCTGCATATGGATGATGGGCTCTGGTAGCTCCTCGGTAGGTGCTAGTACGACATCATCCCCGTACAGTAGCTCCCATGAGAAGAGCTCCTGTGCAACCATCAGTGCGATGCTGTCCTCAAGAGTGGAGATCCTCCGCCGGGCCTCCAACCGTTCGCAGGATACGCGACGGAGGTATCCGTCGAGTGACCTCACGAGACTGGCGAGGTGTAGGTGGGGAGTGAGGAATGATCTACCCTCCACTTGGTAGGTGTGCTCCTCCTTGTCCATCGTCCGTGTGGGGAAGTGGAAGAACGGGTCTTCTAGCTCTGGTAGCTCATGTTGTAGGCATACGATTGCGACGTAGGCCACATCGTATAGCGACATCAGGATGGTAGAGCCCCAACCGTAAAAGCGAAAGGTGGGGTCTCCGAAGTGATGTCCCTGGATGAGCACCTGGGTGAGGTACTCGATGGATGCCGCACTGGAGGGTGCGCTGAAAACCGTGTATCGAGGTGTTTGTGGCCACTTCACGTACTGTAACATCACCCATAGGGTGTGCTGCAGCAAACCTTCCTCAAAGGTACTCATGCAATACTACGGTTCCTAGTAGGTGACCATCTACATGTTCAAGAATAGGGGAAGTTAGTGATTAAATAATGAGAGACATGGATAAGAAATGACATTAGACAAGTGAGAGTGTGGTTAACACATTGTGGGTTTGTGGTAGACTCGCCTAAGTACCTTGTCAAGGACTTAATCTTGTGTGCCATTGAACTGGGCCTTAATCGTAGAACCATATGGCCGGTATGGGATGGACCTAGCTAACTAATTAGCAATGTCTTAACTTCGGTTCTGTCTTGGAAGCGTGAGTTGCGGGATAGACGTATACTCACAATAGTGTAAGAGGGGTCCCTGTCTGGTCGGTAAGACATTCAATATTGAAACCTTAGCAGACAGAATTGGGTTGAGAATGAGCTTTGTAAATGCCTTGTGATGATCACTTAGTTGCACACCTAAGGAAGTGTGGTCAGACACTCTGAGTTGATTTATCTCGTGGAAAAAGTGTTGGAAATATGCCCTAGAGGCAATCATAGAGATGATTATATTTCCTTATGTTCATAATATTGGATAAAATGTTATCTTGTTCCAAGAATAATATTGTTAATATTGATTATCAAGTATGTGACTTGATTGTGAAACTCTATATTTCTGTGATAATTATTCTTATACGATCCCTAGTCAGAAACATATGAGGACACATATGAATAGACTAGCATATGTATTGGTTGATGACTATGTTTCACAGGTCATGGATATGAAGATATCAAACCAATAATATGGACACATGTTAGAGAACATGATGTTGGATTAGACCCACCTTGAGACACTATTGAGCTTGTTATGATTCTATGTGTCGTTAGTTGGTCTCAAGCAATGTTGATGTATAATCCTTAGACTTGAGATCAGCATAGTTTCCTACATATGTAATAGCACTCTTAGGGGTTGCCAAATGCTATATCGTAACTAGGTAGTTATAAAGGTAGCTTTCGGGTATGCTATGAAACATGCAGAGGAATGTGACTGGTCGGATATGGGATTTGCCCCTCCTAACATAACAGAGAGATGTCTCGCCCCTCGTTGTGGTCGATAAAGAAAGTGCATGGCCATGCCACTAGTAGTCAAGTGTTCACCACGTGAAGTAATCCGACACCGATCGAGAAAGTATTGAGCAGCCTATGGATGACACAACATCTCACCGAGTTCAACCGACATCGTGAGGCAAAGGGAGTATACACGAGTAGGTCACTTAGTTTGAACGAAGCATGACTAGTCGTATGGAGATACGAGCTGGTCGAGATCGGTCGAACGTAGTCACTGTATGTCAGAATCGGTCGTAAGGAATTACGAATCGTCGTGACCAAATATGAACCGGTCAGATAGAGATAGGACTGGTCGTAAGTGATGAGGACCTGGTCGTAGATCATATTGCATTAAGGTTCGTCCGATATAATTTATGTGTATTTGGGAATCGTTATGTTCTGCTAGGAGCTGCTACGACTCGTGATCGGAAACGGTTTCCGAGTCACAATCGATTACGCATGAACCTATAGGGTCACACACTTAACGGGTTGGAACAAACCAGTACGAATACGATTCGACAAACGTGTTCAGATAGGATCCGTCACGAGCACTATATAAGGAGATGCATGAGGTTGTTGGGAGGTGCGTGTGAATCACCACCGAAACCCTAGCCGCCATCTTCCTGAGAGCTCTACCGTGCGACTTGGTGCTAGCACACTTGCACATGGTTGTTCCTTCCCTAGACATGTGGATATCGAGAGGCGCCATCGCGATCAAGGCGCTTTGAGGACGATCCGCGATCTTCACAAGGAACTGCAGACGTTGCTGGAGGAGACGAACAACTCGTGAGGACGCTAGACGATCGACTGCGACCACTACATCGACGCTGCCACGCTGGACCAGTCGCTCCAACCCTTCTTCCGCCGCTCTCAAGGTTCGTGGTAATGATCTGTGATCATCTACTTGCTTGGCTTCCTGGTTTGCGTGGTAGAAATTTTTGATTTGTAGCTATCGTAACCTACCTCGTGGCCCAACAAAAAGTTGTATAACCTTTGCAGAGTTAAAACTGTTAAACAGCCGTGTCCATGGTCATAGACGTGTTTGGGGATTTCACACAAGAGATAGAGTTTCTTTATAAAATGTGTCGGAGTGTGAATGAGAAGTTTACTCGATGAATATAATGTTTGTTTGGTGAATGAGTAATTCACTTGGTGGTTTGGTTGGGAAGTGAATGGAAAGTTCACTGGTTGTTTCAAAGAAATTATTTATTTATTTATTATTCTTTTCTATTACACAATTCAATCTATTTATTGTATTTATCGTCAATACTGCTTTCTGCAACATAACTATATAACTAACCTTTGTTCAAGCCTTACATGAATATTATTTGCATACTATTTCCCTACGACTTGTTGAGTACTTTATGTACTCACGACTTCAAACTTTGCTGCTCAGTTGAAGAATATCAAGCTGCTCAAGAGTTCTTTGGGAAGAAATACTATGAAGACTTAACAGATTAGGATGTGTTCTCCACTTGATTGCCTGTAAGCTTGTTGATTGGCCTTTCTAAGTTTTCCTGTTCTGCTGCAAGAGTTTATTTGTTTCTTTAGCCCTGCGTAGCAAGTTAAGTAAATATTGACCATAAGGTCCAGTTATTATTATTATTTATTATCTTGAGATCTTTTTAATTAAATCGATAAATGGATGGTATTTTATCGATGTTTCCGGTGTGAACTAGCTACTGACCTGGGACTATTTCAGAATACACAGAGGGTTTTGAATGTATAAATTCGGGTCTCGACAAAGGTGGTATCAAAGCCATATCGACTGTAGAACATAACCTTAGTTAGCATGGTCATCTTAGCCAAAAGCTTCAAAACTTATTTTCTAAATCAAATCAACTTAATTTGACTTGAGTAGTTGTTCTTTTCTCAGTCTATTCTATTCTTATCCTATTCTATTATTTTCTCATCTTGTTCTCGAAATCTTGTTCCTTATCTTTGTTGAATTTTGTTTTATAATCTTAAATTGACTTTCTCGCCTTATTAATTTCTTTGGTCCAAAAGAGAGAAGTCGAATCACCAGCGATTGTCAGAAGTATCTTCACCGCTTTGTTCCAGCTATTTCTGAAGAGTCTTCGTTCTCTAGTCCAGAGTGGGAGCCGTCCGATTAATGTCTTTTGTAGTGTTATTAGATCGTTGTTGCAATAGGTTTTATTTGGGCTGTGTGTAAGTGGGAGCTGCAGTTTTGCTGTCAAGCATTATGTTGCAGTCACACTAAGGTTTTAAGTTGAAGAGTTTATTTATTCTTTCATAACGTTCCGACTATGTCTTCTTTGTCTTTTATCCTTGGGTATAATCTATTTTCCCTAATTAAGTTGTTTCCATCTTCTCTATCTTGTTCTATCGTGTCTATTGTGCTATTCACTCTCATCTACATTGCTTTCTATCTTACCTACTGAATCTGTGGAGAATCGTCGCAGATGGTTGACACTCACAATATATCAAGCCATATTGAGTCGGATGATGCCAATGTCAATGCTAGTGGATAGTGACCAATACTTGGAGTTGCAGATCCAAACATGGAACAATTTCTAGCAGCTCAGACTCAACTCATGAACGTAATGATGCAAAACATGAATAATATGATGACTCAGCATAATCAGACCGTCGCTGCAATAGTTAGTTTGTTGAACCAAAATAATTAAGCAACAGCTGTTCCACCACCGATTCATCAACATTCCAAGCTATAAGAGTATATGAGGACTCGTCTGCCTACGTTTTCACATTCGTCATAACCTTTGGAAGTAGAAGATTGGCTTCGCTTTATTGAGAAAAAGCTCGCCATTGGAAGGTACAACCATAGAATGGTGGGAGAACTGTACCGCAGCTCATGATAATTCGTAAGCTATTACTTGGGAAGAATTTTCAACAGCTTTGCGTCAAGCACATGTTCCAAATGGTATAATGGAAATGAAGAAGAATGAATTTCATGATCTATAGCAAGGAAACCTGTCATTGAGTGAGTATCTCAACAAATTTACTAAACTTTCTTGCTATGCTCCAGAAGATGTTGCTATAGATAATACACGTCAGAAGCAATTCAAGCGTGGACTTAATCCCAGTTTGAAATTGCAAGTTATCAGAAATGATTATGTGGATTTTCAGCATATGGTGGATAAAGCCGTACTTATAGAAGATTCTCGTTGTGAATTGAACGAATCTCGCAAAAGGATGATGATACAGCATGGAGTTCGTCAGAATCATCTACAGAGAGCTAGAACTAATGCTTAGCAACCTATTCGTTACAATAATTCATCTGTCGGATTCAGAACCCCTGCACTAGTATCTCATTCAGTGAACTCAGAAATTCACAATGTCAATAACAGTAACAATCATCAACCTCAGAGGACCAACAATCCAGCTGCAGGAGTTACATGTTTCAACTGCCATGAGATAGGTCATTATGCCAACAAGTGTCCATAGAAGAAAGAGCCGACACCAATTTCTTTAAATTTGGGAGCTACACCAGCCAAGACTTCTTTGCTAGGAGCAGGAAGAGGAATGCCCCAGTCTCCAAGTCAAACTACTAGGACTCCATCAACTTTAGCAAGAGGACGATTGAATCATGTCACTGTAGAATTGAAGTTTAACCAGTTCAAAATGTCACTTCTGGTAAGTCTTTAAGTTAGCCCTGCGTCAGCTGAAGCTTTGTTTCGCTCATAAGACAAATTTTTGGAAGAGCGAGCAAGGTTTGGTTTTGAACCTATTCTTTAGTGAGCCCGAATATCGGGGACGAGATTCCTTTTAAGGAGGGTAGATTTGTAACATCCCAAAATTTGGTTTGTTTCTGAAGCTTTAAAAACAAAAATAAAGATTTGAATTTTTCTTGTTTAAGTTCCAGCTTAACTTCTATTTTCATAAATAAAAAAGATTAAATGTGATTAATCTAAACTTCAATTAAATTAAAAATTATTTTATTTGAGTTCCTAGTGTTCCAGAGAATTTTTTGGGAATTTTTGGGATTCAATTGCTATTTATATGAGCTCAGTTTTATTTATCTCTTTTTTAAAATTTGGAAATCCTTTTTAATTCTGAAATTTCTCTTGGGCTGAAATCTTTCTCAACCCAGTTCCTTTTCTTTCCCTCTCGGCCCAACTCCTTTGGCCCGCACTTCATTTTTCCTTGCGCCGAAGCCCAAGCCAGCCTATCTTTCCTTTTTCTTTTTGTTCACTACCGAGCGGGCCCCAGCTATCAACACTGTCTTCCTCGTTTCCCTGGACTAAATCGAATTCGTTTTCAAAATGACAACACCACCGTGTCCTTTGCGAAGTCCCTTTCTCTGGCACTATATAAATGCACCCCTCCACGTCAATTTTTCTTGCCCTGAGATCCTCTTCCAAAACCCTAAAGGCCCAGCCACAATTTCATGTCGTTGCGCCGGATTGAGCCAAAGAACCGAGCTGCCACCGCCGCAAGTCTTCGCTGCGGATTGCGTCACCATCAAGGCCTCTCCACTCATGTCGTCTTCGCCTTCAAGTTCGCGTCAACACGTCCTCCGTCAAGGTTCCTTCCTCTTCTCCCGACTGCCACTGAGTCGTTGTCGCCATTTTCTCCCCAAATCCGGCCGCCGCCCACCATTGTTGATCTACCTCCTCGTTGAGCCTCTTGCCAATCCTCTTACTTCTAACCCTTTCTCTTCTGTTTCCCTCCTTTCCCCTTCTCTCTCAGTCATTGAAGTGCAGCCACCACCTTCCTCCTTCGTCGCCGGTCATCTTGTCCTTGCCATCATTCTAGTCGACCTCCAGCCAGAGCAGCTCCTTGTGATCACCGAGCCACCCCTAAGCCGGTGCGCACCTCAATTTCCTTCGGACGCCACCGAAGCACCGAGACCCCGCCACCCGAAGCTCACCTCACCACCAAAGTCACTGCCGTCGCCGCTCTTGCCAAATTACCACCACCATTGTGTTCCTCTCCTTATCGGGGTTCCATTTTTGCCCTTGGTTGCCCCTACCTCGCCTCCGATCACCATCGCCGCCATGCGCCATTGCCATCGGCCAGAGCTGCTCTGCTCTCTATGCTTTCTTTCTCTCTCTGCGCCACCTCAGCAGCCACTTCATCTCCACATCAGTATCCACCTCAGCCTTTGTTGCTTGTGTGTCAACCCATGTGTCAATGCATGTGGCAAGCCCTAGACCCAAAACCCATGAACTTGTTCCACCATGAACCACACCTATGCCATGTGGGACCCATATGTCATTCTCTCTCTTTATTTCTTTCTCCTTCTAGCCACCTTGGCCCACATGTCATGCTCTTTTTCATCTCTCTCACTTACCTGTGGACCCCACTTGAAAGTTTCATATTTCTTTTTATTTTATTTTCTAGCTGAAGGAATATTCCAGGAATATTCTTTTCCCTCTCATTTTCCTTTCCGGCAAATCTGCCGAGAATCCATTCTCCTCCGTTCTAACTCCAATTCAGTCCATTTAAATTCCTAAATTCATCTAATATCGAGCTCTTTCTTTTAGTGTTAGTTTTAATGTTTTTGGATTTTATTTGATTTTCTTTTAAATTTATTTGTGCTTCACTTGTTGTTTTCTGTCTCGTTAGATGATTTGTTTCAGAGAGTAGGAGCAGAAGCAAACTTTGAAGATCCAGGTGTGATAACTGAGTAGAGCCAAAGTAGAGCCAAAGCTAAGACAAGTCGTAGTCATTTGATCATATTGAACCTATGATTTCAAAAGTATATTGTTTTATACTAATTGTATGCTACCTTTATATCAAAAGTATATGGTCAATAATGTTTGCACTATTGTTTATCTGAAAAACTCTCATGGTTATGATGTAACCTATTACAAACTATGGGTTGAGTTGATAACATCTAACTGAGGAGCCTGTAGTTATTTTGTTCCATTGCTCGCCATCCTGCCCAAGTGACCATGTTGCTGTCCATCCCACGTCATTAATTACAGACAATTACGCTCCCCCAGCCCCAGTGCTGCAGTTTTATTCCTACTACAAAATAGAGGGGCGACTATGATTTTGTTAAAACAATTTTTTAGTTCCCTATGTAGCAACATGCGATTTAATTATTTGTGTCTGGCTTATGTGTAGTTTTGATTTGAAACTTTGACCTCATGTTTCACCTTCGTGTCCACCAAATCCATGTCAGAACTAGATATTTTAATCTCGAATCCTCTGCGAAAGACACTGCTATTCACTGAATCAGTAGATAGCACTCACAGAATACATCACTGAATCAATTCATACACGATGAAAACTAAATCATTCATTAATTTAACACATCAGAGTTTACATAGACCGCATCGTGTCAAGTTTTACAATAAGGGCCGAACAGGCCAAACTGATTACATTACATGAAAGCAACGTAAACTACACGGAAGCAAAAGGGGTAGAACTCATCTCTCCATAAGCAAGCGATTGGAGAAACCCATGTGCGTCCGATATTAACCAAAGATTTGGATAATATTAGACGCACGCAAGCACCAACGGAGTCAGCTGGACTGAGGCGAGACCTAGACTAAAAGAACTAAACTACTCATCATCTCCCGGGCCTCCAACTTCTGGATCCTCGTAGTATGCGTAATCTCCTGGATTTCCT
Source organism: Phyllostachys edulis (assembly GCA_036346405.1). NCBI lineage: Eukaryota > Viridiplantae > Streptophyta > Magnoliopsida > Poales > Poaceae > Phyllostachys > Phyllostachys edulis. The sequence continues at coordinate 38,677,880 of CM070556.1, forward strand.
GCTTTTGAGGGTTTTTGGGGGAAAGAGCGAGAGTGGGCACAACTTCCGTGCTCGCGAGCCAACACACAAGATGCAATAATATACATGCAAGGCTAAATAAGGATGGCTCAGGTTCTTTTATTTGCTAAAGCAATGTTTTCAATTATCATAATTACAAATTCCAATCACTTAGCATTTTAACCAAATTGTATTTTATTAAAGAGAGTAATTGTGCAATATTTATATTAGCAGAGGTTCCATCCATCGGAAACTCTACCTTATGCTTCTTTTGATTGGAGCTACCTCCACTTATTAACACCATTGAGTCCGACGTCCCAGAAAAAAATCCAATCTCAGGGCTAGGTGGGCCCACCACATTTTTCATACCACCACCAAGGTTTTTGAAATAGAACTAACTCTAGTTAGGTTGCCATGTCCGCCTTTGACCGTAGGCGCAGCTGTTTAAACAGTTTAGACTCTGCAGAAGTTGTACACTGTACCCACAAGAGATAGTGAACCCATAGCCCTAGACGATTCCTTAGCCATGTGGTCGAGATACCGTCACAGTAACCTTTCAAAATATCTCGCCCCTTCTGTCATCTCACCCATATGGGGTTACGCCCATACGTTGTGCAAGATGTTCATGTCGGGACCCAAAAATACAATTCTGGACCCTCTGTGTATACTGCACTAGTCCAGGATCACGTTAGGGCACACAGTGACAACATCAGTGAAATATCATTTCTATATACAAAGATGACTAATAAATAGGCAAATAACAATAAATATCAGAGTAAAGATCTTAAGGTCAAAGCTTATAATTAATTCCTCACAAGGCAAATAACTCAAATAAGCTGCAGCGGAACGTAATGGAATAACTTCAGTGAAGCCCATCTGTATACCCAAAGGCAATCGGTTGGGGTAGCGCGACCTAGTTCTCCACGATCATTGAAGTAGACCTTGTTGACTGACGATTCCTCCACTTCTGTTGATTGATTATAGCAAGCACGAGTACACAACCGTACTCGCAAGTCATACCACAGAATACAATTTATACATGATGGCTTATTCCAAAGGAATGGCTTCTGTGGTTCTTTTGCAGAAATGCAACATTTGCAGTTGAATATGAATAATAGATTGAAAGCATAATTCAAAACAAATAGATAATATCAATTTATCAGTTGTTTTCACAAGGACACATAGCCTAATCAAGTTACTCACACAACCATATGACTTAAATCACACAGCTGTCCCTTCCTAATTGTTTTATGAAAATCTACCCCTTGTGTGAAATACCCGAGCATATCCATGACCGCGACATGACTATTCGAATAGATTGATTTAACACTCTACAGAGTTTGTACACTTTACCCATAATATGCAATCAACTTATACGGAGCTGATCACAACAAAACCTTTCAGAAACTTCATCTCAAGCATTGACACTCCCAGTGTGCTTAACCGTCATACCAAACTATACACAGTGATTAGTATGACACACACCGTTGGACAGGGAAACGGCGAACCGTCTCGCGATGTAACTACTTGGTAGCACACCTTCACCCATGCAACACAACCTAACCTACTACCTGAGTAACAATGTCAAGAATCCATAACTTACTAAGTTAGGCCTGTCCCATCAGGCATGTGATTGCATGAGAGGCCCAGTTCAATGGTGCACAAAGTTAAATCCTTAATTGACCAAGGCAAGACTTCCAATTTAACTATAAATTCATATGCACACAGTTTATTATTCTTGTGCATAATGCTCCACCAAAGTGGCACACAGTACCACTTGCATCCGTCTAAATTCTTTCCCACCCTGTTGGTTAAGTACAACACATGCCATCAACGAGTAATAGCACATAGTACACACAGTTTTATCACATAGTTCCATAATCACTTAGTCAAGTTTATAATTGCAACCTACATGAAATGATGACTTGTGGCATGGCTAAGCAGACTAATCGTATCTAACCAACCCACATTGGTGCTATGATAATACCAACTAAATAATAAACCAATCTAGGGTGACAAAAGATTATGACATAACAATAGACAAGGTGGATATAACAAATTGGATTAATAACTAAACCCAAAAGCATTCAAATAAATACTTAAAGTAAATGCAATAATTTGAATCAAAGTATTTTTAGAAAACTGGAATTCAACATGATCAAAGGTATAACTTGCATTGCTGTAGTAATGATGATCTTATTTATCTTTAATCTTCTACTTGACATTTCACTCCTTCGGACAATTCCAGGACTTCAACGTCTAACGAAAAAGAAAGCGCAAAACAAACAAAATTCAAAAGACAAATGAAATAAACTCCAGATTGAAATTGAATGGTATTGGAAGTTAGATAATGAGTTTAGAAACTTGAATGAGTTCAATCGGAGTTTGGATGAAGAAGATATGGCTCTCGGAAGATTGAAATTCACATGAAATGATAATTGGGGTATACGGAATATTCTCATAATATTCTATTCCGAAAATGTTAGAAAATGACTGAGTGTATGACATGAGGGACTGACTAGTATTTCTGAATTTCTAGAATTAAAATAATTCAAGAAATAAGGTTAGAGAGCGACATATGGGACCAATAAGATAAAATGATTTTTCAAGAATTAAATTAATTCCTGAAAATAGAATTATGGTGGACATGTGGGCCACTAGTTTATGGACCAGGTCCACATAGATATACTAGTCCATGGTGGTCCAAGCTCATGAACTAGGGTTGACCAAGGTTTGACTAATATGCGGGACCCGCATGTAAGAGAGAGAAATAATTAGGGTTTTCAATTGGGAGGATGACATGTGGAGTCTACATGTAACGGAGATGAATATATATGCGGTTTAGATTAATTGAATGGCAAGAGGGCCACACATTAGAAGGTCAGACAAGGAAAACGCATGTGTTCTGGCGCACATACACACCTCTTGTACTGACATCTACTTCATGCATGCATGGTCCAAGGAAGCACATAGGTAAAGGTATATATTGTTAGGACCCACATGGAAGAGAGGAAAAGGAAGCAAGCCAACACGCAAGCAGTTAGAACTGAAGGCACAGATAGAACCAACAGAGGAAAACACAGAGCACCTGTGCTGCTTGGACTCTAGAGAAGAAAAACATTCGAGGAGCATGTTCGGCCTGATCCATGCACTACTAGAAAACCAAACAAACCTAACGGCCATGAATTTTGCTGACGGGCCCGCAACGACCGTCAAGTTTACTTGAATTATGCTGACGGGCCCTCAACGACCGTCAAGTTATATATTTTGGTGATGGGAATAGTAACTCCCTCAGCAAAATTCTAAATTTCCTGACGGTTATATAAAAACTGTCAATACAATATATTTTTCTGATGGTTAGAACCGTCAGGTTAAGTGGTTGGTTGTCCGCGTGAAATAAAGAAAATTGATGTCGCGTGCGGCACCTCGGTCCCTTGTTAATTGCTGAAATCCCTCCCCAATCCATCGCCTCCACCATCTCCAGCTGCGCCTCTCCCCAATCCGCCGCCTCCACCAGCTCCGGCGGGATTGATGTCGCGTGCGGCACTACTACTTCGTCAATCCCCAGTCAATTGCTAAAATCCATAGCTAGCTCTCCCCAATCCATCGCCTCCACCATCTCCAGCCACGCCTCTCCCCAATCCGCCGCCTCCACCATCTCAGACTGCGCCCGCCACCTCCATGCCACCTCCAGCCGTGCCCACCACCTCCACGCCACCTCCGGCCGTGCCCGCCACCTCCACGCCAAATCCCTAGCTCCCTCCTCAATCCGCCGCCCCCACGCCATCTCTGGCCGCGCCTGCCATCTCTACGCCATGTCCGGCCACACCCGCCACCTCCACGCCATCTCCGAAGATTAATGTTAAGTCTTGGTTCGCTGCAGACTGTTAGCAAACAGACGACCAACAATTTGATCAAACGTAGAAAGCCTCGTTCCATAGCATATTTGGGAACTAAAGACGGAAGTCTCAAGGTCTTCATACCGAGGCTACCTTATTTTGCTAACAACTGTTATTGGTAAGCTCCCGTCTACTCTTCTATTGATTGCTAAATTATTAATTATGTGCAAATGTTCCAATCTTGGTAATTATGAGAATAATATTAATATTGCTTAGTCAGCTGGGTCATATATTGATATTGCTTAGTCAACTGTTATCGGTATATAATCTTGTCTAATAAATTACAATATGCCATGGTGGTTTAATCTTATAATGGGCCCAACACTATAGGATATTCTTACAGTATAGATGCAACATACCTAGTTTTAATAAATATAATTTGACACCTGATATATTCATGCTGTGCACACACAGAACTATTTCATGGCAGACCATGAATAGATGTATAGTGGCTGGCAGTGTGGTAAAGCCCCCTCAAATGAATGGATTGAACAAACTACACAATTCTTAGATCATGCATTCTCAAATCCTAGGGTAGTTGAAGGTGACACCATTAAGTGTCCATGTGCAATGTGCAGGAAGTATTTTAGGCACTACAGGCATATTGTAGAGTTGCACTTGAGTAAATATGGGTTTAGGTCGAACTATCAAATATGGACAACACATGATGAACACGACCCTTCAATAGATCATGAGGAAATCCATGAATGTAATCGGATGGACAATCTGTTGATTGACCTAGGCAGTGACCATCCACTGGGAATTGATGAGGAGCCAACGGCCTCTGCCTAGGCTTTCTATAGAATGGTCGCTAGCGCTGACGAACTAGTCCATGAGAACACAACACACTCAAGTATGTCTGTTGTCGCTCGTTTGCTAGCTATGAAGTCACAGTACAATATGTCAATTGCACACTATGACGATGTATTACAGATAATTCATGAACTTTTGCCTCCAGAGTCTAAGTTGTCTGAGGACTTCTACCGTTCAAAAAAGTTGTTAGAGAGTCTCGGAATGCCATATGTGAAAATTGATGTGTGCTATAATAACTGCATGCTTTACTAGAAATATAATGAGCATAAAGACAAGTGTGACTTATGTGATACCTCTCGCTACGAGGTAGGCCATAATAAAGTCCCACATAAAGTATTACGGTACCTCCCCATTGTAGATAGACTGCAAAGGTTGTATGCACACGAGGAGACAGCAAAGCTAATGCGGTCACATAGTCGGTCAGCATTTGGTAAGATGGTGCACCCATGTGATGGGGAAGCTTGGCAACAATTTGACGAGGACTTCCCAAACTTTGCAAGTGATCCTAGAAATGTGCGTCTTGCTATAGCAATTGATGGTTTCACATCATTTAGTTTGGGTGCTGCTCCTTACTCATATTGGCCAGTGTTTGTGGCTCCATTAAATATTCCGCCGGGCATGCTCTTGAAGCCGGAGTACATATTCCTTGGCCTTGTTATCCCCAGCCCTGAACATCCTGGGAAAGAAATTAAATATTCTAATGCAACCTTTAGTTGACGAACTTATCAAGTTGTGGGAGGGGGTACAAACATGGGATGCTTCACTTAAGCAAAACTTTACAATGCAGGGAGCATATCTATGGTCAGTTCATGATTTCCCTGCATATGGTATGTTTGCTGGTTGGAGCACACATGGTTCGTTTGCATGTCCAGAATGCTTGTGTGACGGTAAAGCATTTCAACTCCGTAATGGTCGCAAGGCTTGCTAGTTTGATTGTCATAGACGCTTCCTACCTAGAGACCATGAATTCAGAACCCAAGGTAATGCATTTAGAAAGAATACAGTAGTGCTTGAGGAGGCACCTAGGCATTTAAGGGGAGAGAAAGTCGAAGCCCAAATAGACAAGTTTGTAGGTGATACGAAAAACTTTGGTAAACTTCACCATTGGACCCACAAAAGCTGCTTTTGGCAACTTCCATACTTCAATAAATTAAAGCTTCAACACAACATTGATGTGATGCACAATGAGAAAAATGTAGCTAAAGCTATATGGAACACATGCTTTGACATACCCGATAAGACCAAGGATAATGTGAAGGCCAGACAAGATTTAGCTGAGATTTGTCACCGTCCTTCACTGCACTTGGAGCTGAAGAACAATGGGAAGTGGCACAAGCCTAGGGCACCTTTTTGCATCAATAATAATGACAAGACAACCATCCTTAAGTGGTTTCAAACATTGAAGTTTCCCGATGGATATGCATCCAATATTAGGCGAGGTGTTAACCTTCTACAAAGGAAGATATTTGGCCTCAAAAGTCATGACTTCCATATATTCATGGAACGTTTGCTACAAGTTGCATTCCGTGGCTTCCTTCTTGAAAATATATGGCTATGTTTGGCTGAGCTCAGTTTTTTATAGGAAGTTGTGTGCTAAAGAGATTAGCAAGGATGACATAACCTCACTAGAACAGAATGTTGCAGTGCTTCTATGCAAACTAGAGAAAATATTTCCTCTTGGGTTCTTTAATCCTATGCAACATCTAATCATACATCTTCCTTATGAGGCTCGACTAGGAGGCCCCGTCCTGGCCCGCTGGATGTACCCATATGAGAGGTAAAATAAGTAATACCGCTATTTTATCTTTCTATCCTAATGATATATGTAATTAATTGGTCTACTCCATGTAGGTACATACAAAAAATTAGGAAGAAAGTGTGGAATAAGGCTCGAGTTGAGGGTTCTATTGTTGAGGCTTACCTAGTTGAGGAGGCTACAAATTTCTTATCACTATATTTTAGCCCTAAACTTCGGTCAATTAGAAACAAGACAGCTCGGTACGATGATGGTGCCTCCACATTTCAAAGTTCATGTGACCTTGTCATATTTCAATACCCGGGTCGATGCATTACCCTCGTGGCTGTCGTGATCTCACAACAAAAGAGTACTAGGTTGCTTTCTTGTACATATTGACAAATGTGCCAGAGATGGATGATTACTTCGTCTATGTGCTGAAATTATGCAACCCAACTCACATTTCTTTAATTATATTTGCGTAATTATAACTAACTCTTTTTATGTCGTAAATTTTGTAAAGAACATTGGAAGAGCAGAATGAAACCAACTGAAAAGCAACTTCGGGATTTAAGGTTAAATGGTTGGAAATCGAGCCGCCCTATGCATCCTGGGCCCAATTTTTTTGATTGGTTCAAAACTCAATTAATTATCGTCAACGCTTCAACTTATAACACTTGAGAAGCATCTTTGTAGCAATCTAAAATCACCTAAAGCTAATACAATTAATTGTCTATTTGTAGTGCATGAAGTTATCTACCATTCCTAATACCTTACGCTAAATGTCTTACGGTTTTCGCACAAGAGTTGCCACTTATGGATGCCATGATGTGAATGGATACAGATTTCACTCATCAAAGTATGAGAGTGGGAAATCTGGACTGACTACAACTAACAATGGTGTTTGTGTGTGTAGTGTTGATGAGAACAACAATGTGTTGGAGTATTATGGTGTCATTGAAGACATCATAAAAATTACTTGGGAAGACAGCATGCATCTTGAGCTGGTTTTATTTAATTGCCATTGGTTTGATCCAACACCAAATAAAGTTAGGCGAACTGAAAATCTGGGCTTGATAGAGGTCAATCACACATCTAGGCTTTCAAATTTTGATCCATTTGTCATGGCAAGTCAAGTTACACAAGTCTAATACCTACCATACCCTTGTAAGACTAGACCGGATCTATTAGAATGGTGGGTTGCATATGATGTAGCCCCACATGGATATATTCCTCCAAATAGCACCGATGGTGGTTTCAACCCTCTTGAAGGACCAATAGAACAAATGGAGTTTTATCAGGAGGATGGTTTGCAAGGCACCTTTGTCATCGACTTAGGGAATGACTTCGAAATTACACTTCCATTGATCTTAGACGAAATAACAAATCCAAAAGATTTAGAAATTTTGCAACACCAGAATGTTGATACCTCAAAAAGGAATTGTTGAAGATGAATATGATGAGGATGAAGATGAGGAGCTTCAACCTCCAACTTATGATCCAAATGATTTCTAAATTTCCTGTTGTTGTGCTTGAATTGTTTCTTGCGACAACAACCATGCTGCCATTCTGTGACTTTCAGTGATCTCTTGTAGTTCTTTTGACTAGCTGAACTTGAATGTAATGGAAATGGGGACTTTTGTGACTTTTGTATGCCGTACTTGACTTTAGATGTCTTTTAGATGGATGAATCAATCTGGAGGTGAAGTTTATGAATTGGTATGCTTGTGCTAGTGAACATGAATCTATTGACTAGGGACTATTTATGAAAGCTGAACTTTTTATATGTCGAAATAGATATGACAAGTTTTGTCCATTCTACAAATCTGTTTGGATGGTGTGCAACATTATTCATTTATATGCATTTCATATAACTATTTCATTTGATGACAACATTCTATAGCAATTGCACAACATGGTATGGTGTAGCTTGTGGTAAGTTCTTTTTGATAATGTTAACATAACATGGTATGGTGCAGCTCATATTCTCAAAACTGAAGTACATATTTCATTTTTGTAGTAGGAGACTGTGAAGATCAAAAGAATTGCAGATGAATTATGTGTCTAAATTATGTGTTATTGTAAAACCTTTGTTTGATTGTAATAAAGTTTGCCCGAAATTTCAAATTTTCAGTTGTTTTCCATCTTTTATTTGAATCTAGAATATTTGTGTGAGTAAACGTTGTTAGAAATAATTTAATCAAATACTAGATTATTTATCTTGAATTATTATTATTATTAACAAATTTTTAAGAAATTATTTTGATCTCACCAAATTTCAAACCTTTTCACTAATTCAGTTTTGAAAATAATTTATTTCGACAAATTTCAGTTTGAAAAGTTCTTAAAAATAATTTTCCTAAGACCTAGTTGATTCTCAGAACCTCCTCAAAAAATTTAAGAATTTTTCAAAATTTTCTTGTAGTTTAAATCGACCGGTCAAACTCTTTGCCTTTTCGGTCAAAACCCTTTTAAACCCTAACCCAAACTCAAACCGACCGGACTCGTTCTGACTTGGTCCAACCCAACCCCATCGCACGGCCTCATCACGCCATTTCTTTTGGGACGTTCGATGCAGATCAAACGGCTCACATGCGTTGGGACGTTCGGATGGTCCGAACGTCCCAATGCATCTGGGTCGTTCATTTTTTATCATAGGGCTCGCGTCGCACCCGAGTCTGGTTCGCACCGCCTCATCGCGTCGTTTCTTTTGGGACGTCTGATGCGGATCGAACGGCTTACATGCGTTGGCACGTTCGGACGGTCCGAACATCCCAACGCATCTGGGCCGTTCATTTTTTATCGTAGGGCTCGCGTCGCACCCGAATCTGGTTCGCACCGCCTCATCGCGTCGTTTCTTTTGGGATGTCTGATGTGGATCGAACGGCTCACATGCGTTGGGACGTTCGGACGGTCCAAACGTCCCAACGCATTTGGGCCGTTCATTTTTTATCATAGGGCTCGCGTCGTCAACACGAAGTTGAGTCACTGACATGCGGGCCCCACTATCAGTCTCAACGAAGGTACAACACGGTGAGCTCAAACGAATGAAGATGGTCCGATCAAAATGAATGGCTCAGATTGATTTGGGCGTGCGGATGGTCCGAACGTTCCAACTCAATATTGGCCATGCGATCAAAATCTAACGGTCACGGCAAAATACGCGCTTTGGAGTTTCAAACGATTAAAAGGGGCACCATTAGATCTGAATTCAATGGCTAAGATTGAAATGAGGTTCGGATGGTCTAAACGTTCAAATCAATGTGGACGGTTCGATCTAAATCCAACGATCCAAATTCAAGGCGCGTTCAGACGGTCCGAACGTTCCAATTGATCCTAGCTATTGATTTTGAATCCAAGGGTTCGCGCATGTGGGGATTTCCCATTTGGAAAATGGCATAACCCGAGAAAGTTGCGGACGGTCCGATATAGGTTTAACGGCCCAGATTGCAAGGTACGTTCGGATGATCCAAACGTCATTCTTGATCTAGATGGTTCGTTTGGAAATCAACGGTAGAGGTTGCGTGGATGGTTCGGATGGTCCGAATGTCTCAACGCATCTCGTCTGTCTGTTTCAAATCGAATGGTTCACGTGCGCTAGGGTTGGCTGAGTCTAAGGAACGTGTCTGGGTCGGTCCGATTGGCACAAGGTTGGGTCGAACAAGTTTTCTAGGGTTTGGGTTGAGTCACTACAGTGCCAATTGGCTCAGTTGGGTCCAAAAGGCTGACTAGCCCTAAAATCAAACTTTAAAAGTTTGATCGGAAGGTTGAAAATATCAAATAAATTTATAAAAATACGAAATTTTTCAGAGAAGCTACTGGGATGATATATGTCCCACAAAAATTTTGAAAACCACTGTTCTCATTCTTAAAATTCTTAATTAAATACTTTGACCGAAAAGGTTTAACTAGAGAACAAAGATTTTTCATAAGGTCAAAATAATCTCTAAAAATTTGATAAAATTTATTTTTATTCAAGATAATTTATCTGACTGTCAGGACCTCCCCTTGTGTTGATCGGACCGTCAGGACCTCCCCTTGAGTTGATCCGACCGTCAGGACCTCCCCTTGAGTTGATCCGACTGTCAGGACTGATCGGACCATCAGGACCTCCCCTTGTAGATATGACCGTCAGGACCTCCCCTTGAGTTGATCCGACCGTCAGGACTGATCGGGCCGTCAGGACCTCCTCTTGAGTTGATCCGACTATCAGGACCTCCCCTTGTGTTGATCCGACCGTCAGGACCTCCCCTTGAGTTGATCCGACCGTCAGGACCTTCCTTGAGTTGATCCGACCGTCAGGACCTCCCTTGAGTTAGATCCGACCGTCAGGACCTCCCTTGAGTTAGATCCAACCGTCAGGACCTCCCCTTGTGTTGATCGGACCGTCAGGACCTCCCCTTGTGTTGATCTGACCGTCAGGACCTCCCCTGAGTTGATCTGACGATCAGGACCTCCCTTGAGTTGATCTAACCGTCAGGACCTCCCTTGAGTTGATCGGACCGTCAGGACCTCCCCTTGTAGATATGACCATCAGGACCTCCCCTTGAGTTGATCCGATCGTCCGGACTGATCGAACCGTCAGGACCTCCCCTTGTGTTGATCCGACCATCAGGACCTCCCCTTGAGTTGATCCGACCGTCAGGACCTCCCCTTGAGTTGATCCGACCGTCAGGACCTCCCCTTGAGTTGATCCGACCGTCAGGACCTCCCCTGAGTTGATCTGACGATCAGGACCTCCCTTGAGTTGATCTAACCGTCAGGACCTCCCTTGAGTTGATCGGACCGTCAGGACCTCCCCTTGTAGATATGACCATCGGGACCTCCCTTGAGTTGATCCGTCGTCGGTCGATCGAACCGTCAGGACCTCCCCTTGTGTTGATCCGACCATCAGGACCTCCCCTTGAGTTGATCCGACCGTCAGGACCTCCCTTGAGTTGATCCGACCGTCTGTTTACCAACACAGATGATTTTGTTTACAAACCGTTACGCCTGAAATCACAGACAGTTATGTTTACAAACCGTTACGCTCGTCAGGTTAATTTTTTGGGTTTTCCCGCATTTTTGCGCGTAAAAAACTTCTGTTCATGCGGAAAAAATTTCAATCGTGCCACGGAAAAAAAAAAAAATCTGCTTTGACACCGCCAAACATCAAAGTCGCTTCCTCCGTCACAATCCCTAGCGCTAGCTCCACACATCACAGCACCTCTCTCTCCTCGGCTTTTCTCTCCCCTGCCGTTGCCGCCTGGCTCAGCCCCGCGCCTCCTCTCCCTGTTGCTTGCCTCCCCGAGGCTCGGCCGTCTTCATTGGCTCGCCGCCTCAAGCCCGGCTCATTGCGCCCGCCGCCTCCACGCCCGGCTCTGGCGCGACCACTAGAGCTAACAGCCCTTCCTTCCTTCGCCCTCTTGGGCTGCTCTTTAATTCTTGGTGGCGGTACTGTTTGCTACTAACATTTCGCGTGCTTGCTTCGGGCTCCAAATCCCTCCCCTCACTGTCGGCTCGGTCTTTTGGTGCTGAGGATATGAATCATATTCCTCAAGCAGCGTGGAGGTCAGCGACATAGAGAAATGCCTCCCAAAGGAGCGATATCCTTTGGTACCAACAGACAATGTGAATGCCTCACAAAGGATTATTCTTTGGTGGCACTAGCTGCAATGGCAATGGCTCTCAAAGGAGCAGTGATCATTCCACTGGTTAAGTCAATGGAGGTTCTACAAAAAGGGGAAAGAAGAAGAAGTCGCGAACTCAATTGAAGATGCCTTCGTGTGCTGGGAAGATTGCTTTGAGACTTAATGGCGACAAGTATAGACATGTGCACTTGATCATAAAGAAGTGTTGTTTTTGTTTTTTCCTTGACAAGATTAACATGGCCAGCAATACATACAAATGTCATGCTTAATTTATGTATTGTAGGCAATTCAAGTATACCAATTATATGCCCCAAAAAGACTACACATATCAAGCACAACTTAGAGTTATTCTTAGACATGAGTACCCAGGTGTTGTAGAGGACAAGGATGAGCAGGGTAGAACCTTTAATACTCGCCCTGCGTTGACATGGAATGATTACTTTATCGATGAAGATGATGCTGGAATGACTGCTGCAGATCGAGTGAAAAATGAGTTTTGGGTAAGAAACATTTAGTACTCATTTCATTTAGTCTTTTGAGTCTTTGGTATAGGTGGTTATGTTCATGTAACAACTAACTAATGTGGTGGTCCCTATTGCAATACATTGTGTCACTGTCAAACAGCGTAACCACCACCTTTCAGTAAGGGCTTCCTAAAATCTATTTGCTGTAAGTATGCATAAAAAATAATGGCCATATTACCTCCATGATTCTAGTATGCATGAAGGGCCACTACTACATCATATATATACATGATGGCCATATTAGCTCCATAATTCCAATATGCATGATTATAGTGTATGCAGTGAAGAAGCATCCATATTGACACTACAAAATAAAATACTTACATTTGTCGACAGAAGGAGTACTTAAGTTTGCCAAAGGTCAACTCATGTTAGGAATTATTACATCAACATATGGCATTATCCATAAGTTGTTACCATTGATAAAGTACACTATAAGCACTGAATTGCATTGTAATGAACACAGCATGATCTATAGGAAAAAAGGACTCAAATTTATTTTGTCCCTATGTAGCATTTATTCAAAGTCAGCGAAGACGACGAGGTAGAAGCAGATCGGGTGCTTGAAAATTATGCTTCGGACCGTGTGAAGCAAATGATGTATAATGCTCGTGTTGATGCTGTCAAAGAGTACTACAAAAAAATAAGGAGAGGAGATTGATGACACGCTGGCACGTCCAAGAGAGTTAGAGTATGAGCAATACTTGATTGGTAGGATTTGGTGGTGCAATGAGCAAGTATGGCCACATCTTTGTCGTAACTGGTGCAGCGACCAATTTTTGACAAAACAAAGGAGAGGTCAGGAGGCACGCTTCAAATCTGAAGATGTTGCTCAAAACCGATCAGGTTCACAATCATACTCGAAAACCCAACAATATCTGGTATATTATACATGTTCCCTCTCTCTTTTCAGCCTTTGGATATATATTGTAAGGTAGCAAGTTGTGATTAGGTTAATTGTGTTCTTCACCGTGTTGTAGGAACACAAGTTTGGACCAGAAAATGCTACATGCCTGAAGACATATTGATAATGAAGTCGGCATGAAAAATGTAGACGATAGTGGCGGCGGTGGTCAATTTGCGACCAAAAAGCATGTAAACGCATTGTAAGTTGGAGCAAATTGACATATACATCCACCCGATTCTGTTGCTTTCTCTTTACATATATGTGTACAACTCTGCGGTGGTCATATGAAATGTTGCTTTTATTGTAGGATGATTACTCTACAGCTGCGAGTGCTCAACATCCAGATGGTGAGTGGGAGCAGCAACCACTTGATGGAGCAATACTTTACAACACCAATGGTGGCTTGCCCCATGGCCATGTACCAATAGGGAATGGTCTGTGTCAAGAAGGCGAAGTTCTACTAGCGGCTAAATCAAGAAATATCGGGCCATCCAATTCCACCTCATATCGTAATGTGCTCAGACATAATCAAGAACTACTCAGGACACAAGAAGTTCACATAAAATGATTGTGGTAACATTGTTAATACACACATTAATTTACATCCAATGTTATTGTTGCATACTTCAAGTGTTAGCTTGATTATTTAGTGAGAACATTGCCTATATTGATATAGTCCTGATGAAGTGAGTGTCCATGCATGTGTTAGGCTGGTCACATCTTAAGCACCACTATCAATACATATGGCACCACGGCTGCTGTGTTGCTCCTATTGTCATTGTCATTTGCTTGGCAGTTTCTTGATGCTTTTTATATGATTCGTTGCATGTTTTTAGGCTCCATGATCTGTGCATGTTTTGTTCTTCTACTCCTATGCAGTTTGGTTACCTTACATCACTTTTTAGTCAGCCAATTGTGCACTTCTGATGTTTTGGGATTTGCCTTCGCTTTTATGCTATGTACTTTCCAACAGAAGTACAAATAATGTTAGCTTTTGGCTTCCTTATCTATTTATTCATATCAAACTGTCAGTTGTAATGTGGATCTGTATCATGATTTATCTTATTGTCAATTAATTGAATCGATAGGAGACATACTGATGTTGATCGAAATAGCTAGAAAGCCAAAAATCTAACCTTGTAAAGTTTCCAAATGTAGATGCTTTTCCAGAAGATGGGTGAAGAACCACCACCAGAGATGCTACGCCGTGAAACATCTGCACAATCACATATAAGAATACTTAGCAACTAAAATTATTCCCAATGCTACAGATAATATCTCATGAAAGTTACAAGGTCGTCCAAACCTCTATCATTTGGAGGATTAATTTGAACTAGACACTAATACTTTTCGGTGTGTCAGAGTGACAACAAGCAGTGCGGCAGTGAGCGAGTGGACTCATGTTGAGTGTTCTATCACATGGGCTTAACCTCAATCCCATTTAGTTATATATTCATGGTAAGGTGGCAATAGGCTTGTTTAGAATTTTTGTCCACACGTGCAACAATTTTTTAAAAAACAGGCTTGTCATAGATTTCAATTACTCCAGCTCTTCTTTTAGCAATCATAATGGTTCTAATTGTGCTTAGGAAGACTTATAATGCTAGTGTTCAGTGGGTTGTTTTAGCTCTTCTGTTAGCACTTCTAATGGTTTTAATTGTGGTAAGGTAGACTCATAATGTTGGCCTACTCTATTCATCTTACAGGAAGGGACCAGGACTGGGAATGGATCCTCCCATGTGGGCTCAGCACCAGATGATGACAATGCCATTGATGGCAACGATGCTAACAATGATGGCGACAACTGCAATGCTGACATTAATGGCGGCAACAACCATGATGCCAACAACATCGACCATGACAATAACCATGATGCCAACAACATCAACTGCGACAACAACCATGATGCCAACAACATCGACCGCGACGGATGCAACTAATTGTCTACATGAACTTTGATGATATCTTGCTAGCTCTTTTGAATAGTTCAACATGAATGGTATTACTGGACTTTTAGAAGGACTTACATGACTTGTATGTGATATTGGTCTTTAGGTGTATTATGGTAGTACTGGACTTTTAGATGTCTTTTGTGCGGATTACAATGTTGCTTTCTGCAAGTGAACCTCATGGATGGTATTGGGTTTGAATTGATGCTAATTTAAGCTTGAACTTCTTTGTGTGTGGAGTAATGCATGGATGTGTGTTGTGGATTATATGATGCATGGATGTGTATGAATCAAATATTAGTGTCATTGACAATTTCTGCTAGCACTATCTTGGCTGCTAATAATTTTGCTAACAGTCACGGAGTCATTTTAGTGACGGTTAAACACTCAGGAAAAAACAATTTACTTATGGGCAAAGAACCGTCAGGTTTAATTTTCTTGACGGTTAATACCCGTTAGCAAAATGCATTTCATGGGCGGGCCAAACTCGAAAACCTGACGGGCAAAAACCGTCAGGTTTTATTTTCTTGACGGTAATGGACCCGTGAGCCAAACACGCAAACCTGACAGGCAAAGAATCGTCAAGTTTTAGTTTATTGATGGGAATGAAAGAACCGTCAAGTTTTATTTTCTTGACGGTAATGCAAAGAACCATCAAGTTTTCTTTTCTTGACGGTTAATACCCGTCAACAAAATTATTTTTGTGGACGGTTCGCAAAACCGTCAACAAAATTGGGAAAAATCGTCAGCAAAAATTTCTTTGATGGTGAACTGTCAGACAAATTGAATTTTCCTGACCACCTAGACCTGAGGGGATTTGCCTGATGGTTAACCGTCAGAAAAATAAAACCTGACGGTTTTTCCTATTTTGCTGACGGTTTTCGACCGTGGGGAAAAGTGTTGTTTGTAGTAGTGATGCGCATGGCCCTGCTGTCCCTGGCACAAGGTGGCAGAGAAAAGAAAGAATAGAGAAGGAAATATTTCACTTGGGGCTGCAGAACAGAGAAATAGAAGGGGCTGCTTCCATAGAAACTACAGAACAACACTACAGCCCGTTCGGCTGGTCCATGGCGGCATGGATTTGGTAGCCAGGTTGCAAGGTAGTGGCTAGATCAATTGGGGCAAGCATGACACAGCAGAACAAAGAAGGCCAACGTAGCAGCAAAGAAGAACGACAACAAACACAGTCGAACATGAATAGAACCAAAAACATGCTACAGGACCATGCATGAATAGTGCGCACGGGGTGGCCAGTGGACGGAGGTGACGCAACCACAGCGAAGGGGCAAAACGGAAAGGAAACGACGAGCCGGACATGATGGTGCGAACGGATTTTGGAAAAACTCACCGAGGAAGCGAGCAACGCGATGAATATGTTTCGGCTTTATGGCTTGACATGGCTCCGGTGATCTTTAGGTGAAGGGGATGGTGGTCTTCAGGCAAAGGGGATGGATTCATGACATAGAGCTCGACGACGTAAACCCAACGCCGTAGACGGTTCAGCCGGGAGACGTCGGACGGAGGAGTAACTTGTCTGAGAAGACCTTTGGGTGGAGCTCGGTATTCTACATATGGCGATGAAAATAGATTGATTCGGAGGAAACCAAATCAAAGGATTAGAAGAGGAAATCAAGACGGATGTCTGGACACAAACAGTTTGCTTTTATATGCACGGAGGAGAAAGATATGAAATCTAGAAGATATGGGTATGAAACGGATCGCCTTTGGACTCTCCAGGAGCAGGCGCTCGGTTGAAAAGCGAGCGTGAAACGATACTACTTGGTACTATAGCATGTGGGCAGGAGACAAAAAAAGAAGATTTTTAGAATTAAACAAAATCCAAAAATCAAGGAGACTAAATAAATAGCAAACAAATCCAGAAAAATCTTAGAAAATTCCTTGGAACACAAGGAAGCCAAATAACACAAGTTTTTATTTGATTGATGTTTAGATTAGTCAAATTAAATATTTTTAATTTAGAAAATTCTCAATTAAGCATTATTAATTCAAATAAAATTGGTGAAATTTTCTAGGGACCTAAACCACTCAAAAGATTTTTTAAAAAAAGCCAAATTTTGGGACGTTACAGTTCACCTCGGCGACTAGTGTAGTTGGACTACACCACGGCGACTGGTAACTTCACCTTGTATTGGTATCCCATTTAAGCCAAACGTGTCACGCGCTTGCACTTTCCCGTTATCCATCCAGCGAGATGACATAGAGGGTTTAATAAATATACTAAGCTAAGTTGCACTTCGCAGACTTGTGGTTGTACTTGTTGTACACGGGTGGTCATGACAAGATTAAGCCCTTAATCCATCCGGGCGGTTCATTCCACATACCAACCACTTTCGTGTCTCGATGGCACCCACTACCTTTCCATCTGTCTAGATGTGGTAACAGCAATTTAATAGGGTTTTTGGAAAGCAAATTATATTGTCTCAACAGGGTTTTTGGAAAGCAAATTATATTATCTCAACATTCTAGTCATTTACCCACAATGACTTCCCAAAACCGCTTTCATGTTTAAAAAATCATGATTAGGTCATGTTAATGCCCCGGTACTTAAGCAAGACTAGCATGTCGCTTAAGTACAACCTATAACTAGTAATTACCATATAGTTACGAGGGTGACATGGAATAATAGATTCAATTATCAATGGATGGCATAATAATTAATTAATCATCAAATGGGTATTTAACTACATTAAGAATTAATATACATTTGATTAAAGAATTAAAACATGCAATTTTGGTAACTTAAACGAATATAATTTACATAAAATGTAGGCTCAAAATGATCAAAGTATCAACTCGTCTTGGTTATAGGAAAGAGAGTCTTGATAGTCCTGTGCTTGATCAAGTTGGAGATCTCCCGTGTCTTCGAACCCAAATTTGACGAATGTACCAGAAAAATGCACAAACAAGCAAAGAGAGCAAATAAATACTAAAGTAATAATAAATAAACTCTAAATTAAACAAGATCAGTGCTATCAAGATCTTGAATTTACAAAATTTTAGAAACAAATTTCATAATTTTTGGAGTTACGACGAGGGAGAATGGGACTTTCGAAGTTCGGATTGGAATTAAACCCTAAGAGAAAATAAGAGAAAAAGGGGGAGAGAGGAAAAGCCGACAGTGGCCCACGGCGCAACCTCACGAGCGCAAGGGAAAACGGGTGGACCGAGTCCACGTGTGGGCGCGCACGGGCGAGGTGGGTGGTAGGGAGGCTGGCGAGTGGGCGAAATGGGACCCGATGGGGACAGGGGCCCCACTGGTGGCAACGACGGCATCAGGCGTGTGCTTGAAGGTGGCGGTGGTGCACTGGCTTAGAGGCGCATGGTGGTGGGGTGGCGCGGAGGGGCGGGCAGCGTGTGCATGGGCGGCGCTTGGAGGTGGGGAAGCCGGCGGGGCGGTGGGGGCAGCCTAGAGGCGACCGTGGTGGTGGGGCGGTGGCAGCCGGGGCGGGAGGAGAAGGGAGCTCTAGAGGTGGCGCGTCTCGGCAGCAGGGAAGGAGAAGGGATGTAGGGGATGGATTCCTTGGGTCTTGGGGCCTTGTGATGTGGTCTCTGGGGGTGAGGCTCATTGGGCGGCGCTGACGGCAATGGCAGCGTGGCGAAGTGAAGCAGGAGCTCGGCTCTTGTCTTGTGATGGGAGAAAGGGATAAGGCACCGGTGGGAAGGGGAGGCAAGGGGAGGAGGGGACCTCTTATAGGCGAGCAAGGAGGGCCGGGATGGAGCCGTTGAGGAGGCGCCATGGTGGCCGCGGCACAAATGCGGAGGCAAAGGGATGGGCGAGCCGAGCTGCGACGGGATGCAATGGGGTGGCAGGAGTGGCCAGGGAGTGCGTGTGAGGTGCAGAGGCGGTGATCGGGTCAGTGCGTCGTGCAAGCAGTGCATGACTTGAAAGCAACGTGGGCATGGCGACCTCAGCGACCAAGGCTGGTGGCAAAGGGTGGCTCGGACAGGTGTGCGTAGAGGCGAAAGGGAGCCGAGTAGGCGTCGAGCAAGAGCGGCATGGTGGTGGTAGTCGACAAGATTGCTTGAGCAATGCTCGTGGTCATTGTTGGGTGGGGAAGAAGGGGTAGGCAGTGGGGCCACTGGGCCAAGAAGGCCGGAGGAGGAAATGGGCCGGGTGGCCAAAAGGAATGGGCCAGGGCCCAAGGAGAATAGGGGCTGGGCCCAAGCAAAAACGGGAGAGGCAAAATTGAAAAAGGGCCCAAAATTGAAAAAACCAATTCAAATTCGAAATTTGAATTTGGGAATTGCAAGGAGGTTCGAAACTCAACTTAGAACTTAGCTAGAGGCTAGAGGATTTTGAGAATATACGAGATAATTTGAAATAGGTTTGAAATTCAAGGTCCAAATGGTAAAGACTATTCACCGTTTTGAAAATGGTATGTTACAAATCCTACCCATCTTAAATGGAATCTCGATCCTGAGATTCGAGCTACTGAGATTAGACAGAGAACGTACCTCTTATTACTCCTGAAGCTGTTTGGGCTTCTTCGGCGGTGGTGACATGATTGACATGGCCTTGGCTTTGGCTTGGCATGGAAGTGGCTCTGGATGCCTGTGAGGTCCGCTGACTTTTGCTTAGAGCTGAAGTCTGTCCTTGAACTGGTGTGGCTCCCAAGCTGAAAGGCACAGGGGTGACTCGGCGTTGAGGGCACTTGTTGGCAAAGTGTCCTTTTTCTCCACAACTGAAGCAACGAAGATGTGCTACCGGGTTACGCACTGTAGGCTGTCCGGTGGGGTGGGGAGCATGGGAAACATTCTCACTGGGATGCGAGGTTTGAGCTGAAGTTCCTTGAGATGAGGCTATTGGCGGTTGGAAAGACGAGTTGCCCTGAAATGCTAACTTCTGCGCAAAGCTACCTTGGGGCCTCTGAAATGCCATCTTTCTTTTGTGAATGAATTCCGCGTTGTTTTTCTCATTTTCTAGCACGAGGGCTTTGTTGACCAAGTGGTGGAAGTTGGGGAAATCGTGGAGGATAAGCTGAACTTTCATGTCTTCACGCAGTCCTTCCACAAAGTGGTCAACCTTTTCCTCTTCATTAGCTACGTCATTTGGAGCGTAGCGGGCGAGTTGGTTGAACTTGGTTAGATATTCATTAACTGACAAATGACCCTATTTGAGTGCTCTGAACTCCTCCTTCATTCTCATTGTGCCAGCTGGTACGAAGTTGGTCCTGAAAGCTTGCTTGAATTCGCTCCAAGGAATTGACTGCCATGCAGGTTCAGCTTCTTCTAGCTGTACTTCGGCAACTTCTTCATTAGCGGGATCTTGCTGAGCTCCGGTCGTAGATGCAGCTTCTTCTTCTTCTTCTTCTTCTTCTTCTTCTTCTTCTTCTTCTTCTTCTTCTTCTTCGGCAACTGGACTGTCATTACCTCGAGCAGCGAGGTAGTTCTCCCACCAAGCAGTGATGACTCCTTTCAGTTGATGGGTGGCTAAGTCCACCTTGTCTTCTTCTGAGCATCAGGCGATACAAAGCTTCTTTTTAGTATCTCTGAGCCAATCTTCGGCTTCTAGGAGTTCATTTGCTATGGTGAAGGTGAGGGGTCTTATCCTGAGGAAGTTTGCAATCTTGGAGTTGCGACTGGCTGCTCTAGTCTGCTGATTAGCAAGCAAAGCTTGAAGAATCTGCGTCTGTTGGAACATGATATGCGCCATTGTTATGTCTGCTGGAGATAGGGGAGGTAGATCTTGTCCTTGGCCACGACCACGGCTATTACCACGGCGTCTTCCCCGGCCAGTTGCAAAAGCTCCATGGCTTAGGGCAGCGGCTCTTCTAAGCGGCATCTGAAGAAACGCTGAAACTTAGAACGAGGGGGGAGTATATGAGGGTTACTAGCCCTCTAGAGCACAACAAAAGAACTCAAACAAAACGAGGGAACGAAACAAGTACAATACAATACAAAGCCTAGAGTGGCTGCATTATATTAAGGAAGTTAGGTGTTATATGACTCCTGAAACATAGCATATAGGCTATGCTGAGCCACGACACAAGATACAACACCATGCCTACAAAAGAGGGAAATAGAAATAGCTTGCAACAAAAAGACTGCCTAGCAAGCACTGCTAACTAACCTAAACTAGCCTGACTACTCCAACACGACAATGAAGATCTCGTGGTCGTACTCTCCCTCCTAGAGAGGCAGAAAGTAGTGGAAGGGTGATTCCAGCAGAAGATCCTTGTGCATCTGGCTTAGGCGGGTGCAGGTGAAGCTTGCTGTGTCTTGGATTGCTTCAGAACAGCTGCTCTAGGGGTTCGCGGGTCTGAAGGTGTGAGCGCTGAACTCACCCTCTCTGGCATAGAGGAAAATCTCCATGGCCCACAATTCCTGGTCCAGGGTCTGGGTCTTTTGGCCTCTGAAGATAGGCTTGCGGTGGTAATCCCGGTGCTGCATGAGTTGGCGAAGAATGCCTACAAACTCGTCTTCGTCTTCTTCATCAGAGACAAAGTTTCACGAACCATCGGACGATGGGGTTGCCATCTACAATTTTTGAAAAAAGAGAGGGTCAGAACTGAGTAAACTTAAGTGAAGTCAAGGTAAGTAAAGAACTAAAAGTGATGAGAAGGAGCAATAATTACGTTGTATTTTAACAAAAGCTTTTTCTTAGTTTTCAAAAATAAGACTCCAGTCCTTAGGCTCGACCAGTCTAGCTAAGGTTCTTACAGTTGTATGCTCTGATACCAACCCTATCAGATCCGGATTTTTTAATCCCAAATCCTCTATGAAAGACACTGTGCCATTCCCTGGATCAGTAGATAGCACTCACAGAATACATCACTAAATCAATTCATACACGATGAAAACTAAACCATTCATTAATTTAACACATCAGAGTTTACATAGACTGCATTGGGTCAAGTTTTACAATAAGGGTCGAACAGGTCAAACTGATTACATTACATGTCCTTGGTGCTTGCATGCATCCAATATTATCCAAGTCCTTGGTTAACATCGGACGTACACGGGTTTCCCCAGTCACTTTCCTGTGGAGAGATGTGCTCTCACCCCTTTTGCTTTCGTTTTCGCTTCCGCTACTTTTGTAATGTAATCATTTTGGCCTTGTTCGGCCCCTTTTGTAAAAATCGACCCGATGCGGTACGTCTATGTAAACTCTGATGTGTTAAATTAATGAATGGTATGGTTTTACTTCACGCTATGTATGAATGATTCAGCAATGTACATGTGAGTGCTATCTACTGATCCAGGGAATAGCACAGTGTTTTCACAGAGGATTTGGTTTCTCAGAATTCGAGTCCAACAAAGCTGGTATCAGAGCATATGACCGTAGGAGCCTTAGCTAGATTGGTTGAGCCTAAGGACTTGAGTCCTATTTTCAAAACTAAGAAATTTTTTGGCAAAATATAGCATACTTATTGCTCCCTCTCATCACTCTTAGTTCTTTACTTACCTTTTTTTGTGAGTCTACCCCGTTGTTGGCTCTCTCTCTCTCTCTCTTGTTTTAGAAATTCATATGATCGTATCATCGTCTGATGGCCCGTGGGATTTCTCCTCTCACGGCGAGAACGACGATGAGTTTGTCGTACTCGAAACTCAAGATGTAGCTTGGTTCGCCACCAGCCCATCTTTAGAGGCCGGAAGACCTAGGTTCTAGATCGAGAGTCTCGTTCCATGGAGGATGAGTTCATCGTTCTCACCTTCCGAATCGAGCATCCTAGGAGCCGCCGTTCTAATGCCGTCAGAACATAGCGCGCTTCGCCTCGACTCACTTGTGCTAGATGCATGAGGATCTCTTGTTGAGGTCGCCTTTCTATTCCTTTCTGTCTCTCTAGGAGGGAGAACGCCACCCGAAGATCTTCGACATCAGGAGAAGAACACCATCGTTGCAGTAGCTATTGCGATATCTACCCCAACTCTAGCTGCGCATGTCGTCATCTCTAGCAACCCGGCGCCAGCTCAACCGCTTCGATTCGGAGGATCCCGCATCAGGACGACTGCGCGCAAGAGCGTGCGACGTCCTAGTCCGCCTCCCATCATCAACCTTGGAGAGTCCAGCCGTGAACGCAACTTCAGCTGTTCCCGCTCCTGTTCTCGCTCGCTGAGCTTTGGCCAGAGTCGTTCTCGCTCCTGCTCCCTGGGCAACTGCACCGTTTGTGGTAGCCTATACCCCCGTTGGAGTAGCCAGGATTAGTCTAAGTTAGCTAGCAATGCTTGCTAGGTAGTTCTTTGGTGGCAAGCACTTTCTGTTTTTTTCTTTTGTAGACGTTGTGTTTGTATCTCGTGTCATGGCTTGGCATGGCCTATATGCTGTGCTTCAGAAGTCATGTAACACCTAACTCTCTTAATATAATGCAACCAATATAGGCTTTGTATTGTACTTGATTCTTTCTCTTTGTTGGTTTGAAGTCCTTCTGTAGTGCTCTAGAGGGCCAGTAAACCCTCATATAACTCATCTAGTTCTAAGCTAAGTTGTTCCCTCCGATGGAACCAAAGAGAGCAGCAGCCCAAATCTTTCTCCCTTGTTCTCTCTCGTCTAGTGTGCTTTTCCCTCTCACCTATCGTGCTTTCATCCTCTCACCTACGAAACCTGTGAAGAATTGTTGAAGATTGCTCAATTGGGTAAATCGCATGGAAGCTATTCATGTTGGGATTAACTAGTATGTTTGGATGCCAAGCTAGATAGTTTCGGAAATCATTAATAGGACTGATTTTGGGAATTAAAAATTTTAAAATTTGCTGATGTTATAAGAAGTTCTTGTGAATACTAGAGTATAATGATAGATAAGCCTTGAGTATGAATGGTTTAAAGGATAGCAGATTAGTGGATTATGCTGATTATGGAGAAAGAAAATGACCGCGGAGGAAAATTTTGATCAATCATGAAGGGACATAGGAATATGAAGTACCAATTTGATTATTCAGATAGACTGCATTTTTCTCAAATCTTAAGTTGATTATGATGTTGATTGGAAACTTGGAATTGAGATATGTGTGCATTAAAGGTAGAGAGTAAAATGCAAAAAGAATTGGATTTTCCATATCGATTCATGATAATGATTTTGATAGATAGAATTGAACCAAGAAAATATGGAATTAATTGTGTATGTTGGTAACATTGGATTCAATTGGATATAATTGAATAAAGAAGTTGGGATTTAAAGGAAATTTTGGTTGGATTATAGAGATATGTTTTGATCGTATTATAGAAGGGTATAATTACGGGATATTGGATTATACAAACATATGATTGTTGGATATTGGAATACATGATTAAAGGATACCTTACTGATATTGGAGTTAGTCCAAATAATTGTTCATTGATATCTTACTGATATTGGAGTTGGACTAAATAAATGTTGGATAGATGGTGATAAAATAATTCGGCGGATTAAATTGAATTTATGAATTATAAGCAGTCTTTTGGAAGGTTCCATAATGAAGATATTGGATTTATATAAAGACATTCTAGAGGATTGCAATTGATAAATAAACTTGAGGAATTAAGTGAATGATGTTGTGGATATAGTCAAGAATTTTGGAGGAAGCAATTGTGTGATTGTAATCTTTGGAGATTTTCATTCCAAAAGGCGATAGAATGAAATTTTGAAGTTTATCGGATTGGAAGATGCGATTATTGCTACCAGATTTTGTGGATTTATGAAATGGAGAAATCATGCAATCAAAGTGGTAAATCTATTGGATTAATTAAGCATCTACCTAAGAGAGATTTAGGAATTATGTTATCAATAGAATGTGAGATTTATTAAATGACTAGACTTTCTTTTAATTGGGTGACCTTATGCTATGCTGGAATGGTGGATTTCAATAATAGTGAGACTTGGATCCAGCAAATTGGGAGACAAAATTGATAAGCTTTTAGTTGGCACTCCAGCACATGGTTGTGAACCAGCAGTTGACATCAGTTTACCAAGTTGGAGCTACCACTGCCGTTGTCCAATCCCAATTCCAACTCCCGCTCCAGTCACAACCTTGTGTCATAACAAAAAGGACATTTTGCCAACAAGTGCCCTCGACAAGCCACCCCGGTGGGATTCAACTTCAAAGCTACACCAGCTTGATGCAAGATTTCAGCTCAAAGCAAAAGACATCAGACCTCACCAGCATCTAGAGTCGCTTCCCCACCAAGCCAAAGCCAAGGCCAAGTGAATCATGTCACCACTGCCGAAGAAGCCCAAGCAGCTTTTGGAGTATTACAAGGTACGTTCGTTGTCTAATCCGAGTAGCTCGAATCTCGGGGTCGAGATTCCGTTTAAGGTAGGTAGGATTTGTAACATCCTATTTTTCAGATGGTGAATAGTCATTCTATTTGGTTTTTGGTTCTCGATTCTTATTTCAAATTATCAGCTATTTTTCAAAAATCTTCTTTCTTCCTTAAGCTCGGGTTTGTGTTTCAAATATCCTTGAAACCTAAAATTCAAATTCTGGTTTGAATTTCCCTCTTTTGAAATTCCGGGCTTTTTCTCTAGTGGGCTTCCTTTCTTTCTTGGGCTCAGCCCACTCTTTCTTTTGACCCAGCCCCTTTTCACCTGGCCTTTTTCCCCAGCCCATTTGGCCCAGCCGCTCCCGGCCTGCCTTGGCCCGACCGCTCCCCTCCTATCATCTTCTTCAACTGAGCCGCGCTGCTCTCTCTCTCTCCCTTGTGTGCACGCCATCGCCACCGGCTCCTTCTACCACCCACGAGGCTGCCTACCACCGCAGCTCGCACGCCAACTCCTCTAGCCGCCTCTGCCGCCACCGACCCCGCATGCTTCTCGGGCACCGCACCTACTCCCGCTGCCGCACGCGCTTGCGCACGCCCGTGAGCTCCCCCCCCAATTCCTCTTCACTCGGTACGCCAGCTCCCTAAAGCCACCTGCCTCGCATGCCACCTCCTGGCCCCTCTGCCACCACTCTCTGTGGTGCCACCTCGTGCCTGTCAACCCTCTACACCGCCACCTACTCTCACCCACCCCCTCACATTGTCGCCTCCGCGCGCAAAGTTCGCCGACGCCTCCTCGGGACCGCGTCGCGTCACCAACTCCCCCAATGGCTCCCTCCCGACCCTCTTCGCCAGCTATAAGAAGGCCCCTGTACTCCTTCTACCTCCCCACCAACGCCCTTGCTTCCTTCCTCTTCACATAGCGCGCCGAGGCAGAAGGCTTTGCGCCCGCTCCCGTGTTGGCCATGCCGCCTCGCCGCCGCACTATCGTGTCATGAGCCGCCGCCCTGGGCAACCGCGTCATCATGTGCCTCCTGAGGCCCCCAAGCCATCCCCCCCACCATTCGCTCTCCCCGCTGCCGAGAAGCACCACCACCGGAGCTCCCTTCCTCCCAAGTGACAATCGCTGCCGCCCCGCCACCACGGTCGCCTCCAGGCTACTCCGACCACCTCGTTGGCTTCCCCACCTCCAGGCGTTGCCCGTGTGCACGCCCTCTTCACCACCGCACCACTCCACCGTCAGTGCCTCGCTCGGCCGTGGTGGAGCCACCATCGAGAGCCTTCCATGTTGCCACTCTACTGGCACCACCACCCCGACCACCGGCCCCTCATGGTCGCCTTCCCCTTGGTCGCCGTTCCTGACCTTGCCTTGCGCCGCCCTCCTTTGCCCCCCCCCCTTTTTTCTCTTGGCCGTTTAAGATGAAATGGGGAAAGAATTGGGTGGCCCCACATGTCATTAGCTTAAGCCCCTCTCCCTCTCTCTTCCAAGTGGGCCCGCAAATAGTACACCCTCCCCCTTGACTAGTGCATGAACATGGTCCATGCACTATTGGGTGCACCAATCCTCTATCCTCTTTGATTTAATTCAAACTCAAGCTTCGGAAGCTTCGTTCTCCTCCGTTATAGCTCCAAAAATTATGAATTTTGTCTCTAAAATTTTGTAAATTCAAGATCTTGCTAATGGCATAGGTCTTGTTCAATTTGGAGTTCATTTGTTTATTCTTTGGTATTTATTTGTTTTGTTTGCTTGTTGTTCCTTTTTCCAGTACATTCGTCCGATTAGGATTTGGAGACGCGGGAGATCTCCAGGTTGATCAAGCCCAAGATTATCAAGACTCTCTTACCTATACTCTTGACCTATACTCTAGGCGAGTCAATACTTTGATTATATTGATCCTACATTTTATGTAAATTATATTCGTTTAAATTACCAAAATTGCATGTTTTAATTTGTTAATCAAATGTATGTTACAGCTTAAGGTAATTAAATACCCATTTGATGATTAATTAATTAATATGTCATCCCGTGATAATTGAATCCCTTATTCCATGTCACCCTAGTAACTATATGGTAAATACTAGTTATAGGTTGTACTAAAGCGACATGCTAGTCTTGCTTAAGTACCGGGACATTAAATGTCCCAATCATCATCCTTTAAATATGAAAATAGTTTTGGGCAGTCATTGTGGGGAAATGACTGAGATGGTTGAGTTGATGTACTTTACTCCTCAAAAACCCTAATTGCTATTCCTATCTGGGCGGGTGATATGTTGAATGGGTGCTAATGTAGCCCAAAGAATGTTGGTTGTGAATGGTATGATGTTGATGGATGCTAATGCAGTCCAACGAGATGGTGTATGTAATAAACCGCCTAGATAACCCCTAAGGACTTAATCTTGTCATGACCTCCCGTGTAAAACAAGCATAACCACAAGTCTGCAAACTGCAACTTGGCTTAGTAAATTTATTGGACCCTGAAAGTGTCTCACCGGTGGAGGAGTAAAAGTGTGCAAGCATGCGGTACATCTAGCTTGAATGGGACACCAATACAAGGTGAAGTTGCCAATGTTGTGGGTAGTCCAATTATACTAGACGTACAACATCCCACACAAACGTATGGGCGTAACCCCATATGAGTGAGATAACGGAAAGGGCGAGGTAATTTGAAAGGTTACTGTGATAGTAGCTCAACTACATGACTAAGGAATCATATAGGGTAATGAGTATGACTATCTCTTGTGGGTACAGTGTACAACCTCTACAGAGTCTAAACTGTTTAAACAACCGCACCTACAGTCAAAGGTGGATATGTGGACTTTACTTGAGTTAGTTCTATTTCAAAAGCCTTTGTGGGTGGTATGAAAAATGTGGAGGGTGCACCTAGTCCTGAGTTTGGATTTTATCTGAGCCTTCGAGCTCAGCGGTGGTAATAATTGGAGGAAGCTCCAATCAAATGAAGAATAGGTAGAGTTTTCGATGGAGGGAACCTCTATTGACAATAATTATTGCACAATTACTCTCTTTAATAAAATGCAATTTATTAAAATGCTAAGTGATAGGAATTTGCAATTGTGAGTATTTGAAAATATTGCTTTAGCAAATAAAAGAACCCGAGTCATCTTTGTTAAGCCTTGCATGTATATTATTGCATTGTGTGTTGGCTCGTGAGCACGAAAGTTGTGCTCATTCTCGCTCTTTCCCCCAAACCTTTGGAAGCAGGAAATCCTGAAGACTACGCATACTACAAGGATCCAGAAGCTGGAGGTCTAGGAAATGATGAAGCATAGTTTAGTCTTTAGTTATTCTAGTCTCACCCTAGTCTAGTGGACTCCGTTGGTGCTTGCGTGCATCCAATATTATCCAAGTCCTTGGTTAACATCGGACGCACACGGGTTTCTCCAGTCACTTGCCTATAGAGAGATGTGCTCTCACCCCTTTTGCTTCCGTTTTCGCTTCCGCTACTTTTGTAATATAATCATTTTGGCCTTGTTCGACCCCTTTTGTAAAACTCGACCTGATGCGGTCTATGTAAACTCTGATGTATTAAATTAATGAATGGTATGGTTTTACTTCACGTCATGTATGAATGATTCAGCAATGTACCTGTGAGTACTATCTACTGATCCAGAGAATAGCACAGTGTTTTCACAGAGGATTTGGATTCTTAGAATCCGGGTCTGACAATGACCGAAGAATGGAAGGTAGGTCCATCCATAGCTGAAGATGACAATGCACGGATTGTGTGGATAATACATAGATTTCTCTTGCTTAATTTCAAATATGTCTTCCTGCTTCAAGAAAAGAATATAATCTTTCCTAGGAAACGAAATTATCGGCAATATTGTATGATGGACGTGATGTTGAGCAAAAGACACGCATGCTCCTCGGATATTATCACAGGTGGTTTCTAGAGTTTTAGGTTACACACCACTCGTCCATCCAATTTTTGTTGCGTTGTCTCATCCATTTTTTGTTGTGTTGTGAGACTTTTGTAATTCTCGTCCACCATCATATTGCATGAATCAAGGCAGTACATACCATTGTTTTAGAAGGAAAAAAAACAACACATGAGTTTGTGAGATGGGCCTGATGATGTATGTATATATCTTGTTAGCTTGTTATCTTTCAATGAAAAAGTGCATTTCAATGTTATGTTATACAACGCTCACCTATGGAGAAAATCATTCAAGGACATATACACCACCAAACCGGCCAATTAAGGATAAACAAGGCAGGAGTTTGTTTTCATTAAACCAATTCTAGGCTTTCTAGCTGTGTTCACGTGCTTAGACATAGCTTATTTGTCGCGACTGGATTTCTGAATCCGAACCAACTGTATATTTCTGCACCAGTCCCAGATCAGTAGCTAGTGTATATATTGAAAACATTATTGATAACCAGTTCGAATCACGAAATAACATTAATAAATAACTGAGTACCGGCCTTATGGCCACTTATTACAAAAGAGGTCCAAAGACCTTAAGTCTCACAGCAGTGGAAATAAAATGATAAACTCCATGGTTGACCCATTGAATCGCCCACTGGCATTCAACTGGGGGAACGCAACCTAGTCCTCTAGGAAGCCTTCGTCGAAGCCGCAGGCGAAGTAGTCGTAGTCGTTCTTGGCATCTTCGTCGAGTTCTGAGATTTGTTGAGTGTAGCATGTCAGTACATAAAGTATTCCATGAGTCTTAGGAAATGATGCATATGATACGGGGGTTCCCGATCTTCTCGACGTAGGATCGAAGATAACTTGCACGCTTGACTTGACAAATCGTAGTTGCTCACCCTATGCCAATGCATGAACTTGTAACTCTTTAATTCGCCCAATCTCACGTGTACTCCACCCGACCACCAAGTGGAGTTTTACCGATCCCTCAATTCCCAACGGAAAGACAGAACGGTCTTTGGAAGAAAACGTCCTATTCCCCTTCAAGTCGTTGGCCTTCACCAAACTTCTTGGAAGAATCAAGCATTGATGCAAAAAAAGCAATCAAAATCTTTAATCGTGGTCTGAAGATACAATGGGGGTCTACCCCTCAATATATAGTGCCCTTCTCCACCTTATGGCTGTCCAAGAGGCCCTACTCCTATTCTATTTCGGAATTAGAACTCCTACTCCAATTCGGACACAATCTAAAACAAAAAAGAAAACTCTGAGTTTACAACCGTCACATTGTTTCAGTTATATCTTTTGATACGTGATGAATCTGAGGCTGAGCGAGTATCCGTTGGATTGGGCTTGAAGTTAGCTTTCCAACAAGTACAAGAACACTCAAATCGGACTCTGTTTGTGAAAGTTATGACTATTTTAATCCAGACTGTACTGCTGATTCTGAATCCAATTTTGATGCTGATTCCGAATCCGAATTTAATCCAAACCTTCCTAACTTCAATTTCATTAATTGAAACAACTTGAATCCGTGTGAAACTTGAGAAAGGGACTCTTGTAAGCCTTTGGAAAGTCATGGTAAAGCTGGATATCTTCCCAAGATGCCGTACATGCCGCGAAATCATCAACTTTGTCATCTCTCGCGCGTTGGTCAGTCTGAATGTGCAGCATACACTCGAATAGCCATAACTTTTTATAGAAAGCTCCAAATCACATGTCGTTTGATCCGTTGGAAAGTAGACTTGATAAGCTTTCCAAATATATATATTGTTCATGCTAGATCCTTCCGAGTTGCTACGAAGATCGTCATAAACCCATACCTTCCATGCGTCCCATAGGCTACATGCTATTTTTGTGAGCATCAAAACACCCCGAGCAGCATCGTGTTCTTGATATTCACATAAGGCATCTCCTTCAAACCTAACAATAAGCGATGACCCGCTATTAGGTAGTATAATATTCTCAATTAAACTTAAAGGAAATTCATGGAACAGATTCACCTGTCAGTTAAGCTTCTTTGCACAAGCTTCACCCAGAAGCTTCTCTTGTTCTTCAACTCTTTTAGTAAGCTCATGTTGTTCTGAGGTACTTGTTGAATTGAAAACACTATATGGAACAACATAGCTAAGGATGTCCGCATCATTCTCCCTTTCTTCAAGAAAAGCCATCCGCGGCTTTTGATAGCCTGAAAATGTGCTAGACAAAGAAAACAACGTATACGCATGGTATATATATGAATCAATTATTGTGTTCTTGTTGTTGTTTTGCACAATCGATAGCTCGAAATCATATTTCAAATTACACAACTGACTCATATGATCAAATTTCACCTTCCCAATATGAAATTCAAGTAAAGTGGGTGAAAACCAATTGATACCTTTCCATTCTTCAACTGTGTTACTCTGATTAGTTATACATGTAAGAGATAAACAAGTAGGCATTATGTTGTATTCTAAACAATAGGCACTTGTATTGAAACCCTTCTCAAAGTGACCATGACATTGCGCAATAGATGGTTTGCGCAAAACATGCAATTTTAAATCAGCAAGATTATCACAAGTAATGCATATTCGATAAACTTGAAACATGTTGTCTACACCAACATCTCCAATCAAATTGATTTTATATGTGTATATATAGCTATTTACTAGTGATCTTAAGCATGAAATTTTAGGAACCTTCTTAATGACACCAGATAGCTCTTTAGGTTTATCGTATATGATATAACACAAAGAATCATTAAGGGATATTCTACTAAGAACTTCTTTATGAGTTATCAATTCCACATCATGTAAATTAAGCATATCAAATTTAGAATGTGGAATCATGAAAGGAATAACGGAGTTCTCAGTTTTACGCACCTTGTCTTGATGAACTATCAATTCAGTACCAATAGTGTTACCTTGATCGTCCTTCTCAATTAATGTAGGTGCCGTGGGTATCATAATATCATCATGTAACCCCAAGGCACCAGGCATTCCCTCTCCAACCATGGTTATCTCTTCATCTTTCTCTTCTAATGGTGAGGGCTCTTGAATGTTCAACTCCTTATTTGCTTGGTCAACCTGCACAATGTGAGATACAACACTAGAAATAGAGGGTAAGTTGTTAGGTTCAAAAATAATCTTACTTGGCCTATCATCTATCTCTCTCTTTTCATTTGGTGTATCTCTCACAACCTCAATTGGAATGCTCTCAACCTCGCATATGGTGGAATCACACAGCTCACTCTTTTTATCACTCTCACTCAATTTAGCTATGTGGCTCTCATCCTCACATGGGTTTTGATATATCTCATCCTTGCAAGACCTAGCAATGGCACAATTTCCACCAACCATGACCTCGGCCAAAGAAAAATTCCCATGCTCGACTTTCTTTTCAAGTGACACACCAGTGGATGAATAAGAGCTAAAGAGTCGACGCAGATTTAATTGATGTGCTTGCATGTCTTTAAGTCTCTTTTCTGCCTTCGTAGCATATTTCACAAGATCTTGCAGACTACGAAAATATTCATCTTGAAGTGCAGCAACGATCTGAAAATTCAAGCCTGCTTTGAAGTATGTCTTTTCTTAATATGCACTAGTGATATTGGCACAACGCATTGCATGATTCAACTCAATATAGTAATCTTGGACAACTTTGCATCCTTGTGTAATGCTCTCCACATGGTGTAGTAGTTCCCGCTCATAATAGGATGGAACAAATTCTCTTCTCATGGCCCTTTTTAAATAGACCCAAGATATAATGAATCGTTTCCCACTTAGTTGTTGCCACCAACTAGAGGCACAGTCCTTAAAAAACATAGTGGCCACTCTCACTTCTTTGGCTTCTGATTCGAACTTCAGGGATTCAAGCTCGAGCTCCATGTCTTGTACCCACTCAAGATACTCCTCTGGATCATTACTACCATAGAAAGGAAGATACATATACTCGCGATCTGCCATTGTTAGTAGCAAAGCAAAGAATATGTATGTAGGTGTATGTGTATCTCTCAAACTCACTAGTCTTACCAAATCACATTCTTACCTTTCTGAAGGAAATTGAGGTCAAAAAAAAACTCACACTTGATATTATAGGTGAGAACAATGTGATAATTGAGCGAATTCAAGAGCAAGTCAAAACATGACAACGGATGTTTATGTGGAGCTTGGTATGGATACCTACTTAATCTAAAAATTCTAGGTATTGTAAAGCTAAGTAAATATCTAGACTAGAATTCAATGCCTAGTTGCCGATCACAAAGATATAAGTGAGAAACAAAGCAACTCACACGCAAAGATATTGGAACTTAGTGCAATCAAGGAATGAGCTATGTAAGATAGAAATGAAGAATAAAATAGCTCGTATTGCACAAGTTATAGAAAGACGCTAGCTAGTTGCAAATAATGAAACTAGGGCACAAGATTGCACAAAATATTAATATTCTAACAATTGAATAAAGAATGAGTGGGGATTTTTGCTCAAGTTTATGGTTCGGCTTTGCACTTTCTTTTTCCTTTTCTTTTTTTCTCTTTTCTTTTTTTTTTCTCTTTTTCCTTCCTCTTTTTTTTTTTTGAACTATGGCCGAAATTCTTGTTCTACCAAAATGAGCAAAAAAAATCTTTCCCACCTTTTGATCTTTGAACAATTGCAAGAACACAAGTATTAATATGCAGCCCTAAGCAACGATTTAGCTAGTCTTAAATAGGTTCAAAGTATTCGCAAAGGATTGAAAGGTTCACAAAGGATAAATTGTTGTCTCACTTCTTTTTGTGTTATTTTTTTTGTATAAACACAACTAAAAATAAGATCAAAACTAGGCTCAAATAAAAAGCAACACAAAAGAAATTCAAGATCAGCAAACTAAACTTGATTCTAATGGACAAAAACTTAACAAAACTCACTAGAATAACAAATTAAATACTACGGCTGAAAGAAAAAAAAATTTGTATGGCTTTTTCGGGTATAGGAAAAAAATGAAATCTAGATAACTGGATAAAGATCCTACCGAGTCAACGGAGCTTTGATACCAAAATGATACGGGGGTTCCCAATCTTCTCGACGTAGGATCGAAGATAACTTGCACGCTTGACTTGACAAATTGTAGTTGCTCACCCTATGCCAATGCATGAACTTGCAACTCTTTAATTCGCCCAATCTCACGTGTACTCCACCCGACCACCAAGTAGAGTTTTACCGATCTCTCAATTCCCAACGGAAAGACAGAACGGTCTTTGGAAGAAAACGCCCTATTTCCCTTCAAGTCGTTGGCCTTCACCAAACTTCTTGGAAGAATCAAGTATTGATGCAAAAAAAAGCAATCAAAATCTTTAATCGTGGTCTGAAGATACAATAGGGGTCTACCCCTCAATATATAGTGCCCTTCTCCACCTTATGGCTGGCCAAGAGGCCCTACTCCTATTCTATTTCGGAATTAGAACTCCTACTCCAATTCGGACACAATCTAAAACAAAAAAAAACTCTGAGTTTACAACCGTCATATTGTTTCGGTCATATCTTTTGATACGTGATGAATCTGAGGCTGAGCGAGTATCCGTTGGATCGGGCTTGAAGTTAGCTTTCCAACAAGTACAAGAACACTCAAATCGGACTCCGTTTGTGAAAGTTATGACCATTTTAATCCGGACTGTACTGCTGATTCCGAATCCGATTTTGATGCTGATTCCGAATCCGAATTTAATCCAAACCTTCCTAACTTCAATTTCATTAATTGAAACAACTTCAATCCGTGTGAAACTTGAGAAAGGGACTCTTATAAGCCTTTAGAAAGTCATAGCAAAGCTGGATATCTTCCCAAGATGCCGTACATGCCGCGAAATCATCAACTTTGTCATCTCTCGCGCGTTGGTCGGTCTGAATGTACAGCATGCACTCGAATAGCCATAACTTTTTATAGAAAGCTCCAAATCACGTGCCGTTTGATCCGTTGGAAAGTAGACTTGATAAGCTTTCCAAATATATATATTGTTCATGCTAGATCCTTCCGAGTTGCTACGAAAATCGTCATGAACCCATACCTTCCATGCGTCCCATAGGCTGCATGCTATTTTTGTGAGCATCAAAACGCCCCGAGCAGCATCGTGTTCTTGATATTCACATAAGGCATCTCCTTCAAACCTAACAACAAGCGATGACCCGCTATTAGGTAGTATAATATTCTCAATTAAACTTAAAGGAAATTCATGGAACAGATTCACCTGTCGGTTAAGCTTCTTTGCACAAGCTTCACCCAAAAGCTTCTCTTGTTCTTCAACTCTTTTAGTAAGCTCATGTTGTTCTGAGGTACTTGTTGAATTGAAAACACTATATGGAACAACATAGCTAAGGATGTCCGCATCAGCATATGTATAGCTTTAATAATTGGGTATATATGGTTCATTTGCACAAAGCAATATTTTAAGTTTAACAATTGGGCATATCTACCATGAAATTCAACTACTGTTGAACCTTTCCTTTTATGGAACCTTAGGTCCAAACTCCGAAGCTAGCTAATTGTTTTCCCCATGAAAAAAGGGACGCAAAAACACGATTCTACTGCAGTGATTTAATTTCCGAAGTGATGGTACTTAATTTCTGCCCTATAAATCCACACTGTACATGCTTGGTGGTAAGAAGTGTTGCATCTGAATCACACTGCATGGTCTAGTTGAGTACTACAGGACTCTAGTATGCATTTTTTGAAATGATAAATTCTACTATTGGTCCAAGGTTTTACAATCTTCTGAAGGAGAATTTTCCCATCTAACTGTTACACAGAAGCGGTTGTATCTTGTATATATCCAGATATTTGCCTCGATCGGAACAAGCTTGTGTCAGACATCAGACGTAATTTTCACTGCTGGTAGCATTTCTCAACAAATGAAAAGTGAGCAGCACGATGTATGACCGACAGTGATCGATGATAGGATGGTGAGCAAAGGAACAAAACAACTACAGGCTCCTTAGTCAGATGTTATCTTTAGTCTGCCGACCGAAGAATTGAAGGTAGGTCCATCCATAGCTGAAGATGACTCAGCAGGACAATACTTACAACCAACTAATCAATAATGCAATGGTTTCTGATAGTAGCTTTCTCATGGATATCGTCTTGAGGGAGTGTGGTAACATATTTATTGGCATAAAGTCGCTTATTGATGTTGCCGGAGGCCACGGTGGAGCTGCCAGGGCTATTGCAAATGCATTCCCGCAAGTGAAGTGCACCGTGTTGGATCTCCCTCACGTGGTTGCAGAAACTCCTACTGATGGCAATGTGCAGTTTGTTTCTGGTGATATGTTCGAGTACATTCCACCAGCGAACGTTCTTTTCCTCAAGGTAAATCTTGTAGGAGTTTCTATGTTATCTTGGCACATGTCCTCTTTTTACAATAGTTTGAGTCATAAAGCTTTTAAAATTTATCTGCTTATAAATACCAATTGAGTTGGCATCTATAGGCAGTGCCAAAAAATGATGAACTAGATAAAATTTGGTCAAAAACATATAGAAGCCTATCAATAGTTAATAAAAAAACATATCAAGTAAACTGAAATGCCACAAAACAAGTCTAAATGATTAGTATACGTTAACAAGGGTAAATAGCAGTGTAATAAATTGAAATGGACTAGTCCTAAACCCAACTAGACAATCATCATTTTGTTGCTCTAGCAGACTTCAATGTTTAATATTGCAAAGTTAACACGATTTTGTGAGTTTTTGTCCGTATAACCTGTATTATGCTCTTCATAATGATTGTGAATGGGCCAGTGAACTCAGCGAAGTGTGACACAGTGAATGGCTGGATGCCGAGGTACAAAGCAATATAGCTTTTAGTCAGAATGAACCAGTCGAATTGATTGTCAAATATTATCAAGAAATTCAATTTTAATGATTTAGAACACTTTTCCTTTTAAAATTAACACTTTAGTCATTTTATTTTTGAAAAAGGGTAAGTCGGTCAACATGTATAAAATATTGAATTTAGTCTTAAGGGTCACATGTTAATGGTTTTACCTTGAACACTAACCTTTTTTTTTTCTGTGGTTGCTTGTGTCTATTTTTTTTGTTGGTTCTTGTCCTCTCGATTTATCTAACAGATTGAGCAGTACTAAAAGTTGCGTCTGTATACAACATTGGATAGTTGATGAACTAAAGTAAAACTAGATTTCTATCATCAAATTCAACGTTTTTCCAAATTTTAGGGACTAATTGTCAATAATATTTGTGCATATGGTATATATATCTATATTTTAAGGAGAGTTTGTTTTGCGTAGTCCTATAGTATATATGTAGATACATTATAGATACTAGAGTTTGTGTGGTATCCCTTTAGGATACATAAAATCCTTACCGGATATGAATAGTAGTTTGTTCTCAATAAAAGGCACCCTGTAATCAGATTTCGCGAACAAAAAGAATAGAAGAAGAAGAGAAAATCACAAAAGCTGCTGTTGTTTGGGCGGCACAAAAATCTTTTTTGCGTTCTTGTGTTCGCATGTGTTTATCTTCGGTTTGGGCCAACACTAATGGTAGCATTTATTCCCAGTGTATATCTTAGTGGGTTTTGCATGATTGGGGTGACGATGACTGTGTCAAGATATTGAGAAAATGCAAGGAAGCTATCCCTCCCAGAGATGCCGGAGGAAAGGTGATTATTGTAGATATGCCAAATGAGATTGTTACAAGAGAGATCAGTGCCAAATGAGATTGTTACAAGAGAGACACAAGTTTTCTATGATCGCTTTATCATGGTTGTGGAGGTGATCGAGCGAGAGGAACTTGAGTGGAAAAGGATTTTCATAGAAGCTGGGTTCAGTACGTGATTAGAAAATTATATCGGTGCTGAGTGTTAGATCAGTCATTGAGCTCTACCCTTGAGCACTTCACGAACGATTACTTGGTAATTGGTACTTTATGTTTGTGAATTGGCATGAGCAACGCGTGCGGTATCTTATTGTATGTCTATGGGTTTGTGTCATGAATAAGTGTATTATCTTAATTGTATATGTGCGAGTTGTGACTTGTGAGTCGGTGTGATTAATAAGTTAGTCGTCTAACTACGGCATAAATATATGTCAAATTCAACGAGGTTTACGCAGAATGTACTCTAGTAGTGTTTATGTATAAAACACCACGTACAGTCTATTTGCTTACTAAATAAATTTTACAGTTCCCTGCTATCATAGAATTCATGTATATTTTAATGCCGCCATATTTTCCTCTGTACATTTAGGGTCTTGTCGAAAAAGCTTGACATGTAATATATGATCATATTTAATCTTCTCTTTTGGAAAGTAAGACTATACCTTTATCACACGTTTTACAAACTGTACTGTTTAGTTAGACTCATACTAACTCTGTCTGTTTAAGTAGTATGCAGATATGCACTGAATGACTCAAACTATTGTGAAAAGAGGACATGTGCCAAGATAACATAGAAACTCCTACAAGATTTACCTCGAGGAAAAGGACGTTCGCTGGTGGAATGTACTCGAACATATCCCCAGAAACAAACTGCACATTGCCATCAGTAGGAGTTCCTGCAACCACGTGAGGGAGATCCAACACGGTGCACTACACTTGCGGGAATGCATTTGCAGTAGCCCTGGCAGCTCTACCGTGGCCTCCGGCAACATCAATAAGCGACTTTATGCCAATAAATATGTTACCACAGTCCCTCAAGACGATATCCATGAGAAAGCTACTATATATCAGAAACCATTGCATTATTGATTAGTTGGTTGTAAGTATTGTCCTGCTGAGCCATCTCCCAAAAGGTAAGGCTGTGTGCCTTCCAAAAGAGGGACGGGGAATGCTCATCTAGGAACCACGAGTGCATGCCAAAGAAAGGGGCAATGACAGTTGAGTCAAGCACCAAAGACAAAGTACACTCTCGGTGCCATCTAAGCAGTGCAGACAGGATTTGGCTTCTTTTGTACAGAACCCCAACTAGATACCAAGGGCAGGAGAATAATTGATGGTGCAGAATAATATGGTGCGTAAAGTGAAATTCTCTCGTTTGTACGCATCTCATGTTTGTACCCCGTCGTTCCACAATGTCGCAAGATCTTTCAGCAATGGTGCTAGGTACACATCAATATCATTCCCAGGTTGCTTCGGCCCTTGGATAAGTAGTGACATCAAAATGTACTTCTGCTTTATACACGGCCAAGGATGAAGGTTGTACACACAAAGATTCATGGGCTAGGTGCTATGTCGGCTGCTCATGTTACCGAAATGATTCATTCCATCTGTACTCAACCCTAACCTTATGTTTCTCAGTTCTGCACTGAACTCTTCGAAGCATCGATCTAAGTTTCTCCACTGGGCAGAATCAGCAGGGTGTCTTAGCTTTCCATCTTTCTTATGCTCCTCCAAGTGCCAACGTAGCAATCTTGCCTCCTTTCGGTTCGCCAATAAACGCTTCAAACGTGGGATTACAGGCAGATACCACAGCAGGAGGTCCTTCCTTCACCTTAGCAGTATTCTTACGCTTGTATCGGGATGCTTTGCACATGGGACATACATGCATGTCTGCATACTCTTTACGGTAGAGGATACAATCGTTCGGACATGCATGTATTCTTTCCACTTCCATTCCCAAAGGACAAAGAACCTTCTTGGCTTACTAGATGGTGTTGGGCAATATGTTTCCCTCCGGAAGGATGTCTGCTAGGAAACCTAACAACGCTGTGAAACTCTTGTCAGACCAACCATTGCGTGCCTTCAATTTCAGCAGTTCAAGCACGGATGACAACTTTGTATATTCCGGCTTGCAGCTAGAG
This sequence comes from Phyllostachys edulis, assembly GCA_036346405.1. NCBI lineage: Eukaryota > Viridiplantae > Streptophyta > Magnoliopsida > Poales > Poaceae > Phyllostachys > Phyllostachys edulis. Next base: position 38,718,180 of record CM070556.1, read on the forward strand.
AACAAAGGTTTCCCCGAGTCCTCCATTAAGCCCTCGAATTTACCAAACTCTCTTTCACTGTAGTTCCCTTCTGCATCGCGTAGCATCTGATCCAGATTGTCATCGTGCGACCTATCTTTATCAAAAGAACAGTCCACATCCGGCATATCGTTGACTTCCTCTGCAATATCGTTATTGTTAACTTCATGTATAATCTTCTTTTCACCGTGATTGGTCCAATATGTATACCCCTTTTTGAAACCCCTTCAAATCAAGTGTGTTTCGATTTGCGCTGGGTTGTTAAACATTTTCAGATTACCGCAATCAATGCATAGACAATATATAAATTTTATCCCCTTCTTCAACATATCCTACTCGGCAGCTCTTCTAAAAGTAGACACGCCATTAATGTACTCTTTACTCACACGGTTCACACCGTAGATCCAGTTTTGGTCCATCTACGCTACGCACGTAACAAATTAGTGTTAAATTGGATTAATAAACCACACGTACTCTTCCTATTGACCAAAAATACTAAAATTGGTTAGCAATTAACCTAGAGCAAATATAAAGGGTTATAAATCGTTACCCTCGGAACTCACGACGAAACTCCCAAATATCCCACGAGAACATCCTCTCTTTCTTCCTCCTCTCCTTCTCCTCCCTTCCTCCTCTCTTTAGCTTCCTCCTTTCCTTCTCCTTCCTGCCTCCTTCCTTCCCTTCCTTCTCCTCTCTATGGTGGTGCAATGAGGGGAGGGAGGAGGTAGCACGGATAGCGGCTCAAACAGGAAGGGGTGGAGGGGCTAGGGGTAGGGGGGTCTGTCGGGATAGCTGGGTATTTATAATGCTTGCGTATCACAGACGGTTCTTATTTAAAACCGTCTGTGACATTGAACTATCACAAATGGTTTGTAAAAATAACTGTTTGTGATAATTCACAGACGGTTCTTATTTGTGATAAGTACAACACAGACGGTTCCTTTGGAATCGTCTATGATGAGGCATCTAGTATAGCCTGTTTTGTAGTAGTAGTTATTATTATTATTTTGTGAGATGGTCCTGATGATGATGTGTGTGTGTATGTGTGTGTGTATATGTATATGTGTGTGCGTGTGTATATATATATATATATATATATATATATATCTCCATATGTTAGCTTGTTATCTTTCAATGAAAAAGAGCATTTCAATGTCATGTTATACAACGCTCACCTATTACCCTATTTAATAGCCGAAGCCATTCGCCTCCACCCGCGCGGACACGTCGGCCGGAAAATTTCGTCCCTTCGATTGCGCGCCAATCGCCGCCATCCGCACGATCGCCCACTACGCTTCGTGGGAAGATGTGGTCGACCGTGTCCCACATCTCCACTCGCCTCCTAGCCGTTTCTATTTTCTCATTTTACTCCTCCACTGCCTTCGTTTGCCCTCTTCACTCCCCCACAAAATCTCTCCCGTGCGTCGCTTCTCAGCTTCCTCCCTCCCTCTAGGATTTTCTTCAGGGTTTGTCGGTCGGTGCTACGCCCCGCGTCCGGTTGCCTCTACCCCTAGCGCTGTTGGCTCGAGCTGCTGCGCCTCCACCCCAACCTTCGTCCGCTGAATCCCGCCCAACCCTCCTTAGACTTAGCCGCTCCCTCCCGGGTCTAGCGACGCACCTACCACCATCACTGCCGCCAGCCTATCTCCCACCGCCGCATAGCCAACTCCGACCGTCCCCGCCCGGATCCAGCCCCTCCACTCTAGATCCGGCCGTCACCCCTCTACTCCCCAAGCTCCCACCAGCTCATGGCGCCCATAGGCCTGAGCTCCGCCTAGCGCCTCCTCTTCTCCGTCCGGCTGGCCGGCTCCATTCCTCTACTCCGGGCTACCGCCATTGCCTCTGCCTCGGCTTCTCACCGTCGCCTCCTTCGACCAATGGCCCAGCCCTGCCCCTCCTCGCCGCCATCGTCGCAGTCCTCTCTGCCTTCTTTCTCCCACACATCTGCTGTCGCCCCTCCTCGCGCTGCCTCGCCTCCGCCTGCCTTGCCTCACGCCGCCTCACCTTTGGCCTCCTCTCTCCCATCCGCCTCCAACTGCCTCGCCTCTGCCCTGCTCTTCGCCTCTGGTCCTCACCCTCCTCCTCCTCCAACTCCTCTCAGGCATCTCCTCCTCCCCGCCCCTTTAGTCTCCCTCCCCAGCCGCCGCCTCGGAGCCTACCCTCCCTTCCATCCCTTGATTTGTGGTAATATCGGCGAAATAGGAGCTCTAGAGCACCCTTAGGAATTTGAAGGTGAGGAGTCCCTTCAAGTTTTCCACAGCAAAACTGGGGCTTTCAGATTATACGTGCAACCAGGAGCCTCGCTGCCGCCCAGGAGTCGCTCAAGGCCGCCGAGGCTTCTATTGTCTACACTGCCCGTAGTCGGTGAACATCTATCTCTTTTACTTACTTTTTGTTCACTTGCTTGAATATGTACAAATCAAAATTACTAGGCTTCCACTTCTGTTACTTGCTATATGATGAACCGTTTGGTACTATGAAATGGAGCTAATTTTCTACAATTTTGTTTGCCTGTGTTCTTTGAATTGAGTTGCTTATTGTTCAAGTTTGGCATTGCCTCTTTCAGAATTAATAGTATAGTTCACAGACTGTCATGATACACAAATTAATCAATTGGACATCTGACAATGTCTTTTCAATAGGTTCTCACTTCTCAGAGACTTAATGAGATAACGAGAAGAGATGAACTGAATCTAAAACATGTGCGTCATGACATGCCTATTAGGTTCTTTAAACAGACGTCATCTTCTCATGTCACTCATCAGATGAAATTTTCTTAAAATACAATAAATTTTATTTTATATCTGCCTTTGGGTACAATGGTGTAACACCCTAGCTATTCAGAAGCCAAGTTGTCACCTAAATCATCTAACATACAACCATAATGAAGAAGAATTTGAATAATATCAACTAATGACATAAAGAGATCACTATTTAATAGAACAATTGCATGACAATAGTCTGAATTCAAGCAAGTATAACGAAGGGTGATCGAAGATCACAAGCAATACATAATCAATCATAACATAGAGAGGTTATCAACCACAACTAAATTTAATTATTACAGTTCATCAATTAACGAATGAAGGCTAGAACCAAGTCCTATTATTGAATTGAAATAGGGTGAAGTGAACGAATAGTGCATGTCTATTCCCTCCCAATAGAGCCATCATCAACGATCACCTAAAATAAACAAACAAAGCAAGAATGAGTCCGAGACTCAGCAAGTAAGTGAATAATTGAACTTACAACAATTATGAACAAGGCAACATCTTTTAAGAATAAGAACATAACATCGAATGAATATATGAACGAATGAAATGAATGGATTGTTTGAAAGGAATGGATCGCTGCGTGCTTATACCCAGATAGCTAGTGACACACCCGTCGGTATTCACCTAAGCCCGCATGTAACAAAATACGGGATCCAAGTCCCATATGAAGAATGTTTCATACGGTGTCCAAATCTGCCCACAATGGAATGGTGGGTCTTACGTGCCCATTTGGAATTGATGGGTCTTATAATCCACTCCGTGGAAGGAACATGAAAATGGATGCATGTATTGAAATATGAATTATGGAAGGCATCATGTCTACACATGGAATTAACACATAAGAAAGGAACATAAAATTTGAATATTCTCATGGATCACGAAAAGCACAATACCAACATCAAGCATCCAAAGATTCACTAATCATAAGAACATCAAAGTACTTGCCTTTTCGTGTTATGACGCGTGAGTAGGCAAAGACGGTGCCCCTAAACCCGAAGCCTCTCCGCCTACACAAGTAAGTACTCGAAATAAGAACAACATGGTACAAGACACTACCATTAACGTTCTACAATACCCTCTCGAACACCCAAGAAATAGCCATAATCCCTAATCTGAAAACAGGCAACACAACCACGGAATCGAATCTGGACAGCAGAATGCAAATAACCATAACTATTGACCTGGGACTTCAAACGAGGTGAGCCCAGTTCCTAAAGAAACTTAACGAACATATCTACAACATTCTAGTTGGCGAGATAATCCAATTCGGCCAAAATAAAATACTAACAGGCAGTTGAACTCAGAAGACAGATTCTGCCCAAACAAAACGAACAGCAGTAAAGAACATAGCATAACTTTTGATCTAAAACTCCGATTAGGGCATTCTTTGACATTCTGGAAAGGTTATGAAATTTGCTAAAACAATATAGTTGGGTAGAAACCCTGAATTTGCCTCTAACATGAACATAAATTAAAAGACAAATTAACAGATCAATCTCGTCAGAATTCTGGGCAGCATGATTGAAACTATCATAACTTTTGATTCATATGTTGGAATTAGGTGTTCTTGGCGGCTACAAAAAGCTAAAAACATTGTCTAACTATCTCTAGGAGATGTACATTTGAATTCTGTATCTAAGAACCCGAAATTAACCACGCAAGGTACTGGACAGAATAGAACGTTTACTGATAGCAAAACGATCGAACCCAAATAATCGAATTCGCAACTACTCCTCATCAAACAGCGGGGAAAACACGTCGTTACCCTTGAAGACCCATGGGAAGACGAAGATCAAGTCTCGAAGAAGATGATCCTCTCCTAGTCCCTTCTCCTTCTCTCCTTCTTCATCGGCAATCCCGCAACGATCCTCGCCTTCCTTCACAAACCGGCAGTAGTGGCGCCAAGCACCAGGAGGGAAGACGGCTTGGCGACAGCAGGGAGGGGCAGGCGTGCTACTGTAGCAAACTAGGGTTTCCCCCTCCTTCTTTTGTTTGTGGCTGGCTACCCCCCCCCCTTTCCCACCTTTGGGCCGAAATCAAGTGGGCCAAAAGCCCCGGCCCAGGTTGTCTTCCTTTTGCAGTAATCCCCCTCTAATCCTCTGTTAAATTGCTTTGTTAATTGGTCCTTCTCTCTAATTTATTTCTTCTCATTTAATTAGATTTGGAGTATTACATTCTACCCCCCCCCCCTTAAACAGAATTCGACCCCGAATTCTAACTACGCTCAACGACAAAGAATAACCATAGCAAAAAAAAACTTACTAACATTACCACGTACCTGTCGTGAATAAATTTCAGATATTGCTCGCGAGTGCAAGATTCTAATTTCTAGGTCACTTTCCTCTCGGACTTATGAGACCGCCGCACCTTGATGCAACTGATGTATTACGCCTCACCACTCGTACCGACCTGACTAGAGCCACTCAATGGACACGACCCGAATGCACGGTCTTACACGTTGGTCAACGGCTCTAACGAAGCTTCACACTCTAGATTTCTTCAGTACTCCCTCGACACTAGGTCATACAAAACATCTGTGCTCCACGCCAGGACTCAAGACGGTCCTAGTGATACGCTATCAACCAAATCTCCGCAACTTTCAGAAACAACCAATGTACCTTGGGCCAAAATTCCCTTTGATACTAAACCACACGACCTGCACAAAACAAATAGAACTCTTGTTCCTTGTATCACTCAATCTCTTCACTTTAACAATGAGCACCTCCTTTAACTAGGGACGCACAACAGAACTCATTTTAAACAACTCTTTCAAAAAAAAAAAGAATCCAACTGAAAATAAAAGATTCTCATCACAAACACGCATTACCAACTCCCCACCAAAAGAGTTAAATCCAAAAACCAAAAGATTCATCATGAAACTCTTCCACTTTCCAAGTAGACAGTTTGCCAATGAACACCACATAAGCCAAAGGCGAAATCACTCGAATGCCCAAAACAACTATTTCCTTTCTTTGTCTTAACCAAAAAGAATCACGCATACCAAGAAGAATCAACTCAATTTATAATTGACATCTGTCATAGAGACAAAGCTCAAATACAAACCAAGAGAATATTTCATTATCCGAGACCTATGTAGAGAGACTCTTCCAATCCACAATAACATACTTCGATCAACTTCTCTACCCAAGGAACTACTTTGACAAATAATTCCCAACACACCTCAATATAGATTTTTTTCACCCACAACTACATCATCTCATTCTTATAAGGATAATTGACTTGAAATTCACCACATTCTTACTCATTTACTGCATCCAAAGGATTCTATCAAAGATCAACACACTATTCAAAATTCGCTTCTGTTCATCTACCTCTACACATAATATTGGGTCTCCAAGGTCCTAGCATAAAAATGTAAAGCCCAAATTCAACCTCCAAGTCTTCTACCATGAATTTCTTGTATAATTGATAGGAAATCCTCAAATTTGCTTACTAAAATTCCACACAGCTCAATAATAACCTCAGTTATTATTATCGACATTCTTCACTAAACAAGTAACCGCCCCAAGGCGATTTATTTCACCAATCTTAGACTTCCTCTAAACCGCACCAATTCAATTCAGTTACACAACCACAATACACCCATTCGCAATACTCTGACTGATTGACCAAGATTCAAACATACTCAATCACTAACGTCAATAAATAAATAAATACTTGACCAAGTTATCCTTAGAGATAATCTAACCCCCATAGGGTTACTCACTGAGGCCGAATCATACTTGACAATATCTCAACAATTCGTACTATCTCATTAATTAGCACAACGCTTAGGTTTCTCCACACCGCTACTCTCATTAAACTTCACCATCATAACTCTTTTACACAATATTACTAAGTATCCAATTGCGATACTCTAATACATTTATCAAGAGTCCATACTTTCGATAATCCCAACATGGGCAAAGGTTATAGGACCATAATTCGCCATAGGTTCCACTAGTTGTAACACTAATCAATTTTATTTCATCGACAAACATTCCTTTTAAATAGAACTCCCTCCAGGTGTTATAGGTCAAAACCAATTCACTGCCTTTCAGACTTCAAATAGGTTGGTTCCTAAAATCTCACCACTACCAAATATTTGTCCACCAACAACCAGTCGCTATATTACACTTTATAAGACTTGGCAACACAAGTTGGTTAATTCCTTTCTCAAAAGGAAGAAACAAACCAAAAACAGGTTCCAACGCACAAGAAAACGTTGCTCCTCGGAGTGAGCACGAGACCAAGAAGAACAGTCAAATAGCAATGATCTCGGAAAGTAAAATACGAGTCCACAGTTAAGGGCACATGTCTCACAAGAAGGAATATCAAACCTCCATAAATCATGATAAAACATTGCTATTGAAATTGAAGAAACTCTTAAGCTGTAACAACAGAAAAGTTGCAAATTATAATTCTTAACTCCAACCACAAATACTTATGGTACAGATTTTCCGTTAACAAAGAAAGCAGTTTCCTTTGATTACATCGTTGCTTGCCATCCCAGACAAGAAGTGCCTTTTAAACCAATTCACATTAATCACTTAAGAACCAAATAGAACTTCCCAAAAGACCACGAATGCGAAACTCCAAATATTTCTTTTAATCAATATTTCGAAAGGCAGTTAACTTACTTTCTCTCTAGAAGAATCATCACCACTCCAACAAGTCAGAAGCTCTTGTGGACTATCTTACTAACATCCGGGATAATTCACTCTTAACAAGATTTGTTATCACCAACTCTTCCTTTATAAAGCCCCAAAGGCTTACCAAAAGGTACATACTACTTTACCATCTCATCCTCGATTGAGAGTATACCAAATTCTTACAACCTGTAATACTCCAAATTTATTTAAGTGAGAAGAAATAATTTAGGGAGAAGAACCAATTAGAAAATAGATTTAACAGAAGTTTAGAGGGGGGTGTAATACTCCGAAACGTGTTAGAGAGGAAAAAAATAGTTAAAAGGATTTTTCTGAAATTTCTTCAAAACCTGGGCCATGGGCTTTTGGCCCACAGCACCAAGTTCCAAAAGGGTGGAAACCCTAATTTTTGCTACAGTACCAACCTGTGCTACAGTAGCCGCCACCGTGCTGCAGTAGACGCGGTGCTACAGTACATCGCCAGCTGCTGCTCCTCCTCTCCTAAGCGCCATCCTCCCACTGCCGGCGAAGAACGCTCGGGTTGCTGCCGGCCAAGGAAGAAGGGAAGAGAAATGAAGAGGAAGAAGGAGAGAAGGGAGAAGAGAGGGAAGGGGAGAGAATGCGGGCTCAGTACGTGTTCTTCAAGGGTACCTTCTTTTCCCCTTTGATTAGATGCGAAATCGAATAGTTTATCAATGTCGGTATTATGGTCTGCTCAGGACAGATTGCGTTAGACAGACGTTTTGACATAGTTAAGTGCGGATTCAGTTCTGGACGTCTCCTATAGTATTTTAGAGGACGTCTCCATCTTTCCGTGAAGGGCTAGAACACATAATTTGGACCCCTGTAGCATAAGTTATGATTTTATTAGTGGGACTGTTCTGCAGAATCGTTGGTGATCTGACAGGTTTTAGTAATCTGGTTGAAACGATTAGTTACAGGGGAAATCAGAGAAACTCAGTATAATCAAATTTGTAGATCAATGTCTTAGCTTTTCAGAAAGATCAATAACTCAAGATTTTGATACACGTACTGAAAGTTATGATAATTTTAGTGTACTGTCCAGAGAACCCGACGTGATAATTGATGTTCTGTAGATTGGCTTGGTAGGGGCAGTAGATGGAAGAATCAGAAGAGCTCCCCAAATAAGTTTATTTAGGTAATTTAATTACCTTTCCAGAAAGTCTAAGAAAACCTTAATTGGACTTCTTTAGAAATAGATATGAATTTTAGAAGTTGACTGTCCACCGAGGGGACAGATCGACGTGTAGGATTTGGGGTTGGGATCGAGTTAGACGCTCTTACAAGTTAGTGATTGTTGTTGTATATTTTGGTTTGGTCCGCTACTGCCATCTTAGTGTGTGTTATAATAATTACTCAGGTGGTGGATGGGTCCCGGGGGCGGCATCTTCGGCGCGTCCCTTACTCTCTCGCGGTTAAGGCAAGTATAATGATGGTTATAATATTTATGGTTGAATGGCAATGCTGGGTATATGTTATGAGAAATTGTGTGCTTGTGAGATGTGATGATGGCATAGCCACTATTGTGCATTATTGCTAGAGATATGAGTTATGTGTTAAATTTGGTTGTTCATTAGTTGTGATGACTTTGTTTATTAGCGTGTAGTATGAAAAGGTTTTTTTTTATATGCAATAATGTTGCGGATGCATGTTTGTTAATTTGATAAATTCATACCTATGCATCATGTTGCTTATTGAAGACTTGGTCATGTGGTGACCAAGCAACTCTTGAGGTCCCGTCATGTTAATGACGGGCTAAAAGGCCCCATGCTTGAAGAGCATGGGCTTAGGTCCCCATACGTGGGTATGGGCAATGGTCCCATGCATCAGATGGTATAGGCATGGGTGTGCATCGACGGATGCACACTTTGCATTACCGGTAAAATGCAAAAGGGAAAGAGAAGGAAGAGGATTATCTTTTGAGCATATTGCATAGCATGCGTGTGTATGATGGTTGATATATGGATTTGAGAGGTTTAACAGCTGATTTGCATGTTTGTACATTGGGATGCCATTTATTATATTTGCTGAGTCTTTAGGGCTCACTTCTTGTGTTTGTTGCTTTTTTTTAGGTACCACTTGCAAGAACGGCATGCATGGGAGGGAGTAGGATTGCTAAGGATGCACTCATTACCACACATTCTTTTAAAGATGATTACCATTTAGTTCATACCTTAATAATAAGTAAACTGCTTAAGGATTAATCTTGGCTATGCTTGAATGCATTGGTTTATTTGTAATAAAGAGAGCGGTAAATTTTGTTTATGCTTGCTTATAATTTAGCTGAGATGACTGTTTATGAACGCTTTGATGAACTTTGGATGTGGAGAAATTGCTATTAATATATGCATCTGTTGGAACCTCCGGTATACTTAGTTATACAAAGGAGGTTCTGCCGAATTTTTTTTGTAAGATGTTTTAGTTTGAAAATGTTTAGATTTACTTAATTTAGTAGCATTCTAGGCCTTTGTTTGGCTGGGGTGTTACACAACCTCACTACACAACCACTTTATTTTAGAGGGAACCCATTGCACCATTTAAAAGGTTATACAAAAAAAAAAAACCCTTTCGTCGTAAACATGCTGTCGTCCGACTATTTCACAACCATGTCAGCATAAGCCATCTATTAAATCACATGAGTTCAACCTTTATTGATGCTCAACACCACACGTCAACACACAACGGTTGTACTCCAACCCTTGTTGCTATCAACCGGCCTTATCATGAAATCTATATGCTACCTACTTTCCTTGCCAAATCACATGAACAATTACAACCAACTATTCACATCGTTCTTTACAAAAGAGCTATCCAGAACTCTTCCCATAATATTCTACATCCACTAGTTTCTATCCCTTCAATCTTTTGTAGGCAAATCCAACATTTAATCATAGTAAGAAACATGTAGTCCTACTAACTATATAGGTTCATCACGTATTTATAGAAAAGATAATTCCCTATTTAATATCCACTAAAGCAAAAATCCAACGTCTCCTCAACTTTCCTTTTGCACACAGTTAATTTCTTCCATTAAGACCAAATAATCCAACAAGATTAGCAGATTAAACAATTTTAGTGGTCAAACCAGTTCGTCAAATTTCCACACTTCTTAATAACTCCTTTAACTTCAATTAGGTATAGCCATACCCTTAATCACAGCTCATCAAGAACTAATACAAGACACTTTCAAATTAATCAACTTTCCTTCCAGGGATCCTAGTTAAGATCGATCATACACACACTGCAGACCCAACCTGATAATCCATATCATATCCATTAATTTCTTTGATTATAACCTCTCACTTGACCAAGATAAAACATCGCTAAAGGATTTAACATCTTCTTTCATAAAAGAGAACCATTAATCTTCAACACTCAAAATACCCAAGAGAGATACATTGAGTCAAAACCTCCACGTACTAAAGGACTTGCAAAAGGAAGCTTTCATTAACCAAAAACATCACGCGAATAAGCGGGTCATGGTTTTCCAATGGGAAAGATAAAACTCCATTATAAAGGTCAAACTTGACAATCAACCAAGTTCACCAGCCGCAAGAGTAACTCATCGGTTGGGAAAACATTGATTGCTTTATAGGGCAACTTAAACCAATGGGAACACAGCAACATTTCTCAAAGAATCCCATCAACTGGAATGGACTACTAATCCAAGAGAAGTTCATCAGCCACAACTAGACAAGAGTTGACCAATTTCAAATTTCAAGGAAGATTACAACTCTCCTCACTATCAACACATGTACTAGGATATCTGAGGTAACCATTTCCCTATTCTCATACCGCGAACGGTGGTGTAACCTGGTACAGCCCAGGGCCACAACCACGACCTCAACCTCTCAACATGGGTTATCCCCACACATAATAGTCATATAATAAATTAATGAGCAATCAACAATATAATATAGCGGAAACGTAAATGCAATGCTTTGCCCACTCCCATCCTACTGTGCACTAGTGTGTCAAATTTTCAAGTTGATTAACCATTAGCAAATTTTAATTAATCCATTCACCATGGACCTACAACCGGCTCTGATACCAACTGTAACACCCTGGCTATTCAGAAGCCAAGTTGTCACCTAAATCATCTAACATACAACCATAATGCGGAAGAATTTGAATAATATCAACAAATGACATAAACAGATCACTATTTAATAGAACTATGTCATGACAATAGTCTGAATTCAAGCAAGTATAATGAAAGGTGATCGATGATCACAAGCAATACATAATCAATCATAACATAGAGAGGTTATCAACCACATCTAAATTTAATTATTACAGTTCATCAATTAACGAATGAAGGCTAGAACCAAGTCCTATTATTGAATTGAAATAGGGTGAAGTGAACGAATAGTGCATGTCTATTCCCTCCTAATAGAGCCATCATCAACGATCACCTAAAATAAACAAACAAAGCAAGAATGAATCCGAGACTCAGCAAGTAAGTGAATAATTGAACTTACAACAATTATGAACAAGGCAACATCTTTTAAGAATAAGAACATAACATCGAATGAATATATGAACGAATGAAATGAATGGATTGATTGAAAGGAATGGACTGCACACGTGCTTATACCGGTATAGCTAGTGACACACCCGTCGGTGTTCACCTATGCCCGCATGTAACAAAATACAGGGATCCAAGTCCCATATGAAGAATGTTTCATACGAGTGTCCAAATCTGCCCACAATGGAATGGTGGGTCTTACGTGCCCATAGTGGAATTGATGGGTCTTATAATCCACTCCCGTGGAAGGAACATGAAAATAGATGCATGTATTGAAATATGAATTATGGAAGGCATCATGTCTACACATGGAATTAACACATAAGAAAGGAACATAAACTTTGAATATTCTCATGGATCACAAAAAAGCACAATACCAACATCAAGCATCCAGCATTCACTAATCATAAGAACATCAAAGAACTTGCCTTTCATGTTGCGATGCGTGAGTAAGCAAAGACGGTGCCCCTAAACCCGAAGCCTCTCCGCCTACACAAGTAAGTATTCGAAATAAGAACAACATGGTACAAGATACTACCATTAACATTCTACAATACCCTCCCGAACACCCAAGAAATAGCCATAATCCCTAATCTGAAAACAGGCAACACAACCACGGAATCGAATCTGGACAGCAGAACGCAAATAACCATAACTATTGACCTGGGACTAGAAACGAGGTGAGCCTAGTCCCTAAAGAAACTTAATGAACATATCTACAACATTCTAGTTGGCGAGATAATCCAATTCGGCCAAAATAAAATGCTAACAGGCAGTTGAACTCAGAAGACAGATTCTGCCCAAACGAAACGAACAGCAGTAAAGAACATAGTATAACTTTTGATCTAAAACTCCGATTAGGGCGTTCTTTAACATTCTGGAAAGGTTATAAAATTTTCTAAAACAATCTAGTTGGGTAGAAACCCTGAATTTGCCTCTAACATGAACATAAATTAAAAGACAAATTAACAGATCAATCTTGTCAAAATTCTGGGCAGCATGATTGAAACTATCATAACTTTTGATTCGTATGTCGGAATTAGGTGTTCTTGGTGGCCACAGAAAGCTAAAAACATTGTCTAACTATCTCTAGGAGACGTACATTTGAATTCTATATCTAAGAACCCGAAATTGACCACGCAAGATACTGGACAGAATCGTACGTTTACTGATAGCAAAACGATCGAACCCAAATAATTGAATTCGCAACTACTCCTCATCAAACAGTGGGGAAAACACGTCGTTACCCTTGAAGACCCATGGGAAGACGAAGATCAAGTCTCGAAGAAGATGATCCTCTCCTAGTCCCTTCTCCTTCTCTCCTTCTTGATCGGCAATCCCGCAACGATCCTCGCCTTCCTTCACAAACCGGCAGCAGTGGCGCCAAGCACCAGGAGGGAAGACGGCCTGGGGATAGCAGGGAGGGGCGGACATGCTACAGTAACGGTAGCGGTACTGTAGCACTGTGGTACTGTAGCAAACTAGGGTTTCCCCCTCTAATCCTCTGTTAAATTGCTTTGTTAATTGGTCATTCTCTCTAATTTATTTCTTCTCATTTAATTAGATTTGGAGTATTACAAATCGGTTGGATTATGCTTAATCCTAGGACCGAAAAAAAACCCAACCAATACCCTCTTAATCCTATCAACTACTGTCAATTTGATGTTCGGCATCCAGAACTTTCATCTGTTCTGACTATCAGATACACTACACGTATAAATGGTTGGTTGCCGTGATTGGTTATATCCAAAGTTAGCAAAACTGGGGCTTTTATATTTGCTAGGCCACAGTTCATATTCCTCCAATGGGTCCTCTTGCTACCACGAAAACAAGTGAATTTGCAATTACTATTTCTGCTAACAGATCAAGGTTTCCAGATCAAATGTGCAACTAATATAGGAGAATGATCAAATTATTACTATGTGTTAGTGTGCTGTGAACTAGAAGCTCAGTGGGAAATAGTGTTTGTGTCGGACCCGAATTCCGAGAGTCCAAATCCTCTGTGAAAGACACTATGCTATTCCCTGGATCAGTAGATAGCACTCACAGATACATCACTGAATCAATTCATACATGGCGTAGATTAAATCATACCATTCATTAATCAACACATCAGAGTTTACATAGACCGCATCGGGTCGGGTTTTACAATAAGGGCCGAACAGGCCAAGATTACATTACAAAAGCGGAAGCGACAATGGAAGCAGAAGGGTGAGAGCACATCTCTCCACAGGCAAGTGACTGGGGAAACCCGTGTGCGTCCGATATTACCCAAGGACTAAGATAATATAGGATGCACGTAAGTACCAACGGAATCAACTAGGCTGAGGCGAGACTAGAACGGCTAAAGGCTAAACTACGCTTCATCATCATCTCCTGGGCCTCCAGCTTCTGGATCCTCGTAGTATGCATAGTCTTCAGGATTTCCTGCTTTTGAGGATTTTGAGGGAAAGAGCGAGAATGAGCACAACTTTCATGCTCGCGAGCCAATACACAATGCAATAATATACATGCAAGGCTTAACAAGGATGGCTCAGGTTCTTTTATTAGCTTAAAGCAATGGTTTGAATTATCATAATTACAAATTCCTATCACTTAGCATTTTAACCAAATTGCATTTTATTAAAGAGAGTAATTGTGCAATATTTATTTCAATAGAGGTTCCCTCTGTCGGAAACTCTACCTATGCTTCATTTGATTGGAGCTTCCTCCAATTATTACTACCGCTGAGCTCGAAGGCTCAAGTAAAATCCAAACTCAGGGCTAAGTGAGCCCACCACATTTTTCATACCACCTACAAAAGTTTTTGAAATAGAACTAACTCAAGTAAAGTTCCCATGTCCGCCTTTAACCATAATCATGGCTGTTTAGATAGTTTATTACTCTGTAGAGATTGTACACTTTACCCACAAGAGATAATCGTCTTGATATGTACACACGCTTCCTTAGACATGTGAATCAAGGGGAGATCATCTCAAGGCTTTTACAATGCATCCAACAGTATTAGTTACACCCACTAAGGTTTTGTCTTCGAAGGGTTACGTCCATTTGGATCTATTAACACTTACCTAGACCCCCTCTTACTCCCTCTTAACGACTTACGGCGTGCACCCCGACCCCCTTCGCCACAAAGGCTCATGGCGTCACAGGACATCTACCTGGTGCAACTCGTACTGATGGATGCAAATTATTTAGCCAGGTTGTACTTTACAGACTTGTGGTTGTACTTGTTTTACACAGAAGGTCATGACAAGTTTAAGTCCTTAGGGTTATCTGGGCGGTTCATTCCACATACTAGTATTCCTTGGGTTGCATTAGCACCCACCAACGTACCAGTATTCCTTGGGCTACATTAGTACCCACCATCACATTATCCATCCTACCATCCGCCTAGATGGGTAAAAGCAGGTTATTAGGGTTTTGAGAAGTAAAACCAAATTATCTCATTCATCTCAGTCATTTTCACGCAATGACTGCCTAAAACCATTTTCATATTTGAAGAGATGATGATTGGGGTATTTAATACCTCTGTACTTAAGCAAGACTAGCATGTCGCTTAAGTACAACTTATACTAGTAATTACCATATAGTACTAGGGTGACATGGAATAATGGATTCAAATATCAATGGATGGCATATTAATTAATTAATCATCAAATGGGTATTTAACTACCTTAAGCTTTAACATACATTTGATTAAAGAATAAAAACAAGCAATTTTGGTATTTTAACTGAATATAATTTGCATAAAATGTAGGCTCAATATGATCAAGGTATTGACTCGCCTTGGATATAGGTAAGAGGATTTTGATATTCTTGTGCTTGATCAACTGGGAGATCCTCCACGTCTTCGAACCCTAATCGGACGTAGGTACCGGAAAAAGGCACAACAAACAACCAAAACAAATAAATACACACGAATAAACAACTGAACTCCAAATTAAACAAGACCTATTCCATTAGCAAGATCTTGAATTTACAAATTTTTAGAAATAAATTTCATAATTTTTGGAGTTACGACGAGGGAGAACGGAGCTTCCGAAGTTTGGGTTTGAAATTAAATCAAGGAAATAAGGAAGGGAGAGAGAAAGTCAGTGCACCGCACAATGTGGACCGGGTTTATGCGTTGTGGTTCGTGGGTGTTTACTGTTGCTGAGCCCACTTGCCAAAGGAGGAGAGAGGGATATGAGCTTATGACGGGTGGGGCCTTGAGCCAAAACAAATCAGTCCTCAATCTTGTGCTTCCTTCGGCCAAAATGGAAAGGGGAGCAAAGGGGGAATGCGGCGGCTTGGACCAGTGGCGAGGCCGGCAGGCGGCGACGCAAAGCGGCGGGTGAGTGGGCAAAATAAGGTCTCGCGAGGGTGGGGGCCCTACTGGAGGTGGCGGTGGCGCCAGAGAGGGGCGAGAGCGACGGCGCCGAAGCAAGGAGGCGACGGTGGCTCCATGGGCGCAGGGGCTAGAAACGGCGGAGCTAGCACGCGCACAGGCTACGTGTGGCTGCGAGGAGGACACCGAGCTGGGTAGGGAGGCTAGAGGCGGTTCGAGGTAGCCTGGCGACGGCAGCTGGGAGCAGAGGAGGAGGAGCTACAGTGGTGGGAGCTCTTGGCGGCGACGAGGACGAATGGTGGTGCGGGACGGGCTCCTCGGTGCCGGGGGCATGCGGTGATGGGGTCGCCCGAGGCGGAGGTGCTCTAGAGCGACGATGGAACGGTGAGGCGCCGTGGCCATCAAATAGGGGCAAGGCTCCGGTTCCACCCGATGAAGAAGCAAATGGAGGGGGAGAAGAACAAGGATGGTGGTCGGGGCTCCTTTCATAGGCGATGGTGGGAGGAGCCATTGGAGGGGGGGCTCAAGCGTGCGCGTGGGTGATGATGGCATCTTGGCTGAGGGGACAAGGCAAGGGCGAGGCGACACAAAGGGTGCAGCGAGGGTTGGTGGCGGCGCCAGAGAGGTGGCATGGGAGCTTGAGGGAGCTGGTGGTGGCAAGCGGCCTCATGGGTGGCAGAAGGAGCCGGTGGCAGTGCCGTACACGCAAGGGGGAGAGAGAGAGAGCACTCGGTGGCTGCCTTGACTGAAGAAAGAAGAAAACCGAGCGAAGGAGTCGGGCCAGAGAAGAAAGCCGGAGGAAAGAAAAGAAGGCCGGGGCGTGGGCCGGGGAGGAAAAAGGGGCCAAGTGGGCCAAGGCCAAGAAGAAAGGGGAAATGGGCCAAGGGGTTGGGCTGGCCCAAAAGGAAGGCTGGGCTGAGCCCAAAAAAAAGAGAAAGGGCCAAAAGTGAAAGGGGGCCCAAAATCCTGAAAAGAGAAATTCAAATTCAAATTTGAATTCCGAAGTTGCGAAAAGGTTTGGAACACAAACCCGAGCTAGATAGAAGCTAGAAGTTTTTAGAACATAAGTTAATTTGAAGTACATTTTGAAAACCAAGAACCAAAAGTAATTACTATTCCTGTTTCCTAAAATAGGATGTTACAGTTTGTCTCCTATTTGCTGGTTACGATAGCCAGGAATTTATGATTATCGAAGTTCCAGTTTTTGCTACTTCTAAGGGTTAGTTTAAGCCTCTAGCTTCCACAATCGAACTTGTGTCCGAGACAAGGTAGTTAAGTCACTGTGTTGTATTAGAGCACGGATGAAGGAAAGTGACATTGTCGACCGGTTCATTCCAGTAGTAAAGGTAAGAGATTTATTAGTAGTGAAATTTTCTATTAATTTTATTCTCTAAACAAAGGCAAAACTTTGCCAATAGTACTATATCGATTTTATGTGGGTGCTTTATTTGACTTCAATATTATAGTTCTTGATATATATATATATATATATATATATATATATATATATATATATATATATATATATATATATATGTGTGTGTGTGTGTGTGTGTGTGTGTGTGTGTGTGTGTGTGCATGATATTTGTACTTATGCTTTCCTTGATTGCATCTCAGATCATATTATTTTCTATAGGCCAATAATATACAATTGTTCACTACAGATACTACCGTGAACAGATGAATATAGCAGTATAATTTAATTTTCTTTGTTTTGTTCCTTTTAGCATCACCAGTCATGAATATTTAATTGTATTTTTGCAGATTATTTCCTACAGGTATGCTTATGTCCATTCAGTTAACCACTCTTTATTCTTTTCAAAGGTTAGCAGCTTGGGCGAGTGGGTCTTCTCCATATAACTTATCCAAGTGCCCCTGATCAATTGAAAGGATAATTAAGGACCATTTACGTACAATTATGCCAAGATGACATGCCTATGATCAGAAGGGTAGCAACATCGAATCTTATGAAGTTTGAAGCCACAGTTGAACAGAACCATTTGAAGACAAAAATCATGTCCATATTTGATGATTTAACACAAGATGGTACTTTCTTATACATATTTGACATATTATTGTGTTATTTCATGCTTCTTTTGCATTGGTAATGGAATAGTTGTTGCCTGTCCATGCACTAACTATTCAAAAAGGGAAACAAAAAAATATATAGTACCATCTAATTTTGCTATCAAACAGTTTCTTTGTTGCTTCAGTTAGTTCTTCTGTAACTATGTAATATCTTCCATAATATGTTGTTGAAATGATTCTACAATTGTTAGTTTGAATTTTCAATTGGTTTTGTGTAACATGACCACTTAAAGTGATCACTACCAATGACCTCCTCTCCTCCAGCGTTTGCTGCACCACGTGACGCTATCACAGGCCTGGAGGTGGTTAGTTCTGACCAGTGAAAAAAGTGGCCTTTTGTGCTTCATCGTCGCCAGTTTCATGTTTGGCTTTGCTATGCAATAACTACAGCCAAAACCATCCACTGTCGTGTATACAGAAATACATACACCCTTCAGATCCAGCAAATCACCAAAGGATCAGTCCGATGGATCAACAACTGTTTAGGTTAGTCGTAGCTGTAATGATTTGATTTTAGATATTTTATTTTCTCTGCTTTTCTTATTTACCATCATCTATAGATTTCCTTTTCCATGCCCTTTATAACTATGGGATAGAATTTGTTCAAGTCAGCAGCTACTATATCATCATATACCCTCTATCCATAGAGATGCGCTACATGTCATGCACCTTCGTTTCAATCAGGTGGTATCCTGATGATCTTTCTATAGCCTATGAACTTCACTGCTATAATTTTTTTTGTTACTATGTTATCATCTTAGATAGTTTTCTCTGTTCGCTGCCGCTGGTTCTATGCACTGATTATGTTATTTCCTGATATATTATTTACAAGATGCTCATCCTCAAACAACACCACCCTCAGTGATGAAGCAACCTGTTTTACCTATAGTTTCACCGAGGCATTGAATTCTATTCCTATCCTACATGATTGTTTTTTTATTTCTACATAAAATTTTTAGTTCTTTCATTTACAACATAAAAGGTGGCTCTCCGACATCAATTATATGAAGAAACTTATTTATTGGTCAGGGCACTGGGAAAGAACCTGCTGATACCCAAGTCATAGTTAGCTATTATAACTCAAGAACTATAGCTGTAGTTTCATTATGCTCTTTTGTCCACGTTTCTCACTAGGTTATGTTTTTTGGTGTTTCTGCTTCCTCTTTCAAAATTATCTAGCTTGCAGGTTAATTACACAGACAGAAGAAATTGCTAATGATTTCAAATCTGCAGAAGCAGTTACAGAGGTTGCTGGCATTCCACAATCTGTTGGGACCAAAAGGTTTGATATGCTAACCTTTGCTGTTATGACTGTGGAACTCTTGATTCATATTAGTGCACTTGCTATTGTTTATTTACTTGGTGCTGACATTAGACTTTAATTTAGCCTGCAAATCTACATCTCCAACTGATCAACCCACACTGTCCTCAGCAACTGGAAAGAAGGCTCTGCCCTAGCCACAGGAATGATGCAGGAGGTATACTGATCATAGCCTGCTAGCGATCTTGTAGCCCTCATCCATTGTTACATCAGTTACTGCAGCTAATATATGTTTCATACCATTTCCATATAGGTTCCTTTAGATCTCTATGTTAATCCTGGTGCCTTCTATGGTAGACCTTTTATTGCTATGTTTATACTATATACTTCTGTTGTCTTCCTATTCTTATTAGTACCTGCAAAGCCAGCTATCTACTGCTTATCCACGTCGAACACCTTTCTGATTGCATCGTTCCTTGCCTGTGATCTTGCTGCTTCAGGTTATTCCTAGCATGCGAGGCCTTTTGTTACTGCCTATATAATATACTGCATAGATTCAAATCCTTTATCCCCAACTAGGGACACTTTATTTTGATGTCCATATAATATCAAGTATATATCTTTCTTCTGGAATTCTTAGCTTGGTATGTTATCACTTCTAGATGACACTTACTCTCCTGTGAATGGATTTACTACCTCTGTTAACCTAATGAACGTCGCACAGTCAACTACTAACCTAGCTTTTTCTTTGCCCATTGTGTCTGTTCATGTAGTGATGTCTACTAAGGCAGCCATCCCTGCTCTCCTATCGGACCTCTGAAATATATGCCATGGTTTCGTTACGACGTTTGCTGAATGCACTAATGTCTCTATCGACATCTGAACACAGAGACTGAACAATAGCACTACCTGCTCAACAAAACACGAATTCAGTCCCGCTTCGAGCACCAGCGGCCGCGCCAATTGCCGTGGGTTTCATTCTAGTTGATAAAATCATTCTAGGAAATATATGCCAACAAACCGGCCGATTACGGATAAGCAAGGGAAGAGTTTGTTTTCATTGAACCAATTCTAGGCTTTCTAGCTGTGTTCACGTGCTCAGACATAGCTTATTCTTTGCTGTTTTCGGTGTTCTAATTTAATTGCTCAATTAAGTAAGACATTCATGTCTTGAAATTTCTCAATTCTGATAGACTATATATATACATGTACCTTTGGAATTTTAAGATGTATTTTTTTTTGTAAGGATACATGTTTTAGAAAACTAAATTGAAGTTATTTTATCTTATCGGTGAAATAGTACTTGAGATATTTTTGTTAAACAACTTGAGGGAATATTCTGGTTAGTAGGCTTGAAAGGCCTAATATTTTGGATAGTAGGCTTGAAAGGCGTAACTTTAGTGCTATTATTTGTTCTCTGATCGATGTTATCAACCTGTGGTTGTAGTGCATCTATTCCTTTAGTTTTGACCAGGGAAAATGTTTTCGACGAAATTTAGCCGGTTATTGCCGATTTTCGGTATTACCGGTGGGTACCGGTAAAAAACAGTGCCAGCCAAAATATATCTGCCCAATTTGAAATCCCCGGCCCAGCCCAACCGAGCAATGTCTTCCTCATCCTATCCCCTCTCTCGCTCAGTCGCTCTGCCTTCACCCCGAACCTCATCTCGCGCTGCGGCGAATTCGACGGTGCCTGCTTCGGAGTTCGTACTGAGCGGAGCTGCTCTCCTGCTGAGGCAAGGTCTCAAGGACGCAAGGCGAGGTCCATCCACCTACGCGTTTTCCACGGCTGTGAGGTTTCTCCGGGCGTGATGACCTCCGTCGGCAGTGGCGGCTCCGGCAGTGGGCCAGCGGCTCAGTCAGCGTCGCCTACACTCCGTGAGGTGAGCTCCTGCGTCCCGAGTTCCCGACTCCCCAGTCCCACCTCCTCCTCTCCCTCTCCTCTCCCTATCTCTCATCTTCTTGATCTCTTTTCCACGGCTGTTTGTCCTGTAAGGAATTTTAAAGTTAAGGATTTTGAGTTGGATTTCTACTGAATCGAGGAGATTAAGGATTTTGAGTTGGATTTCTACTGAATCGAGGAGATTTTTTGGGTGCTATTCAGTTTCAATTGGTATGACCATTCAGGATTGGTCACCATGAGCCTGAAACAGCCAGCTATTTCTGAAGCCTCCTTGGTGAGTTCTGTAAAGAACATTTGATCACCAGACATTCAGACCTACAAATACTTCGCAGCTATACCAAACGTAAATGTAAATGTATTCGAAAACATGGAATTTCAAACTGGGATTCGAAAATTTCGGCCGAAAAAAATTCCGAAATACCCAGTTACCGCTGGTAACCGGGCCTATCAATTTTTTGGCGTCTGGTAGCGTTTTCCCTGGTTCTGACTTCATCTATTAACAAGGAGATATCCGTATTTTTTTAGGGGTCTATTTAACAATTGAACGGTTGTTTAGTCAAATTTATCGAGCGAGGCATGTTCATATAAGTTAGTTATAATTAATGTTGTAATCAATCGCCTCAGCTCCAAGCCATGAGAACGCTTGTGATATTGTTATTTTTCCTAAATATTTTGTAGTTTTCTTGCTATGTAGCAACAAGGTGATTTAATTGTATGTAATCGATTTATGTGTAATTATGACTTTTTGTGTGTGACTTTGACGTCATGTCTTCACCCTCCGTTATAAAAAAACTGAATCCGCCGCTCCATTGTACTTTCTCTTACTGCAAATATAAGCTATTTTAGGTTCAGAATTAACCTATTTAACAGCTGAAGGAAAGCGCGGTCTCTCGCCCTCGCCACGTCGTCCAAAAAACACCGGACATCTGATCGCCTTCGCCTTCACTCACGGCCGCCCGATTTGGTCCGATGCGCGCCGTGGGAAGGAAAGGAGGCTGGCGCCCCACATCGCTCCACAGCGCTGCGTCATAAACCTTCTTCCCTTCGACTCGCCCTCACGCTCTCTCGCGGCGTCTCGCCCTCGATCTACCTCAGGTGTCTTCCTCGGCGTCTCGTCCCTAGCTCTCTCACGCCCGTGGCCGTCTCTCTCCTTCTCGCAGCCTCGCAAGGTCTTCCTCCTCCTCCATTGCCTCTTCGCCTCCTCTCTTCCGCAGTCGCGCTTCTCGCTTCTTCCCCATCTCCTTTTCTCGCCCACTTCGCCGCCGCCCTTGCGCGCAGCCTCTCCTCTCTCCAACGCCTCCTGCCACTGCTTGCCCGCCTCCTGCCGTCGCGATCTCTCCGCCTCCTCTCCCGAGCCCTCTCTCCCTAGATCCCTCTCCCAGATCTCCTCTCCAACGCCTCCTCTCGCCCGCCGCCCTTGCAGATCCTCTCCCTCCTCTCTCCCGAGCCCTCTCTCCCCAAATCCCCAACTTGCGTCCCTTCTCCCCAGATCCCCTCTCCAACGCCTCCTCACGCCGCCGCCGCCGCTGCCATGATCCTCTCTGCCTCCTCTCTCACAAGCTCCTCACGGTCCTCGCCTTTGGCCTCCTCTCTCCCATCTGCCTCCAGCCGCCTCGCCTCCGCTCTGCTCTCCGCCTGGTCCCGACCTCTCTTCCTCCTCCTCCTCCCCCCTTGCGCTTGCTTTGGTCCTTCCTCTCCTGCCCTTCTGGTCTCCTCCCGATCGCCGCCTCGAGCCTACCTCGCTCTCCTCTTTTGCCGCTCTCACTTGTGCCGGCGTCCCTTCCATCCCTAGTCTCCTCCTCGCGGCTGCTCCTCTCCTCTTCCTCCTCTGCCTCTCCTCCCACGTCGCGTCGTCCTCCGCCCTCCTCGCTTCATTGCTGGAACTCGGTAGTAGGTGGTGGGGGCACGGAGGTCATCTAAGGACGCCATCGCCCTGTTGCGGACTCATCACCGTTGGTGGCAGAGGTCTTTGGAATAATTTGTAAGATGCACTTTCAATCCATTTTTGAAGTTTTTCGTTGAATCTTAATGTTACTACATGCATTGTGGAATCCCTAGATGCTAAAGAACCCAAATTAGGGATGAACTTGTGGCTGATTGACATATTTGAAAAAATCCAGGAGTTTTTCGGTGAATCTGATTGTTACTATATGCAATGTGGCAAACAAGCTGGAGTGGTATTGTTACTATATGAAATGTGGCAAACATGCTTTATTCTCCTTTTAATTACGAGATCGGTCCAAGAACTTTCAGTGTATCATAATTAGTTGTCAGTTGTTTTTCTGATTAGCACAAACATGGTTGCAACTTGCTGCAACTTGCACCTTAATTGTCAGCTGTTTTTCTGGCTAGCCCAAATAGGGTTGCACCTGAAAATTGTGTTGGGAAGATGTGTACTCCATCTACTAAGATTTGTAGATCACTTGAGTTTGTCAGTTCTACAATTCTACCGATTTGTTAGACCTGTGTGCTCTGTTGGTCAACTGAAAAAATTATTTCCCTTCTCAAAATATGCTCGATGCTTTGCAAAAAAAAAGGCTCATTGTACTCTTTGTCGAGTAGTTAATCAAGGTGAATGCATTCCTATTTCTCCTACCATTAGTATTCCATCATAGTGAATTAGTGATTTTGTTATGCATATTTCTTAGTGCTTAGCCATCAACAGATGACACATGTTCCCATTATTCTTCCTTTTTAGATTTGTGTATTGCCGTTCTACAATTCTACCAGTTAGTTACACATAGGCTATAATGAGCTGGGCGACAACAAATGGTGGTTTTATTTGTTTCATAACAATCTAGATTTTCTGTCAAATAGCTGTATGGGGATTGTTTACCCATAACTGTCGATCACTTGGTCTCAAGATGTATTTGTCTATCATTTTTTCCCCTTTAGGTACCATCAGCAAGAATTGTTGATAGATAAAATCCAGGTTGATTGCCATGCTAATTCTACCTGTGTGTTCTGAATTTGTTAATAAAAAATAAGAGTCACGATCTTTTGAACGTGTCTGTTCGCCATCATATAAGCATCGTTGTTTCTATAGCTTATCTTGCCATCTCTGTAGCATCTTTGTTTTACTCACTAGTTCTATTTTTTCTTTGCTTCTTGCAGAGTTATAGCAGTAGAAAGAAATGCAACAAATCCATAGGTCTTGGAAGTATCAACAGGTCAGAATGCCAAGAGTTTCTTGTGGTTGAAATCAAATTTTAGTTTGTTGATGATCACAGATATAGTTGAATCGTTATTGAACTGAATGTCAGACTGAACAAGTGTGGTGTCGTCAGTCCACGCTTTCATGTTGGAGTTAATGAAATTGAGTCCTTAACTGCAAGCCTGCTTCCCTCACGTTAGGTTAGTTCATGAAAATGTACTAACACCTTATGTGGAAATACCGCTTAGCTTAATGTGGCTCACTCTTTTGGCTTTGTTTCCTGAGAAGTTTACTTTGCATTCTGCAGTTTGGCTACATCCCCCTTACTACCTCAGCCGGTATCATGGATCATGAAGAGACCAGGAAAAAAATATAGGAGGGATGGTCCTGGGATTCTTCTACTAGGAAGATTCCTTTTCATAACACTCGACTAGGAAGATTTCTATTACAGTAGATGTATTCTTCCAGGAGGGCAAAATGCAGCCATAAACTTAGAGGTAACACACTCCTTCATAGCACCAAAAAAAGAGATGAATAGTTAGAGTCAAAGCAATCAGACTATGAGCGTCTTCATAGCACGAAAAAAAGAGATGAATAGTTAGAGTCAAAGCAGTCAGACTATGAGCGTCTACTAATCTAGACTCCAATCATTTTTTGACTACAAACATGATTCAACTAGATGATATGTTGTTAGATGGAAGGGCATAGCTGTATTGGATATTGGTAATGCTTATTGACGGTTCAATTCAAAAGGTTTCGATTTGTTTCTTTCAAATTTGAATTGTTTGTGAATTCCCTGTTATAATTACATTTACCATATATCTGTTGGAATTTAGCATCTATTAAATTGGTACAGGATATCATTTGCTTGCATCATTACTTCATCTTGTGTATACTATGAACTACATCAACATCCCGGAAAGATCCTTTCGTGTTATCGTTATATGAGTTACACACATTAATGCTTTTTTACGCTAGCTAGGTTTATTCATCATACCTGTTGTATCTGTCATGTATCAGCCATATAGAATGAACTCCCGATAGATGTTTGGCACAGTTATCGTTCCTGTTATTTCATCGATTTTTTCCTATCTTTAGCATACATACACGAATCGTTTCTCCACCGCCGCCACACGTCCATTTGTATCAGCATTGCCTTTTTTGCATTTCTTCTACGTACTCATCTCTGTTATGTATTGATACAGACTAGCTTAGTATCATGCATTTTGTATTGCGTTTTACAATTGCACATTACAAATGCTTCCCAAGAAAAGTGCAAGCTATTCTAAAAATTCTCGGAACTTTCATTTTTACCCTCGGAAGATTTATCTCCATTCTGTACACTTATTCTCATATGCTAAGTCCCATTCCAGTTTTGATGCTTGATTCCTAAATGAAAGCTGCTTAATTATGCTACTCTTTGCCTCTAAAAAAAATGCTTCATTGCTCCCCAGGTTTATTGGCTCATTTGGGTCACTTCAATAGCTGTAATTTTATTTTGTCAACTTCTTTATGCATACAGAAGCTATAAAAGATACAGGATCTGCGGCAGAAATTCATGAAGATTATTAAAAATGTTAGTCGAAAATAATGATGGAAGTTGTGGTTACCGAACAAAAAATATCATATTTACTGACATTTTCAGATCTTTGCCATAGATAAGCAAGGTACCTCCACGTGCACTGTTCTAATAGCATATATTATCTTACGTATACCATCGTTACAATTTTTTCACTCTTTGCATCTATCATTTTTTTTTGTTGTTACATCAATTTGCTATTGCCAGTTTGAAAGATTGTGGATTTGTTGGGAAGCATGAAGCAGAAGGGATTGCTTGATATCAAAAAGGTAGTACCTGTTTTAATGGTCCAATGTTTTTAAAAATTTATCTTTTATAATGTCTTCTTCAAGTTCCTGATTTCCATTTGTTTTCATAGTTAAATACAGGTAAATTGAGTTTTCTTGCCTATCTTAGACTCTTAGTCATTGCATGAACTTACATACAGTACTCCATGAAAGATATGATTACATTAGCAGTCCATGAATGAGTATTCTCACGACAAAGATGAGCTATTCTCAAAGAACATAATGCACTTATGTTTAATGCTAGGTTTATCCATTAATTGCTTAATTTTGTTGTGTTAATCCATGAAATGTATGATTGCATTAGTAGTCCATAAATAGGTATTCTCTCGACATCACGACTATTCTCAAATAACATAATGCACTTACGTTTAAGACTAGCTTCATCCACATTGTTTTAGTTTGTTATGTGTCATTTTCGAGTGTAATCGATACTTTGTTTCTCTTATGATGATAAGAATTACGTTAGAATCAATCTTTGTGCGATGAATAGTTCGCATAACCGTTGCTTGTTGTCTCTTATTTAAGTTAACAAAAAAACGATATAACAAACTTGCATCTCCTCTTGATTCATATGCTTGATAGGTACTACTTTTTCATAACCGATGTCTACCCTTTGTCGAAGGCGGCACCTCTATTTTTTGCTGAAATTACCGTGTGTACTTCAATGATACGACATAACATGAACTAGCCGGGGAAGTCGCTTGGCATCATTGGACTTGGTGGCATGGATCACGCGGCAATAAAATTTGGAAAAGCCTTTGCACTGAAGGTCACAATTTTTACTACATGTGAATCAAAGAGAAAATAAACTATCAGCCTTCTTTGAGCATATATTTTTGTGATATCATGAGACAAAAAAAAAAGATGTAGGTACTGCTTATTATACAATATGTTTTATCATCTCATATGTTTCGACTTTATCCTGAATGAGCATTCTATATTTTTAGGCAAATATCATTTTGGAGCGATTGTGGAGGTTAAAAAGAATTGTTGTTGTTTCTCCTTTTTATTGCTTAAGAATGTCATCGTTAGATGAAATGAATTGATTGATTGCTGATAATGTTCCTGAAATAACTTGGACATATGTATAGAATTGATATGCATGTTCTTTTTAGCATTCTTCAGATGAGCATTGTAATGCTCATATAATATTTCTCTCACAAAGAATGAACTGATATAGCTAACTTCTGCTGTTTAGTCTTCTCATTCTTCTTAACGCCATAATTTCTTATCCTTACGGTTACAACACTATATCATACTGCACTAAGAAAAGAACATAATACACATCATTATTACACGTGCATCATCGTTCGTTAAAAGAAAACACATTCAAATAAACAGTCAGCTATCTATTTTCATGCGGCAATGGCGTGGGTAACATACTAGTTAATTTACCTATTTAACAGCCGAAGGAAAGGTTGCCTCTCCGCGCGTACACGTCATCGAAATTACAGCATCTGTCCGATCGCACACTGCTCCGCTCCGGGCCATCCGATTGGAGCTGCTGCGCTCGGTGCAAAAGGGCGTCATGTGTCCACGTCTCCTGGCAGCTGCTGCGTCGTCTCCTTCTCGGCTTCTCGCTCCTTCCATCTCCTCTCTTGCACTGCGCCGCACCGCATCTCCTCCCCTCGTGGCTTTCCCTCTTCCGCCGCCCCTCTTCGCCAGCGCCAGCAGGCCTTCCCTATTCCTCCGTTGCCCTCCCCGCAGCTGCCGCGCCCTACCTCTTCCTCTCTCCGCCCCCCTCGGCTTCCCTACCCAGCCGTTTCCTCTTCCTTCCTTGCCATCCCCGGTCTCCTTCACTCGCCGCCGTAGTGCCCTCCCTCTTCCTCCCTCCTGCCCCCGTCGCCCACTCGATTTGGCGTCCTCGCCGCTGCTATTCCCTCCCTCTTCCTCCCCCTCCCCTCCCCTCGGTCATTCTCTTCCCCATTCCTCTTCTTCCTTACCCCACTCCATTCATCTCCCTCTTGGTGCTTTGCTATGGCCGAATAGAGCTCCATGGCTCCCCCTAGGCGCCACCTTCCCCCTGGCGCTACCGCCACCACCGCTGGGCTTGGCCTTGACTAGAGCTCCATGGCTCTCGGCACCACCACCGGCTTGGCCTGGCTCGACCTCGGCCGCCATCGCCGCCACCCTCATGGCTCGGCCCGGCGCCAAGACTACTCGCCAGACCGCCACCGCGCCCACGACCCACGCCTCCTCGGCAGCTCCTCTGTGCCGCCCGTCGGCGCGCCTGCCGCCGGCTTGGTTCGTCCTGCTGCCGCCAGCTCGCCATGCCTCCTCGCTGTCTAGCATCGTCCCAGCCTCCTCACAACGACGCTGCAGTCGCCGCACAGGTCCGCCGCCTCCCTCTCCTCTCCCTGTGTGCTTTGGATTTAGGTAGGTCTTCTCCCTCCTGGTGTTGCCTCATGGTGAAGATGCTGGGGTTGGTTGCCGTGGCTACCTTCGGTGGGGCTCGGCCCGCACATGATTATGCCCGTGGTTGTGCCACCGCCGTTGCCACTTACTGAGGTATACTCCCCCTCTTCTGCTCCTCTACCTCTCTCTACTCCTCCCCTGTGCTCTGTGATGGCTATGTGATGCTGTGATTATTGATGTATGTGTACTCTCTGTGCAATGCATAGTTCATATTGTGGGGTTTTCAATTTGGGCAGCCATCAAAATGGGGAAGAAAAGGAAAGTGTGCTACCTTGAACTGTGAAATGAACTCAGTTAGTCCTAAGATGTTTGTATGGTTCTTGCTATGCTTCCTTGACCAATTGAGGTTTCACGGTGAACAGAATGTCAATAGAGATAAATGTTTCATGTAAAACCTAACTGTGGAAACTTTGTTAGCTTGGGGTGCATCATCAGTAATAATCTCTTATGTGTTTGTGTGTGTTAAATTTTCAATGATTTTATACTATATAGCTAGCTTATCCTTGGGCCATGATTTGCACCTGAAAACTTAGTTGCTAGATGTTTTATTACTTTGGGTGCTTTCGACCTAGCGAATATATTGTGTTTGCCATAATTGATGTTTCAATGGAGAACCGTTTTCCCTCTGATGTTTAGTGGATGATGCTCCCTTTTTCGCCTTTACCAAATTTATGCAGTGATAAAAAGAAATACTGAAGAACTTCATATTTACTGAAAAGATAGCTAGCTTATCCTTTGCCCATGATTTGAACATTAAGACTTGGTTGCTAGGTGTTTTACTGCTTTGGGTGCTTTTGGCCTAGCAAATATATTGTGTTTTACATGGATTGCGGTTCAATATAGAGCCGCTTTCCCTCTGAAATTTAGTTGATGATGCTCCCTTTTTTCGCCTATACTAAGATTATGGAGTGATGGAAATAATTACTGAAAGACTTCGTGTTTACTCAAAAGATCGTGTATGTTAGGTCCTAGGTTTGGTACATCTGTTTCTAGATGTTTTCGTAATCTCTTATGTGTTTGTGTGTGTTAAATTTACAGTGATTTTACACTATATAGCTAGCTTATCCTTTGGCCATGATTTAGATTTTAAGAGGATAGTGACACAGTTACTTTCTAGGTGTTGGTGTAGGAGGTATGTCCTTAGCTCCTTTGACCATCTGTTCTTATAAAAAGGACAATCATTTTTTTTAGTAGTGAGCTCTTCATAACTGTTTCACTTTTCTACTATAATATACTAGATTTGTTTTGCGACAGGATACGACTATTGATGGGAAACATAACCAAGCTCAAGAGGTAGCACCTGAAGAGAATTCCATTGTGAACTTTAATACAGAAGCTACTGCCTCTGGTCTATCGAGCATAGAGAGGTGATAAAAGATGCTCTTGTGAATATCCTTATAAATCAACTTTTTATTGCAAGAGATTAGGTATTGCTTTGATGTTAGCCTTTGTCTGCCATCTCAATCGTCTCATGAACACAAAATGCACTGGATGGTTTTTTTTTTGGCTCAGTAAGCTGCTACAGATTAGTAATCATTGTATCTCTTTTGTATTATGTAGACTTTTGTTTCCTATTTTGCGAGTCTAGCAAATATACCATACACAATGCTAGGTGCATTCACAACAAAAAAGAAGAAAAGATGGACAGTTATCCTTGCATCTAATCAATCTATGAGCACTAACATAATTATACTGGACGATATATATTTCTTTGTGTTATGTGGGTTTGCTTGCTGTTGGGGAATCTTAACTGCCCATCTGTATACAGCATATAGAAAAGAAAGAAAAAAAGAGTTTGTTGAAGATCAGTCTAGGGAAAAATTCTCATGGTTCTTAGCAAGACTTGGTGAATGATGCTTCCATAATTCCTTTTTGTGATTTTGTCACTTAAGTGGAGATAGTGTTGTCATTGTTTTTCCAGACACAAATTATTATAGATATATATCATGTAAGTGCTTCTATGATGAGATTGTGCAATCAAGGTTATAGTATTAAAACTATAGGATTCTATTAGTATTGAGTTCCAATCAAGTTATGAGTTCTACACCACCAGCCAACTGTACAAAAATATTTGTAAGTATTGGCTTATATATACAGAATACTCATCATGTTGTTCCTCCTTGTGACACTGTTGTACTAATTAAATTGATCCACAAAAAATCCATTTGTAGTGAATACTACTAGAGGACTGCAGGTCAATCTTCTGTCTTTTGCCTTTTTTTCAGCTATTATCAAGTAAATTGGTATTCCATTAATTTCCGAGTTCAGTACTTTTTGCTATGTTTCTTGTTCGATTTTAGTTCGATTTTTGTTTTCTCGTGTGGATTGTCATAAGAGTAGATCACAAAAAAAGACCAATCATTATCAATCCCTATGTTTTACTGAACTGAATAGGACTGGACTTAACAAGGTACATCTTAACTGATGATTTATTGTTACTGATTGATAGCAACAAATGCTCAAATAGCAATATTCAAAGCTTTCTTCATATGCTTGCTAATTAAAATACAGGATACTCTCTATATTTGATCTCAACATTGTTTACCCTTTTTCCTTTAGATTACCACTATATGCTTATTTGTCAGCTATGTTAAAATGGTTAGTGCATTTAGATTGGTACGAGCTATATATTTATTCCATCTCTACAAACTTGCAGGAATTCATGCCCACAGCCTATTCCTGATCACATCAAGAATGAAGGTTTGCTTCTTTTGATTTAGGGGAAGATGAAATTGATTGGTGCTACTTGCACAGTCATATAGTTGATGTGGTGATTCGATTTTCGTTCTTTGTTGTTCGAGGTTGCAATCAAGGTTATAGTATTAAGGCTATAGGATTCTATTAGTATGAGTTTCAATCAAGTTATGAGCACTCACATGATTCTACTGGATAGTACATTTTTTTTTAAATCTGTTTTTTTTTTGTTATGTTTGCGCAGGGTAGCACATATTGCTCAGAGGAAATCCGGCAAGGTAGATAGTTTTTTTTCCTTCTTTGCGGATGGAGTCAAATAGAAGGTCAGTTCGATAATCTATTGTGCTACTCTCTCTTTAGGCAGCCTCTTAGAATCAGACTAGTAATACTACCTCTGTTTTTTTTCTTTAAAAGGAATAACGCTTCTTTGTTAAGGCTAATTGTCAAAGTCAAACAAATTGGATCAACATTGCAAGATTACTTTGACATTTTTTACTATCTGATCTCCCATTGAATAACCTTTAAGGGTTAGAACAGTCAACATCTCTAATCCTTCTCCTCACATCGTAAGATGTATGTCACTTGACTATCTGTTTGTCTTACTGTATGCCAGTTATTTTTTTTGATATGCTGGAATTTTCCTTTCCACAGGAATACAAGATTACAATGCTAATGGATGTACTGTCTTAGGTGCCAATGTTTTTTATTGATGCACACGTAAGGATTAGCGACTCACAACGACCACAAGGGTGAATAAAATGAGGTCGAGAAAGGGCTAAGGTGGCTTGTCGACGACGAGCAGCGGTAGTGCGAAGGAGGTTCACGACGACAGCTTTCCATAGTGACGGAGGAGCTACAAGGAGCGTCACGTTAGGTCACTAAGGTGTCAGAGATGGTGTAGATGTAGGGAATCGGCCTGAGGCTCACCGAGTTTCTAGGAAGAACAAAAATGGCGGCGGTGGCCATGAATAAAGAAATGAGGGTGAAGCTTTGATTTAGGGCGAGATTGCCTACATTGAGTAAGGGGTTAGCACCCGTGGAGTGTAGAACACCTCATGATGCGATTAGCTTGGGCTCGGACTCACCAGAGCGATGGAAACACAAGGGTGAGCTTGAGTGCGTGCTAGAGCCGAGGACGAAGGTGGACATGGTCAGGCTACGAGTTCTCGGAGCTGCACTAAGCAAAAGAGGGAGGTGACTGAGGTAGGAGGATCACAATGATGCGAACGTCGTGGGTGAGGAAGCTCACCAGAGCAGGAATGGTGCGGAGGTGTGCTCACCGGTATCGAGAACAACACATACATTCCCGCGAAACCAAGGAGCTATGAAGCTCGGGCTAGCACGAAATGGAATGTGGACGAGCTGAGGATTTAAGTGTGCATGCTAGGAATTAAATAGCTAGGACAAATGCGTGAGAAAAATGGCGAGACGCCATCAGCAGTGTGAGAAACTCGCGGTCGGCTCTGGTCTCTCCCCCAGCGCAGGGGTTGGGTGCCATTAAGGAGGTAGATGGCATGGGCGAGGTCTGGCAGAGGTGACGGTGGCAGGTCAGGCGCGGAAATGGTGGGCGGCGAAGAAAAACCGCGGGTGAGCGGTCGAAGGCGTGTTGGTTAGCGAGGGCGAGGGCGAGGGCGAGGGCGAGGGTGAGGGTGAGGTGGACGAAGGGTTCTGGTGAGTGGGATCCACCCATCTGTGAGAGGGAGCGAGCGGGGTTGGCATTGGTTGGAGCTGGTCAAGCAAAAATAGGACGGCTCAGTTTCGGCCCAAAGGTCCAGTGGGAATTCAAAAACAGTTTCTGAATTTCCAAAATCTAGCTGAGTGTTTGCTGAATTTTTGTACTAAGAAAATGGAGTCCCAAATTTACAATGATTTTTTGAGGGCTCCTAACCTAGTATAGTTTTTTATTTAAATTTTTAAGGATTTTATATGCTCTGTGATTTTCCCAAAAATTCTTACGAGTTTCTATTTGCATGTAAATGCATTGTTCCTTCTAATGAAAATTCAGAAAACACGCTCAATTAGGTTTTCCCTCATGCCATTATGCCCAAAATTATCCTCCCACTTAGTTTTATCCTATTTCCCAAAATTGAGATTTTTGGGATGTTAGTTGAGTGGCAGAATGGAAAGAGGGTTACATGGCGATGCTTTGGGCGATGATGGCATTTAAAGTGGTGAAAGGCGCTTCTGTTGGCGAGAATTTGGGCGCTTAGGATGATATTGTCTTTCGTGAGGGAGACATCTCCTACGCTAATGGCTTGGTGCATGGGACTTGATCAGTAGGTCCACACGATGCTAACAGGCTAGACACAAGAACCTAGGGTCGTCAGAGGCAAGTTGGTGGTGTTTTCCACAGTGGTGCCATGGATGGCTACGAGGGCTCCTCGGTGGATATGGGCTGAAACGAAGCATGGGAAAGTGTTCTGGAGGGCACGAGGATGAGTAAGTGGCCTTGATGAGGTCGGGGCCTCACCAGAGAGGGGAGAACATCAATGGTAACGGCGACGACATAGAGGTTCACGGTGATAGTGCATTTCGGTGTTGCAAGAAGGTGTTCAACAGCTCACTGAGATGCTGAAGATGGTAAAGATGAAAGGAATCGGACGAGGACTCACCAGTCTACAAGAAACAACAGGGAATGGCAGTGGTGACTGGATTAGGGGAAGATAGTGAGGGGCTTGATTCTCTACGAGATGGACAACGTTAAGTAGGGAACAACATGATTAGGGAGTGGAGCACGTTGTGACACGCTCGGGTTGAGCTCAAACTCACCGGAAAGGTAAGAACGCGGTGGCGTGGATTTGGGTGCAAAGACGAAGGCAGTGGATCGTGCTATGGAGTCCCAAATACTATATTGAGCAAAGATATAGGATGAGTGAAGCTCAAGGGGGAAAATGACGCGCATGTCATGGGAGGAGAAGCTCACTAGAGCGGAAATGGTGCGGAGGCGTGCTCACCAGCATCGAGAACGATGCGAACGTTCCTGCGAAACCAAGGAGTGATAAACTCAGGATTGCACCAAAATGGAATGGTGGTGAGCTAAGAAAGACGATGACGCGGTTGGGGCTTTAAGTATAGAAGAGAAATGCGCGAGAAGGATGACGAGAATTTGATGGCCGTGGTGAGAAAACGGTTGCATTGATGGCGTTCTAGCGATACGACGGGAAAATGGAATTGGTTTGAAAATTTCCAAAAAAGGCTGAGAGTTGGAGGAATTTCTAAATATTGGAAACGAGCTCAAAAAACTTATGAGACTTTTTGTGGAGGCTTCTGACACGATGAAAGTTTTTTTGTGTAATGTTTCTAGAATTTTATTTGTTTTAAATTTCTCTTGGAAATTATTTTAAAGCTACTGTTTGTATGCAAAGCATTATTTGATTTGAGAAAATTTTCAAAACATACTCAAATTACTTTCCACATTTGTTATCAGTACAATTATCCATGTTTGGATTTTTGGGATGTTACACAAAACCAATATAATAGTAAGAAATGAGACAGATGTCTTCTGAAGTTGTCGAAAGGCATATTACTAAAGTTAATTCCCCCTAGAAAGGGGGCTCCCTCGCCCCGGCCACGTCACTCCGAAAAATGCCGACCGTCGGATGCTCGCAGGACAGCCACGATGGCATCATCTCCTGCGCTTCCGCCGAATGGATGCTTGTGGCCTCGCCAGCTACCACGGCATCGCGAACCTTCATCCCGCTCCACCTGGCCCTTCTTCTCCCGTTCCCCTCTCCCATTCCCCTTTCCATCCTCTGCTGCTGCCTCTCTAGGCACCACCTCCCCATGGCGCCGTCGCCGGTTCCACGGTCCCCCGGCGCCTTCTCTCCCCAGGTGGCCGGCGCTGGCAAGCTGCCACCGTTCTTCTTTGGCCGCCTCTCCTGCTCACAGTCGATTCCTTTGGTGATCTTGCCGCTCTCCCTTGCCTCCTCTCTCCCTCTAGCAGCCATGACACAGGGCAGCGTCGCCACTCGACCGCCTCCACGTGCCACCTCTGGCCCTGGGTGGCCCGATCCACTCTTCACCACCGCCCCCATGGCGCCACCATCGGTTCCATGGTCCCCCCGGCGCCTTCTCTCCCCCGGCTGGGCCGGCGTGGGCCGCCTCTTTCTACTATCGCCTCTCCTACTCACGGTCGGTTCCGCCTGGTGATACTGCCGCTCTCCCGGCTGCCTCCTCTCTCCCTCCAGCCCGGCGCCACCTAGGGCCAGCGTCGCCACTCGACCGCCTCCACACGCCGCCTCTGGCCCTGGGTGGACCAGTCCACTCTTCACTGCCGCCCCCATGGCACCGCCGCCAGTTCCATGGTCCCCCCGGCGCCTTCTCTCCCCCTGTTGGGCAAGACTGCTCACTGCTTGCTCTCTTCTTGCCGCCTCTTTCTACTGTCGCCTCTCCTGCTCCCGGCCAGTTCCGCTTGGTGGCGCTGCGCCTCTCCGAATGCCTCTCTCTCTCCCAGACGGCTTAGGCAGCCCGCCACTCGGGCGCCTCCGCTTGCTGCCTCTCGGCCTGGGTGGCTCGGTCCACTCTTCACCGCGCCCGGCCGACCATGGCGCCGGCGCCTCGGCTCGCCTCTGCGCCCTCTAGCTCCTAGTCTTTGTTATTCACGATTCATCTTCATGTGCATTTTTCTTATACCAAAGATATCGTCCTAATTGATTTTTTTCCCGAGAGCAGAAATTACAAGTGTCTAAATTATTTATCGGAAAAGTGTTTGGCTGCAGCTTCATTGTAAGCACTGAAATGCTCTCCTAGGATGGTGGTTAATTGCAGCATTTGAACTCTTCACCACCGCTAGCCCGACCCATGGCCGCCGGCGCCTCAGCTCCGCCTCTGCGCCCCCTCTGGCTCCCAGCGCTGTTATTCGTCGATTCATCTTCATGTGCATTTTTCTTATAGCAGCATACATCCTAATTGATTTTTTCCCGAAGAATGAAATTACCGGTGTCTAAATTATTTATCGAAAAAGTGTTTGGCTGCAGCTTCATTGTAAGCACCGAAGTGCTCTCCTAGGATGGTGGTTAATTGCAGCATTCGAATATAAGTGCTTGATCTTTCTTCTTCATTTTGTTTTACTTTCTGTATGAGAGAATGTTTAGAGATGTCCATTTGATAGACACATTTATCTATTGAGACTTATTGTGATTCTGTTGTATTTACAGTTACTACATGTCTGAATGACAGTTTCTAGATGTCGTGTCTTGAAGCATTGATCTGCTGCCGTGCAGCTTCATTGTAAGC
The DNA here is from genome assembly GCA_036346405.1 of Phyllostachys edulis. Taxonomy (NCBI): domain Eukaryota; kingdom Viridiplantae; phylum Streptophyta; class Magnoliopsida; order Poales; family Poaceae; genus Phyllostachys; species Phyllostachys edulis. Next base: position 38,755,113 of record CM070556.1, read on the forward strand.
ACCAAAATGAGCTACTTGAACTTTCCTATATGCTGAATCTGCTATTTGAAGTCCATTTACTGTGTACTGTGCTATCATTTATAGCTTGAGGTCATATAATTTAGCTCCTTAGAGATATTGTGATCGTACATCTAATCTTATGATGTATTTCTCATGCTCTCTATGGGTTGTAGTCTATCAGTTCGTCCTTGGCTTTACATGTTGGGCTGCTTGGCGCCTCGGCTCGCCTCTGCGCCCTCGGCTCCCAGTATTTGTTATTCACGATTCATCTTCATGTGCATTTTTCTTATACCAGCATACATCCTAATTGATTTTTTTCCCTAGGAACGAAATTACCAATGTGTAAATTATTTTTCAGAAAAGTGTTTGGCTGCAGCTTCATTGTAAGCACCGAAATGCTCTCCTAGGATGGTGGTTAATTGCAACATTCGAATATAAGTGCTTGATCTTTCTTCTTCGTTTTGTTTTACTTTCTGTATGAGAGAATGTTTTGAGATGTCCATTTGATATACGCATTTATCTGTTGAGACTTATTGTGATTCTGTTGTATTTACAGTTACTACATGTCTAAATGACAGTTTCTAGATGTTGTGTCCTGGAGCATTGATTTGCTGCTGTGCAGCTTCATTGTAAGCACCAAAATGAGGTGCCTGATCTTTCCTATATGCTGAATCTGCTATTTGAAGTCCATTACTGTGTACTGTGCTATCATTTATAGCTTGAGGTCATATAATTTAGCTCCTTAGAGATATTGTGATCATACATCTAATCTTATGATGCCTTTCTCATGCTCTTTATGGGTTGTAGTCTATCAGTTCGCCCTTGGCTTTACATGTTATATGTTGCATATGGATAAATCTTTTCAGTTTATTTGCTTTTGTAGCTATGATTGTGCAATATCACATTATATGTCTTGGAGCCTTGATCTGCTGCTGTGGTGTCTTGGAGCCTTGATCTGCTGCTGTGCAGCTTCATTGTAAGCACCAAAATGAGGTGCCTGATCTTTCCTATATGCTAAATCTTCTATTTGAAGTCCATTACTATGTACTGTGCTATCATTTATAGCTTGAGGTAATATAGTTTAGCTCCTTAGAGATATTGTGATCGTACATCTAATCTTATGATGCCTTTCTCATGCTCTCTGTAGGTCATGTCAATAAAATCTACCTGCTGCATCTTTTCTTTAAAAAAATACCATTATTTTTGGACACGAAGACTCCATATGTGGCATATCAAATGAGACAAGAGATGCACTTTCAGGTAATGTGCGTTTGTAATACATGGTGCTAACATCTTTACATTTGCTTTGTTCATATGTATGCGAATAAGGGTTGGCTTTACACGTTATATGTTGCATATGGATAAAATTTTTCAATTTATTTGCTTTTGCAGCTATGATTGTGAAGTATCACATTATATATTGCGTATGGATAAATCTGTTCAATTTTATAGAGAGCATATATCGGTCCATTTTTTTCTACGTAATATGTATAGTATGTGTTTTCCAGGTTGCCTTTTGGTTGTCAAATAGTTATATGTATGAAGTACCTTTGATCATTAAAATAGTGTGAATCTGTTTCATCTCTCTTTTTTCTTTTTCTTACGATTCAGTTGTATTTACAGTTACTACATGTTTGAATGACAGTTTCTAGATGTCGTGTCTTGGAGCATTGATCTGCTGCTGTGCAGCTTCATTGTAAGCACCAAAATGAGGTGCCTGATCTTTCCTATATGCTGAATCGGCTATTTGATGTCCATTACTGTGTACTGTGCTATCATTTATAGCTTGAGATAATATACTTTAGCTCCTTAGAGATATTGTGATCCTACATCTAATCTTATGATGCCTTTCTCAAGCTCTCTGTAGGTTATAGTCTGTCAGTTCGCGCTTGGCTTTACACGTTATATGTTGCATATGGATAAATTTTTTCAATTTATTTGCTTTTGCAGCTGTGATTGTGCAGTATCACACTATATGTCTTGGAGTCTTCATCTGCTACTGTGGTGTCTTGGAGCCTTGATCTGCTACTATGTAGCTTCATTATAAGCACCAAAATGAGGTGCCTGATCTTTCCTATGTGCTGAATCGGCTATTTGAAGTCCGTTACTGTGTACTGTGCTATCATTTATAGCTTGAGGTAATATAGTTTAGCTCCTTAGAGATATTGTGATCGTACATCTAATCTTATGATGCCTTTCTCATGCTCTCTGTAGGTTGTAGTCTATCGGTTCGCCCTTTTAGTTTACGATTTAGGGCCACTGGAATATGTCAATAAAATCTACCTGCTGCATCTTTTCTTAAAAAAATTACCATTATTTTAGGACACAAAGACTCCATATGTGGCATATCAAATGAGACAAGAGATGCACTTTCAGGTAATGTGTGTTTGTAATACATGGTGCTAACATCTTTACATTTGCTTTGTTCATATGTATGTGAATAAGGGTTGGCTTTACACGTTATATGTTGCATATGGATAAATTTTTTCAATTTATTTGCTTTTGCAGCTATGATTGTGAAGTATCACATTATATATTGCGTATGGATAAATCTGTTCAATTTTATAGAGAGCATATGTTGGTCCATTTTTTTTTTCTGCGTAATATGTATAGTTTGTGTTTTCCAGGTTGCCTTTTGGTTGTCAAATAGTTATATGTATCAAATAGCTTTGATCATTAAAATAGTGTGAATCTGTTTCATCTCTTTTTTTTTGTTTTTCTTACATGTATATAAATGAAAACACACCGAATAATTTAGCGATCTTTGAATATCTTTAAACTAAAAAAGGTCATGCATTTTTCAAATAGCATTGTAGACTTACATAAAGAAAGAGGAAATTTAGAATAGTTCATCATATCATCTCAATTAATCTCATGCATATACTACAACGTACTTTTTTGGCCACTTTTTCCTATACTTTATTTCCATCCCTACCACATCTGTCATAAAATTAGCATATACACGTTTCCGACAACAGCTATCACTTTCAATGACCGAAGAACATTGCCACCATTTGTCACTATCCAAATTCCTTATTCCATAGAAAGAAGGTCTATTCTATCATACGTCTTTCTTTTTTTTATGAGCATTCCTTTAATTTATATATTTTTAGATAGTTTTTTACCACATATGATGATCTTTTTTTTTTTGCTAAATGAATCATCTATAGAAAAATATGAATAGCCTGCTCTCATGTACGATGGAAAAGCTATCGCTTTTAGTAACCAAAGAACATTGCTACCATCTTTCGCTTTCCAAAATTCTTATTCCATGGAAAAATAGGTCTGCTCTATCATACAGCTTGCTCTCGGGAAGACTATTGTTTTGGTCTCCCTGTCCAAAATAATATAATTTAAATAACATACTTTCCTATTTTTGCTCCCTATCTATGGAAAATATAGTATGTTAGGCTTTCTCTATTTTTCTAATAGCATATTTAGATTATCCATAACTCGGGGACAACAAATTTTATAGGCATGAAAGAATGCTGATTAGATACCACCTAATAAAGACCCGTATGTTTTTTTTTAATGAGCATTCCTTTAATTTCTAGCTTTTTTTAGAACAGCTTTCAACCACATATGATAATATTTTTATTTTTTAATAGATGAATCATCTATTAAAAAAAACCCTGTTCTCATGTGTTATGAAAACTCACCTTGCAAATTTCCTTTCGATTTTTTATTAGTTTTTCGGCACCCAAAATTTTTTTTTTGGTCAACGTAGTTCCAATTGACGTAAAATGCATACATGAGGCTCTAGAGAAAACCAGTTCCAGCATGGACGTCCACACATGCAAAGCTTAGGTAAGTACAATTTATGTTATTCCATTCCAAATTTCTTTTGCTCCTGTGTCTTCAGTTGTGATCATCACGAATTGATACCTGGTGCCATCATTGAGTGATTATATTTCCTCAAAAAAGGTCTTACCTGGTATCATTATTACCAGAATTGAAGTTTATAAAGTTTGTCCCTCTAACCCATCTTTGCACTTGCAGGCAATGAATGAGTGAAGGGAAAGTAATCACCTCCTATCCATTCTACATCTAATCCACCAACAAAAAAAATATATAAATATCATCCACAGAGAAGCCCATTGAATGATCAGAAACATCTTTATGAATACACCCCTTTTGAGGTAAAATACAATGCACATTTATCAGGCTCTAAAAATAGAGTACTTGTGTAATCTAACCTAACTCGCTAATACTCTTTGTTGTTTATATTGCCAGCAACATCAGTGGCCGCTAAAGACGTTGCTTCCCAACCAGCAGCCCAAAAACAGAGTCTCTACATGTTTCATTGCTATTGTCTACTACTGTTTTGTAATATATCACTCTTAACTGTGCTCATATTCCTTTTGAACCCTGTTATGTAAATATTCCAATGCCAAAAAAAAAACCAGCAACGTTATCATCTTATTAGTATCTACTCTCTAAAAACATGTTGTTTGCTTTTCATTCAATCAACTGCACGTTGCTATCATATTATTGTCTACTAAGAATATTTCTTCTGTTACTTGCTCTCATTAATATCCAATATTTACACGCTTTACCAAACAACTCTTCTCACAAAATTCAAAAAACAAAAAAATAAAGGCCCGCACCAATGGCGTGAGTTATCTTCTAGTTTTGATATAAAAGTTCATGGGGCTAAAAATACCTATGCATATTTGGTTGTCCAACAGCTTCTACTTCATATAGTAGCCCTGATCCAATGTTTATCCAGCTGCAGTCATGTTTCTTTCTCAAACCCATTCGTGGCACACGGGCAGCCACGAAATCTGCAATCATGTTTCTTTCTCAAACCCATTCGTGGCAACCATCCTTAGATAACTTATAACCCATGGCCCTACCCTCTGCCTTATCCGGTGATGTACTAGTTGGCATTTGTGTATATATAGAGAGAGACCAGCTGGAATGACTCTAATCTATCCATAACTAAAGAAAAACAAGCACAACAAAAATGGCGCTCGCCCAAGACAAGCATAGGTCTCAGGAGTTGCTACAAGCTCAGGTTGAGCTTTGGCACCACGCCTTGGGATTTGTCAAGTCCATGGCACTCAAATGTGCAATGGAACTGCAAATCCCCAACACCATCCAACACCATGGTGGGGCTATGACTCCTTCGGAGTTGGCCACAAAAATCGGGCTACATTCGTCTAAGCTTCCCGGATTACGACGACTCTTGCGTGTTCTCGCTGTATCGGGCTTCTTTGTTATCCATGAATCAGCCTCTGCAGACAAGGAGGCTGTTTATGGCCTTACCCCAACCGCACGCCTCCTTGTTAGCGATGAGGTCAAATCAAACTTATTTCCCATATTGTCTTTGATGCTTGACTCAACTGTCATTGCCCCTTTCTTTGGCATGCACTCGTGGTTCCTAGATGAGCATTCCCCGTCCCTCTTTTCGAAGGCACACAGCCTTACCTTTTGGGAAATGGCTCAGCAGGACAATACTTACAACCAACTAATCAATAATGCAATGGTTTCTGATAGTAGCTTTCTCATGGATATCGTCTTGAGGGAGTGTGGTAACATATTTATTGGCATAAAGTCGCTTATTGATGTTGCCGGAGGCCACGGTGGAGCTGCCAGGGCTATTGCAAATGCATTCCCGCAAGTGAAGTGCACCGTGTTGGATCTCCCCCACGTGGTTGCAGAAACTCCTACTGATGGCAATGTGCAGTTTGTTTCTGGTGATATGTTCGAGTACATTCCACCAGCGAACGTTCTTTTCCTCAAGGTAAATCTTGTAACACGATCATCATTTTGTTGCTCTAGCAGACTTCAATGTTTAGTATTGCAAAGTTAACACGATTTTGTGAGTTTTTGTCCGTATAACCTGTATTATGCTCTTCATAATGATTGTGAATATATGGGCCACTGAACTCAGCGAAGTGTGACACAGTGAATGGCTGGATGCCAAGATACAAAGCAATATAGCTTTTAGTGAGAATGAACCAGTCGAATTGATTGTCAAATAATATCAAGAAATACAATTTTAATGATTTAGAACACTTTTCCTTTTAAAATTAACACTTTAGTCATTTTATTTTTGAAAAAGGGTGAGTCCGTCAACATGTATAAAATATTGAATTTAGTCTAAGGGTCACATGTTAATGGTTTTACCAAATTTTAGGGACTAATTGTCTGAAGTAAAACTAGATTTTTATGATCAAATTCATCGTTTTTTCAAATTTTAGGGACTAATAGTTAGTAATATTTGTGCATATGGTATATCTATATTTTAGGGAGAGTTTGTTTTGCGTAGTCCTACAGTATTTAGATAGTATACATTATAGATACTAGAGTTTGTATGGTATCCTTTTAGGATACATAGAATCCTTACCGGATATGAATACTAGTTTGTTCTCAATAAAAGGGCACTCCTGTAATCAGATTTTGTGAACAAAAAGAATAGAACAAGAAGAGAAAATCAGAAAAGTGTTGTTGTTTGGGCGGTACAAAAATCTTTTTTGCGTTCTTGTGTTCCCGTGTGTTAGTCTTCGGTTTGGGCCAACACTAATGGTAGCATTTTTTTTTCTGGTGTATATCTTAGTGGGTTTTGCATGATTGGGGTGACAATGACTGTGTCAAGATACTGAGAAAATGCAAGGAAGCTATCCCTCCCAGAGATGCCGGAGGAAAGGTGATTATTGTAGATATGGTGATTGGATCTGGGCCAAATGAGATTGTTACAAGAGACACACAAGTTTTCTTTGATCTCTTTATCATGGTTGTGGAGGGGATCGAGCGAGAGGAACTTGAGTGGAAAAGGATTTTTATAGAAGCTGGGTTCAGTGATTACAAAATTATATCAGTGCTGGGTGTCAGATCTGTCATTGAGCTCTACCCTTGAGCACTTCACGAACGATTACTTGGTAATTGGTACTGTATGTTTGTGAATTGGCATGAGCAACACGTGTGGTATCTTATTGTATGTCTAAGGGTTTGTGTCATGAATAAGTGTATTATCTTAATTGTATATATGCGAGTTGTGAGTCGGTGTGATTAATAAGTTAGTCGTCTAACTACAGCATAAATATATGTCAAAGTCAACGTGGTTTATGCAGAATGTACTCTAGTAGTGTTTATGTATAAAACACCACCTACCGTCTATTTGCTTACTAAATAAATTTTACAGTTCCCTGCTATCATAGAATTCATGTATATTTTAATGCCGCCATATTTTCCTCTGTACATTTGGGGTCTTGTCGAAAAAGCTTGACATGTAATATATGATTGTGACGCCCATGTCATTACCCTAAAGGTAATCACACTTAGGCATACGGATTACTATTCGTTTGCTCAGTACAACACTGCTCCAACGAATAGTAAGCCTTTACCAGAGTTACGTAGTAGAACAATAAGATAAAACTGGACATCTTTATTTCAGTAATAACCACGCAAGGCTATGGTTCTTAATACAAGTATTATACAATTACCAAAGGGAACCTCTCCGCTTCTCTCGTCTGCCCTGAAGTACCGGCCACCTATTCGTCCCACGTGTCAAATATAGCTCCCATCTCGCCCTGGTCCTCGTAGTCAAAACCTTCTCCTCCAGCGGTTGCATCAGTAACTGCAAGTCATTCGTCCCACTCGGGATAGTTCCTGGCCGAACTAGGATCTACAAAGGAGAATACTAACAAGGTTGAGTATACGAGTGTACTCAGCAAGCATTAATAGCAAAGAATGCACTGAATGAACTATCTCTGCTTGATATCACAGTTTCTATATCATCTCATTTCTGAAAATAACTCATTAAAACATTTAGGTGGCAAATTTTAATACTGAAAACACTACTAGTCACTTAGAGAGAAGATAGACCCCCTGTGGTTCCTGTAGACTCCAATCCAGGAGACTGGCATGAATTCATAATTTTATTTAGCATTGCGTAGGCTTTGCACCACTTTACCCATAGCTATTCTGAACTCTCTGTGAGTAGGGTCCATCACCTTTACTTTGATGCGGGTTCGAGATCAGAATACAGAACGTTTTCCAGGTTACGTGAATTAATATCTTCACCCATTACTTTTCGTCGGTGTTGACCTCATCAAACACCGAGTTCTGGTAATGTTGGTTGAGGCAGCTTCTATCCTGCACTCAACACTCCACCGTAGCGATATAGCACCTTGGATCCCCACTTCCAATCTCTCCTCACGGTTCTGGGTTCCTCTATTTACCATCACACATAATACTTATCTATTGTGGAGAGCATAGTCACGTAACAAGGTAGCATTTTATGCCTGCTGAAATAGGAAAATGGTTGGTACTGAATTTACGGCTTCTGACCGAGTAAGAGTTTTGTTGGTCCTTATATTTTAACCATATGTTAAGGGCCCCACTTCCTGCCTCATTTCTTACCTGTCAAGGGCCCCCTTTACCAGCCATAATATTCTTTTTACCACTTCCTTTCATCATTCTCAATTCTTTCTTCTTCATCTTAATCATTTTCATCTCAATCATTTGATTTAAGTTTTTGGGAAAACAATTTGAATGCAATACACATAATACTGCAACATACGGTTTACATTTAAATTAACTAGGTTTATGTTCAAGAGGATCACTTGCCTTCGTAGATGTAGGAAAGGTCGGTCTTGAAGCGAACCTCTCAGTCATTGCTCCCACCGGTGTTGGTTAGATCTTACGTAATATCTGGCGGCACAAATAATAATATAAATAAATGCATAGTTGATTTTGAGTGATATTATGGATACATAAGTTAGTGGCTTCTAACTTATTAGCACGATTTAATTTAAATAAATATTTTTGAGTCCTCTGCTAAGTTAGCACTCCCCCTTATAGCCGTTCTACTGTCTACTCGCACTAAGGTCGAAAACCCAAAGTTTACGTTTAAATAATTAAATTAACACGGTTAAAACAGTTCAATATGCCCCGACTAAATGCCAGCGATGCACATGTCGCTACGCATGCAAAAATTTAACTTGTTATTAACAGAACTAACGGCAACTCCATTTTATTTTAGTAATTAATCCACAGATTGATTTTAAGTTGGTTAATCCGAAAAGATCCAAGTTAAAACATTCATTCACAAAGCTATGTAGCTAAAACTCATTTAATTTAATGCTAAAAGCTAATGCTACTGATAATAAGTAAAATAGATTATTAGCATAACACAATTTCCTAACAAATTTTTCCCTAAATCTAAACCTTTTAAACCTAACCCCCTACTCGCCTAACCTCACTCACTCTCTCTCTCTCTCTCTCTCTCATATATATTCGGCTGGCCCGAATCCAATCACGGACACAGCTCTCACACCTCCTCTTCTTCCGCCAAATTTTCTCGTCTTCTCTCTCTACTCACCCGATGCCACCGCCGGCTCCTCCTAGTCCTGCCGTCGCCGATACTTGCCGGCCCAGCTGCCACCATCAACGCTCCTCAGCTCCCCGGCCTCCAACGTGGTCCGGCGCCACCACTGCCGCCTTGCCTCTTCTTCCCCATACCACATCGGCTTTGGTCCACGCCGGCCGACTCTCTGCCGGTGCGATCAGGATGACTCCCCTCGGCTCCTCGCATGCCCTAGGCTCAACGCCGCTCCCCTCCGATCTCCTCCTCTTCCCGGCGCGGCCGGATGGCCGGCGCCATCTCGTCACCTCGGCTTGGCGTCCATGGCATCGCCGCTCGGGTCCCCTCCGGCTCGCTCTCACGCGCATGCCCTCCGGCTGCGCGTCTCGGCCCTCGCCTAAGCCCGCAAGCTCGGCCCGCCTCCTAGCCTCTTGGCGACCTCGGTCTACTAGCCCAGTGGGCTTCGGCCCGGCCGGCTCGGCCTCCCGACCGCCGGCGCTGTGGCTTATCACCCACCTTCTTCTCTACCATCTACCATCTTCCTCTAAGTTCTTCGTTAAGTTCTTAATATTCAACAAATGAGTCAAGTGTTGATGTTTGATGGTGTTCATGTATGCAGAGCTCCAGATGGCTGATTTGGAAATGGAGGTGGCCACTAGAGGAAGCTACTACTAAGGTATGAACTCCCCTAAAGCTCAGTATGCAAATGCACTTTACCTAATGGTTGGGGATTGAGCTGGTTTGGGGTTGATGATTGGCGGTGGTGGTCGGCGATGTTCAGGGTGGTGATGTCGGCGGTGAGGGGGTGTTGTCGCCCTCCCAGTCCTGCTGTCCCCTTGCTCCCTAGCTTCCTCCCTAGCTTCTTTCTTCCTCTGGACTTTGGTTGGAAGGGGGTTGGACTGAGGTGAATGCAATGCGATGGGGGGTCTATGAATGGGGGGATGAATGCAATGGGGGTCTGTGAAGGAGGGGGATGAATGTGTCTTAGGAAGGCTCTGGTATGGCTGTGCTATTCAGCTTGTGACTGGTGAGGGGCGTGAATGGGGCTTCTGAGAATGGGGGGATGAATGGGGCTTTTGAGAACAGGGAAGGGAATGCAGAGCAGGGCGCAAGGGGGATGAATGTGCTTGGGAGCTGATGCTGTGCTGTGAGGCTTGTGAATGAGGTGATGTTGGCCTGTGAAAGCAGGAAAGGGAGAGGCAACTGCATGCACAAGGGGGGTGGCTTCAGATATCTTTGGGAGCTAAGATGATCTGATCTTTGCTTGCTATCTGATGAAGAAGAGGGGAGAGAAGGAAATGCAGAGATGAAGTTGCTTCCTACTAGAATGATGCAATGCTCACAAATTGATTTGTTGTAAAAATGCTCTTGTAAACAATTCACTTATTGCTTTATTGCTCTAATGGAAATGGAGATTGTAATTTTTACTACGACTATGTAACAGCCCAAAGTTCTGTTACCAAAATAAAATAAATGAAGTTATTATTTTATTGGAATTTCTGAAATTTGAAAGAGTTTAATTGCTTTATTTGAATTTCTGGAGTTTCAAAAGCTTGTTCCTAAATATTTTAAAGCTAAAATAATTTATTTGCAAGACTAAAAGCCAACTTTAAGTTGGAAATAATTTTATTAAGTCCAAAATAATTCTAGGAATTTTTGTGAATTTTTCTAGAATTTTTGGACTCTATTTGTTATCTTCTAAAAACTGTGTTTGATTTATTGTTGTTGCTACAGTAATTCGAAAAAAATAATTAAAAAACATTTTTTTCCCATGCGGGCACCAAAGTTCCCACACGGTCACCCACCTGCTCACTTAACCATGCATGCACCACCATCTTTCCTTCCTTCTTTCCTTGTTTCTAACTCCCTCTTTTATTCTTTTATTTATTCCTTTCTTTCCTCTTCTTCCCCAAAGGTTTCCTTCTCCAGAAAGCATACATACACGCATGCAGCCATTAATGGCAACCAAGCTTTTCAAAACTCATTATTTCCTCCCCATTTCTTCACGAAAATGGTGGCATTCAATTTCCCGGTCATCACCTCCTCCATCTAAGGCCATTAAACCTTTCCCTAATCACCTAATTTCACAAATCGCGCCTTTGACCGGCCGTGACACACGACGCGGTCCTTCCTCCTCGGCTCCTCTCGGTCCTATAAATAGCGACATCGGGTGCCTCTCATCTCACTCATCCATCCCCAAATCCCAACTCCTCCTCCCTTTCTCCTCCCCACGGTTGAAGTTTTTCTACCACCGCCGATCGCCGTCTTCGCCTCTAGCGCCGCCCGGTGGTCTCGCCACCCTCATCACCACCGCCCGGCCAGAGCGTCGTGATCTACCTCGAGCTCTCCTTCCCGCCGTCGTCGCCGACGGAGCGCCGTCACCCGTGCACCACGCGCGCATTTGGTCGTCGCCGCCACCGCCGACCACCCTCGCCTTGCGCCGCCACCACCTCGGCATCGTCTCAAGGTGGCAGATCCATTTATGCCGTTCATGGGTCATCCCTCCCTTTCGCTCACCGTTGGCCACCCATTTTCCTCCATGGTTGTAGCTCCAATGCTTGTTCTTTGTGTGTTCACTAGAAGACAATGAAACGATGTCGATTTTATCTAGTCATGCATTGTTACTTTGTACATAGACTTTTTAATCTTCCAAAAAATCGTTCTCTCACTTGAAAGCTCCAAATCCGTTGATTCCTTCACCTAAATTCATCTACTGTTTTTAGTATTTATTTCATAATTTTTAGATTTTATTTTATTTCCGTTATTTAATTAGTCCATTTTGCGCGTCGTCGCCGCCGCCGGACGACCGTGCGCTTTCCACCCCAACCGAGGAGAGCATTGTGTTCCCCACAGTTCCCTCTTCATTTCGCCGCAAACCTCATCCACTAACTCATCTCCGTTTGCCCGAAACGCCGACGTCAGCCGTCGCCCGCCGAAGGTCTTCTCCGTCGGACTACATCGCCATCGAAGGTCCTCTCGCCGAGCTGTCGACACCGTTGAGGTTGCCTCGTCCCGTCATGCTTTTGTTGCCATCGCCATGGCCATAAAGCTCTCCCTTGTTCCCAAACAATCCGAAACCACAATTTCCAATGAATAGTGAATTTTCGGAATTATATCATTTCATGTGATTTCCAAACTTCTCAGAGTTCGTTCTCCTTCATACGAACTCCGATTCCATCGTTTCAACTTCCTAGATTCATATAATGTTGATATCTTCCGTCCAGTATTTATTTTATAATTTGTGGATTTTATTTGGATTTTACTTGATTGCTATTTGAATTTGTTGTACTTTCGCGTATAGACTTTGACGATTCCGGAGAGGTAGATCCTTCAAAGGAATTAGAATTTCAAGACTTCAACAAAGGCAAGTTACATTCTTGACCATCTTGAGCCCAGTATTTCAAAGTTAATTAATTCTGTTTTTAAAGTTATTATTGCATGCATATTTTTATTCAAGTTATTTTAAATTCCTGTTTTCATTCTTAGTTATGCCAATTCCTTCGAATAGCCAATATTGATGTTTGGAATGCCATGCCCTTGTCACCTTAGTAAAATAATTAAGATGATTATGCCTAGTCATTGCTTAGACCAAAAGATGATTTGGGGAATTTTGCCAAAATACAAAGTTGTTTTGAAAATGAATCTATGGTATTGCTTTTACCATAGATGTTTGGAAAACATTTTACCAAAGAAAAATAAATGAAATTGGTTTAGACTTGGGTGAAATAGATAGTTGGTGGGTGCAAGTTCATGCACGGGCTCAATACAACGAATGGTTGAGACCCAGGGTTTGTTTTGGAAGTCGCCCAGTCATGTAAGGACCGGTCTGCGGGTCGCGGATGTTAAGCCAAACTCATACCACCACAAGTCTGGAATGGGACAGACTTGGCCAAATAAGCTATATTATCTCACCATGTTTATGTCTTGGAAAGATGTGGGAGTCGTGAAGACTTATTGATGATACCCACATGGCGCAAGAGGGGGTAGTCGTTTGGTGCGAAGCCTTCGATTACGAAACCTTAGCAGGCATAATTATGTTGAAATAATGTAGGGTAAAGGCCTCGTGATAGCTGCTTAGTCGCACGCCTCACAGGCGTGTATTGGCCGACATAATAAGCAAACTATCTCTTGTGGGTAAAGCTGTACCAACTCTGCGAGTATTAATCTATTCGAATAAACGTGTCCACGGTCATGGACATGCTTAACAGAAGACACTCAAAGTTAGTCTCTGGTTTTGTTTGAAAAGACTTTATCACCTGGTTTATGTAAATGGGTTTGGGCAGAAGCCTGGTGTAAGGGGGTAGTCCTTCACCATTTGTGTATAGAAGTTCATCCTACACTTGTCATTGATAAATTGAAATATGATTTTGATCTTAATTAATTTAAAAATGGCCTTGGAAATTAATATGATTATTTAAAATTAAAAATGCTGCTTTATGCAAATAAACCCCGACAATACCCTTGTTTGCCTTATGCATGCATTCAATCATTACTTGGCCGGGTGTAACTTGCGAGCACAGTAGTTGTGCTCATACTTGCTTTATGCAAACAAATTTCAAAGGAGAAGAACTTCACCATCGGTGTGGATCTCGACGATTAGGCCGCTACCTGATCGATTGCACGTGGCGATTAAGCTGGACTCTACTACACCTTCTTCGTCTTCCGCTGTGTTCTTTACTGTTGGCTTGTAAGCCTCTTTTGTAATAAACTCTGTTGATTATTAATAAAATATTGCGATTTATGGATGTTACCATATCTGTTTAACTGTGTGAACTAGCTATTGATCATGGGACTAGTTCAGAAATGCACAGAGGATTTGGGAGTGTTAATCCCGGGTCCGACAGACTATGATTTTACTGGTTTACTGGAGAATGCAACAGATTTTTGTATTGAATGCTGAGATTGAAATGGATGAAGAAATATTAGTACAGACAACTATTAATGCAATGCTTGCTTAAGGAAACCCGAAAATACTTACGAGTTGACATTAATTCAGTTGCTTAAAGACGATGTGACACTACAGTTAGCTCACTGCTAAGACGAAATTAATTACAGCTAATTACCAATAATTACCGATTAATGCTATTCGATTAGGTCTAAAAACTCGGGTTCTCACATCCTCCTCCACCCCCCCCGGAAGCTTTCGTCCCCGAAAGCAGATTCTCATTTGTACTAGTTGGGGTGGCTTTGTGTAGTCCTTTCTTCCATGTTGCTTTGCTAATAGGATGATTCTTCCATTGCATCTTGAAGGAATGTATGGTCTGGTTTCTCCGCTGTCGGTCTTTTGGATTTCCGACGGCTGCTCTTCGTACGCTATGTCATCTTGAAGGGGTATGTCAAACTTTGTTAAGTGCTAAGAGGGTTCCTTTAAGCCTTTTCTGAGATATGAAACATGAAATACGTTGCGAGTTCTCGATATTTGGCTCGGTAATTCTAGTCGATGTGTTAGGGTGCTTTTACGCTAAAAAATCTGAAAGTGTCCAACATACCCTAGACTTAGGTCTCCTTTTAATCTGAATCGACATACCCCGCGCATAGGTGGTACCTTTAGGTACACACAATCCCTGACTTTGAACTGGAGGTCTCTTCAACATTGGTTTGTGTAGCTCCTTTGCATACCTTGAGTGATCTTGAGATGTGCTTGAATTAGCTATACTTTCTTGTCATTTTCCCATACAAGTTGAGGGCCTGGTAATGATCTTTTATTTGTTTTTGTTGGAGGACTGACCAGCTTAAGGTCTGAGGGTTTCTGTCAGGTTCTAATTCCGAGGTGTTGCAATTGTGTCTTGTCGGGCTTTCCAACATGTATTGCGATACTGTTACAGTGGTGAATTGAGGTATAACAGTGTAGGGGTAACCTGGAGGTAAGTTACTAAATGTTCTAGGAGATCACTTAAGAGATAGGAGTATTGTTTAGTGACAGGTGATGGCATGGCATGTGCCACCTTGGGCGGTTTGTGACCGCTAAAAGCAAGATTCAGCTCGAATACCGATCCCTAATTGACTTGGGATATTCCCAATAAGACCTGATCTCAATCATCGCAACGAATTGATCTTGTGTATCAACTTGCACCATCCATATATATATTCATTTTGCTCAAGTCTAAACCAACTTCTATTTGTCTTCCAAGTTAAACCATTTGCTAAAATTTCTATGGTAGAATCAATATCATAGCCTCATTTTAAATCATAATTGAACATTTGGTTAAGCTTCTCAATTTTCAATCATGTTGTCATTTCTAAGATCAATATAATCAAAGTATCCATATTAGAATCATACTTTCAAAATCAATCTATTATGCCCATTGCTCTACCACATCATTGCTTACATTAATCCACCAAAAACTATAAATCAACCGCGCACTATTATTTCATTAACTCCACCAATTTCATCAATTCTTTATAATTTAGCTAATGAACCTGAATTCCAATCATAACTTACTATACTAATCTAACCTCATTCTTTATTCATTATCTAAACCTAATCAAACTATCAATACTAGATTTCCCACGATTACTAACAATACATCTAAACCCCATTTCATTATCTAAATAAATCCAACATAACCAAATGTGACGCCCCATGTCATTACCCCAAGGGTAATCACACTTAGGCATACGGATTACTATTCGTTTGCTCAATAGAACACTGCTCTAATGAATAGTAAGCCTTTACCAGGGTTACGCAGTAGAACAATAAGATAGAAACTGTATATCTTCATATCAGTAATAGCCACGCAAGGCTATGGTTCTTAATACAAGTAATATACAATTACAAAAGGGAACTTCTCTTCTTCTCTCGCCTGTCCTTGAGTATTTGCCGCCTATCCGTCCCACGTGTCAAATATGGCACCCATCTCGCCCTAGTCCTCGTAGTTCGTGCCTTCTTCTCCTACGGTTGCTTCGGTACCTACTTGTCCTTCGTCCCACTCGGGATAGTTTCCTGCCAGACTAGGATCTACAAAGGAGAATGCTAACAAGGTTGAGTACATGAGTGTACTCAGCAAGCATTAATAGCAAAAATACACTGGATGCCTCATCTCTGTTGTCATTACATTTCCTAATTCATCTCTTTTCTGAAAATAATTTATTAAAACATGAGGTGGCAATTTTTAATACTGAAAAACACTACTTGTCACTCGGAGAGAAGAAAGACCCCTAGCAATTCCCGTAGACTCCAATCCAGAAGACTGGCATGAATTCATGATTTGATATAGCACTGTGCAGGCTTGTACCACTTTACCCATAGCTACTCTGAAATCTCTCTAAGCTAGGTCCACCGCATTTCCTTTGATGCGGTTTCGAGTCCAGAATACAGAACATTTTCCAGGTTACGTGATTAATTTCGCCACCCATTAATTTCCGTCGATGTTGACATTGTCACGGTGCTGACCTTGTCATCCATCGAGTTCCAGCAATATTGGTTGGGGCAGCTTCTATCCTGCACCCAACACTCCACCTTAGTGCTATAGCGCCTTGGATCCCCCACTTCCGGTCTCTCCTCACGGTTCTGGGTTCCTCCATTTACCATCACACATAATACTTACTCGATGTGGAGAGCAAAATCACGTAACAAGGTAGCATTTCCTGCCTGCCGAAACGGGAAAATGGTTGGTACTGAATTTACAGCCTCAAACCGAGTAAGAGTTTTGTTTATCCTTATATTATAACCATATGTAAAAAGGGGCCCACCTCTTACCTCATCTTCATCGCCGTCGTCGTGTTTCCCCTGCCTAGGGCCCCCTTTTACCAACCTAGTAATTCTCATTCCTTTCCTTTCCTCTACTCATTCTCATTTCTTTATCTTCCCCTTTTCATTTATTTGATTTGATTTTGAGAAAACGATTTTGATGCAATAAACATATAATACAGCAAAATACAGTTTACATTTAAGATAACTATGTTTATGCTCAAGATAATCGCTTGCCTTCGTAATTGTAGGAAAGGTTGGTGTTGATGAATCTCTGATCAATTTCTCCTGTCGGTGCTGGTTCGTCCTCTGTAGCAATACGGTAGCACGAATAGTATATAAATAAATACATAGTTGATATTGTGTGATATTATGCATACATAAGTTAGTGGATTCTATTTTGTTAGCATGTTTTAATTTAAATAAAGCTTTTCGAGTTCTCTGCTGAGTTAGCACTCCCCACTATAGCTGTTCTACTGTCTATTCACGCTAAGGTCGAAAAACCCGAGGTTCGCGTTTAACTAATTTACTACAAAGGCTCAGGATTGCTTTCATTAATTAAACTAACACGATTAAAACAGTTCAATCTGCCCGATTAAATGCCAGCGATGCACATGATTGCTATGCATGCAAAATAACTAGTTATTAACAGAACTAGCGGCAACTCAATTTATTTTAGTAATTATTCAACATATTGATTTTAAGTTTGGTTAATCCGATAAGACCCAAATTAAATCATTCATTCACAAAACTATGCAGCTAATACTCATTAATACTAAAAGCTAATGCTACAGACACAAGTATAACAATTTATTGGAATATACGCACTTCTCTAAAAAAATTCCCTAACCTAATTTCCTAAACCTACTCTCTCTAAACCTAATCCTTCCACTTGACTTAACCTCACTCTCTCTCTCTCTCTCTTCCTATTGGGCTAGCCCTCAACACCTCACGTGCACAGCCTCCATTTCATCTCTTCCTCACCCAAATTTCTTCTCTCTCTCCCCTTCACCCGACGTCGCTGCTGGGGCTCCCTCGCCCGGCTGCCGCCAGCCTCCCCAGCTCCCCCTACCGTCGCTCCCTCACTTCCCCGCACGCGTTCGACGTCCGGTCCATGCTGCCACCGCCGACTCCTACTAGTGTAGCCCGGCGCCACCTATGCTCAGCCGCCACCACCTGGCTCGGTCCAAGCCACCCCGACTCCTCCCCTCAGCTCCTCGTAGCTCCCCACAGCCTCCTCCTCCCTCCGACGCGGCCGGTAGGCCAACGCCGCCTCCTGGCTCGGCTTGGTCCCCATGGCGCCGCCGCTCGGCCGGCTCTGGCTTCTCCCCAAACCTCCCGGCCTCCTGTTCGCCCTCCCACGCTGGCTCAGCCTGGCCTACGGCTGCCTCGCCCACTCACCCGGCTCGGCCTCCGCTCGGCTACTCCCTAAGCAGCACACCCCCCCTTCATTTGTTTTGCTTTCATTGATATACTGATTTCCCCTTACTGACATGGCTTATAGTTGCTTATAAATGAATAATGGATGGATTTTGGGTTAGTGTGGTGGGTGTGGCTTGGGCAGCGAGAACAAAGAGGGCATGGAAGGGGTTAAGGGCTTGTTTGGTTGGTGCCCTGGATTCCATACCTGGAAAAAAGTGGTGCCTGGAGGTAGCCTGAAAAGTAGATGATTTTTGCCTGGCCAAGCAAACCTGAAGATGAGTTGTTTGGTTGGTGATACCTGCCTGGAGCTGCCTAGAGATAGAAAATACGTTTTCAGAACTAGAAAGCGTAAAAACTAGAAATACGCTTCTTTCTCGTTCCTCTTCCTTTGTTCTTCCGGCTGGCTCGGCCTTGCTCGCCGGTGACGAGGGGGTGGCAGGGAGGATGCGGCAACCCCAAAAATGGGTTGCCTAGGGGAAACGACCTGTGGGTGGTGGTGGCGTGGCAAGCGATCGGTGGCGGTGAGGCAGCGTCGATGGCCGATCATGGAGGGAAATGAAGGGCGGCACGGGAGAGAGAGAGGGCAAAGGAGAGGGTGCGCATGAGCACGAGGGGGCTATGGGGAGCTTATTCATGCAGTTCTTTGGGAAGAGGAGGACCGAAAGGTGGCGATCGAGCAGTGGTGGCGCGGCCGGATTCACGCGGCGGCGGTGGCCGGCCAACAGAGAGGCCAAAAGGATGGCGGGGAATAAAGGGGAGGCTGTGGGGGTGTTCTGGTACGAAGGAATTTGCTGGACAAGCGTCGTGCGAGGAGGGGCGATCGAGGCGGCGGATTTGGGCTGGACTGGGGAAGATGGAGTCGGCGGCAACTTCCTGTGAGAGAGAAGTGAAATCAAGTGGGGGGAAAGGAGAGGTTGCTTGGGAACACATTTTGACGCGAGTAGATGGGGGAGAAACTCACCGAGACGGCCGGAATGGCGGGCGGGGCCGGCGGCCGAGTGGGCAGCGTGCATCGGCCAGGGGAAAGACAAGGTCAATCCCAGCGCTTCGGCTTCAGAGAAGAGAGGGGGAGGTGTGTGCGAGGATGCGGATGACGAGGCGGTGTTGATGCTCGTGATGGGCTGGGATGGGGACTCTAGGTGAACGCCGGCAGCTTGGAGCAAGAAGCACGCGAGGAGGAAGACGTGCGGAGGAAGACAAAGGCACGCGGGGAGAAAAAGGAGCTCTAGGCATTCGATTTGGGTGCCTGGGCCTGGAATCTGCACTTGGCAGGCAGCGAGTGCTAGAGCAGCAACCAAACACCACCTTGGCACAACGCCGGCAGCATCTTGGCCAGGCGAGCGACTCTCAGGTACGCATCCAAATAGGCCCTAACTCTGGTTGGTCTTTGCCGACTCTTGGGTTGAGGGTGGCAGTGCTAGCCGTGCTGGTGCTCTACTCTTGCTCTTGTGGTCCTGGCATCGCCTTGCTCCCTGATCTTCGCCCTTCTTTCTGGCTCCCTGGCTTCTCTGGCTTCCTGGCTCCCCTTCTCCTTGTGCCTTCCCTTCTGCTGCTCTATGTGGGCTAGTTGGATGGTGAGATGGTGATGGTGGGGCTTGTTCTTAGTTGGGGGTGAACTGAGAGTGGTGGTGCTGGCTTGCTTGGCTTGGAATGAGCTTGGGAGTGTGTTGGCTTGCCTTGTGCTTGTGGATGGTTCTGGTTGTGTGAATGAGGCTTATGGGTTGCTTTGTGGGGGGATGGCTTAAGAAAGGGGAAGAATGTGTGTTGGCTGGGGGAATGAATCTCATGGCTAGCTCTGTACTGGGGGACTGAATGTGGAATTTTGTGAGGGAGAATGGCTCGGTGTGCTGGGGCTGGGCTGCCTTGTGCTTGATATTTTGGATGGGGGAATGAATGTGTTGCTGCCCTGCGTTGGCTTGGGCTACAAAGGTGCTGATGGTGCCGGTTTCAATATGCCTAGTGATGCTTTGGCTGAGGGTGGGGTGTAATGGGATGTGCCTTGTGGGATTATAATGCGGTTGCCGCAATTGCAAATAGTGGGTGTTGGATTCTAATAACACCAAATGAGGAGACCCACGGAAGTGACAGGTACCGAATGACCTCGGGTGGTCTGGACATCTTGACGATCAAGTGCTGACTAACTCCGGTTGGTTTGGATATCTTGATGGTCAAGGGACCGACTGCTTAGGTCGTTCCGCGTATTCTACTGCACTTTGGGAAATCTGACGGCCACTCCCTAAATTCTACTGCTCACAAATACTGCTTTCAACTTAGCTTGATAATTGTTTTATGATTTTCCTAACGAGTGATGAAAACGGATCGCGAGATGGCTCTAAGGATTGGTGCTCAAAGGACTAGGTGGCAAGGATGGCTGCTGCTACAAGAATGCAAGAAGCGGATTACGTTTAATTACTTGTTATGAACATTGCAATTGGTTATAAAATTAATTTTGAAACAAGCAACGAGTTTGTAATATATTACTTCTATTTGGCGATTGGATTGGTGTAACGCCTTCAAGGTTGTAATAATTATGCACTTAATAACAACTCTGAAATTACCCTTTGTTCTAGATTTAAATAATTTTAATTATCGCTAATTACCGATTACTGTTAATTAGTTTAGTTTAATTATGCGGGTTCTCACATCCTACCCCCCCCCCGGAAAAATTTCATCCCCGAAATTGAAATCTCTCTTGAGGGGGTTGTTGTGGCAAACTTCACGCAGCTCTTCTTTGTTCTCCAACGTGGCTTCACGGACGGAGTGACTCCTCCCTTGTGCTCCGCATGAATGTACAGTCCTATTCCTTATCTTCTTGTCAGATTCTGATCCCATGGTACTGCAATCGTGTCCCTTCGAGTTTTTCTGATGGACGCTTGTTTAGTTTCGCAATCGATACTTACTTCCTTAGTTACCAATATGGACCTATAATTACTTCTAGTCCCCTCGCTTTTGTAACCTCGAGGTTTACTAGGAGCTTGATATTGTGTAATGCAAACTCCCAGGGACTTTTCCAAAGATTCAAAATTTCTATTGCTCTTTACTAGTAATGCATGACATATAAGGGAAGGAGTTTCTCCAGGGTCGAAAAGAATAATGCTCATGGAGGGTGGAAGTGGTAGTCACATGGTTCAGGCGCGCCAGTCCTCCTCTTCCAGCACCGTTCGTGATGGGTTGGTTGCCTTCGGTTTACTTCATATGGGTGATCTGTGATGGTGCTAGGGTAGGCGGTCTTGGCACAAATACTGGTTGTGGTGGAGTTCCAGATGTTCTCCATGGGTAGGGGCAATCGATCCTATGATGACCAGGTTGTCTGCAATTGAAGCATGCATCTGTGCCTCTCAGGCAATCCTTCGCCAAGTGGCTTCCTCTACACCTCGCACATCTCATTGCTATAGCCACTGGCTGCTGCTGGGCTATTGGTATCTGAAAAGGTGTCAGACCTGGGATTAACACCCCAAATCCTCTGTGCATTTCTGAACTAGTCCCATGATCAGTAGCTAGTTCACACAGTTAAACAGATATGGTAACATCCATAAATCACACAATATTATTAATAATCAGAGTTTATTACAAAAGAGACTTACAAGCCAACAATAAAGAACACAGCGGAAGACGAAGAAGACGTAGTAGAGTCCAGTTAATCTGCCACAGGCAATCGACTGGGGTAGCGGCCTAGTCATCGAGATCCACACCGGTAGCAAAGTTCTTCTCCTCTGAAATTTGTTTGCATAAAGTAAGTATGAGCACAACTACTGTGCTCGCAAGTTACACCCGTCAAATAACAGGATGACATGCATACATGGATATCTCAAAGGAAGGCTTAATATGGTTGATTTGCATAAAGCAGCATTTTCTTTAAATACTTGTACTAAGTTCCAAAGCAGTTATTACATAACTAAAATTCATTTTATAAATTCTCAACTTTATAGTCAGATAACATTCACACATGAATGGTGAAGGATACCCTCCTATCACATGGCTTCCCGCCCAATTCCCATTTGCATAATCCATTTAATGAAGTCCTTTGAAATCAAAAACCGAAGTCTAACTTTGAGAGGCTTTGCTAGCATGTCCATGACCGTGGACACGGCTATTCGAATAGTTTTACACTCTGCAGATGTTGTACACTTTACCCACATGACATGATTCCTCTAGTTTGTTCGGCATCCGTCAATACCACCTCTCACTACCGAAGGTAAGAAGTCTAGAGTTCATGACAAGGCCTTTACAATGCATCATTCCACCGCAGTCTAGCTTCGCTAAGGTTACGCCCCCTTTGGACTAACCATCTGCAGGTTCAGGGCCCCCTCCTGCGCCAGGTGGGAATAAAATAGTCATGAAAGACAGGCCATGAAAGACCACCCACGTACAGACAAGATAAACTGCGATGGGACTCCACAAGTTAATCAGCCAGATTCCACGCCCCATTCTGGAGACATGTGGTTGTACGGTGAGGCATAGCCCATTATAGGCATAGCAAAGGAACGCTCAGAGACCGGTCCTTTAATTGACTTGGGCGACTTCCAATAAAAACCCTGGGCCTCAATCCTACCCGGATTGATCCTGTGCATAAATCTGCACCCACCAAGCATCCATTTCGCCCAGGTCCAAACCAATTTTACTTTTGCTTTTCAAAATCCTTTTCAAACATCTATGGCACACCAATGCTATGGATACAATTTTAACCAATATTTGATTTTTGGCTGAACTTCCCCAAATCAAACATTTTTGGGTCTAAGCATCGCTAAGCATAATTTTCCAAATGATCCTAGTTCATACTATCGTATCAACTAGGTTTTGTCTAGGGTGACAATGTATTTGATTCAATTATCAAATTTGGCCATACAAGGAATTTAGGCATATCTATGAATTTAAAACAGGAATTTAAATTACTGAATATAAATAAGCATGCAATAATAATTTAAAACAAAATAAATAATTTTAAATAATGGGATCAATATGATCAAGAGTGTAACTTGCCTTGCTCAAAAGTTTGATCGTTGATTAATTCTAGTTCTTCGGACTCGTCGAAATCTAAACGTGAAAATAAACTAAATTCAAAGACAATTCAAATTAAATCCAAAAATTACAAAATAAATACTGGAAGCAGAGAATGAATTTAGATGAGTTTAGGAGAAAGAATCGATGGATTTGGAGTTCGTATGACAACGAACGAAATTATAGAAGTTTAAATCTCAAAAAAAGGGATGTATGTGTAGCTTGCATGGCACTGTTCAATCCATGCACATGAACAGTAACTAATCTTTAAACAAAAGCACAGCATGCAGAGAAATGGCGGCACCGGTGAAAGGGAAAGGAGAGGCGGCCAGCGAAGCACAAATATGGAATCCGGGAGCGAGACGGACCTAATGGTGGTGGTCGCGTCACTGGCGAAGGTTCGGTGCTGCGGCGGCGCGCAACATAGTGTCGGAGGAATAGTAGCGCCGATGAGCCGGGGGTGTTTTAGGGAAAAGGAATGGAGCACTGCGTAGAACGTTGCGAGGCGAAGCCAATGGCGTGGACGATGTCGTCGCGGAATCAAAAACGGCACCGAAAATAACGACAGAAGGTAGTTGGACCGCTGGCGCAATTTTTTTTTTTGCTTGAGGTGAGATGAAGGGGTGAATTCTAGGGATATGAAGAGAAAGCCGAGGGGCACGCCGCGATACGGTTGGCTCGGCGAGATGACCTTCGATGGTGACACAGTCCGACGGAGAAGACCTTCGGCGGGCGAACATCGGCGTTTCGGTCAAACGGAGAGGGTTTAGCGGATGAGTTTTGTGGCGAAACGAAGAGGGAACCGTGGGGAACGCAACGTTCACCTTGGTTGGAGTGGAATGCGCACGGTCAGCCGGTAGCGGCAACGACGTGCAAAATGGACCAGATAATTAACGGAAATTAAATAAAATCTAAAAATTATGAAATAAATAATAAAAATAGTAGATGAATTTAGATGAATTTAGGAGAAAGAATTGATGTATTTGGAGTTTGCATGTGAGAGCAGGAATTTTTGGAAGAATAAAATGTTCAAGTACAAAAGGGCAAAGCATCTAATTGATGCGTTACTGTTGATCTTCATGCTCCGAACAGAAGCTACAAGCATGACCGGCGGTTTGGGCACGGTGCCGCCGGTGCTCCAGCGACGGCGTCGGTGAGGGAAGGAGAGCATCATGTAGAGCACGACGATGCGAAGCCAGGGGTGGAGACTATGTGGCCGGCGCTAGCTTGACGACGACGCAATTCACAAAAGAAGAAGCTTCGGTCTATGGTTTAGATGGCGATGTTGCCGGCAAACGACGGCGTTCAGACGGCCGGCGAGGAGTGGAATGGAGAGAGGGGATGATGGGAATGCCGGTGCTCACCTCGGTTATGGAGGAACATGTACGGATGGCCGGAGGTGAGGACGACGATGTCGGCGCGGCTTGGGCTCACGGCGAAGTGGCGATTCGGTGACGCTCCAGCGAGGCGAAGGCAAGCATGGGGTTGGCGGGTCTGCGGCGATGCCGTTGGTGCAGTCCACGGCGTCGATTAGTCCTTGTGGCCGCCGAAATCGAGGGAGAACCGAGCTTCGGGTGGCGAGGCAAAACTCCAAAATCCGGCGAAATGAGACGACGAGAGGAGGGGTGAGTGGAGCATTGCGCGGAGGGGTTTGGATGAGTGGAGCATTGCGCACTCGATGCTCCCTTTTATAGGGGCCGGGGAGGATCCGAGGAGGGAGAATCGCGTGCGAGCATCACGGCAGTCAGCAGCGCCATTTGTGGGATTGGGTGATTAAGGAAAGAATTAATGGCCTTAGATGGAGGAGGTGATGACCGGGGAATTAAATGCCACAAATTTTGTGAAGAAATGGGGAGGAAAACACGGGTTTTCAAAGCTTTTGTTGGCCTCTAATGGCGTCGGCGCCGTTCTGGACAGCCACTGGAAAAATGGTTTGGAGAAGATGGGAGACAAAGAAAGAAAGAAAAGGAACTAATGGAGATTATACGGACTGGGAAAACAAAAGGATGGTTGGTAGTGCATCCTTGGAAACTCAACACGTTGAGCGTGCTGCCCGTGGAGAAATTCCCGAATGGGTGACCGCGCGGGCACGCTTGGAAAAAAAAATATTTTTTATTTTTAATTCGCATTACTGTAGCAACAACAATAAATCAAATACAATTTTTAGAAGATAGCAAATGGAGTCCAAAAATTCTAGAAAAATTCACAAAAATTTTTGGACTTAATAAAATTATTTCCAACTTAAAGTTGGCTTTTAATTTTGCAAATAAATTTATTTTGGCTTTAAAATAATTTGGAAAAGGCTTTTGAAACCCAGAAAATAATTAAATTTTTATTTTTGACTTGTAAAACTTCAGAAATTCAAATAAAGCAAACAAACTCTTTCAAATTTTAGAAAATCCAACAAATTAATAACTTTATTTATTTTATTTTAATAACAACACTTTGGGATGTTACAAAAGGTGGGTTGAAGGGTCACTGTTGAGGTGGTCCATATATTGGTGATTGTTGCTGCGGCATGTATGGACGAAGTCTATGAGTAGGTGATGGACTGTAGGCTGTTTTGACTTCTTTTTGTGGGCACCTGCTGGCATAGTGGCCCATTTCCTGACAGTTAAAACAGGTGATTTCCCGAGGCATAGGCACGCCTAAATTTATGTACCTTTGTAACTGTGACAAGTACATTCTATTGTTTCTACCACCAGCTTCTGGTGTTATGGTTGCGATCAACATAGCTTCTGGAATGTTGTCAGGGGTGGTTGCTAAGCTTTTCTGTGGGCATTGACGGGCATAATGTCCCATATGGTGACAATTGTAGCATCTTACTTCTGTTTTTTAGGTCTTGTCATCTTGGGGTGGGCCACCAATGTTATCTTGAAATGCCTGCATCGGTGGACGTGGTGGTAATCCTGGAATCAAGACAGTAGCTGTTGTTGGTGCTTGGATGCGTGGAGGCTGAACAGAAAGCACCTTGTAGTTCCTTACAACATCTTGCCCTTGTTCCACCATCATTCTCTTGTGACAAGTTGGTGGTGGTGGCGGTTGAA
Source organism: Phyllostachys edulis (assembly GCA_036346405.1). Taxonomy (NCBI): domain Eukaryota; kingdom Viridiplantae; phylum Streptophyta; class Magnoliopsida; order Poales; family Poaceae; genus Phyllostachys; species Phyllostachys edulis. The sequence goes on from CM070556.1 coordinate 38,781,580, forward strand.
TGGCTGCTCTAGCAACAGTGGTAGGGCAAGTTTGGAGGGAATCTTCCAAACTAACTCCGCGTTCTGGTTGAGAAGTGGTAGGTGCTATTCGGGCTAACAAGGCTACCAAGAAATGGTTGTGACTCTCTTGGGCTTCCCTTCTGGAGCTATCTAGGTATTTGATTACCTCTGCCAATATTCCTAAAGAGTTTGCTGCTCCGGTGGTTGACGGCTGACTGGCTTCTGGGATTGTGGTAGTTATGGGTTGGCCCAGTGTTGTCCCTTGAATGTGTACTAGTGGGTTTTCTATTGGTGGATCTTGTGGTAGGAGTCCTGATTGTAGTCCCAATCTTCGTTTCTCGCTTCCTTGTTCTTCCATTCTGTGAGGAGAAGATATTTAGAGATGGTTGTATTAGTTATTCACCATTCAGTAGTAATTTGCGGTAGGGGAAGAATTATCGTATTTATCTGATAGAGTTAACCTGTGGGTTAGTTGTATTATGCCATACATAGATAATCAAATCACACCAAGAAACATAGAGATGCAAAAAGATCCAAATCCTATACTAGCTAAGTCTCTCGTGCTCAGTCACGCTTGAGATCCCATTCTCAAGACCGCCCAAATCACATGTTTGGGACCACTCAGAGCTTGCCTCTGAGTACGACCTACACTACCCTGGATCCACACGTCTAGGTATGCTCGAGATCCCGTTCTCGAAACCGCCCAACTGCATGTTGGGAAACGCTCAGGCTCATTTCTGAGTAAGCCCAGGACTTCACTCCTGGGTACGCCAAAGCTACACGCTCGGAGTGCCACGGACCACTTGTCTGGGAAAACTAATGTGCAGAAGTGGGATAAGGCATCTTTTTACACCGTCAGCCATTTTGTTTGCTTTCTTTAAGTAGTTACAGATTACTTTGATTGCTGACGGGTCATTCTGGTGATATTGATAAAAGGTAAGGGAGCTAACGGGTATGGTCCATACTAATCCCGAAATTGGAAAAGCTGGTCCACGCCAGAGTTCTACTACATGCATCTATCCCAGGCATGAAAACTTATGATCTTATATTGAAACCCTATCGCCTATAGTCTTAAATCTTCTATCCTAGGTCGAATTGCTAGCCTGATAGGTTAATTAACAGGAATTAACAACACGAGTCCTATGACGAAGCACACGTTTTCCCTGTACTCTCTCGGTCGGAAAACCAAACCTAAACATCCTGCGAAGAAATGGTTCTACGTTAGTAGGCTGTCATTTTAGGGAAGGATGAGCTTTTTAACATAATACTTTTGAAATGGGACAGGAATAGAAATTGATATGGCGATGAGAATTACTGTGGATATCATGGGGATATGTGCACGATCTTAGGATGATGTTACAATTGGCAATGTCATTAAAGGTTTGTCGGATCACGAGTTTTCGTCAAAGGTTAAAGTCTTTGTCGAACAAGTCTTGATCGAGAGCCGGCGTTAGGCGGCAGTCGAGCCGGCGATGGTCGACCGGCATGTAAACTGTGGTCAGACCGGCTAGCGGTCAGACTGGCCATTGAATGGAAGTCTGACCGATTTTGTTCTGTTCATCGGCCAGTCGGTGGCGATGAGTGTTGGGTTAGGTCAAGTTCATGGGTTTTAGTGCATATGTGTTGCATGATGCATGTTTTGACTAACGTGGGTCAAGTTGTGAAGAACTTGTTCCCAGAATCGATTTCTTTGTTTATTTCTTGTGCAGGTTGCTTGGAGGTCAATGACACTACTACGGATCATGCCATCACAGACTGTTCGGAACCATCATCACAGACGGTTTCTGAACCATCTGTATTTGTTCGTCTGTGATAACGGGTGGTTATCATAGACGGTTCAAAACCGTCTGTGATACGGACTATCATAGACGGTTTTTGTGTTAAAACCGTTTGTGAAGGCATAGTATCACGAGCGGTTCTATCTAAAACCGTCGTGATACGCGAGAATATCACGAGCGGTTCTATCCTGGCTATGCGGATAGAACCGTGCGTGATATTTCGTATCACGCATTGACGTTTCTAGATAGAACCGCTCGTGATACTATGCCTTCTGCTGCATTTGTTTTAACGCAAAAACCGTCTGTGATAGTTTATTATCCTAACTACATTTTTGCTAATTTTTGTCTAGCCTCAGGAATTGCTAGCCATGCCTTCTGAAAACAAGCATGTAGAAAAACAGATACATCACAGATAATCAATTGTTGACAAACTCAAATTGATCATTACTCAAAATAAATTACAAAAGATTGCATTTGTTCAAGTATTGTCGCTGTAGTTACAATTGGATTACAATTAAGTCAATTGTTTGCAGGTGGTTGAGAGGTGTCGGTGGGGTGATGCTCTGGGTCGGCGACGGAGTGAAATTCTTCGGTGTCCTTAATGACATCTGATATGATAAAGGTGCAGAGCTTCCCTCGAATGTCCTTGATCTCTTCCGCAACGAGTCCATCTAATTGTATATCCAAAGCCTGTCGCTAGCAAGAGTAAAGTGGTATGCTATATATATATTTAAATTTATAATTAGGAAATAATTATTTCGAGATTGATAAACCTCGGGATCCTTCTTCCTAGCTCTAAAGATTAGCTGCATATGATAGCAAACGTAGATTGCACATAACTCATCATCTTTTTGCTGGCGGCACTGCAAAAATATAATTACATATATAGGTAGTCAGTTCGAGACGCGTTATTATGAAGTATGATATAGGATTATTGTGTTATAGCGCGTACCAGAAAATTCATCCTGTGTGTTAGTTCGGCGCTCTTTCCATCGTATATTCCTTTGTTGGCAACATAATCGATGAACGACCTACATGATTCCAAAAAGTTATGCTTGGCCATTTCAAACGAATGAAGACTACAATAGAGTTATGTATTGAGGAAATGAGCATACCTCTCGAGTATTCCTCTCAGAATGCTAAAATTGTGCTTATTATGAGCGAGGAATCAAGGTATATCACATGGTTCCTCTTTCAGTATAATGACTAAGAGGATCGATGGTACCTACTTATGTATGTCACTATAGTCATTAAACCTAAGTTAGTCTTTGTGTATAAAGTACAAATGAAATTTGTAGAGCAAGTAGTGACACTTACCCTCGTTGTAGGGCACCACTATGTGCTTCATGTTCTTCCTCGACGGCAATGACTTCGTTATGTATTTCTCGGCGAAGGGCGAGTCTCTGCTTGGATGGTTTGCAATGATACCACATGTGGGTCGAGGAAACCCTTTGGTTCTTTCCAATCCCGGATATTTTTCATCATGTATCTATACATAAGCAATGAGTTGTGATATTTATCGGTATTATGTGAATGTAGAACTTGATTGTACGCACTTACAGTGTCCAACATCGTAGAAGCGAGGCGTCGAGGCCAACGAGGTTGAATAGGTTGAATAGGTCATATAAGTCGTTGAAGCCCACGACGAAGTTGCCCGACCCGTTGAAGAAATGCTTATGCTCGTATCTGACGGTGATTCCAGTATCACACCCCTCCTTTTGGGTCTTCTCCAAGTACCAGGCATGCAAAGCGTGACAAGCATATCCAGCACGCATTAATACTGCGTCGGAGCACAACGGTTTTCCGATGATATAGTTCCCAGATATCCCGGACTTCCCGGACTTGGGAGGCACCTTAACGTTCGTCGATTTCGAATTGGCCTTAAGGATTGGCAGCATCTTCCTGCGAGACGACTCAGGACCCGATACGGCGGCACGCTTTTGTTGTTCCTTCAGCGTCTTCTCCACGGGAACCGATAAGATGGCCTTCTGAGGCGAAATATGAGGTGTAGTCATCGAGGGTCCCGTTGGAGAGGAATGGTTGTGTTGAGATCACGACACTGTTGGGTCCAGGACAATGTCCTTCTTGGGCCACTGGATAAAAGTATACATGGCATCCCCTAGTGTTGTGATCTCTTCGTTCGGGCGAATCTCCAGCGGGACGGCCATGAAATGTTCATGTACCATGTCCGCCTCCACCCTAGCGTAACCTGCGCCACCGACACCGTCTTTGCCTTGCGCCTTCTGCTTTGGATGCACCATCCCCTTGACCTCAATAGAAATGGACCCAACTATCCTCACTTGGAGCTTGCAGGGCGTCGGCTCCTACAAAACGATACGCAATTAGCTAAGGCGTCCTATAGGTCTATCTTTAGTGCATTCCATAGATGTACGTTACCTTGATGTCGTCTATTAGTAATTGGATGTCATCATGTTCAGAATTATGCATGGATGCGACGCTACTCTGATGTCGAGCAGGACTAGCTCCCAAATTAACGAGGCGACTTATGCATCGCTCAGAGTTGATTCATTTGATCTGCAATCTTTGCTAGCTTTCCTTCAAATTTTTCAGTAATCATCTGTACCAACCGGTCCTCGCGCTCGGCCTTGGATCTCTTCCTACTCCTATACGTGTAGTAGTCATCTGCGAATCCATGACTCCACGGTACGTTAACCCCAAGGCCTCACGTGTGACCCGAGTGCTCCTTGTTTCCCAGGGCCGTAGATAGTATATCCTTCTCCCTGTCCGCTTGGAAGGAGCCTTGGGAAGTTTGGGCAGACAATTCACAATACAAGAGGTCATCATGTTATTATAGACACTATGAGGTTATGGACTTATTAACAACTAGGTAGTTCAACATATTTACCACACATTTGGACACTTCCTGGTCTGCCGGGTTTGTGAAAGAGATGCTGCCCGCAGACGAGACTTTTGCCCTCGCTTTTAACCAGGCTAGGGAATGTGGGTCTGTGACATCAGAAAATGTGTTCTCCTCCTCCGCCACCCATTCCTCGTATTTACCCGCGTACCCAATGGTGCCGAGTCTGTGCGGGTGAGTGTTTCGTGTCTGGAGAGCTTTGTGCGCCGCACTTTCCTCCTTAAATTCGATCGTCGTCTTCATATCCACAAAGGCGTCCCATGTTTCCCGCGTCAAGAATCCATACTTCGCGAAGGGCGTCTGACCCGTGTTCACGTACTTCGTGACAAGAATGCTCTTGAAGGTCCTCCACGATTTATCGATCGAGAGCATAGCCGTCCGTTCCACCTGTGCCATGTCTACTTCTAGGATAGTGAACTTGCTTGAATGTTCTGTCCACAGCGCGCCTCTCGCTTCTTTCGTCAGATCTTTCCACCTTGGTGTGGTGATGGGGACCCGTTGCCTTGCAAGTATCCCGCAGATGGTCCGGAATCTCGCCACTGATGTCTTGGGTCCAAGGTAGTTAAAATCGTGATCCTACTCGTAAAGTCGTACGACTCTACGATCCCACGACGACCTAACGATCCAGATCGCACTGCGGATTGGAATAAGGTAGAATCGTGGTAGAGTCGCGATCCAAAGGGTAGAATCGTGTAGAATCGTGTAGAATCGCAGAGTAGGATCGTGGTAGAGTCGCAAAAAAAAATTGCAATTTTTTTCCTTTTTTTTGCAATTTTTTTAGGGGCCTGATTTTGCTGATATTTTGTTTTAGAGCAAAATTTGTTGATATTAATTTCTGAGATTGAAACTATAAATAAATAAGGAGCATAGAAAATATTATATCAGTGTGGCAATGCTAGTACAAATATCTATATTATGAGTTATGACATGAGCAATCTTGAGCTTGATAATGATAAGCTATTTTTATTCCTGTAGTATGTCTAGCTGCTTTTAAGGAACATGCAAGCGTTGCAATTAGATATTGATTTACAAAACTTGTGAACATTTCTCATTAATTGTAGTAAACTAGTCAAGGCCATTGGTACATTCTCCTGTAGTTAGAACTATATCACCCATTATGTCGGCACCATTATGCTTTTACATTTGTGTGATAAGAAGTGTTTTGCCCCTTTTTGGTAATAAGTAAGTGGTAAACCTTATAAGAATCATACAAACTTATAGTATAGATGTTAAATATGTGTATTTTTACAAATCCGTAGAATCACCGATTCTCACGATTAAATCTCGATTGATCCTCTTTGGAGGAAAATCGATCCGACTCGGGATCTCGACTCTGACTACCTTGCTTGGGTCTCAGAGGGACCCCAAAGTCACTGACCTCCGTGATGACCAGTCGGCCCACAGGCATTTTCGATTCTCCTCTGCCATCTCGCTTACGTATCATTATCGTCGACGGATTAGGCTGCGAAGACGGCACCTCTGTCATCTGCGACGTCGGTGACGGCAGCGAAGACGGTGCCTCTGCCATCTGCGGCATCGGTGACAGTGGTGAAGACGATGCCTCTGCCATCTTACTGACTTGATTGAAATGCTAAACATATTAGCAAAATTGCATAATAATTTCCAACATAGATAATTATGAATATAGCATAGTTCTCTAACCAATTAAATGACACAATAGTCATAAGACTAAGAAAATCAATCAAGTCATTTAAAAGGAACAATATGATCATCAAACACAATAAGTGTACACTTAAAATCAGCATAAAGCTAAGATTTGGTTGTATGATTATTGCTCTCAAAAAGCTAGTTGCACAAGGTTTAACCTTGACTATCACAACACTTATGTCCAATGTAACCATCAATTGAATATGACAATTTATAGATTAGGTCTTGAGTTCAATTTACAACTTGCTATTCAAATCAACCAGATTCAAGCAAATTTACTCAACTTAACCTATCTTTGGACCACGGGAGTAGAGATCAACTAAATACGGATAATGTAAAGAAGGCGAAAAGATCTGAGCAACAAGAAGAAGCTGAATGATAGAGTTACAGAGCGATGGGTATAACGAAGTTGAAATAAATTGCTCAAAGTTATAGGAATCGGCTAGACAATCTACAACTCAAGGCTTAATCTATATACCAATTCACATTCAATTTCATTTTCTATGACAATTCATCACCGAAAGCGAGATCAAAGAACCCACCAATCATAGATCACATATTTCAACTAGCACATCACACACACACACACACACACATATATATATATATATATATATGTATATATGTATATGTATATACAAAGAGACAGTGCACGATATGTTGAAATACTCACAACGGCGATGGTGCTCAAAACCACCGAGGAGATCAACAGACAAGGCACGAGGGAGGACTAAATTAACATAATCAAATGTAAATCATTTAGATTTTGAGCTCTATCCAAAGCTTAACTAGACTGACATAACAATCACATGTATAACAATCTCTTGTGATCTTTGTATAGATAGAAACTAGTGATACGAATCTTTTGCATAGATAGAACCCAAGCCCATCTTTGCCCGAGCCTACTTCATCGAGCCCGACACACTGGAGTGTACCATTTGTTTCATGCTGTGGAGATTTGGCATAAAGCAAAGGTACACTCAAGTGTGTCAGGATCGATGAAGAAATGCTAAGCAAAGATTTAATGCTCAACATATTCATTATGAGAACAACTAAAAACAACATGAAGCTAAACAAATAAGATTGCTCAATTGCTCTCAGTTGACTAATTGCATAAGACATAGTCTTTGCAATCTCAGTCCTCTGTCAAAATCTCTTCACCAATCAATTTTGATAATTACATAATAGATCTTGAGCTCAAACTACAACTTTCTCATATGTCATGTTATCTCGGAGTAGCAGTTAAACTTTCAGTCAACAGGTTACAATTTAACTATCTTAGTGAAATTAAATCACAAAAATAGCACATAAAGCATTCTGTAAACAGAACATCTGATCATATGCCTTCAAGATAATTCACAAATTTATATCAACAATAAGCCTAATTGACATATTGAGAATAGAAATGCAAATATCTCACAGAAGATTAATCAGATCACAGAACATACAAGTGTAATCTTAATTCAGATATAACTGACAACAGAAAGTATAAAGGCTACTAATTATAACTGACCATATAAAGCAATATGATTAAGCTCAAGTCTGTTTCTAATTATCTATTTGATTTCAGATTTCGACTATCATCACAGAGCATCAACAGAACACATCACAGAGCAAGGGAGGGAGCGGGATAGAGCGAGTAGAGTGGTATACCAGAGGAGGCACGAGGGAGTACCGGAGGAGGTGCTGGAGCTGGCACGAGGAGGGAGCCGGTGACAGGCTGGAGAGGAGGATGGCGATGTGTAGTGGAAGAGGAGGCAATGGGCTGCACCGGAGGAAGGAGGTGGCCGCTCGTCGAGCTGGAGTCGAAGGAGGCCGCGCATGGAGGACGGCGGCGTCGAACGAGCGCGTGAGAGCCTAAGGGGCGCGGGAGTAGTGAGGCCACTGGAGGGGGCGACGGCGCCGAGGTCGTAGGCGGTGGTGTCGGCCGGGGATTAAGGGGAGTGAACAGACGAGCCCTAAAGGAGGCAAACGAGCGCGCGAGAGCCTAAGGGGCGCGGGAGAGGAAGTGACGAGTAAGAGCAAAACCCTAGTGATTCCCTCCATATTAAAAAGGCTATCACAGACAGTTCTATTAAAGAACCGTTTGTGATAAGAAATCCTGAGCAGTTACATTTAACCGTCGTGATACTTCCATATCATAGGCGGTGCTTTAGAGAACTCTGCGTGATATGGGCGTATCACGAGCGGTTAAATAAGCAGTAACCGTTGTGATAAAGTCAAATCACAAGCGGTTTCTAAATAGAACAAATCATGATTCCTTATCCTGAGCGGTTCTATAATAGAACCGTCTGTGATAACCTGACATCCTACGACAAATCAACAAGTCTCTTCATTTTCCCACGTGTGTCTCTTCGTCTCACGATCGCACAGCTTTGTCTCTTCGTTTTCCAATGTCACTACAGCTCCTAAATATCCCTTCGTCTCCCGCTCCGGCTTTAGTACTTGTTCTATAAATAGATATCCCCTTCTACAATGGATTTCACACAACCTCCTTGATCCCTTTTCTCTACAAACTCCAAATGGCTTCCCCTCTCGTGCCAGCTGTATTGGCTTACCTTGTGCTTCTTTACTCACACCTCTCTAGTCGCAACCTGGCCCAAGCTGCGGACAAGCTTTTCGTTAGCAATGTCATCCGTTGTAGGCCCTCCGATCTACCGGAGACCATAGCAGCCATCATCTGTCGACTGGAGCTCCTCCTCAGATGGACCAATGCGAGGGTCCGCGGCATCCAGCGAGTAAACCTCATCGTGGAGATCGTCCTATAGAACTACTTGGTCCGCACCGAGGATGCGGCCCGGAGAGTCGAGGACGACATCCGAATTGTAGGAGAGCGGGTCGACCTCACGGAGATGGAGGAGACCAGGGCTGATGGCCTCTGGGCTATATGGGGCTTGGTTGCGGAGTCCGAACGGCTACAAGCGTGAATTGAGCGTGCAAGGTCGTAGGTGTAGGCGTTTGATCGGCGATCAGCGATCCGCCACTACTAAAGCCGGCGAGAAGGCTTATGAAGATTTGAAGGCTAAGATAGGATCGCTAATCCTTTTTATAAATGCGTGATGTAAAAAGGATATGGTCTTTTATCGTCATTTTATTACAAGCGCATAATATTATCATTCCACATTACAATGAAGTCCACATTGACATCAAAATTAGAGATGACAATTCCATGTTGACATCAGAATATATAAGAGATTACAAGTCCATAACACATGACAAGTTCACATTGACATGTCTCATGTTATGGAATAAATTAATTACAATAGAGTAGATTCTTAATTAAAATATAGCCCTTCATGATGACCGACGTGCATATAGCTAGCTTCCTCACTGGGTTCTTCCTCGAGCCTGATGCCGTCTCGGAAAGGAGGCAACTCGCCAAATTGATTGTATTCTTCCTCGTCCACTACATTCTCAACTCCGACAATCCTCCTTTTTCCCTGAAGAACTACGTGGTGCTTCTTATTTGCCGGGTCGGTTACATAGAAGACTTGAACAACTTGGTTAGCCAGTACGAATGGTTCGTCTTTGTATTCGACACATTCGAGGTCCACGGTAGTGACACTGTACTTGTCGACCTTCACCTGTGGGAGATGGACCCAACGGCACCGAAATAGGGGGATCTTGAAAAGCACGTAGTCGATCTCCCATATCTCCTCTATTTGCCCATAGTAGGAGCTCCTTAGCCCATCGGTACTGAATGCATCTATGCGGACATCGCTGTTCTGGACTGTGCTCTTCCTATCCTGAGCTGCCGTATAAAATGTCTACCCATTTATGTCGTATCCTTGCCATGTGACAATTGTAAATTGTGGCCCTTGTGCCAACCATAGCAGCGTATCATCACTTGATGACCTCCTAGTGATTCACACCTTTAACCATTCATTGAGCAAGCGGTTGTGCTCTCTCATGATCCAAACCTCCGGCCGGTGCGGATTACATTGGCGTACCATGTCTTTGTGCTCGTCGATGTCTGGGACACTTGGGTCATGTGTTGCAAGACCGTGAAATGGGCTTGGCGTCACGTATCAGATCGGGAGTGATTGATTTCTTCCGATGGTCCCGATACCATCGGTCTCCCCTCATGGCGAGATAGAGGCACACCTATCGGATCCACGAGCCATGTAGTCAGCGCAGAACTCAATGACCTCTTCCGTTGCATAACCTTTGATGATCTTGCCCTCGGTCAAGATCGATTCCGTACGTAGGACTTGAGAATTCCCATGTACCTCTCGAATGGGTACATATGACATAGGAACACAGGGCCGCATATCTTTATCTCTTTCACAAGGTGAACAATGAGATGGACCATGATATTGAAAAATGACGGAGGGAAATACATCTCAAGATGACATAGAGTCGTCACCACCTCGGCCTGTAGAGCATCTAGTCCTTGGGGATCGATGACCTGCCGAGCAATTGAGTTGAAGAAATAACCTGACCTCAAGATTGCCACTCGGACCTTGTTGGCAAGATACTCCTAATTACAACAGAAAGCATTTGTGTCATCGGCACATGACAATCATGAGACTTCATACCAATTAATTTTAAATCTTGCATAGAAACAAGTTTCTTAATGTTAGCGGAGTAACAGACGGGACTTTCACACCATGCAAGCTCGCACGATTCATTTCTCTTGGCCTTGGGCAGAGTGTAGCAAGTTGGGGAAGAATACGTTAAGTCTCAGTATCGGTCTCTTCGGTGCTAACTCGGTCCTTATGTTCATATCGACCAAGTCACGCGTGCGTTAACACCATCCTTTGTTTTGCCACTAATGTTGAGAAGAGACCAATCAAGCTATCACATACATTCTTCTCCACGTGTATGGCGTCGATGTAGTGGCGAACTTCTAAGTGCTCCCAATAAGGCAAGTCCCAAAAATTGACCGCTTCTTCCGGATGTTCTTCTCACGGGTTCTTAATTTCGTCACTTCCCAAGCACAACATCGATATCCTTAACCATATCATAGACCTCTTTCCTCTAAAAGCCCTTGAGCTGAACCGTCCTCCTTATTTCCGTCGAATTGTTTCTTCATCTTGCGGATGCGGGTGACTCTGAGGAAGGAACCTACGGTGGCCTTATATACGATTTCTTGTGAGTTGTTTAGCCATACACTCTCCGTAACATCTAAGCAAAGTCGGACGAGGCTTTGGCTCCTTTTGTACTAAAGCCCGAAAGGTTACCAAGGCGGAAAATCATTGATGGTGTAGAAAATCATGGCGCGTAAAGTGAAGTTATCTCATTTATGCGCATCCCATACACACCCTTCGTTCGAGTGTCACAAGATCTTCTAGCAATGGTGCTAGGTACACATCAATATCATTCCCAGGTTGCTTCGGCCCTTGGATAAGTAGTGACATCAAAATGTACTTCCGCTTCATACACAGCCGAGGAAGGTTGTACATGCATAGATTCTGGGCAGTGCTATGTCGGCGCTCATGTTACCGAAAGGATTCATTCCATCTATACTCAACCCTAACCTTATGTTTCTCGATTCGCACCGAACTCTTCAAGCTCGATCGAAGTTTCTCCTTGGGCAAAATCGGCGAGGTGTCTTAGCTTTCTATCTTTCTTACGCTCCTCAAAGTGCCAACGCACCAATCTTGCCTCCTTTGGGTTCGCAAATAAATGCTTCAAGCGTGGGATCACAGCGAGATACCACAACATCTTAGCGGGGTCCTTGCTTCACCTTAGCGATATTCTAACGCTTGTATCGGGATGCTTTGCTGCTCGGACATACATACATGTCTCGCATACTCTTTACGGTAGAGGATATAATCGTTCGGATATGCATGTATTCTTTCTACTTCCATTCCCAATGGACAAAGAACCTTCTTTGCTTGGTAGGTGGTGCTGGGCAACACATTTCCCTCCAGAAGGATGTCTGCTAGGAGACCTAACAACGCCGTGAAACTCTTATCGGACCAACCATTGCTTACCTTCAATTTAAGCAGTTCAATCACGGTTGACAACCTTGTGTATTCTGGCTTGCAGCCAGGGAACAAAGGTCTCACCGAGTCCTCCCTTAAGCCCTTGAATTTACAAAACTCTCTCTCACTGTAGTTCTCTTCTGCATCGTATAGCATCTGATCCAGATTGTCATTGTGCGACCGAGCCTCATCAAAAGCACAGTCCACATCTGGCATATCGTTGACTTCCTCGGTGATGTCATCATTATTAACTTCCGGTATAATCTGCTCTTCACCGTGATTGGTCCAACATGTATACCCTTTTTTGAAACCCCTTCGAATCAAGCGCGCTTCGATTTGCGCCGAGTTGTTAAACATCTTCAGATTACCGCAATCAATGCATGGATAGTACATAAAATTTATCCCCTTCTTCAACATATCCTGCTCGGCGACTCTTCTAAAAGCAACCACACCATTAATGTACTCTTGACTCACATGGTTCACACTGTACATCTAGTTTCGATCCATCTACGCTATGCATGTAACCAATTAGTGTCAAATTAGATTAATAAATCGTAAGTACGTACTCTTCCTATTTACCAAACATACTTAAATTGATTAGCGATTAATTTATAGCAAACATAAATGGTTATAGATCATCACCCTCGGAACTCACAAAAAAAATACGATTCCTCTCCTTTCCTTCTCCCCTCTAAGGTGGCGCAATGGGGGTGGAGGCACAGCAAGGTGCAAGTGGCGTAATGGGGGAGGAGACAGCGGGGTGGAGGAGGCGTTAGGGGTAGGGGGTCCAACCTTCTCCTCTCTAAGCTGGCGCAACGGGGGAGGAGCCGCAGGTTGGAGGAGCTAGGGTAGGGAAGTGGCGCATGGGGGAGGAGGAGCAAATCTAAGTGGAGCCAGCGGCAGGGTTGCGACAGAGGCAGCGGCAGGGTTGCAGTAGAGGTAGGGCTGCTCCAGAGCGATAGAGGCAGCGGTAGTGCGGCAGAAGTAGTGTCGGGCCTCTAGAGTGGTAGTGCGGCAGAGGCAGCGGTAATGCGGCAGAGGATGTGTCGAGCGCAATTTATATAATGCCAGGATATCATAGACAGTTTCTAATTAGAACCGTCTGTGATAACCGATTATCACAGACGGTTGTCATTAAGAACCGTCTGTGTAATTACCACAGACGGTTCTAATTCGAAACTGTCTGTGATAATCCAAATAATCACAAACGGTTTATGAATAGAACCATCTGTGATATATCACAGACGGTTTGTGAATAAAACCGTTTGTGATTCTGGAGATTATCACAGACGGTTGTTTAAAAGAACCATCTGTGATATATCACAGATGGTTCTATTCACAAACCGTCTGTGATAGATGCCTATCACAGATGGTTATTAACAAAACCGTCTGTGATAAACCGGCAGAGCCGATGAATCATCCCGACAGACCCAACACAGACGGTTCCATAAAAACCGTCTGTGATGGGGCGTCTACTATAGCCTGTTTTGTAGTAGTGTGACGGTCAACGGCGATGATGAACGGGACTAAGCTTGGAGAGCTGAGGTCCAGAACGATCGGGGATGCCGGGTGAGGTCAATGTAGTGAAGCATGGCACAAAAGGGACAAAGGTGACTGAACGGGCAGTTTAGTGCGACGGGTTGGATCAAGCGACACGGGGGTCGATGGAAGTGCCATGGTGGTTTCGGTGGGAGCCGAATGGGAGAGACTTGCCGACATAATGAGAGCCACTGGTTCAACCTACACGTGGCGAAGCATGGATGTGCTTCATGAATATTGGACTCGGTCTTCAAAAAAGATCGAGATGGAGTATTTTGGTAATTTTACCAAATACCGCCTTGGTGACCTTTTGCCAACCCGTGGCACAAGATGGAGCAAGGAGAAGCGGATTAGGTCAAGAGGAGATGAAGTCGACGCTTTAAAATGCGTGTGTGAGTAAACCCGTTTGTGTGTGGGCCTAACAGGTGCCCATTAGGGTTTTCCTTCTAGAAGGTCTAAGCCTCCACTATAAATAGAGAAGGGTGGTGGCTGCACCCCCTTAACCCTTTCATTTGTTTTGAAACCCTAGTTTGCTTAGGGAGAGGATAGTTGGTGGTTAGGGTTCTAGAGAGTTGGATTTGATTTCGTGCTCATATATTGAGTCTTTGTCCTCCTTGATGGAGTAGCTGTAAACCAATACCATATCAAAATCAATCCAAGGAAAGATTCCTCAAGATGAGTCTATTTGCTTTTCTTCTCTCTATTTGATGATTTTGAGTCTTTCTTTGATCCACGAGTTTTTACTTGGTTTCATACCTTGATCTAACTTGCTGTGACATGTGGAAACCCATCTAGGATCATCTTGATCATCATTCACCCGCGAGCAAGTCTCTAGATCATATTTCGATTTTGACTCGTTTTGGAGCAACCATCGTTCAAACTAAAAAAGATAGAAACTTTGGCATGGATCTATGCGATCCTTGATTGAAATAGGTTCCTAATATCTTATAGAAGGTGTGTCTCAAGTTTCGCGGAGTTTGCCCTCATAGATCAAAAGTTAGACCGATTTGAGTTTTGGTTTCCGAGCTGTTTGGGCTGTTCATCGTCAGGTGCGGTCAGACCGCCCTTTCAACACCGGTTAGACCGGGCTGCGGTCAGACTATGGTTTACACGCCGTTCAGACCGCCCGCCAGTTCGATCGCGCAATCAACATCGGTCAGACCGTCCCTCTAGGGTTTGAGCTCCGTGTTGGTCTTTTGCTTTGGGGTTTTGGTTTGGATTCAATACAAGTCTTCTGTTGTACTTGTAGATTGATCTTCATAGCTTCCATAGCTACTGGAGTGAAATTCGTGTTGAATTCGATCAAAGTGAAAAAGTGAGAGTGCTCCTATTCACCCCCCCTCTGGTTGCCTTTTCGGTCCAACAATTACTAAGTTAATTAGTGCAATATAGCAGGCGAGAAAAGCACACCTAAGTTCTTGCTACAGTTTCTATTTTATTAGCGTGGCCCGATCTTATTGCTCTGATACCACCTGTGACGCCCCGTGTCATTACCCCAAGGGTAATCACACTTAGGCATATGGATTACTATTCATTTCTTTAGTAGAACACTGCTTCAACGAATAGTAAACCTTTACCAGGGTTACGTAGCAGAACAATAAGATAGAAATTGTACATCTTTATTTCAGTAATAGCCATGCAAGGCCATGGTTCATAATACAAGTAATATACAATAACAAAAGGGAACCTCTCCGCTTCTCTCGCCTACCCTGGAGTATCGGCTGTAGAACCTTGATTTTTGGAGCCTTTTTGAATTTTCAAAATAAAAAGAACCATTTTGTTTTGATGAGAATTCAAAGCTTAACTTGAGAATTTCAGAATAGACTTCAATTGACTAAACCAAACTTCAACTAAAAACTCTCTTTTGGTTTGTTTGGTTTGTTGGAGCCTTGGTGATTTCCTCCCCATCTGAGCTTGCTTCGTTCTTCTCTGGACCAGACCTCCTTAGGTCTAGACCTCCCAAGTGCTTGGACCTCCCTTGATCCAAACCTCCCTTTTTGGTCCTGTTCTGGCCTAAACCTCCCCAGGCCTAATCCTTCCCTGGGTTCATTTGAGTTCTTTCTACACTCTCTCGAACCTCTCTGTGTTCGTGTGGACTTCCTCTTTGCTTTGATCCATATAACTCTCTCTGGAAATTCTCTTCTTTGCCAACCCGGTATTACCGCCCCCAACTCGCGGTATCAATGTCCTCTAGGACCTCCTTTTTGTTCAATTAGACCTCCCCTTTGTGAGATCTGGCCGTTAAGACCTCCCCTTTGGAGATCTTAACCGTCTAGACCTCCCCTTTGTGAGATCTGGCCGTTAAGACCTCCCCTTTGGAGATCTTAACCGTCCAGACCTCCCCTTTGTGAGATTTGGCCGTTAAGACCTCCCCTTTGGAGATCTTAACCGTCTAGGCCTCCCCTTTGTTAGATCTGGCCTTTAAGACCCCCCCTTTGGAGATCTTAATCGTCCAGACCTCCCCTTTGTGAGATCTGGCCGTTAAGACCTCCCCTTTGGAGATCTTAACCGTACAGACCTCCCCTTTGTGAGATCTGGCCGTTAAGACCTCCCCTTTGGAGATCTTAACTGTCTAGACCTCTCCTTTGTGAGATCTGGCCATTAAGACCTTCTCTTTGGAGATCTTAACCATTCAGACCTCCCCTTGATTTGATCTGACCGTCAGGACCTCCCCCTTGGTGTGTCCTTTGGACCTCCTATCCATAGGACCTCCCCTAATGCTTTGACTGGCCCCATTTGGTAGTCACACTCCTCTTTCTTTATCCTTTGATCATGTCCTTTGTGCATGGGAGTCTCCCCACATTTAATGCCTGTTGTATCGCATTAAATGCTTCTACCTTTTTGCAGCACACGTGCTATCCTTTTGTCACATCTTTTGCCAGCTCCCATTGTCCTTTTCACTAACTCTTGAACACGCCTACCCTTGGAAATCTGGGCAGCTCTGGCTATATAAGCTTGGGCAGCCCTTCCTCTTCACCCATTTGCTCATTTCCACTCCCTGGCTAGAACCAACCAGCTCTTGGACCTCCTCCACAGCTCTCGGACCTTCTCCAACAAGCTCCTTGGACCTCCCCCTGATCCCCTAGCCTCTCTGTTGGTTTTATTTCAGTATTTTATTGGAGTTTCCTTGGTTCTTACTTGAGCTCTATTTGAGTTGTTTTGTTTCCCACCATGTAGATTGCGAAGGCAGTGAAGAACAAGAGTTCCTTGAGGAAGAAGAAGACACTCAAGCCTTTAAGCAAGGCAAGTTACACTCTTGATCATATTGCATCCATTATTTCGCCCTATATATGTTCCATTTTAAATGTTAATGCAAGCTTACTTTACTAAGTTATTTCAATACCTGTCTTTAAACTCATAGCTATGCCTATCTCCTTTGTATGGCCAACATTGAAATTGAACCAAACCTGTTGTTACCCTAGATAAAATCTGGTTGATACAATAGTGTGAATCAGGAGCAATTGTGAAATCTTATGCTTAGTCTTGCTTAGACCAAAAGCATTTGATTTGGGAAAATTTTACCAACATGACCAACTACTGTTTAAAGGTTTTAAGCCATGACAAAAGGAAAATGGATTTGGACTTGGGCAAAGCGGTTGCTTGGTTGGTGCATGTCAATGCACGGGATCGATCCATTTCTATGGTTGAGTCCCAGGGTTCTGTGGATGTTGCCCAAGTCATTTGAGAACCGGCCTTTGAGCGTCCCTTTGATAAGCCTATAATGGGCTATGCCACCCCCGTACAACCACATGTCTCCAGAATGGGGCATGGGACCTGGCCAATTAATTTGCAAAGTTCCACCGCGGTTGTTCCACTTTGATGTGTGGGAGGTCTTTCATGGCCTATGATCTTTTATAACCTATGTTTTCCCACTAGCGCAAGAGGGGGCTTTTCCGGTGGGTTTCTATCCAAAGGAAGCGAATCCTTAGCGAGGTGAAATGATGCATTGTAAAGGCCTTGTCATGAACTCTAGACCTCTTACCTTTGGCAGTGAGAGGTGGTATTAACGAATGCCAAACAAACTAGAGGAATCATGTCATGTGGGGAAAGTGTACAACCTCTGCAGAGTGAAAACTATTCGAATAGTCATGTCCACGGTCATGGACGTGCTAGCAAAGACAACTCAAAGTTAGATATTGGTTTGGTTTGCAAAAGGTTTTGGATAAACTGATTTTGGTATGTCTATCCCATGGTTGGGCGGGGAGCCTTGTGACAGGAGGGTATCCTTCACCATTTGATGATGAATGCTATCCAACTGAAAAATGGAATTTGGTAAATGAATTTTAGTTATTGTATAACTGCCTTGGAACTTAGTATATGTATTTGAAAGAAACTTGGCTTTACGCAAATCAACCATATTATGCCTTTCCTTTGATATCCATTATGCATGTCACTCTGTTATTTGACGGGTGTAACTTGCGAGCACGGTGGTTCATTCTTGCTTGATTGATGAATTGAGCAGGAGAAGACTTCTTTGATGATGAGGAGGACTAGATCAATTAGGCCACGCCCTCCAGCCAATTACCTGTGGTGTATTGGATGGACTTGGTTTTGCTTTCGCTGTGTATTTTGCTTTGTTGTCCTGGCTTGTAAGCAACCTTGTAATCAACTCTTTCACTGTTAATAAAGTCTCTCGTGGATGTATGTTACCACTCGTGTTTGCTGTGTGAACCAGCCATTGATCCTTGGGACTGGTTCGGATCACAGGAGGGTTAGGACTTCTCCAAGTCCCATGACCTCCCCCAAGTCTGGTCGTGGCTCCTGGGGAGGTCCTGAGCCTCAAAGACCTCCTAGGGTCAGTTCCCTGGACCTCTAGGAGGTCCGGCTAGACCTCCTGGGAAGCCTGGGAGGACTGCCCGAGAGTTCCTTAGGACCTCCTAGGAGGTCCTGGCAGACTCCCAGGGAGGTCTTGGAGGACCTCTCAGGTGAGGCCCCTGGTCGGGTCGTCACATCGGCCTCCTATCTGTCCCACGTGTCAAATATGGTGCCCATCTCACCCTGGTCCTTGTAGTTCGTGCCTTCCTCTCCTGCGGTTGCTTCAGTACCTGCATGTCCTTCGTCCCACTCGGGATAGTTCCTGGCCGGACTAGAATCTACAAAGGAGAATACTAACAAGGTTGACACGAGTGGACTCAGCAAGCATTAATAGCAAAAATGCACTGGATGCCTCATCTCTGTTGTCATTACATTTTCTAATTCATCTCTTTTCTGAAAATAATTTATTAAAACATGAGGTGGCAATTTTTAATACTAAAAAACACTACTTGTCACTCGAAGAGAAGAAAGACCCCTAGCGGTTCCCGTAGACTCTAATCCAGGAGACTGGCATGAATTCATGATTTGATATAGCACTGCGCAGGCTTGTACCACTTTACTCATAGATACTCTGAACTCTCTCTAAGCTAGGTCCACCGCATTTCCTTTGATGTGGTTTCGAGTCCAGAATATAGAACATTTTCCAGGTTATGTGATTAATTTCTCCACCCATTACTTTCCATCGGTGTTGACATTGTCACGGTGCTGACCTTGTCATCCACTGAGTTCCAGCAATGTTGGTTGGGGCAGCTTCTATCCTGCACCCAACACTCCACCTTAGCACTATAGAGCCTTGGATCCCCCACTTCTGGTCCTTTCTCACGGTTCTGGATTCCTCCATTTACCATCACACATAATACTTACCTGATGTGGAGAGCAAAATCACGTAACAAGGTAGCATTTCCTGCCCGCCGAAACGGGAAAATGATTGGTACTGAATTTATGGCCTCAGACCGAGTAAGAGTTTTGTTTGTCCTTATATTATAACTGTAACATCCCAAATGTATAATTAGGGTTAATCAAGTATAATTATATGTGTAGAAATTAAAACTTTTTCTCACATCTTGAAAAACACTAAAATCTTATGTAATTCTTGTCCAAGAGTTGTGTAATCCAAAACACAAAGCTCTTGTTGACCAAAAGTCAAATTCCTTTTCCAATTATCTTAAATCTTGTGCCAAACATTTGGAATATATTTTCCTTGGCCCCAAAAACTGATATGGGACCCTCGAAAAATATCATGAGTTATAACACTTGTTGATAATTTTTGGAGGCAAAACAATCCTTTAAACAACCTTCATGAATTTCCTGAGAAAAATGCATTGCATAATAACCTCTGGAAATTTTATGCAAGGTTGATCTCATTGTCAGCAAGCTCCAGTCAAAATTTCATCAAATTTGGAGTTCATTTGCTATCTCAAATAATTCTGCTAAGTTTCAGCTGTTAAAACTAAATTTAAAAGCCTACACTATTCCTTGGGCTAGCCATATTCAAAGCTGGTCCAGCCCAACCGTGTCTGCACCTCAGCAGACCTCATCTCCACCTTGATCAAAGTCGCGTGGTTGGATTTACATCCAACAGCCACGACCTCCTCATGATCAACACCGCAAGCACCTTCCTACCTCATCAGGTCGTAACCGTTGGATCAAAGATCCACGGTCATGACCTCCCCTGTGTGTTAAACTTCAAAGACCTCCTCGTGCTGTTAAACCATCGCAGCGAGGTCATCCCACCTTGTTGAGGTCGTGGCCGTTGGATCAAATCCAACGACCACGACCTCCTCCTCAACATACTCATCAGTCCTCCCACTGCGTGAGGTCATAGCCCTTGGATCCAAGATCCATGGCCCCGACCTCCCTCACTGTTAAACTAAACAAACCTCCCACCTAACCAAGGTCGAGCCGTTGGATCGATCCAACACTCACGACCTCCCGTGCTATCAAGCACTCACAACCTCCCCATCTTTTGTTGTGCACCGTTAGATTAAAATCTACGGTCACGACCTCCTTTTCGTCTCATGCGCACAGACCTCCCAACAAGACGTGAGATCGTAGCCCTTAGATCTAAATCTAAAGGCCATGACCTCCCTTGTGCGCTATGCGCGAGCTCAGACCTCCACCTCTTTTGATCGGAACCCTTGATCTAAATCTAACGGTCTGACCTCCCTTGCTGTTGCGCATCATATCGGACCTCCCCATCAGTCGGTGCCCTTGGATTTAAATCCAAAGGCCATGACCTCCCTCATGTCCTTTTGATCGCGTGCGTTAAGTCCTCACTTTGGAGGTCCGCACTGTTGGATGGAGATCAACGCTTTGGACCTCTGTCCCTTTTCCCCACGTGCGTTTTCTCGATTAATGAAATCGGAGGGCCACGACCTCCCATCCTTGATCGTGTGGTGGGACCTCCTCCCACCACTTAAAACATAACGGTTCAAAATGAGATCCGATGGTTAGGACCTCCCGTGTCTTATCCAACGGTCACCAAGACCTCCCTATTCTTCTCCTTCCTCTGGCGCGCATGCGTGTTCTCGAGTGGAGTTAGCACGCGCCAGACCTCTGTGCACCTTTTATGACTCTTTCTTGACCGCATTTAATGCAGTCGACTTTCGCCCTATCAGTCAAGCCTGACCGCCCCTTGTCAACCTTTATGTCTTGTCCACCCCATGGACCAACTTGGTGGGCTAAGCTCACCATGGAGCTTAGCCCCACTCATAACCTTCACTCGGGCTATAAGTCACCCCAGGGATCCTCCCTTGGCTTCCTTTGCACACAACCGATCTCAGCCTTGCATCTTGTGCGTGGCTGAGCTCCTCCCTCACTCACCTCCTCTCTAGTGGTCGCCATTGTTGAAGTCCTTGGAACTCCTCGGTGACTCAAGGGTTCCAGTGGCTCCTTCTTCAACCCTTGCTCACTTTGTGCTCCCCAAACCTCCGGAATAACCCTAACTTATTTTGTTTGGGCATTTTCAGAGGTGGACAAAGTGAGCTTGAGCCGGTGTCTTGAGTCATGGGCTTACATTGTCTTCCCCAACTCCGGTCATCACCTCCACGACCTCCCAAAGACCTTAGGACCTCCAGGTACCTCCTGTTAGTCCTTTAGTGCTGGCACCCGCATGAATGAATGTCGCGGAGCTTAAGTTTTGGCACCAGCTTGATTGTTGCGCGGAGCTTCATTTTTGCTTTTCGGTTTTGGCGTGTTGGTCAATTTGCCCTCTCGGCTCGCCCGGCGTTCAAAGCCGCCGTCGCCGTTGAGAGGAGGTCCTTTGGGCGCGAACGCGTTATTGCGGACCCAACGGTATCGTTGGACCTCACCGGCGGGCTCTACATCGCCGGCGAGGATCACTTCTTCCCGCTCGGGATTTTGTCGGACGTCCCGAGCGTGTCATTGTCGTTTTAGGACAAAGCTTTACCATTTTAATGCGCGCTCATGTGTTCCAATCATTGTAATCATGGGGTGTCTTAACTGCCTTAAATCCACCTTTTAATGCGTGCATTTAAGACCTCCCGCGCGCGCGGACCTCCTTGATGTCCAGCGCGCATTTATTCATGTCCAGCGGCGTGCGCGAAGTTAAAGCGCTGGTGCGGGACATCCAGACCACCTCCGAGGAGATCTGGAGCGTCCAAGACCTCCCCTTGCGCAATCGTGGCCGTCCAGACCTCCCTGGAGGTCTGTGACATTTAGACCTCCGTTTAGGACCTCTCCGTAGCCATCTCAGCCGTTCATGACCTCCCCGGGTAGATCTTGACCGTCAAGGTCCTCCCTCGGACGATCTGAACCATCGAGGACCTCCCTTGGAACATCTGGACCGTCCAGGACCTCCCCTGTGAGGTCCTGACGATGTAGATTTTCCTCAGGGAGATCTTGATAGTTTGGGCCTTCCTTTGGAAGATCTCAACCGTTGAGGACCTCCCCTTTAGATCTGGTCCGTTCCGGACCTCCTCTCTATGTTGTGGTCCGTTGGATTTCCCATCTACGGCCACGACCTCCCCCTCACCTCGCGCATGTGAGTTGCTAAGAGGTCCAGGACCTCTGGACCTTCACATGCGCGTATGTGATGTTCTCCTGGGAGGTCTTGAGCCGTTGGATTTAAGATCTGTGGCTCACGTCCTCCCATGCCTTTGTGATTTTAGAAATTCGGTGAGCTCTAGTATAAAGCTGAAATAAGGTATAAACTTTAGAATTTCATATCTTTTCGTTTTAAATCCAAATGAGGTCATTCAAATTGTGTTAGCTCTGTCTTGAACTTGACTTTAATCCAAAAATGATTGTAAGTTGAGTTCAGCTCCAGAGCACAGTTTGCCATTAGATTTTAAAACCAACTTTAAAATGTGCACTTAAATCAATGCTTAACTTGTAAAATACATAACTAATGCTCTATAGATTATTTTTGGGTGAGACCAACTTTGTTGGTTTCCTCTCTTAGTGAACTCACTGTGAAAATTAGTTTTGAGCTTGTTGCTGTTATAAAAATGAGAACTTGTGCATTATAATTTTGTTCAAGTTCTTGTTTTTGAAAAATTATAGAAAGTGCAATATAGCTCCAAATGAGATGAACTCAATTGTGTTATTCATCTCATGAGGTGCTGGTTTTACAGTAAAAATTTCAGCTTCACTTCTATTCTAGAAAATTTTGCGATGAACAGTAGCATATTTCTAATTAATAGGCTGAGCAGAATTGATTTCATCATATCTTTTGCATTGAGAATCCAAATCAATTGGTTCTTGTTGCTAAATTCATGATAAATCATTGTCTTGCTGCTGTAAAATTTTCATGGCTTTTGGAGTTCGTTTGTTGTGCGTCTTTTTGGTTTTTCGTCGTTCTTATCGGTTCTTTCTCGCTTTTCCGTTAGGTTTTGACATTTGTGGTGATCCCGAGAGCGACCCTCTGCCACAACTTGGCCAGCAACAAGGCAAGTAGTTTGACCATTTCCATCATCGTCCCATTACTTTAAAGCTTAATACTTTGTTTTACTTCTATGTATGCATGCTACTTTGTGTTAAATGTCGTTAGTAATCCTATAGTCGCATAATCTGTAGGAATTCTTTACCCTCTACTACCATGAGCCTAGGTTATTTGCTGTGGTGGGAGCTCGTTGGATGAGCTCTTATCACTTAGTAGTTTCGATGTAAATTGCTTAGACATGCTTAGTTATCGGTAGAAATGGGCGATCATCGACTTAGTCGATGGTCTTGATCACTCAAAAATGATTATTACTCCTATATGTCCAGCACTTGTGCTTTGATTAATTTGTAAAATCAAAAACTGAAAATAAAAGATTGATTTAGACTTGGGCATATTGGATGGATGGTGCGGTTTTTGGATGTGGTGGTATGCCGGGTCCCTAAGGACCGAGTACTTGGGTCACTAAGCCCAGCGATTTGGCGTACTAACCACGCGAGGCATATGGAACCCTCTTGACTAAGTACTCTAGGAGGTGTTAATTATGAGCGAGCTCGGTTGGTGTGTTTTCAAAACAAATGTATATGTATAGTGTGGGAGGGAGCATTAGCTTAGGGAAGGTTGTGATGTCTCTTTCTCCCGTGGGTTGTGCAGCTCGAATTAGCATTCATCCTTTGGAAAGGTCTCGTAGGACTTAGCCGTGCAAGCACACCTTCGGAAGTGTGCGTAAAGGAAAGGCGGATCGGCGTGTGGGTGCAGTGGTACACCTGCAGGATAAAACTATTGAATAGCCTCGCCCTAGGTTATGGACATGCTTGGTAAGGTCGTTCAAGACTAGACTACAACCTTTAATTAAAACTTGACATGGTTGGTATGAACGGGGAGTTCATGCTATTGTTGTGGTGACTTGGGTTAGTCACTTCCAGGATTGTTCTTGTTGTTGTTATTATGTTATTATCGCGTTGTTATTTCAACAATTAAAAATGCTTTGCCAAATTGCCTTCAATCTATTATGTTATTGCAAATAAATGTTGCTTTATGCTAAAATGAGTCCAAAGCCTCATCCACTTAAATAAAGCTTGCATGTAGCTATTTATAGTTCTGTTATCTCACACGTAAGTCTTGCGGAGTACTTTATGTACTCATCGCCGTGGTTGTGGCAATTTTTTGTGGCTTTGTTGCAGAGGAAGAAGGAGAGCTCCAAGAGCCTCTCTTTTGTGCTACGTGTTGCGCTTTCTTGACGACTAGCTTGGCGGTCCGGTCGATGCCTAGGGTTAAGGCACCTTGATTGGCTTTGTGTTATAGCCATCTTTATGGCACTTTTGCTTCATTTGTTATCTTTGTAGAATTGTTGCTATTTGGCCTAAGGGCCTCTCTTTTGTAATATCTATTCCATATTAATGTTAACTTCGGTTTGTTGCTTATGTTCTATGTGTTGTATGGAATTGATACATTCTTTTGTTGTGAGGTATGTATCTTGTATTCGGGAAGTATACATCTCTCGAGACCGGTTTATTTGGTTGATAATACTAGGGTCAATCGGATGACTAAGTATTATGAGCCTAATAAACGTCGGGGTCTCACAAAAGTTGGTATCGAGCCGTTATGACCGTAGTAACGCAAGCTTGGTCCGTCCTTAGGATATTTTGAAAACCTATTTTCAAAGCATCAAATGAATTTTGAAAGCTTAGGTAAATTCTCGGATTTTATTCCTTACCTATCTTAGCTTTCTCTTCTCATCCCACTCTAATTTGAGTTTTAAAAGTTGTTTTCCTCTCTTCCTTCTACAAAATAGTTGTTGTCGATTAACACTGGGTTTTGGGAGAACCAATGAGATTGGCAAATTGAAGTGTGAGCTGCCCACTACAAGGTTTTGAAGTTCGGGAGTCGGTGATTCGACAAGGAGCTTGGATGCGAAACCTGGACAGCAAGCATCAAATTTCTGGACAGCAGTCTCAAAGGTATCTAATTAGGATAGGTAATGAGAGGTTAATCAACTAAAACTTGTGGGAATAAAAGGGTAAGATGTGATACTAGTTAGCTAAGTATCTAACACTTATTTCGCTGCATTAACCTTGCTCTCTAATAGTTTTAGCTCTCACCCTACAATCTGATTTTTAATCTTCTCGACCAATTACTCGTTCATTCAATACGGGTTAGTTGAGTTGAGAAGTTGAGCCTTGCGTTTGGTGTTTCTTGGCTGTTTTTAGAGTCTTTTAGAAGCTTTTTAAAGTTTAAATAACCGCTGATTTGGCTTTCGTTTGGGGTGATATTCCATTCCCCTAGTCGATCGCTTTTGCTTTCTTTAAGGCTTTGTTTTTGGGTCTAGTTGCTAACCAAAATTCCTTGTAACAGATGGCGGACGCTTTTCAGAAGCGGCCAAGGCGATCGGCTGGTCCGGACGAGGAGCTTCCTCCTCCTCCGACCATGGCCGAGGTTCTTCAGATCGGCGCAACCGCGGATGACCGGAGAGTTCTATCGGGCGTCATCGCGCGCAACACCACCGCACTTACCGGAGCTTGAGGATCTAGGCCGAGGAATGCCCATCACCGCGTGGAGGACTCGCGGAGTTTCTTCGTACTCAGCCCCTACCTTTTCCGGTCCGAGGACCCTTTGGATGCGACGATTGGCCGTCTTGTGGAGCGTAAGCCAGATCGCATGTGATGGAGCACGAGAAGGCGCTGTTCGCATCGCACCAGCTAGAGGGTGCAGCTTTGTCATGGTGGGAGAGCTTTCTCGCCATGCAGCCCGCAGACCACACCGTTTCTTGGGAGGAGTTTCGTCTCGCCTTCCGTCGGGCTCATATCCTGCGCGGCTTGATGGAGATCAAGAAGCGGGGAGTTTCTTGCGCTCAAGCAAGGGCGTGGCTCAGTCATGGAGTATGTCTACGAGTTCAACCATCTAGCTCGTTATGCTCCTGAGGACGTGGCCACTGATATGGCTAAGCAGGCCAAGTTCAGGCGTGGCTTGTCTGAGGAGCTGAAGGACAAGCTATCCATTGTCGACTTCCCTGATTTCCAGACCTTGGTCGACAAGGCCATCGTCGCTGAGCATGCGGCTCGAGAGCTTATGGACTCCCGCAAGCGCAAGTGGGAGGCCCATAAGTCATCCAGGCGATTCTTCCGTCCCGCTTGAGGCGATCTCGGGTACCAGTCTCACTCTTTGGCGCCCCGAGATCACCGCCTCGTTCCTCGTCCTTCGCAGTCGTGTCTCGATCCGTGCACTGCGAAGTCACAGAGCGGCCCCGCAACCCGGTGCCGGGTCACATGTTTCTCATGCAACTGAAGGGGCATTATGCGAACCAATGCCCTAAGAAGACAGAGCGACCCCTGCCCCTAATGGAGGACGCGGGCCGAGGTGGAGCATCGCAGACGGAAGATCGCCCGGCTACCCAAAGGCGTGGGTAGTGGTCGCGTCAACGCCATCACCACAGAGGAGGCTCAGAGGCACCCGGCGTCGTGCTAGGTACACTTTCGTTAACTCTCATCCCGCTCTTTGTTTTGTTTGATTCAGAGCATCTCATTCATTTGTTTTCGAGTCTTTTTTTGCTGTTGGAGAGCTTCTTTTCTCTCCATTGTCGGTCCCGCTTACTCATTCGCTCTCTGGTTCGGAGTTGAGAGTCGAATCCGAGTGTAGGGATGTCCCTATCGAGATCGGCGAGGTTTCTTAGCAAACCTTATCCTTCTCCATTCAGCGAGTCTTGATGTGATTCTTGGCATGGATTGGTTGTCCCAAAGACATGGGGCAAATCGATTGCGCCAGAAGCTCATCTCTTTATCTAGTCCTCCCGTGGCGGGTTAAGCTTCGCCCGGTCGCTAGATCCGCATCTCTTCGCTTGAAGCGAAGCCCGCTCTAGATATTAGCGAAGTCCCAACAGTTTGTGACTTTGTTGATGTCTTTCCCGCTGATCTTCCAGGGATGCCACCCGTTCGAGACCTCGAGTTTGTCATTGAGTTGGCTCCCG
Source organism: Phyllostachys edulis (assembly GCA_036346405.1). Taxonomy (NCBI): domain Eukaryota; kingdom Viridiplantae; phylum Streptophyta; class Magnoliopsida; order Poales; family Poaceae; genus Phyllostachys; species Phyllostachys edulis. The sequence goes on from CM070556.1 coordinate 38,809,052, forward strand.
GTACCGCCCCTATCTCAAAGAGGCCTTATCGGATGCCACCGAACGAGTTGGTAGAATTGAAGAAGCGATTAAGTGAGCTGCAAGAAAAGGGTTTCATCCGCCTAGCTCATCTCCTTGGGGTTGTCCGGCAATCTTCGTAAAGAAGAAGGGCGGTACTTTGCGCGATGTCGTCGATTACGCCCACTTAATGAAGTGATGATAAAGAACAAGTATCCTTTGCCCCGCATTGACGATCTCTTCGATCAATTAACTGGAGCTCGAGTTTTCTCCAAGATTGATTTGAGAGTGGGATATCATCAGGTTCGGATTCGGCCTGAGGATATTCCAAAGACGGCGTTCTCTACTCGCCACGGCTTGTGCGAGTACCTTTGTCATGTCGTTCGCTTAACCAATGCTCTGCCTTGTTCATGAACCTCATGAATTCGGTATTCATGGAGTATTTGGATAAGTTTGTCGTGGTCTTCATCGATGATATTCTTATCTATTCCAAGAACGATGAGGATCATGCCGAGCATCTGAAGCTTGTGTTAGGCAAGCTACGTGAGCACCATTTGACGCTGAAGTTCAGCAAGTGTGCGTTCGGTTGAAGGAAGTGGCTTTCTTAGGCCATATTCTTTCAGCGGAGGCGTGGTATTGATCCTAGCAAGGTCACCGATGTTCTCATTCATGGAGTCCGCCCACTTTGGTCATCGAAGCGCGGAGTTTTCTTGGTTTAGCGGGATATTATCGCCGCTTTATCGAGAACTTCTCCAAGATCGCGGGCCAATGACGGAGTTGCTCAAGAAGGACAAGAAGTTCTTGTGGTGCGATGCTTGCATGGCAAGTTTCCATATACTCAAGAAGCGTTTGACCACCGCTCTCGTTCTTGTTCTTCCCGATATCCATCGCAGACTTCGATATCTTTTGCGATGCTTCTCGTCGAGGCCTCGGTTGTGTCCTTATGCAAGAAGGCAAGGTAGTGGCCTATGCATCAAGGCAATTGAGACCTCATGAACTCAACTACCCTACTCATGATTTGGAGTTGGCTGCTGTGATTCATGCACTTAAGATTTGGCGACATTACCTAATCGGTGAATCGTAGAAGTGTATTCGGATCACAAGAGCCTTAAGTATTTGTTCACCCAACTGACTGAACCTCGTGCAAAGGAGATGGTTGGAGTTGATCAAGGATTATGATATGGGTATTCACTACCATCCGGGCAAGGCTAATGTCGATTGCCGATGCGCTTAGTCATAAAGCGCATTGTAATGCCTTAGTGCTCAAGGAGCATTAGCCCTCTCTTCTCGAGGCATTCCAAAGCGCCTCAACTTGGAGATAGTTGAGCATGGATCTCTCGCTGCCATGGTTGTGCAACCAACCTTGGTGGATCGGATCAAGTCCGCTCAGCAGTCGGATTTGGGAGTGAGCGCATTAAGGCAAATGTTAAGGCGGAACGACCAAGTGCTTTTTCGAGGATGAGCATGGTGTTGTGAGGTTCGGGCAGCGCCTTGTGGTTCCAAAGGACATGGAGTTGCGAATTTAATCCTCCATGAAGCCCATGAATCGCCTTTATCCATTCATCCCGGGGCCACAAAGATGTATCAAGATCTCCGCCAGAGATTTTGGTGGACCCGAATGAAGAGGGAGATCGCGAAGTTCGTTGCCGAGTGCGACGTATGTTGTCGTGTCAAGGCCGAGCATCAGCGTCTCTTTGATCGCTTGACCTTTGCCAATTCTCGAGTGGAAGTGGGATTCGATCGAATGGATTTTATCACGGTCTACCCACGTCCCGAAAAAGAATGATGCCATTTGGGTCGTCATCGATCGATTGACTAAGGTGGCACATTTCCTTCCTGTCAAGACTGAACTTCGGGTAGGTCTTTTGGCGGAACTCTATATCGCCCGCATCGTGAGTTTGCACGGTGTGCCGAAGACGATCGTGTCGGATCGTGGATCCCTTTTCACGTCTCGTTTTTGGCATAGCTTGCAAGAGGCCATGGGCACTCGTCTTGCTTTCAGCATGGCATATCACCCCCAAACTGATGGTCAGATCGAGAGGGTCAACCAAGTTTTGGAAGACATGCTTCGTGCTTGTGTCCTTTCCTATGGGAAGCATTGGGAGAAATGCTTGCCATTCGCCGAGTTTTCTTATAACAACAGCTTTCAGGCCAGTCTCGGCATGGCACCTTTTGAGGCCTTATACGGGAGAAAGTGTAGGACCCGTTGAACTGGTCGAGACCGGTGAGAGACCTCTCTTTGGCGGACTCAATCAATGAGGCGGCGCCAAGTCCGGCTTTTATTGGCGTTTGCGCACAGCTCAATCCCGGCAAAAGAGCTATGCGGACCGCCGTCGACGTGAGTTACGTTTTGAGCCTAATGACTTTGTTTATCTCAAAGTCTCTCCTTTGAAGGGCCATCAACGTTTCGGCGTCAAGGGCAAGTTAGCTCCTCGATATGTCGGTCCCTACCGCGTTATCGAGAAGAAGGATTGCCTATAAGTTGGAGTTGCCACTGCACTTGACGGGGTACATGATGTTTTCATGTGTCCCGCTTAAGAAGTGCCTCCGTGTTCCAACCGAGGAAGCTCCGTTGGAAACCCTCGATGTCGGGAAGATTTGACCTATCGCGAGCACCTGTTCGGCGTGCTCGATGAGTCTGAGCGAAGGACAAGGAATAAGACCATCAAGTTCCTTAAAGTTCAGTGGTCAAACCATTTCGAGGATGAGGCTACTTGGGAAAGAGAAGATCGTCTGCGTGCGGACTATCCATCTTTCTTTCGAGTGAGCCAAATCTCGGACGAGATTTCTGTAGGGGAGAGATTTTGTAACATCCCAAATGTATAATTAGGGTTAATCAAGTATAATTATATGTGTAGAAATTAAAACTTTTTCTCACATCTTGAAAAACCCTAAAATCTTATGTAATTCTTGTCCAAGAGTTGTGTAATCCAAAACACAAAGCTCTTGTTGACCAAAAGTCAAATTCCTTTTTCCAATTATCTTAAATCTTGTGCCAAACATTTGGAATATATTTTCCTTGGCCCCAAAAACTGATATGGGACCCCTCTGAAAAATATCATGAGTTATAACACTTGTTGATAATTTTTGGAGGCAAAACAATCCTTTAAACAACCTTCATGAATTTCCTGAGAAAAATGCATTGCATAATAACCTCTGGAAATTTTATGCAAGGTTGATCTCATTGTCAGCAAGCTCCAGTCAAAATTTCATCAAATTTGGAGTTCATTTGCTATCTCAAATAATTCTGCTAAGTTTCAGCTGTTAAAACTAAATTTAAAAGCCTACACTATTCCTTGGGCTAGCCATATTCAAAGTTGGTCCAGCCCAACCATGTTCTGCACCTCGTGCAGACCTCATCTCCACCTTGATCAGTCGTGGTAGTTAGATTTACATCCAACAGCCACGACCTCCTCCGCGGTCAACACCGCAAGCACCTTCCTACCTCATCAGGTCGTAACCGTTGGATCAAAGATCCACGGTCATGACCTCCCCTGTGTGTTAAACTTCAAAGACCTCCTCGTCTTTGTTAAACCATCGCGGCGAGGTCATCCCATTTGTTGAGGTCGTGGCCGTTGGATCAAATCCATGACCACGACCTCCTCCTCAACATACTCGGTCAGTCCTCCCCTGCGTGAGGTCATAGCCCTTGGATCCAAGATCCATGGCCCCGACCTCCTCAGCTAAACTAAACAAACCTCCCACCTAACCAAGGTCGTAGCCGTTGGATCAGATCCAACAGCTCACGACCTCCCCGTGCTATCAAGCACTCACAACCTCCCCCATCTTTTGTTGTGCACCGTTAGATTAAAATCTACGGTCACGACCTCCTTTTCGTCTCATGCGTACCAGACCTCCCCAGCGCACGTGAGATCGTAGCCCTTAGATCTAAATCTAAAGGCCATGACCTCCCTTGTGCGTTGCGCGAGCTCAGGACCTCCACCTCTTTTGATCGGAACCCTTTGATCTAAATCTAACGGTCCTGACCTCCCTTGCCTGTTGCGCATCATATCGGACCTCCCCATCAGGTCAGTGCCCTTGGATTTAAATCCAAAGGCCATGACCTCCCCTCATGTCCTTTTGATCGCGTGCGGTTAAGTCCTCACTGGAGGTCCGCACCGTTGGATGGAGATCCAACGCTTTGGACCTCCTGTCCCTTTTCCCCACGTGCGTTTTCTCGATTAAGGAAATCGGAGGGCCACGACCTCCCCATCCTTGATCGTGTGGCTGGGACCTCCTCCCAGCCACTTAAAACATAACGGTTCGAAAATGAGATCCGATGGTTAGGACCTCCCCAGGTCTTATCCAACGGTCACCAAGACCTCCCCTGTTCTTCTCCTTCCTCTGGCGCGCATGCGTGCTCTGAGCGAGTGGAGTTAATGCGCGCCAGCCTCTGTGCACCTTTAATGACTCTTTCTTGACCGCATTTAATGCTTGGTCGACTTTCCGCCTTATCAGTCAAGACACCTGCCCCTTGTCAACCTTTATGTCTTGTCCACCCCATGGACCAACCAGTGGGCTAAGCTCACCATGGAGCTTAGCCCCACTCATAACCTTCACTCGGGCTATAAGTCACCCCAGGGATCCTCCTTGGCTTCCTTTGCACACAACCGATCTCGGCCTTGCATCTTGTGCGTGGTGAGCTCCTCCTCACTCACCTCCTATCTAGTGGTCGCCATTGTTGAAGTCCTTGAACTCCTCGGTGACTCAAGGGTTCAAGTGGCTCCTTCTTCAACCCTTGCTCACTTTGTGCTCCCCAAACCTCCGGAATAACCCTAACTTATTTTGTTTGGGCATTTTCAGAGGTGGACAAAGTGAGCTTGAGCCGGTGCCTTGAGTCGCTGGCTTCATTGTCTTCCCCAACTCCGGTCATCACCTCCACGACCTCCCCAGCACCTTAGGACCTCCAGGTACCTCCTGTTAGTCCTTTAGTGTTGGCACCCGCATGAATGAATGTCGCGGAGCTTAAGTTTTGGCACCAGCTTGATTGTTGCGCGGAGCTTCATTTTTGCTTTTCGGTTTTGGCCGCGCTGGTCAATTTTGCCCTCTCCGGCTCGCCGGCGTTCAAAGCCGCCGTCGCCGTTGAGAGGAGGTCCTTTGGCGCGCGAACGTTATTGCGGACCCGCGGTATCGTTGGACCTCACCGGCGGGCTCTACATCGCCGGCGAGATCACTTCTTCCGCCGGGATTTTGTCGGACGCCCCGGCGTGTCATTGTCGTTTTAGGACAAAGCTTCACCATTTTAATGCGGCGCTCATGTGTTCCAATCATTGTAATCATGGGTGTCTTAATCGCCTTAAATCCACCCTTTAATGCGTGCATTTAAGACCTCCGTCTTGCGGACCTCCTTGATGTCGGTAGCGCATTTATTCATGTCCAAGCGGCGGCGCGAAGTTAAAGCGCTGGTGCAGGACGTCCGACCTCCTCCGAGGAGATCTGGAGCGCCCAAGACCTCCCCTTGCGCAATCGTGGCCGTCGGACCTCCACGGAGGTCTCAGAGCGTTAGACCTCCGTTTAGGACCTCTCCGTAGCCATCTCGGCCTGCTCATGACCTCCCGGGTAGATCTTGACCGTCAAGGTCCTCCTCGGACGATCTGAACCATCGAGGACCTCCTTGGAACATCTGGACCGTCCCAGACCTCCCTGTGAGGTCTCGACGATGTAGATTTTCCTCGGGAGATCTTGATAGTTTGGGCCTTCCTTTGGAAGATCTCAACCGTTGAGGACCTCCCCTTTAGATCTGGTCCGTTCCGGACCTCCTCTCTATGTTGTGGTCCGTTGGATTTCCCATCTACGGCCACGACCTCCCCCTCACCTCGCGCATGTGAGTTGCTAAGAGGTCCAGGACCTCTGGACCTTCACATGCGCGTATGTGATGTTCTCCTGGGAGGTCTTGAGCCGTTGGATTTAAGATCTGTGGCTCACGTCCTCCCATGCCTTTGTGATTTTTAGAAATTCCAGTGAGCTCTAGTATAAACTGAAATAAGGTATAAACTTTAGAATTTCATATCTTTGTCGTTTTAAATCCAAATGAGGTCATTCAAATTGTGTTAGCTCTGTCTTGAACTTGACTTTAATCCAAAAATGATTGTAAGTTGAGTTCAGCTCCAGAGCACAGTTTGCCATTAGATTTTAAAACCGACTTTAAAATGTGCACTTAAATCAATGCTTAACTTGTAAAATACATAACTAATGCTCTATAGATTATTTTTGGGTGAGACCAACTTTGTTGGTTTCCTCTCTTAGTGAACTCACTGTGAAAATTAGTTTTGAGCTTGTTGCTGTTATAAAAATGAGAACTTGTGCATTATAATTTTGTTCAAGTTCTTGTTTTTGAAAAATTATAGAAAGTGCAATATAGCTCCAAATGAGATGAACTCAATTGTGTTATTCATCTCATGAGGTGCTGGTTTTACAGTAAAATTTCAGCTTCACTTCTATTCTAGAAAATTTTGCGATGAACAGTAGCATATTTCTAATTAATAGGCTGAGCAGAATTGATTTCATCATATCTTTTGCATTGAGAATCCAAATCAATTGGTTCTTGTTGCTAAATTCATGATAAATCATTGTCTTGCTGCTGTAAAATTTTCATGGCTTTTGGAGTTCGTTTGTTGTGCGTCTTTTTGGTTTTTCGTCGTTCTTATCGGTTCTTTCTTGCTTTTCCGTTAGGTTTCGACATTTGTGGTGATCCCGAGAGCGACCCTCTGCCACAACTTGGCCAGCAACAAGGCAAGCAGTTTGACCATTTCCATCATCGTCCCATTACTTTAAAGCTTAATACTTTGTTTTACTTCTATGTATGCATGCTACTTTGTGTTAAATGTCGTTAGTAATCCTATAGTCGCATAATCTGTAGGAATTCTTTACCCTCTACTACCATGAGCCTAGGTTATTTGCTGTGGTGGGAGCTCGTTGGATGAGCTCTTATCACTTAGTAGTTTCGATGTAAATTGCTTAGACATGCTTAGTTATCGGTAGAATGGGCGATCATCGACTTAGTCGATGGTCTTGATCACTCAAAATGATTATTACTCCTATATGTCCAGCACTTGTGCTTTGATTAATTGTAAAATCAAAACTGAAAATAAAAGATTGATTTAGACTTGGGCATATTGGATGGATGGTGCGGTTTTTGGATGTGGTGGTATGCCGGGTCCCTAAGGACCGAGTACTTGGGTCACTAAGCCAAGCGATTTGGCGTACTAACCACGCAAGGGGCATATGGAACCCTCTTGACTAAGTACTCTAGGAGGTGTTAATTATGAGCGAGCTCGGTTGGTGTGTTTTCAAAAACAAATGTATATGTATAGTGTGGGAGGGAGCATTAGCTTAGGGAAGGTTGTGATGTCTCTTTCTCCCGTGGGTTGTGCAGCTCGTAATTAGCATTCATCCTTTGGAAAGGTCTCGTAGGACTTAGCTGTGCAAAGACACCTTCGGAAGTGTGCGTAAAGGAAAGGCGGTCGACGTGTGGGTGCAGTGGTACACCTGCAGGATAAAACTATTGAATAGCCTCGCCCTAGGTTATGGACATGCTTGGTAAGGTCGTTCAAGACTAGACTACAACCTTTAATTAAAACTTGACATGGTTGGTATGAACGGGGAGTTCATGCTATTGTTGTGGTGACTTGGGTTAGTCACTTCCAGGATTGTTCTTGTTGTTGTTATTATGTTATTATCGCGTTGTTATTTCAAGAATTAAAAATGCTTTGCCAAATTGCCTTCAATCTATTATGTTATTACAAATAAATGTTGCTTTATGCTAAAATGAGTCCAAAGCCTCATCCACTTAAATAAAGCTTGCATGTAGCTATTTATAGTTCTGTTATCTCACACGTAAGTCTTGCGGAGTACTTTATGTACTCATCTGCCCGTGGTTGTGGCAATTTTTTTTTGTGGCTTTGTTGCAGAGGAAGAAGGAGAGCTCCAAGAGCCTCTCTTTTGTGCTACGTGTTGCGCTTTCTTCGACGACTAGCTTGGCGGTCGGTCAGATGCCTAGGGTTAAGGCACACCGATTGGCTTTGTGTTATAGCCATCTTTATGGCACTTTTGCTTCATTGTTATCTTTGTAGAATTGTTGCTATTTGGCCTAAGGGCCTCTCTTTTGTAATATCTATTCCATATTAATGTTAACTTCGGTTTGTTGCTTATGTTCTATGTGTTGTATGGAATTGATACATTCTTTTGTTGTGAGGTATGTATACCTTGCATTCTCGAAGTATACATCTCTCGAGACCGGTTTATTTGGTTGATAATACTAGGGTCAATCGGATGACTAAGTATTATGAGCCTAATAAACGTCGGGGTCTCACAATAACCATATGTAAAAAGGAGCCCACCTCTTACCTCATCTTTGTCGTCATCGTCATGTTTCCCCTGCCCAGGGCCCCCTTTTACCAACCTACTAATTCTCATTCCTTTCCTTTCCTCTACTCATTCTCATTTCGTTATCTTCCCCTTTTCATTTATTTGATTTGATTTTGAGAAAACGATTTTGATGCAATAAACATATAATACAGCAAAATACGGTATACATTTAAGATAACTATGTTTATGCTCAAGAGAATCGCTTACCTTCATAATTGGAGGAAAGGTTGGTGTTGATGAATCTCTGATCAATTTCTCCTATCGATGCTGGTTCGTCCTCTGTAGCAATACGGTAGCATGAATAGTATATAAATAAATACATAGTTGATATTGTGTGATATTATGGATACATAAGTTAGTGGATTCTATTTTGTTAGCATGTTTTAATTTGAATAAAGCTTTTCGAGTCCTCTGCTAAGTTAGCACTCCCCACTATAGATGTTTTACTGTCTATTCGTGCAAAGGTCGAAAAACTCGAGGTTCGTGTTTAACTAATTTACTACAAAGGCTCACGATTGCTTTAATTAATTAAATTAACACCATTAAAACAGTTCAATCTGCCCAACTAAATGTCAGCGGTGCACATGATTGCTACGCATGCAAAATAACTAGTTATTAACAGACCTAGCGGCAACTCAATTTATTTTAGTAATTATTCAACAGATTGATATTAACTTTGGTTAATCCGATAAGACGCAAATTAAATCATTCATTCGCAAAACTATGCAGCTAATACTCCTTTAGTTTAATGCTAAAAGCTAATGCTACAGACACAAGTATAACAATTTATTGGAATATACGCACTTCTCTAAAAAAATTCCCTAACCGAATTTCCTAAACCTACTCTCTCTAAACCTAATCCTTCCACTTGCCTTAACCTCACTTTCTCTCTCTCTTCTTATTCGGCCGACCCGCAACACCTCACGCGCACAGCCTCCATTTCATCTCTTCCTCCCCCAAATTTCTTCTCTCTCTCCCCTTCACCTGACGCCGCCGCTAGAGCTCCCTCACTGCTATCACGGCCTCCCCATTGCCCTTGCCTTGCCCACAGCTACCAGCCGGTGGTGGTGCCCACCGCTTCCCCACGCACCACCACCGACTCCCGCTGATGTAGCCCAGCGCCGTCGATGCTCAACTGCCGCCACCCGGCTCGGTCCAATCCGCCCCGACTCCTCCGCCCCCCACCCCTCGGCTCCTCACAGCTCCCCACGGCCTCCTTCTCCCTCCGGTGCGGCCGGTAGGCCGGCGCTGCCTCCTGGCTCGGCTCGGTCCCCATGGCACCGCAGCTCGGCTGGCTCTGGCTTCTCCCCAAACCCCTCAGCCTCCGGTTCACCCTCCCGCACTAGCTCGGCCCGGCCTACGGCCGCCTCGCCCCCTCGCCTAGCAGTTTTCAAAAACAGTGGTTTTCAAAAATTATCTGGGACATATATCATCCTAGTAGCCTCGCGAGCCGTTTGATTCTTAATGGATCGCTCAGATCTCTTGGGACATTCAGGACCATCCTAAACCCCCACACAATTTCCATCGTTAGATTTGAAGCGGACGGGCTTGATCAATTGGGCCGTTCGGAGCATCCAAACGTGCCATGCAATCTAGACCGTCCATCTCAAATCGTACGATGCGCATTTTATTGGGCCATGCCATTTTCAAATGGAAAAGCCCAACGCGCGCACGAGCCGTTAGATTTAAATTCAATGGCCAGGATCAATTGGGTCGTTTGGACCGTCCGAACGCGCCTTGATTGTGAGCCATTGGATTCAAAATCAAGCCAGGATCATTTGGGCCGTTCGGACCGTCTGAACAGCCCTTTGATCTCAGCCTTTGATTCTTGATCCAACCACGCCATCCTTTTTGGGTTTTAAACTCGAAAGCGCGCACTTTTTTTTGGAGCCGTTGGATTTCAATCGTGTGGTTCATATGAGTTGGTCCGTTCGGACCATCCGAACGCCCCACTCAATCTGAACCATTCATTTTTGATCGGACGGTCAACATTCTTTTGAGTTCGCCGTTTCGTATCTTCACTGAGACTGACGGTGGGGCCCGCATGTCAGTGACTCAATGTCATCTCCTCCGCACCATTTTGCCAGCACCGAGCTCGTCCCTGTTTAGGTGGCAGTGCGTTACGATTTACACAGCATTCAAGTGACACTTGGAGCTATTTCGCTGCCTGGAGGACACGCATGAGCTTCCTTGTCTTCTCCGGCGGGTTAAAAACCCTAGCTTTCTTTCTCGGCCATTTTGATGCCGCAGCGTTTCCTCCTCAACTCAGGCGTATCCCTCTAGCTCTTGCACTCTTGTTTATCTCATTCGATGCCTTGTTCCTCATGTTAATGAGAACTTTTGGCATTGTCTGTAGATCTAGAACGTGAGCTTGTCGTTTGAGCTGTTCAGAGCACGCCGGAGCGTCGCCGTGGTGGTTTTCCTTGCTCCAGTAAGCTTATCTTTAGTTTGTTCACGTCACATTGTGCCATGTGACCTAAGGAGCAAAACCCCTCAATAAATTTGTTTGTTGATTAGCAGGATCACCAGAAATTTGGATTTCCCCTTTTCGGTCAACTTCGGTTCTAGCTTCCTCAAATCCAAACTGGTAAGCCATTGGTCAAACCATACTTTTTGAAGCATCCAGGAGCTTTACTTAGCCTATCTCAATCACTCACTCTTTGAATCCTTGATCAGATTACCTTGTCGTGGTGAATCCCCTTATTGTCATTTTCGGTCTTTCATATCGCCGGCAAGCTCTAGAGCTTCTCTGATCATTTTCTAAGTCCAGGTAGCTCCCTTTTTAATCCTAGTAGCTTAAGCAAAAGTCTCTTTGCTTAATGTTCTCTCTAATTGACAAGTCCTTTATAGCTAGTTCTGTTGTCGATTTATTAGTGCAGAACTGCAGTTCTTTCTTAGCTTTTAATTCTTGTCGAATGTAACATCCCAAAGTGTTGTTACCAAAATAAAATAAATAAACGTATTATCTTATTGGATTTCCTGAAATTTGAAAGAGTTTTATTGCATTATTGGAATTTCTGAAGTTTTAAAAGTCAAAAATAAAATTTATTAAAGTTTTTGAAGTTTTGTTTCAGTTACAGTTGAAAAATAAAAATTAATTATTGTTCTAGAATTTTCTAGAATTTTAAAAGCTTTTCCCTAATTATTTTAAAGCCAAAATAAATTATGCACAAAAACCTATTACCAATTACAAGTTGGAAATATTTTATTTAAGTCCAAAATAACTTTAGGAATTTCGTGAATTTTTCTAGATTTTTGGATTTATTTTTCTATTTTCTAAAGCTATTTTGATTTAATGATTTATTTAAAAGCTAAATCAATTTAAAACCTAAAACCCTTTTTGGGCCAAAAGCTTGTCCGCCCAATTCTCTTCAATCACAAGACCAACCCATTTGGCCCAACGCCCGGACGCCCCGCCTTTTATCGCCACCGTTGGATTCAAATCTGACGGCAGCCGCTCCCTCCCTCTCTCGGTCCGATGCTCTCCACCACCCGCGACCGTCGAATGGAGATCCGACGGCCAGCACACCATCACGCCCGCGCCCTTCTTCCCCCGCCCCTTCTTCCTCGCGCGTGAGCCCGCACCGATTGCCATTTTTGCCGCACAGGAGCTCCGTCAACGCCACGATTTCGCCCCCATTCTCCGCGCCCGTGTGCGCATTAAAATTTCCGCGTCCCGCCGCGCCTTCACCGGCCATTTGCCCCTCATCCATGTGCGAAATCGCCGGGATTTCTCCATCGCCTGTACGCCTTGCTGCGCACCGTCTGGATCTCCTCCTAAGACTCCGCCTGCTGCGCCTCCTACGCCAACTGCGTGCCTCTCCTGGGTCCCACCATGTCCTGGTTTAATACTCCAGTTCCACTCTGGCTCCTCCAGACTGCCCTTCATACAAACCAGCTTACAAGTTTTCAGAGAAATTTTGTACAACCGGTTTGGGGATCTTTTTACCTTCATCAACAGATCTTTGTTCTTGTCGTAGACACGCAAGAACTCACCCTGCAGCTCCACCCTGCACCCCCGTTCTGCCAACTGCCCAAGACTGAGTATGTTGTTGCACAAACTTGGTATAAAGTCACTACAACATGAACACCCCTTTACCAACGCATATGTTGCAACGCTCTATGCATGCGTTGCGAAGTAATACTATGGCTACGCATAATATGTGTTGCAAAACCTATTCGTCGTAAATCATGTTGATGGCTACAGATAACATGCGTTGCAACCTTATGCGTTGAAAACATTTGAAATGCCTAGTTTTTCATTTTTCTTTTTGCTTACCTATAAAATACCATTGTAATGCAAATCTCTTGTTTTTTTTTCTGTTCCATATGCACAGCCATTTTAATGCAAATCTCTTGTTGTTTTTTTTTCTATTCATATCGTGCGTCCTATTATCTACCGACAATAACTATTATGTAGAATAACTTATATGTCGGGTATATTTTTATTTTAGCTACAACATATCTGCCTTAGAAAAAATAAACTAGATCAACATAACTGCCGGGCAAAATATTAGGCGGGAGGTGAAAAAAATAGTCACGTAAATTCTTAAACCTGTGACCTCATATCTACCGGGGAAGATCCAGGCAAATTATTAGCGCCAAACAAAAAAATCATATCTGCCAAGAACAAAAAACGCAGTATGAAATGAAAAACAAGCGCCAAACGAAAATGCAAACGAGCACGATCCTCTCTCCACCATGTCTAATCTCGTTCCCCTCCCACACAATGCCTTCCCCTCCCAAACATCCTCCCCACCGACGGTCGTCTATCCTCCAGCAGCCAGCGCCACCCCCGTTGCCGCCCTCCTCCCCGGCCGCCACCCTCCCGCGCCTCCCGGCCGCCACCCTTCCCAAGACCGCCCCTCCTCCCAGCGCCCCTTCCTCCCAGTGCCACCTTCCTCCCCGCCCCCCCCTCCGGTCGGCTCCCTCCTCCGGGCGAAGCGCCACCTGCCGCCCTCCCCTCCGATCGCCACCTCCCGCGCCACTCATGGCCATCTGTGCCTCCCTGGTGAGTTTTTCTTCCCCAAATGCCTTCTTCTCCACCCCTCTCTCTCTCTCTCTCTTCAATTTCTTGAAGTTTCTCCCCTTGGCCGAATCCACTCATGGCGCCTCCACTGGCCCGCTGGCACAGCGCCACCACCGCCCCCTTTCTGGCGCGCCGCTCCCTCACGCATGTGCCCTCGGCCTCGGTCTACTCGGCCCACCACAGGCGCTTCTCCCTAGGCCCGGCTCGTGCTCAGCCATCTGCGCCTCCCGTGCCGAGATGCGGTTGATCCATTTCGTCTTAATGCGAGTGATTTATGAGGCTAACGAGAGAGGGCATGGGGGATTGGGGATTTGGGGTTTAGTGTTGTGTGTGGCGACTGTGATGGCACGAATTCGTGTGAGAAATGGTGTGGATTTTTACGTGCAAAACGAATCGTATTATTTGCGATTGGGGGGATTTAGTGTGTAGGATGATCACTGAAATAGAAACAATGTTTTGGTTTAGTGCAGGCTCTTGGATTGTGACCCTTACGTGTGCTCTTGTGCGTAAAGTATTCCCATCCTTCACCAAGATTGTTGGGACGCTTGGGTTTAACTCACACGCAGATGGAGGTTATTGAAGAATGCCTCTTCTTTGGGATGTCGGGTTTGACCACAACTTCCTATGTAGTGCTGGATTTAGTGCAATTTGTTATGATAATGATGATGAATTGATGAGATCTATGTATTTTTCCTTTTTTGCAACGACGGTTTGATTTCTCATGGATGGATGCAACGATCATCAGAGACCCTTGCCAACTGAGGAAGGCAAAGATAGATCTCAAGAAGTCGTGCCTGTAAGTTGATGACTTCAATTAATAACTTCTCTTGAAATGTTGACGGTGTTATGTATCTTTTGATGTACAAACATAGCTATGCTTGGGAGATTGACAAGCTGGGATATAAAAATGCCCTACATTACTTTAGTTGATAGCTTCCTCACAAGGAAAGAAAGAAAATGTGCTTGTGTGATCCTTCATATTACTTTATGAGTCATGTTTTCCCACTTCCATTGATTTGGTGGGATCTGTTATGGTTTACTTGTTTAGAATCACTTTCAAAGTGACATGTTTTTAATTGTTTAAATTCAATTTTAGCAGTAATCATTGAACATTTGGAATATTTTTATAAATTGTATCTCTGAACTCATTTCGGTCTTCTAATGGGTATGTGTAAATGCTTAGATACATACACATCACATTTTCCATGACCACACGTGCACACATGTGCGGTATAATTTGCTTTCATAGGTAAATGTTTTTCCCTGTTCTTGTTTACTTTAGTTCTGTCATGCTTAGTTACTTTACGGTGTTACATATGGAAAATTTGCAAACCTCTTCCTCACTATCTGTGAATCATTGTTTCTTACCCTTGTTTCTGATTTGGTGCATGTTTGCAAAATGATATCTTTAACAAGTTCTATGACAGACTCAAAGAGGTAAATAATCTATTGTAGTTAGCCTAGTTGTGTCAAGTAAATGCATAAAGCTTAGGCATGTCATGGAATCACAACAGTTGAAAATGGCAAAATGCTAACCAAGCACTGGATGGTGCAGTTCATGTACTAAAAAAACATTATATGCTACTTTCTTTTAGTGGTAGTGATGTGCCTTTTAACTAGTTGACTTCAGGACTATTTTACATACCCAAAATTTAGATGACCGAATCTCATTACTTGCAGACATTTGCCTTGACTATATGTGCTTTGTACACATGCAAATAAACAATGTGCTATTTGAGCATTTAAAATTTGTTGCGGTATATGTAGCTAATTTTGTATAATTCTCTGAAGAGACTTACTACAGACCGCAACTTCATCTTATAGTCTTTATCTGAACTTTCTGGCCCTGTTTCCATCCTTGGTTGAATATGGTACATGTCCAAGTTAGTTAAATCATCAACAGAGCTCATGTGCTAAAAACTTTGTAGAATCCATTAGCACCGTTCTTTTCTTCCTGTTTACTACAGTAGTCTTGACCTCGAGGGTATCTCCATTGTGATACGTGTATTTTAATTTCTGCAGGATTGTTTGATTCCTCTTGTAGGATCTTGGTGGTACGCATGGTAAGATTTAGGTTAATGATTTTATATTACGATGGAGCATGAACCATAACTAGAGAATCATTTGCTGAGCTACTTCCGTGTAGTTTGAAACTTTTAATCCTACTACGATGGAGCATGAACCATAACTTTTAGTCATTTGCTTTGGCAGTGTTGATACTGTTCTCATCATAGTTTTTAGGGTATATGCGGGATTAATCAAAATTTTCTCACTTGTTTAACCTGTCTACCATTCATTTGATCTAGTGTACATTTTTGGACAAGTGGGATAATATGAGTTTTGTAAAGATTGTTTATCTTCCATTTTCTTTAATTTGGTAGGCAATACAGAGAATACTTTAAGCATATTTTGGAATATGTTACATCATTTCTGTATCACACAGCGCCATTGCAAGACATCGAGAAGATTTTTACGAAGGTCAATTAATTTCTTTTACTTTTGAGTATCTTGTCTGCCTTCTGTGCTCCAACAGTCATTTTACTTTTGAGTATCTTATGCATATACGTGCTCTAAATGAGACTTATGTGATGACATTGTGTTTCGTTTAGGATCTCATTATATACTTCCAATCGCTTTTAATCAGATCTATTTTAGGTTATCATCCACTCAACAATACACCTAAGCGGGCTATGCCTAGATACAAGAAAATCTGATTGGTAGTGCATAACCGAGCTCATTTTTATATCAGATCATTGCCATTCCGATGTATCATCTGAACAAAATTAGATGTGGTAACAATTGATACGACCATACAAAGGCTACAAATTGATTGGTCATGCAAGAGGAGTTGATATTGTGTGGTCATCAACTTATGTACTGATGCTCCTCTTAGTTTTGTTACTTTAATATTGTGATTCTGCTTTCTTCCTAATAGTGTATTAATAGGCTCTAATTTTTCATTGTAGGTTGATAAGATAAATGGATGATGCTATGGATGACATGTTCAATGCAAGATCGAGAATGGTGACATAGGCAGATGTTCTTCATTACATTTAGATTACATTCTGTTAGGAAATGATGTTCAAGATCTTCATTACATTTAGATTTCATTCTCTTAGGAAATGATGTTAAAGTAAAAATATTTATATCATGTCTTATGTGGATGGTTTTCTGTGTAATGCAACAATTTGTTTATAATATATGAGTGTTCTTTTTAACCATGCTATGACTGATTGACTTCTACACACTTATAATCGTTGCAGCAACTTAATTATATTTGTTGCCAAAATAGCAAAATTCATCTGTATGGCAAGTACCAACGCTTCTATGCGTTGTGATAATATAATTATATCCATTGTTAAAATAGTAAAAGTCATCCATACATGGTAAATACCAACGCATACAAGTGTAGTTACAACATGACTATCCGTTGCTACGTTGCAACGCCTTTTCATATCTATTACCAACGCTTATTTATCTGTTATAATAGACTCTATAACGGCCTCAATGGCAACGAAGATAGTAAATCTTGTTGGTATAGATCATACCAACACTTATTTGATTTTTACCAACGCATATATGCGTTGGCAAAGGGTGTTCATCTTGTAGTGAGTAAATATCGCAAAGATCTTCGATCACCGTTCTTGCATCGCAACAACATTGTACCTTTGCCTTTTATTTGTACCGTGGAGCCATTGCCAAACTTGATTTCTCCTGAAATCTTCTCGCCGAGCTCATGGAACATGGAGCGATCTCCGTCATATGATTGCTTGCTCCATTGTCCAAGTACCACTCATCAAGATGATCATGATTTCGTCCCTCTGTGCATAGTTTAGAAGTACGTTCTCCTCGCTCAACATCACCATGACCGGCGCCTTGTTGACACATAAGGAGAAGCGAGGTAGGATCGTCGTCTTCATTTTCACGACCGGATGAGGTTTACCTCCTCGTTCTTCTTCTTGTTTCGGCAATTCGAAGCATAGTGTCCATACTTGTCACAGTTGAAGCACTTTATGTGGCTGCGGCACTCCGACGCGTAATGACCGTATTTGTCACATTTAAAATATTTGATATGTGACTTATCATGGGATCTGTCACCATCGCCTTGCCCAACCTTGTCTTCACGGCCACCTCTCACAAATCGCTCGCCATCGTTTCTTGTATCTCCTTTACCAAAGAACGCCGATCGTTATGGGATCGACACTGTTGCTCGTTCTGGGATTGATACCCCTTCAAGAGCTCCTCATGCGCCTTTGAGGGAACCGGTGATCTCCTCGATCTTCTTTTCCTCCAGATCCGGGGAGTACATGAGCGTGGTGACGACAGGTACAAATTTTTCTGGTAGCATGCGCAGGTACTTCTTTACTGCCACAGATTCCTCCATCTTGTCACCGAGAGAGACAATCTGATTGTACAATGAAGACAGCTTACCGGCGAACTCATCCACCGACTGGGTTTCTCCCATCTGGAGATTCTCGAACTCGGTATGCAAATTCTGGAGCCGCACCTCCTTCACACGATCAACTCACTCGTGCATCTTTTGAAGCGTCACCCACGCCTCACGTGCCATCTCCTTGCCGATGAGCTGCTGCATCATGGAGTCTGGCACCGCCTGGTAGATGATAGCCAAAGCCGTCTGATCTACCTTGTCGTCCACCTCCTTGTCTTTCGCCTTCGGATCGACCGCACCCCAGACTCCCTGGGCGTGCATGTTCGCCTTCATCTTCATAGCCCACACCGGATAATTGTCGGTCATCAGGACAGGATATAGGAGGGAGATCGGCCCATCCCGGATCTTCACATTGTCACCCATGATCTTCAGATGGCACCAAGATCAACAGGCTCTGATACCACTTGTTAGAATTTTTCTTGCTGTTACTGTATCGCTCGAAGGAATATTGCTGGCCCTTTGCGCTAATCGCCTGCCGGTCTTCGGTCACCGACGTGGTCTGACGCCGTGGAACCTGCTTGTCCCAGCCCTGTCCTCCGACGCGACGTGCACCAAGCAGTTCCTCTGCCGCTGCTTGCTTTACGTGACACACACGATCAATTGGTTTTGCAGGAGCACTCCGCTCCTCCCTTTTTTTAATTTCTTGCTTCTCCAAACTCTTGCTAACAAGATATACGGTGCTTATATACACACACACACACGTGACTTCAACTCGAACTCGGACTCGGGACTTCATCTCAAAACAGACTCGAAAAAACTTTCTAGTACAAAACGGACACGATAACTAAAACACTACTACAGAACAGACCTTTGGTCCCGGGCCTAAAGGACCTCTAGTCCCGGTTATAGAGCCGGGACTAGGAAATCGGGACTAAATGTCTCACCTTTAGTCCCGGGTCCCAGGTCGGGACTAAAGGCCGACCTTTAGTCGGTTAGTAATACCAACCGACTAAAAGGTCATTGCTGGTCAGCCATTTGGTGCGTTTTAATCCTTGTTGGTATTACCAACCGGGACTAAAGGTGTTTTTTTTTTCTTTTTTGTTTCCATTTCAATTCATTATTGATTTTGGTTTTACAATTACATTAGGTTTTCAAATGCGTATTCTTATTTGCTAATATATGTATACGCCCACATATAATTTAGTTTGGAACATTATTACACACAAATAAAGTATGAAACTATATATATTATGGAGCTATATATATGTATAATATATATATATATATATGCACATAAAATTTACAACATTATTCATGCATCCTTGGTATTTACAACACAAATGTTGTCCTCCACTTAAATGTCATACAAATGTTCGTCCTGGTTTGGCTTCAATTGTTCATCTGGGTTAAAGTAGAACTTCGGTCTTCGGGCTTGAGGACATGCTCATTAAGAAATCCTGCGATTGTCTCTTGAATTCCTTTGAGGCGGTCCATATCCAACACTGTTCCTTCAACCATATCTCCTTCAATTTGCATTAAACGAAAGAAGTATTAATATACATAAGATTTATTTAATAGCAACAAATAAATAAAATGGATTTATTATATATACTTGTTACGCATTTTCGCATCTGTAGATGGGTTCTTTTGCATACACCATGAGGAACTCGCAAACGTAGTATCCACACAAATTGTTGCTGGTGGTGCCAGAGAACCCATCAGACGATATCCTTTTTCGCTCCCCGCAAATGCGATAAGAGATGAGAGGAGCTCACAGCGTGGAGGAGTGCGGCTCGGCACTGGTGGCGAGCCGCAAGTGAGAATTTGAAGGGCGGCCGGATCCGGTGAAGGAGGGAGGAGCCGGGCGAGCTGGAGCGGAGGGAGGGAGGAGCCGAGTGGAGGTGGTGGCGGGAGTGGGGCGCCACGGAGGAAGGAGGAGGCCGGGCGCGACGGGCTGGAGCCGACGAATTAAGCTGCGAGGAGACGGCGAGGGAGACGGAAGGGTGGAAGAAGGAAGAAGCCACTTTGTTGCTTATCTTGAGGGACCTTTAGTCCCAAGCGATATACTAACGGGACTAAAGACCTTTAGTCCCGGTGGTATCTGGACCGGGACTAAAGGTGGACCTTTAGTCCCGGGTGGTGCCGGGACTAAAAGGCTGACCTTTAGTCCCGGGTGGTGCCACGCCCGGGACTAAAGGTTTTATGTGGGACATATTTTCCAGAGAACCTTTAGTCTCGGTGTGTGACCTTTAGTCCCAAGCGTGTACGGACGGGACTAAAGGTCCCCACTATTCGATTCCCGCCACAGTTTTCACAGTTTGGGTTTTGAATTAAGTTTATTTGTATAAATATGCTAATTCTTGTTAAATGCATAGTAAATTAAATACTAGGCATAAATTTTTTAAAAATAATAGTTGCATTTCCTTTTATCTTATTGACATTTCAAACGACTTTTATAGTGACCACAAGCTAGGAAGTGAAGAGCCAACTATAAACAAAATGAAGGGCTCAAACCACAAGTCGGGAATTTCATTTGAAGGCATAAATACTTGCTAAAAAATTTCAAGTCATTTTTACACGGTGGAGAAGACATGCTTCACAGAGGTACATGTGTCCTTTATCGAATAGGAATTTCATTTGAAACGATAAAAAACAAGAAAAATATGATAGAAACATCTGAAGTTACAATTATTACATAAAATCTCTAATACACACTATTTATATACGCTTTATATTGGAGGAGAATCCAGATGGGACCTTGATGCTGTTTAGGCATTCAAACATGCTTTCCTTCTCTTCTTTGCTAAGAGTGAAGCTAGCAGGTCTTAAGTAATGGCGTCCATCGTCTGTCTTCTCTGGATGCAAGTTGTCTCGTTCTTTCATGCGCCGCAAGTCTGTGCGTGCTTCGAGTGAATCCTTAGACTTTCCATACACATCCATGAATCCTAGCAGTTCACACAAAGATTCTTTGTCGTGCATCACGTCGATCGCGTTATGGACCTCTAGGACTTGCCAATAGGGTAGCTCCCAAAATATGGACTTCTTCTTCCACATGGGTGCGTGTCCCTTAGCATCTTTCGAACAGTGTTATTTGCCTTGTCCCTTTCCAAAGACTACTTGCACATCCTTGACCATATCAAGTACATCCTCCCCCGTTCGGTTCTATGTAGGCTTGGTTCGGTGTTCGCCTTACCGTTAAAATGCTTGCCTTTCTTTCTTAGTTGGTGATTCATAGGAAGAAAACGACGATGGCCAAGGTACACGACCTTTCGACATTTTTCAAATATATCTTGTCAATGTCATCAAAACATTGTGTGCATGCATTGTATCCCTTGTTTGTCTGTCCTGAAAGATTACTTAGAGCAGGCCAATCATTGATTGTTACGAACAACAATGCTCGCAGGTCGAAGTGTTCCTGTTTGTACTCATCCCACACACGCACACCTGGTTTGCTCCATAAAAGCAGGAGTTCCTCAACTAATGGCCTCGGTAGACATCGATGTCGTTGCAGTTGCCTCGGGCCTTGGATGAGCACCGGCATCATAATGAACTTCCGCTTCATGCATAACCATGGAGGAAGGTTGTAGATACATAGAGTAACAGGCCAAGTGCTATGACTAGTGCTATGAATAATGCACGCCATCAATGAACTCTTTGGAGCGGCGATCGGCATTGTACATCCAATGGCGTGTCATCGTCTGCATTATATGACATATCACATAATTAAATTTCAAGTTTCAAATTTTTCCCAGATAGTACACATGATAGAGAGGCTACCCAAAATTTTTTAGAATTTTTGAAATTAAGATGAATTTATTTTGAATTTTCAAAGAATCAGTACTATTTGACAGCGTTTGCACTAGGAGCTTCGCCTTAAGCGTATGGAGTGTCCGGTGGCGATGACGGCGTTCACGACTCTGTGATTTAACGCCAAACAACAAGCTTAAGGAGAAGGGACATCAAGTTAAATGATAATTAATAATTAACTAAATTGCCCAAAGTCATTAAGGGTGAATGACCCTAGGTCAACAATCAATCCAAAAGGCAAACAATAACTAAGTGATTAAGCTAATTAAGAGATTAACTAATTACTTAATAATTAAATATTAAACTTATTTATTAAAACAAAATTAATATTTATTATTTTTACCCAAGAGGTTGGATCTGATAAGATAAGACTTATCTCATCAAACACCCTCAAAGCTTAACCTAACTAACACATGTAAAAGTTATTTTTCATTTATTTAAATAATTATTAAATAAGGTGAAAAATAAAAGTCTTCAGATTGATCCCAAAATTTTTGTACAGATAGTTCATAGCCTAATTAGATGGCAAAACAATTTTCAGAATTTTTGGATCATTAATTTAGCCTACAAAATTCATGGAATAATAATTAAATAAATAAGCATAAAATAGGTATAAATTCAACTTTGTCCAAATAGTCTTAAAATTTTTATATGGACTGTTCACAGTGTAACTTAGTGGAAAAACAAATTTCATGATTTTTGGAAATTTATTGTGGCCTACAAAAATCATGAAAGTTCCATTTATGAATTAATTGGCAATTTTATAACATATAAAAATTATTCAAATTTCACATTTCATATTTTTCATAATGGACGGCAGGGTTAGCATCAGGAGCTTACATGAACACGCCGGTGAATACGGTTGAGTGAATGAACGGCTCGGCGGTGGTGACAATGGCAATGGCGTGTCCTGGGCATGCGACGGCGTTCCCGACTCTCGTGATTTAACGCCAAACAGAGTTTAAATAGAAGGACATTTAGTCGGTTGGTGTTACCAACCGGGACTAAATGCCAACCTTAGTCAGGTTGGTACTACAATCCGGGACTAAAGATTTAGTCCCGGATTGTAGTACCAACCGGGACTACGAGTTAACATTTAGTCGGTTGGTAACACCAACCGACTAAATGTCCTCTCCGCAAAAGCTCGCCACCAGAGCCGTTGGGCGGGGATTTTAGTCCGGTTGGTGTTACCAACCGGGACTAAAGATCTTTTTGGTCCCGGACGCAATTTTCTCCGAGACTATTGCCCATTTGGCAGTTCGACCAAAGGTCTATTCTGTAGTAGTGAAACTTAAAACTACTAAAACAAGATTAATTTTAACAGGACGAGTGGTGTGTAACCTAAAACTCTAGAAACCACATGTGATAATATCCCAGGAGCATGCGTGTCTTTTGCTCAACATCCTGTCCATCATACAACATTGCCGATAATTTTGTTTCCTAGGAAAGATTATGTTCTTTTCTTGAAGCAGGAAGACATATTTGAAATTAAGCAAGAGAAATCTATGTATTATCCACACAATCCGTGCATTGTCATCTTCAGCTATGGATGGACCTACCTTCAATTCTTGGGTCATCACTATCATATCCTATTTATATAAACCACAGACTTAAGACAACATCTGATTAAGGAGCCCGCAATTGTTTTTGTTGGGAAACCATGAGTTTGATCTAGCAGCCGGTTCATGGGTGGATGCCCTATTTAAAACCCTAGCAAGATCTCTAGACTACAAATAGGGGTATTAGTCATTGTAAAAAGCTGATCGCTTGATGAAAGAATAAAGAAGAAGAATAGCTCCTACATCTTTGTCTCTCTGTGTGTTCAATCTACTATCTTGTTCTTGCATTGTTTGATATGATTCTACGTTTGTCTACAAGATGATCACTTGAACTAAACTCACCAACGACGGTTCTCAACAGTTTTGTTCCTTTGCTCACCATCCTAACCACATCGATCACTGTCGGTCATACATCATGCTGCTCACTTGTCGTTTGTTGAGAAATGATACCAGCACTGACAATTACGTTTGATGTCTGACACAAGCTTGTTCCGGTCGAGGCAAATATCTGGATATATACAAGATTCAACCGCTTCTGTGTAACAGTTAGATGGGAAAATTCTCCTTCAGAAGATTGTAAAACCTTGGACCAATAGTAGAGTTAATCACTTAAAAAATTGCAAAGTAGTGTCCTATAGTACTCAACCAGACCATGCAATGTGATTCAGATGCAACACTGCTGTACCGCCGATCATGTACAGGCGGATTTATAGGGCAGAAATTAAGCACCATCACTTCGGAAATTAAATCACTGCAGTAGAATCGTGTTTTTGCGTCCCTTCTTTCATGGGGAAGACAATTAGCTAGCTTTGGAGTTTGGACCTAAGGTTCCACAAAAGGAAAGGTTCAACAGTAGTTGAATTTCATGGTAGATGTAGGACTAAAATGTTAGCCATGATCACTATGGGTGCTGGGGTATGCCAGCTAGAGCTAGTGTTCTAGCCTCCCTTGCACCACGGTGAAGCCAACTGAGGCTCCGTGTGGAACATGGAAATTGTTTCCGTTTTATGCGAAAATTAAATTGTTTCATATGTAATTCATGTGTTTCAAATTGACAAACCAATATAGAGTACCAACATGGCTGGATGCATTTTTCCAGCTAGAGCTAGTACTTGGAGGCCATGTGTTCATAGTACCCATTACCTTGGGTGACATGAAACGACGGACGCTGCCCATGTGCTATATGAATGTATTTGAGAAGAACCATGGATCGTTGCTTCTTAAGATAAACACTGGAACAGTGCTTCCATATCACAGACGCTGTGGCGACAAATTATTCCTTCTGGATTCTGCTTAAGTGGGGGATTTAAAATTGTAGAGATGGAGGTGACACATGAGGTTAAAGATTCAGACTATAATTACACATAAGACGAATGCAAATAGACACTGCACATATGTCATGCACGGATTTGAGGAAGAAACATGAGTCCTTGCAACCGAATAAACTTCGGATTAGTGTTGTCATGTCATAGACGCTGTTGGAGAATTTGGATTATGATGACAAGGGAGTAGAGGATTCAGAATTGTAGAGATGGAGGTGACACATGAGGTCAAAGTCTCGAATCATAACTACACATAAACGAAATACAAATAGACCCTTCCCATGTGCCATGCAAGGATTTGTGGAAGAAACTTGGATTGTTGCAAATGGATAAACTTTGGACCTGTGCTGCCATGTATTATAGACTCTAGTGGTTGAAGACCAATTATTCCTACTAGAAGATAACCTTTGCACATAGCGCGGGTGTTAATGGTGTGTTAAGAAGGATTTTAGTGAGATATAGAAAATTGATTGTTTATTTACGTAGGTTAGTGCAGTATTTTACGGAAGAAAAAGATAGTGCGAGTTACAGAACTGATATGAAAAGCATTTGTATATATGTATGTATTTAGGTGAGATATAAATCTCTGTAAAACATAGGGAGGAAGCAGCGAATGTATATATTTATACAAACTGATGGCATTCGTGGATTTATGCGAGATGTAAACCTTTAAAGAGCAGAGTAATTAAGTAGCGAAAGTTTCTATATACACAAAGCGAAGTTAGTGACGGATTTAGGTGGGATAACATTGTTTACAAAACAGGGTTTGTAGAGTAGCAACTTAGTTTAGGTGGTAGGCGTAATCTACAATATTTATATAGAAGTGTTCAGAAGGTTGGATAGAAGCACGAGGCGTCGTTTGGAAGCAGCGTCTGTTGTGGTGGTTCCATAAGATGTAGCACCTGTATGAAGTAGCAATCAGCGTGAAATATATATTTTGATCTGTGAATGTTTGAAAAGTATACCTGTTGTGTTATTGGTAAGCAGAGTAGGGAGATCAGTCAGTAATTTTCTTGGCAGATGATCGAGTTTTTTTTGCTGGTGGTTCATTTCCGCTCTGTGCAGGTGGCGATAAAGATCTAGGAAAGTAAACATGTTAAATTCTGAGAGGGAAGGACATAATGAATGAATCTTATGTTTTTTGTGTGGATTATATAGGTTGTTGTGTGAAACGTCTTTGAAGTTTTTGAAGTTTTGTTTCAGTTACAGTTGAAAAATAAAAATTAATTATTGTTCTAGAATTTTCTAGAATTTTAAAAGCTTTTCCCTAATTATTTTAAAGCCAAAATAAATTATGCACAAAAACCTATTACCAATTACAAGTTGGAAATATTTTATTTAAGTCCAAAATAACTTTAGGAATTTCTGTGAATTTTTCTAGATTTTTTGGATTTATTTTTCTATTTTCTAAAGCTATTTTGATTTAACAGATTTATTTAAAAAGCTAAATCAATTTAAAAACCTAAAACCCTTTTTGGGCCAAAAGCTTGTCCGGCCCAATTCTCTTCACCGCGCGCACCGACCCATTTGGCCCAACGCCCGGACGCCCCGCCTTTTATCGCCACCATTGGATTCAAATCTGACGGCAGCCGCTCCCTCCCTCTCTCGGTCCGATGCTCTCCACCACCCGCGACCGTCGAATGGAGATCCGACGGCCAGCACACCATCACGCCCGCGCCCTTCTTCCCCCGGCCCTTCTTCCTCGCAGCTCAAGACCGATGCCATTTTGCCGCACACAGAGCTGGCTAACGCCACGATTTCGCCCCATTCTCCGCGCGCGTGCAAGATTAAAATTCGCGTCCATGGCGCCTTCACCGGCCATTTGCCCCTCATCCATGTGCGAAATCGCCGGGATTTCTCCATCGCTCAGACGCCTTCTGCGCAAGACCGCTGGATCTCCTCCTAAGACTCACTTTCTTTGCGCCTCTCACGCCAACTGCGTGCCTCTCCGGGTCCCACCATGTCTGGTTTAATACTCGGTTCCACTGCTCCTCCAGATCGCCCTTCATACAAACCAGCTTACAAGTTTTCAGAGAAATTTTGTACAACCGGTTTGGGGATCTTTTACCTTCATCAACAGATCTTTGTTCTTGTCGTGAGACACGCAAGAACTCACCCCGCAGACTCCACCACGCACTTCTGCTCGCTAACCGCCTAAGATCGAGTATGTTGTTGCACAAACTTGGTATAAAGTCACTACAACATGAACACCCCTTTACCAACGCATATGTTGCAACGCTCTATGCATGCGTTGCGAAGTAATACTATGGCTACGCATAATATGTGTTGCAAAACCTATTCGTCGTAAATCATGTTGATGGCTACAGATAACATGCGTTGCAACCTTATGCGTTGAAAACATTTGAAATGCCTAGTTTTTCATTTTTCTTTTTGCTTACCTATAAAATACCATTGTAATGCAAATCTCTTGTTTTTTTTTCTGTTCCATATGCACAGCCATTTTAATGCAAATCTCTTGTTGTTTTTTTTCTATTCATATCGTGCGTCCTATTATCTACCGACAATAACTATTATGTAGAATAACTTATATGTCGGGTATATTTTTATTTTAGCTACAACATATCTGCCTTAGAAAAAATAAACTAGATCAACATAACTGCTGGGCAAAATATTAGGCGGGAGGTGAAAAAAATAGTCACGTAAATTCTTAAACCTGTGACCTCATATCTACCGGGGAAGATCCAGGCAAATTATTAGCGCCAAACAAAAAAATCATATCTGCCGGCAAACAAAAAACGCAGCGCGAAATGAAAAACAAGCGCCAAACGAAAATGCAAACGAGCACGATCCTCTCTCCACCATGTCTAATCTCGTTCCCCTCCCACACAATGCCTTCCCCTCCCAAACATCCTCCCCACCGACGGTCGTCTATCCTCCAAAGCCAGCGCCACCCCCGTTGCCGCCCTCCTCCCCGGCCGCCACCCTCCCCGCGCCTCCCCGGCCGCCACCCTTCCCAGCACCGCCCCTCCTCCCCGCGCCGCCCCCTTCCTCCCAGTGCCACCCCTTCCTCCCCGCGCCCCCCTCCCAGTGCGGCTCCCCTCCTCCAGCGGCGAGCGCCACCCCCGTTGCCGCCCTCCCCTCCGACTGCCACCCTCCCCGCGCCACTCATGGCCATCCGTGCCTCCCTAGTGAGTTTTTCTTCCCCAAATGCCTTCTTCTCCACCCCTCTCTCTCTCTCTCTCTTCAATTTCTTGAAGTTTCTCCCCCTGGCCGAATCCACTCATGGCGCCTCCACTGGCCCGCTGGCACAGCGCCACCGCCGCCCCCTTTCCTGGCGCCGCCTGCTCCCTCACGCATGTGCCTCCGGCCTCCCAGTCTACTCGGCCCACCACCAGCGCCTCTCCCCTAGGCCCGGCTCGTGCCTGGCCATCTGCGCCTCCCTGTGCCGAGATGCGGTTGATCCATTTCGTCGGAATGCGAGTGATTTGCGAGGCGAACGAGAGAGGGCATGGGGGATTGGGGATTTGGGGTTTAGTGTTGTGTGTGGCGACCTGTGATGGCACGAATTCGTGTGAGAAATGGTGTGGATTTTTACGTGCAAAACGAATCGTATTATTTGCGATTGGGGGGATTTAGTGTGTAGGATGATCACTGAAATAGAAACAATGTTTTGGTTTAGTCTGGGCTACTGGATTGTGACCCTTACGTGTGCTCTTGTGCAGAAAGTATTCCCATCCTTCACCAAGATTGTTGGGACGCTTGGGCCTAACTCACACGCAGTGGAGGTTATTGAAGAATGCCTCCTTCTTTGGGATGTCAGTTTGACCACAACTTCCTATGTAGTAACCGGATTTAGTGCAATTTGTTATGATAATGATGATGAATTGATGAGATCTATGTATTTTTCCTTTTTTGCGATCATGACGGTTTGATTTCTCATGGATGGATGCAACGTATCATCGGAGACCCTTGCCAATCTGAGGAAGGCAAAGACAGAATCTCAAGAAGTCGTGCCTGTAAGTTGATGACTTCAATTAATAACTTCTCTTGAAATGTTGGCGGTGTTATGTATCTTTTGATGTACAAACATAGCTATGCTTGGGAGATTGACAAGCGGGATATAAAAATGCCCCTACATTACTTTAGTTGATAGCTTCCTCACAAGGAAAGAAAGAAAATGTGCTTGTGTGATCCTTCATATTACTTTATGAGTCATGTTTTCCCACTTCCATTGATTTGGTGGGATCTGTTATGGTTTACTTGTTTAGAATCACTTTCAAAGTGACATGTTTTTAATTGTTTAAATTCAATTTTAGCGAGAATCATTGAACATTTGGAATATTTTTATAAATTGTATCTCTGAACTCATTTCGGTCTTCTAATGGGTATGTGTAAATGCTTAGATACATACACATCACATTTTCCATGACCACACGTGCACACATGTGCGGTATAATTTGCTTTCATAGGTAAATGTTTTTCCCTGTTCTTGTTTACTTTAGTTCTGTCATGCTTAGTTACTTTACGGTGTTACATATGGAAAATTTGCAAACCTCTTCCTCGCTATCTGTGAATCATTGTTTCTTACCCTTGTTTCTGATTTGGTGCATGTTTGCAAAATGATATCTTTAACAAGTTCTATGATGAGACTCAAAGAGGTAAATAATCTATTGTAGTTAGCCTAGTTGTGTCAAGTAAATGCATAAAGCTTAGGCATGTCATGGAATCACAACATTGAAAATGGCAAAATGCTAACCAAGCCTTTGGATGGTGCAGTTCATGTACTAAAAAACATTATATGCTACTTTCTTTTAGTGGTAGTGATGTGCCTTTTAACTAGTTGACTTCAGAACTATTTTACATACCCAAAATTTAGATGACCGAATCTCATTACTTGCAGACATTTGCCTTGACTATATGTGCTTTGTACACATGCAAATAAACAATGTGCTATTTGAGCATTTAAAATTTGTTGCGGTATATGTAGCTAATTTTGTATAATTCTCTGAAGAGACTTACTACACACGGCAACTTCATCTTATAGTCTTTATCTGAACTTTCTGGCCCTGTTTCCATCCTTGGTTGAATATGGTACATGTCCAAGTTAGTTAAATCATCAACAGAGCTCATGTGCTAAAACCTTTGTAGAATCCATTAGCACCGTTCTTTTCTTCCTGTTTACTGATGAGTCTTGACCTCGAGGGTATCTCCATTGTGATACGTGTATTTTAATTTCTGCAGGATTGTTTGATTCCTCTTGTAGGATCTTGGTGGTACGCATGGTAAGATTTAGGTTAATGATTTTATATTACGATGGAGCATGAACCATAACTAGAGAATCATTTGCTGAGCTACTTCCGTGTAGTTTTAAACTTTTAATCCTACTACGATGGAGCATGAACCATAACTTTTAGTCATTTGCTTTGGCGGTGTTGATCTTGTTCTCATCATAGTTTTTAGGGTATATCTTGGGATTAATCAAAATTTTCTCACTTGTTTAACTTTGTCTACCATTCATTTGATCTAGTGTACATTTTTGGACAAGTGGGATAATATGAGTTTTGTAAAGATTGTTTATCTTCCATTTTCTTTAATTTGGTAGGCAATACAGAGAATACTTTAAGCATATTTTGGAATATGTTACATCATTTCTGTATCACACAGCGCCATTGCAAGACATCGAGAAGATTTTTACGAAGGTCAATTAATTTCTTTTACTTTTGAGTATCTTGTCTGCCTTCTGTGCTCCAACAGTCATTTTACTTTTGAGTATCTTATGCATATACGTGCTCCAACAGACTTATGTGATGACATTGTGTTTCGTTTAGGATCTCATTATATACTTCCAATCTGCTTTTAATCAGGATCTATTTTAGGTTATCATCCACTCAACAATACACCTAACTGGGCTATGCCTAGATACAAGAAAATCTGATTGGTAGTGCATAACCGAGCTCATTTTTATACTGTATCATTGCCATTCCGATGTATCAGTCCTGAACAAAATTAGATGTGGTAACAATTGATACGGCCATACAAAGGCTACAAATTGATTGGTCATGCAGTAGGAGTTGATATTGTGTGGTCATCAACTTATGTACAGTGCTCCTCTTAGTTTTGTTACTTTAATATTGTGATTCTGTTTCTTCCTAATAGTGTATTAATAGGCTCTAATTTTTCATTGTAGGTTGATAAGATAAATGGATGATGCTATGGATGACATGTTCAATGCAAGATCGAGAATGGTGACATAGGCAGATGTTCTTCATTACATTTAGATTACATTCTGTTAGGAAATGATGTTCAAGATCTTCATTACATTTAGATTTCATTCTCTTAGGAAATGATGTTAAAGTAAAAATATTTATATCATGTCTTATGTGGATGGTTTTCTGTGTAATGCAACAATTTGTTTATAATATATGAGTGTTCTTTTTAACCATGCTATGGTGATTGACTTCTACACACTTATAATCGTTAAACAACTTAATTATATTTGTTGCCAAAATAGCAAAATTCATCTCAGATGGCAAGTACCAACGCTTCTATGCGTTGTGATAATATAATTATATCCATTGTTAAAATAGTAAAAGTCATCCATACATGGTAAATACCAACGCATACAAGTGTAGTTACAACATGACTATCCGTTGCTACGTTGCAACGCCTTTTCATATCTATTACCAACGCTTATTTATCTGTTATAATAGACTCTCGCAACGGCCTCAATGGCAACGCATAGTAAATGCGCTGGTATAGATCATACCAACACTTATTTGGATTTTTACCAACGCATACATGCGTTGGCAAAGGGGTGTTCATCTTGTAGTGAGTAAATATCAGGCAGCATCTTCTGATCACCGTTCTTGCATCGCAACAACATTGTACCTTTGCCTTTTATTTGTACCGTGGAGCCATTGCCAAACTTGATTTCTCCTGAAATCTTCTCGTCGAGCTCATGGAACATGGAGCGATCTCCCGTCATATGATTGCTTGCTCCACTGTCCAAGTACCACTCATCAGTATGATCATGATTTCGTCCCTCTGTGCATAGTTTAGGAAGTACGTTCTCCTCGTTCAACATCACCATGACCGGCGCCTTGTTGACACATAAGGAGAGAAGCAGGGTAGGATCGTCGTCTTCATTTTCACAGCTTCGGATGAGGTTTACCTCCTCGTTCTTCTTCTTGTTTCGGCAATTCGAAGCATAGTGTCCATACTTGTCACAGTTGAAGCACTTTATGTGGCTGCGGCACTCCGACGCGTAATGACCGTATTTGTCACATTTAAAATATTTGATATGTGACTTATCATGGGATCTGTCACCATCGCCTTGCCCAACCTTGTCTTCACGGCCACCTCTGTCAAATCGTCTGCCATCGTTTCTTGTATCTCCCTTTACCAGCAACGCCTGATCGTTATGGGACTGATACCGTTGCTCGTTACGGGATTGATACCCCTTCAGTAGCTCCTCATGCGCCTTGAGGGAACCGGTGATCTCCTCGATCTTCTTTTCCTCCAGATCCGGGGAGTACATGAGCGTGGTGACGACAGGTACAAATTTTTCTGGTAGCATGCGCAGGTACTTCTTTACTGCCACAGATTCCTCCATCTTGTCACCGAGAGAGACAATCTGATTGTACAATGAAGACAGCTTACCGGCGAACTCATCCACCGACTGGGTTTCTCCCATCTGGAGATTCTCGAACTCGGTATGCAAATTCTGGAGCCGCACCTCCTTCACACGATCAACTCACTCGTGCATCTTTTGAAGCGTCACCCACGCCTCACGTGCCATCTCCTTGCCGATGAGCTCTTTGCATCATGGAGTTCGCACCGCCGTAGATGATAGCCAAAGCCGTCGATCTACCTTGTCGCCCACCTCCTTGTCTTTCGCCGCCGGATCGACCGCACCCAGACTTCTGGCGTGCATGTTCGCTTCATCTTCATAGCCCACACCGGATAATTGTCGGTCATCGGGGACAGATATAGGAGGAGATCGGCCCATCCCGGATCTTCACATTGTCACCCATGATCTTCAGATGGCACCAAGATCAACAGGCTCTGATACCACTTGTTAGAATTTTTCTTGCTGTTACTGTATCGCTCGAAGGAATATTGCTGGCCCTTTGCGCTTAATCGTCACGGTCTTCGGTCACCGACGTGGTCCGACACCGTGGAACACGCTTGTCCCAGCCATCCTCCGACGTGGCGTGCACCAAGCAGTTCCTCTGCCGCTGCTTGCTTTACGTGACACACACGATCAATTGGTTTTGCAGGAGCACTCCGCTCCTCCCTTTTTTTAATTTCTTGCTTCTCCAAACTCTTGCTAACAAGATATACGGTGCTTATATACACACACACACGTGACTTCAACTCGAACTCGGACTCGGGACTTCATCTCAAAACAGACTCGAAAAAACTTTCTAGTACAAAACGGACACGATAACTAAAACACTACTACAGAACAGACCTTTGGTCCCGGGCCTAAAGGACCTCTAGTCCCGGTTATAGAGCCGGGACTAGGAAATCGGGACTAAATGTCTTACCTTTAGTCTCGGGTCCCGTGCCAGGACTAAAGGCCGACCTTTAGTCGGTTGGTAATACCAACCGACTAAAAGGTCCATTGGTGAGCCACGGGCTGGTTTTAATCCGGTTGGTATTACCAACAGGGACTAAAGGTGTTTTTTTTCTTTTTGTTTCCATTTCAATTCATTATTGATTTTGGTTTTACAATTACATTAGGTTTTCAAATGCGTATTCTTATTTGCTAATATATGTATCGCCCACATATAATTTAGTTTGGAACATTATTACACACAAATAAAGTATGAAACTATATATATTATAGAGCTATATATATGTATAATATATATATATATGCACATAAAATTTACAACATTATTCATGCATCCTTGGTATTTACAACACAAATGTTGTCCTCCACTTAAATGTCATACAAATGTTAAATCTGGTTTGGCTTCAATTGTTCATCTGGGTTAAAGTAGAACTTCGGTGCGGGCTTGAGGACATGCTCATTAAGAAATCTGCGATTGTCTCTTGAATTCCTTTGAGGCGGTCCATATCCAACACTGTTCCTTCAACCATATCTCCTTCAATTTGCATTAAACGAAAGAAGTATTAATATACATAAGATTTATTTAATAGCAACAAATAAATAAAATGGATTTATTATATATACTTGTTACGTACTTTACGCATCTGTAGATGGGTTCTTTTGCATACACCATGAGGAACTCGCAAAGCGTAGTATCCACACAAATTGTTGCTGGTGGCTGCCAGTAGAACCCATCAGACGATATCCTTTTTGCTCCCGCAAATCGATAAGAGATGAGGAGCTCACCGGCGTGGAGGAGGCGGCTCGGCGGTGGTGGCGAAGTAGCCGCCAAGTGAGTGGCAAGGCGGATCCGGCTGAAGGAGGAGGAGCCGGGCGAGCTGGAGCGGCGGAGGGAGGAGCCGGGCGAGCTGAGAGGCGGAGGGAGGAGCGAGTGGAGGTGGTGGCGGGAGTGGGGCGCCACGGAGGAAGGAGGAGGTCGGGCGCGGTGGCCGAGCGACGAATTAATGTGAGGAGACGGCGAGGGAGACGGAAGGGGTGGAAGAAGGAAGAAGCCTTGTTGCTTATATCTTGAGGGACCTTTAGTCTCAAGCAGATACTAACCGGGACTAAAGACCTTTAGTCCCGGGTGGTCTGGACGGGACTAAAGACCTTTAGTCCCGGGTGGTATACGGACCGGGACTAAAGGTGGACCTTTAGTCCGGGTGGTGCCACGACCGGGACTAAAGGTTTTATGCTGGGACATATTTTTCAGAGAACCTTTAGTCCGGTGTGTGACCTTTAGTCCCAAGCGTGTCTGGACCGGGACTAAAGGTCCCCACTATTCAGCCTCCCGCCACAGTTTTTCACAGATTTGGGTTTTGTATTAAGTTTATTTGTATAAATATGCTAATTCTTGTTTAATGCATAGTAAATTAAATACTAGGCATAAATTTTTTAAAAATAATAGTTGCATTTCCTTTTATCTTATTGACATTTCAAACGACTTTTATAGTGACCACAAGCTAGGAAGTGAAGAGCCAACTATAAACAAAATGAAGGGCTCAAACCACAAGTCGGGAATTTCATTTGAAGGCATAAATACTTGCTAAAAAATTTCAAGTCATTTTTACACCGTGGAGAAGACATGCTTCACAGAGGTACATGTGTCCTTTTATCGAATAGGAATTTCATTTGAAACGATAAAAAACAAGAAAAATATGATAGAAACATCTGAAGTTACAATTATTACATAAAATCTCTAATACACACTATTTATATACGCTTTATATTGGAGGAGAATCCAGATGGGACCTTGATGCTGTTTAGGCATTCAAACATGCTTTCCTTCTCTTCTTTGCTAAGAGTGAAGCTAGCAGGTCTTAAGTAATGGCGCCCATCGTCTGCCTTTCTCTGGATGCGAGTTGTCTCGTTCTTTCATCTTGTTGCAAGTCTGTCATGCTTCGAGTGAATCCTTAGACTTTCCATACACATCCATGAATCCTAGCGAGTTCACACAAAGATTCTTTGTCGGTGCATCACGTCGATCGCGTTGCGGACCTCTAGGACTTGCCAATAGGGTAGCTCCCAAAATATGGACTTCTTCTTCCACATGGGTGCGTGTCCCTTAGCATCTTCGAACAGGTTATTTGCCTTGTCCCTTTCCAAAGACTACTTGCACATCCTTGACCATATCAAGTACATCCTCCCGGTTAGGTTCGCGAGGCTTGGTTCGTGTTCGCCTTCTAGTTAAAATGCTTGCCTTTCTTTCTTAGTTGGTGATTCATAGGAAGAAAACGACATGCAAGCAAAAAAAAACAGACTAAACAGATTCACACTATTCTAATGATCGAAGGTACTTGATACATATAACTATTTAACAGTCAAAAGCCAACTTGGAAAACACATACTATACATATTACGCGGAAAAAAACAATAGACCGATCCATGCTCTTTACAAAAAAAAGAAAAAAAAGTTGGTGCAGTCTACAAATTTCACAAAATCTGATGAGAATTCAAGCAAAAAGCTTAGTGTGAAGTCTTCACACTTCTTACAGACTGGCAAGTGGCAACATCTAAAAAGAAGTTAAACTAGCAGAGAAAGTTCATAGTCAATAATTGATCTTTCATTTAAATTTAGAAGAATGATATATATAAAAAGCTAATACAAAACAATGCAGCAATTACAATATTTACCAATAGTTTCTTGTTGGTACCAACCAACTTTACATGATCAAGCTGGAGAAAATCATCACCCTACTGACTGTTATGGAAACCAACTCTTTTGTTTAAAATCTGCTCAGGCTTTTCTACATTTTGTTTCTTACTGTATTGTCCATGCCAAAAGGAGAATAAAAAGCGGTCCTTTTTTTCAAACCTAGCTGGTGCATGACGTTTTTTTAGTTTAAATATATTCAAAGATTGCTAAATTATTCGGTGTGTTTGCATTTATATACATGCAAGAAAAAAAACAGACTAAACAGATTCACACTATTCTAATGATCGAAGGTACTTGATACATATAACTATTTAACAATCAAAAGGCAACTTGGAAAACACATACTATACATATTACGCGGAAAAAAACAATGGACCGATCCATGCTCTTTATAAAAAAGAAAAAAATTTGGTGCAGTCTACAAATTTCACAAAATCTGATGAGAATTCAAGCAAAAATCTTAGTGTGAAGTTTTAACATTTCTTACAGACTGGCAAGTGGCAACATCTAAAGAGAAGTTAAACCAGCAGAGAAAGTTCATAGTCAATAATTGATCTTTCATTTAAATTTAGAAGAATGATGTATATAAAAAGCTAATACAAAACAATGCAACAATTACAATATTTACCGATAGTTTCTTGTTGGTACCAACCAACTTTACATGATCAAGCTGGAGAAAATCATCACCCCTACTGACTGTTATGGAAACCAACTCTTTTGTTTGGAATCTGCTGAGGCCTTTCTTCATTTTGTTTCTTACTGTATTGTCCATGCTAAAAGGAAGATGAAAAGTGGTTCTTTTTTTTCAAACCTAGCTGGCATGCGTTCAAAGGCTTTAGGTGATTACTGAAAAGGTTCAAGTAGCAGGGAAGCACAACAGCCAACAGGTATGAATGGAAAATAAGCGAGTAACAACCTGGCTGGCACGGGCGGACAGATCGGATCGTCAAGTGTGGCTGGCAGTAGCGTCTGAGCAAGTAGCCAAAAAGATGATTAGACTTGGCAAACATAGACTGTAAGGGGATGTAACAATGCACTGGAAGAAGAAGCGAATGACAAACTGTATAGCAAATCAGCATAATAGGTCTAAAGGTAAAATAAGCGAGTTGCATGATAGAATTCAAGCACAAAGCTTAGTTTTAGTTGGCATGCGTTCAAAGGCTTTAGGTGATTATTGCGAAGGTTCAAGCAGCAGGGAAGCACAACAGGTATGAATGGAAAATAAGCTACTAACAACCTGGCTGGCACGGGCGGATAGATCGGATCATCAAATGCGGCTTGCAGTAGTGTCTGAGCAAGTAGCCAAAAAGACGATAAGACCTGACAAACATAGAATGTAAGGGGATGTAATAATGAACTGGAAGAAGAAGCGAATGACAATCTGTATAGCAAATCAGCATAACAGGTAACAATCTGGCTGGCACGGGTAGATAGGTCGGATCATCAAATGCGGCTGGTAGTGGCGTCTGAGCAAGTAGCCAAAAAGACGATTAGACCTGCAAACATAGAATGTAAGTAAGGGGATGTAACAATGCACTAGAAGAAGCAGCGAATGACAATCTGAATAGCAAATCAGTATAACAGGTCTAAAGGTAAAATAAGCGAGTTGAATGATAAGAGTATACTTCCTTTCCATGGAATAAGAAATCTGGAAAGCGACAAACAGTGCGTATGCTCTTTAGTCATCAAAAGTAATAGCTGTTAATGAAGAAAAGAAAAGGAAGATAAAAGAAGTTAGCTTGAAAAGACAAATCTCCAGATCTTTATGCACGATTCATTATTTGACTGTGTTGGAGCAAACCATCTAGCCGACTAAATCGGACGCAAACATCAGGATCAGGCGGGATTGCGGGGCGAATCGGAGGGGGTATACCTTAGATCGAGGGGTCGGTGGGGAAGCATCGACGGGTATGCACGATTCGTTATTTGATTGTGTTGGAATGTACGCTAACAATCGAGAAATAACCATAGAAATTGAGTCCCTAGCCAAAAACCCGCAAGAAAACCATCTCCCCGACTGAATCGGGTGCAAACATCAGGATTAGGGGGGATTGGGGGGTGAATCGGAGGGGGTATACCTTAGATCGAGGGGTCGGTGGGGAAGCAGCGACGGGAGGAGCGGCGACGCACGATGGATGATGGGAGCGAGAGAGCTTCGCGACGTAGGCGGACCGGAGGCGCCGAGGCATCCGTCGGGGAGGGAGCCAAAAAAACGCAAGCAAACCATCTCCCCAACCGAATCGAGCGCAAACATCAGGATTAGGCGGGATTTGGGGGCGAATCGGAGGGGGTATACCTTCGCGGGAGGCGTAGGCGGAGCAGAGGCGCCGAGGCATCCGCCGGGGAGGAGATCGAGGGGTGGGCGGGGGAACAGTGCCGGGAGGAGCGGCAGAGGAGCGGCGCCGAGCGAGAGCGAGAGAGGAGATGCGAGAAGAAAGGGGAACGGGAGCACGGCGCAGCCTTGAGCAAGCGGAGAGAAAGACGTGGTGGATTAGGGGTCGCGGTAGCAGGCGGACATGCTGTCCACGCGAAGCTTCGCGGGCGTCCATTCGGTGCAAGCGCAGGCGCGACATCCTGACCGTCCTACGAGCATCCGACGGCTGAACTCTATCTGGGTGACGTGTAGCAAACCGTCTCCCCAACCGAATCAGGCGCAAACACCAGGATTAGGCGGGATTTGGGGGCGAATTGGAGGGGGTATACCTTCGCGGGAGACGTAGGCGGAGCGGAGGCGCCGAGGCATCTGCCGGGGAGGAGATCGAGGGGTGGGTGGGGGAGCAGTGCCGGGAGGAGCGGCGCCGAGCACGAGCGAGAGAGGAGATACGAGAAGAAAGGGGAACGGGAGCACGGCGCAGCTTTGAGCGAGCGGAGAGAAAGACATGGTGGATGAGGGGTCGCGGTAGCAGGCGGACACGCTGTCCACGCGAAGCTTCGCGGGCGTCCATTCGGTGCAAGCGCAGGCGCGACATCCTGATCGTCCTGCGAGCATCCGACGGCTGAACTGTATCTGGGTGACGTGTATAGCGCCAGAGGCAGCCCTTTCTTTGGGGAATTAACTATAGTAATTTGTGTTTTCGATTACAGATGAGTGCTGGATTATGAATTGTGGGGATGGTGACATATGAGGTCAATGTCTCAAACTGTAAATACCACATAAGTCGAATACAAATAGACGCTGCCCATGTGCCATGCACGGATTTGAGGAAGTAACATGGATCCTTGCAATTGCATATACCTTTGGATTAGTGCTGCCATATATGTATCATAGACACTGTTGGAGAGCAATTGTTTCATTTGGATTCCGCTCACGACGGAGTGGCGGATTTGGTGGACACGAAGGTGAAACATGAGGTCAAAGTTTCAAATCAAAACTACACATAGCCAGATACAAATAATTATATCACATTGTTGCTACATAGGGACCTGAAAAATATATTTAAGAAAATCATAGTCGCCCCTGTGTTTAATAGTAGGAATAAACCCACGGCACTGGGCTGGAGGAGCGTAATTGTCTGTACTTAATGATGTCGGACAGCAACATGGTCACTTGGGCAGGATGGTGAGCAAAGGAACAAAACAACTACAGGCTCCTCAGTAAGATGTTATCAACTCAATCCATAGTTTGCAGCAAGTTACATCATAACCACGAGAGTTTTTCAGATAAACAAGAGAGCAAATATTGTTGACCGTTATAACATACCAGAAAAAATGATTTAGGTAATTATCAAGTCTCGTTTTGGTTAGACTCATACTAACTGCTGTGTCTGTTTCAGTAGTATGCAGATATGCACTGAATGACTGAAATTAGGGTTACTAAACAGTACAGTTTGTAAAACGTGTGATAAAGGTATAGTCTTACTTTCCAAAAAAGAAGATTAAATATGATTATTGTGAGTACCCGAGTTTTTAGACCTAATCGAATAGCAGTAATCGGTAATTATCGTTAATTAGCGGTAATTAATTTCGTCTTAGCAGTGAGCTAACTGTAGTGTCAGATCGTTTTTAAGCAACCGAATTAATGTCAACTCGTAAGTATTTTCGGGTTTTCTTTCGCAAGCATTGCATTAATAGTCGTTTGCACTAGTATTCCATCATCCATTTCAATCTCAGCATTCAATACAAAAATCTGTTGCATTCTCCAATAAAACAGTAGAATCATAGTCGTAGTAAAAATTACAATCTCCATTTCCATTAGAGCAATAAAGCAATAAGTGAATTGTTTACAAGAGCATTTTTACAACAAATCAATTTGTGAGCATCGCATCATTCTAGTAGGCAACAACTTCATCTCTGCATTTCCTTCTCTCCCCTCTTCTTCAATGCATAGCCAGTAGCACTGCATCATCTCAGCTCCCAGTATACTGAAGCCACCCCCCTTGTGCATGCAGTTGCCTCTCCCTTCCCTACTCTCACAGGCCAACATCACCTCATTCACAAGTCTCATAGCACAGCATCAGCTCCCAAGCACATTCATCCCCCTTGCGCCCTGCTCTACATTCCCTTCCCTGTTCTCAAAAGCCCCATTCACCCCCCTTTCTCAGAAGCCCCATTCATCCCCCTCACCAGTCACAAGCTGAATAGCACAGCCATTCCAGAGCCTTCCTAAGACACATTCGTCCCCCCTCCCTTCACAGGCCCCCATTGCATTCATCCCCCCATTCACAAACCCCCATTCGCATTGCATTCACCTCAGTCCAGCCCCCTTCCAACCAAAGTCCAGAGGAAGAAAGAAGCCAAGGAGCAAGGGGACAACAGGTTTAGGAGGGCGACCACACCCCCTCACTGCCGGCATCACCACCCTGAACATCATCGACCACCACCGCCAATCATCAACCCCAAACCAGCTCAATCCCCAACTATCAGGTAAAGTGCATTTGCAAACTGAGCTTTAGGGGAGTTCATACCTTAGTAGCAGCTTCCTCCAGTGGAATCGTGTTTTTGCGTCCCTTTTTTCATGGGAGCCACAGGGGGTCTATCTTTTCTCCGAGTGACTAGTAGTGTTTTTAGTATTAAAATTTGCCACCTAAATGTTTTAATGAGTTATTTTCAGAAATGAGATGATATAGAAACTGTGATATCAAGCAAAGATAGTTCATTCAGTGCATTCTTTG
Organism: Phyllostachys edulis; assembly: GCA_036346405.1. Taxonomy (NCBI): domain Eukaryota; kingdom Viridiplantae; phylum Streptophyta; class Magnoliopsida; order Poales; family Poaceae; genus Phyllostachys; species Phyllostachys edulis. The sequence continues at coordinate 38,849,868 of CM070556.1, forward strand.
CTATTAATGCTTGCTGAGTACACTCGTGTACTCAGCCTTGTTAGTATTCTCCTTTGTAGATCCTAGTTCGGCCGGGAACTATCTCGAGTGGGACGAAGGACTTGTAGGTACCGATGCAACCGCTGGAGGAGAAGGCTTTGACTATGAGGACCAGGGCGAGATGGGGGCTATATTTGACACGTGGGATGAATAGGCGACCGGTACTTCAGGGTAGACGAGAGAAGCGGAGAGGTTCCCTTTGGTAATTGTATAATACTTGTATTAAGAACCATAGTCTTGCGTGGCTATTATTGAAATAAAGATGTATAGTTCTATCTTATTGTTCTGCTGTGTAAGTCTGGTAAAGACTTACTATTCGTTGGAGCAGTGTTCTACTGAGCAAATGAATAGTAATTCGTATGCCTAAGTGTGATTACCTTTGGGGTAATGACACGGGGCGTCACAGGTGGTATCAGAGTAATAAGATCGACCACGCTAATAAAATAGAAACTGTAGCAAGAACTTAGGTGTTCTTTCCTCACTTGCTATATTGCACTAATTACTTTATTAACTCTCGTCTCCATATCAATTTCTATTATTATCCTGTTTCAAAAGTATTATGTTAAAAAGCTCATCCTCCTTAAAGTGACAGCCTACTAACGTAGAACCATTCCTTCGCATGAGGTTTAGGTTCAATTTTTCGACCGAGAGAGTACAGGGGAAACGTGTGCTTCGTCATAGGACTTGTGTTGTGAATTCCAGCTAAATAATCTGTTAGGCTAGCAATTCAACATAGAATAGAAGATTTAGGACTATAGGTGTTGGGGTATCAATATAAGATCATAAGTTTTCATGCTTGGGCTAGAGGCATGGAGTAGAACTCCGGCGTGGACCTACTTTTCCAATTTCGGGATAAGTACGAACCATACCCGTTAGCTTCCCTACCTTTTCATCTATATCACCAGAATGACCCATCAGCATCCTAAAGTAAAATGTCTGACGGTGTAAAAAGATGTCTTATCCCACTTCTGCACATCAGTTTTTCCGGACGAGTGGTCCATGGCACTCCAAGCGTGTAGCTCTGGCGTACCCAGGAGCGAAGTCCTAGGCGTAGTCTAGAATAGGATTTGGATGTTTTTGCATCTCTATGTTTCTTGGTGTTATTTGATTATTTGTGTATGGCATAACACAACTCACCTGCAGGTTAACTCTGTTAGATAAATATGATACTCTCTTCCCTACCATAAATCACTGCTGAAGAAGTAAGGAAATCGTATAGCTAACAGAAGAACTCGTCAAAATAAAATACTACAAGTACGGTAGCTAACACAACCAAGTTGTTAACATCTTCCCCACAGGACACTAGGTCAGTCGTCAATGGCTGTCATTATAAGATTGGGCAGACCTCAGGGGAAGCTTTCTAGCATGCCTGTGGTTATTGCGGACAGGATATGCTGGACAGTACCCATCCATGCCAAGCACCGTAAGCTACATTTGGAAAACAGTCTACAAGCACAGTCCCACCAACAAAGCTTGACTTGTGGTTATCTTCTGCGCAAGATCCTATTGCAAGATGATAATGGGTCTCCACAGGAGAGCCACCTGGAGCATCATGAAGTAATTCCGAATATAAAGATGGATTATTATAGAACCCGAGTAACTATCTACCTCAAAAGCATTCTCGCACAGAGGACGAAACTGAGGAGTCCAATGTTGATGTATCAACTTCAGTAGCAAACCTCCAGGGTCTAAGTATACATAATGACGGGTTAATGGCCATCAAAATAGCCAATGATAACCTTGCTGTTATGATTTCTAATCCTTTACGAGTTACCAACACTCAGTAAACCAAAGTGAGCCTTGCAGTTTTAAATCTGACGCACTTTCTAGGCCCTTCCCACTAAAGAGCACCAATAATAGTGTGGAGTTGTCTGTTGTTGAAGAATCTATACCTTCCGATCAAATATCTACGAGAGGTCAAGATTCCTATAACAGTAGTGCAGTGGATTCATTAGCAAATGTGAACTATGAGACCATTATGGAAACTAACGTGGAGAGTCTTGATGTACCTCCTGTTTCACATCTTGATATCCTGAGATAGGAAGTACTTGATGATCCTTCTGGTCTTAAATATAACTTGCCATCAGTCTCAAGTCATGCATATTCCAACCCCATCTAGCCAAGTACAATGGAGGCCCTACAAGGAAACCCCCACACACTTTCCTATTGGTCAAGCTTGCTACAAGCAATTTTGTTACACAACAATTACCTACCCATTGACTCCATCCAAGCATGCCACAACAACCACTACCCTGATATGGACCACTCGGGCCAAGAATTTTCAACCCATCCTTCCAGAGATCCATAGTCCAGCAGCAGCCTATTGCTATAGCTCGTAGTTGTGCAAAGTGTAGAGGTCGCCACCTGACAAAGGATAGCATTATTATTGAATATCATATTAAAGGATTACACGATTGTGGATATTGAATTATTAGAAACACATTGTTGGAGGATATTAGATTATAGGATTAAATTATTATTAGATACTGGAGTAATGAATTTTTTTTTCTACGTTAGACCATAGAAACAAATAATTGTTGGATATTGGATGTTGGATTATAACCATATATTATTATTGGATTATTGGATATTAGAATAATGAATGTTGAATTATAAAAATAAATTGTTGTGGAAATTAGATCGATGGACATTGGATTAGTAGAAGTACATGATTATTTAGTAATTGGATTATTGATGGATTTAGCAATAAATGGGGGCTACTGGATTATAGGAATGCATTTGTTGGATTATTGGAGTTAGGGATATTGGATTATGGGATAGATTATTGTTGAAGATTGGAGGGTAGGATTATATAATTGTTGGAGTTGGATTGTCGGCTTTCATCAATATTGGATCATAGGATTTTATCATGATCGAATTATTAGACATATATTATTATTGGATTATAGAAATACTTTGTTGGATACTAGAATATGTTAATGTTGGATTATACAAGTATATCTTTGTTAGAGTATAGGAATAAATCTTGGTTGGATTATATAAACACATCTTGGCAGATTTAAATGGATTTTAGTAATTATAGGACTGAGTTAGTATTGAGAAATTGATCTAGTAAGGACAGTGATTGAAATGCGAAACAGTTGAATTTTCATAGCAATACCTGATGTTAAATTTTGGTGAATTAGTTGAATCATGATATATGAGTAAACTTTGTGGAATTAATTGAATAATCTGGTGTGAGACCCATATAATTAACCTAAACTAATTAACAATAATTGGTAATTAGCGATAATTAAAATTCTTTAAATCCGAAACAAAGGGTAATTTCAGAGTTGATATTAAGCGCATAATTGTTACAACCTTGAAGGCGTTACATCAATCCAATCGCAAAACAGAAGTAATATATTACAAACTCGTTGCTTGTTTCAAAATTAATTTTACAAACAATTGCAATGTTCATAACAACAAGTAATTAAATCGTAATCTGCTTCTTGCATTCTTGTAGCAGCAGCCATCCTTGCCACCTAGTCCTTTGAGCGCCAGTCCTTAGAGCAATCTCGCAATCCATTTTCATTGCTTGTTAGGAAAATCAGAAAACGGTTATCAAGCTAAGTTGAAAGCAGTATTTGTGAGCAGTAGAATTTAGGGAGTGGCCGTTAGATTTTCCAAAGTGTAGTAGGATACCCAGAACGACCTAAGCAGTCGGTCCCTTGACCATCAAGATATCCAAACCAACCGGAGTTAGTCGGCACTTGATCGTCATGATGTCCAGACCACCTGAGGTCATTCGGTACCTATCACTTCCGTGGGTCTCCTCATCTGGCGTTATTAGAATCCAACACCCACTATTTGCAATTGCAGCAACCGCATTATAATCCCACAAGGTACATCCCATTACACCCCACCCTCAGCCAAAGCATCACCGGGCATATCGAAACCAGCACCATCAGCACCTTTGTAGCCCAAGCCAACACAGGGTAGCAACACATTCATTCCCCCATCCAAAATATCAAGCACAGGGCTGCACAACCCTAGCACACCGAGTCATTCCCCCTCACAAAATTCCACATTAATTCCCCCCAGTACAGAGCCAGCCATTAGATTCATTCCCCAAGCCAGCACACATTCTTCACCCCTTTCTTAAGCCACCCCCCACACAAAGGTACCCATAAACCTCATTCACACAACTAGAACCATCCACAAGCACAAGGCAGACCAACACACTACCAAGCTCATTCCAAGCCAAGCAAGCCAGCACCACCACTCTCAGTTCACCCCCAACCAAGAACAAGCCCCACCATCACCATCTCACCATCCAACCAGCCCACAGAGAGCAGCAGAAGGGAAGGCACAATGTGAGGACCCCCAGTATTGGATCTGTTCCAAGTTAAAGCATTATACCAGAAGCATAATCTTTAACAAGGAACAAAACCAATATCAGGTTTCCGGATATATGTCTTACAATAGTTCCCAAGATCAAGACTATTATACATATATCCTAACAACATTGTACCATGTCATACAAGGCATACAGATACATTAATACATACAAAACTTTACAAGCTTGATTCGGTCCAACTTAAGCAACCGAACAGCAACAAAATAACAGAGTTATAGTAGCGGAAACAAAACTATAAATAGCAAAAGCCACCAAGTGTGCCCTCATAACCCTCAAGCAACTGAGTGGAGGATAGAAACAGCTTCACTCGTTAGCGTCGTCCTGATCGACGCTAACGAGCATTTCGTACACATAACCGTCCTCACTGCAATAAGTGGTTAAAGCACCTGAGTACAAAAGGTACTCGCAAGACTTACACAAAACTACTAAAAGAAAGTGTTCAGTAGAACCTATACAAAGAAATATAATTAGTACATGCATAAGGCTGACAACAGGAAGGTTGTAATGGCAATAGTTTTGCATAAAGCAAAGTTTTTCTCCTACACTTACTGATTTTTGTAAAAGCCATTTTAAACAAGTTTGGACTAAAACCACAGTAAGTATGAGAAGTTATATCAACAATCATAACAAGATCAAAGTGACTCCCCACTTTGACCAAACAACAAGCATGAAACCCTTCATGCCGAACCAGTAGACCCATAACATAAAAATTATTTCAAAGTCTATATTGAGTTATCCATCAAAACGAGTGTTGTCCATAACTGTGGACATGTCTATTCAAATAGTTTTAACCCTGCAAGGGTGTACATCTTTACCCACATGACTTAGTCAGCCCTGTAAGCCTTCGAATGCCTCCGAATGATGACACACTTCCTTTGGTATGCCAGCCGGGTAAACTAAGATTCGGCATTTTTCAACAAGTTGACATTATTGAGTTGATTTACCCATGTGTGACTGATCCCGCTTAGTACAAACGACAGATAGCGCCTGCTAACCGAGGCACACATGTTGTGTCAGGAAAGCCGATTCAGTGAACATAAATTAAAATTGTGCTCCCCTGCACATATAGAATTGAAATCGGAGCCCTACGAACACGCAAACTTTGCAAATGTCCTCACTCCACAAGTTCCTCAACTCAATAACATCAGCCCCTTGCTTAACCAAGCAGCGCCCACACACCACGTGTGGAAGTACGTAAGGTACTCAAATTGACAGGTCAAAGTTCGGTCCTTAACGATCTGGACAAGACTACCATATTTTCCAAATCTCATACACGAAGGCACCATCACTAACATCCACTTGTCCAGATCTAAACCAAGATTTTATCAAATAGAAAAAAGACAAACTAAAATTCGGTTTTACCCAAACTGAAAAAAAAGAACCAAAAATAAAAGTCAACTGGTGTTTCCCATGACTAACAAGAGAAGCTTGTCAATCACTAATGTTCTACAGACTTGCATTGCTAAGCAAAGATCTAAAGAACAAAGTACCACTACAAGAATTCTAACTTAAGCATAAGTGTATGAGTTTAATTCAGGATAAGCCACAATCATTGGGATCTAACTAACTACTCACGGATAAATACTTCAGAAAATAGCATGCAAATAGTATCACTGTATTTTCAAAAACCTAAAGTATCAAATCTAGGATCAACATGGTGCAAGAGGATGCTTGCCTTGGTAATAAACCACTTGTTTAGGTGCTGGAGCTTCAGCAATAATAGGTTCACTCACGTCGTTTAAGTCAGATCCTAATAGAAAAATAGCAAATGAACATCCAGAACAATAACAGATTCAAAACTGCTGAAACGATGCACGATCAAAGCATTAATGTGCAAACTAGCAAAATGCTTAAGCTGCAAACTATTTTTAATAAAGGTAATAACCTAGATTAATACTTGCTAGTACTAACCGATGTCGGACCCGGGATTAACACCCCAAATCCTCTGTGCATTTCCGAACTAGTTCCATGATCAGTAGCTAGTTCACATAGTAAACAGATATGGTAACAACCATAAATCGCAATATTTTATTAATAATCAACATAGTATATTACAAAAGAGGCTTACAGGCCAATATTAAAGAACACAGCGGAAGACGAAGAATAAGTACTGGAGTCCAGCTGATCTGCCACAGGCAATCGACAGGGGTAGCAGCCTAGTTGTCAAGATCCACACCGGTAGCGGAGTCCTTCTCCTCTGAAATTTGTTTGCATAAAGCAAGTATGAGCACAACTACCGTGCTCGCAAGTTACACCTGTCAAATAACAGGATGACATGCATACATGGATGTCTCAAAGGAAGGCTTAATATGGTTGATTTGCATAAAGCCAAGTTTCTTTCAAATACTAATACTAAGTTCCAAGGCAGTTATACAATAACTAAAATTCATTTTATATATTCTCAATTTTATAGTCAGATAACATTCACACATGAATGGTGAAGGATACCCTCCTATCACATGGCTTCCTGCCCAATTCCCATTTGGATAGAAATCCAAAATCATTTGTGTCAAATCATTTTGAAATCGAAACCAAAGTCTAACTTTGAGTGGCTTTGCTAGTATGTCCATGATCGTGGACACGGCTATTCAAATAGTTTTACACTATGCAGAGGTTATACAGCTTTACCCACATGACATGAATTCTCTAGTTTGTTTGGCACCCGTCGATACCACCACTCACTACCTTAGGTAAGCAGTCTCGAGCACGTGTCAAGGCTTTTACAATGCGCAATTCCACCGCAGTCCCCCCTCGCTAAGGTTTCGCCCCCTTTGGATAGAAATCCGCAGAGTTCCTAGCCCCCTCTTGCGCCAGGTGGGACTAACGTAGGTCATAACATGACTACCCACCGCATCTGAAGGGAACGACCATGGTGGAACATTGCAAATTAATCAGCTAGGTCCCCTCCCCATTCTCAGGACATGTGGTTGCACGATGAGGCATAGCCCATTATAGGCATAGCAAAGGAACGCTCAGAGGACGGTCCTTAACTGACTTGGGCGACTATCCACAAAACCCTTGAGCTTCAACCCATACCCGGATTGAGCCCGTGCATAAACCTGCACCCACCAATCAACCATTTCACCAAAGTACAATCCAATTTTTCCTTTTTTGCTTTTCAAAAACGTTTACAAAAATCTTCCATGACAAACCAATGCCATAGACTTTCAAACATCATTTGATTTTTGGCTGAAATTCCCAAATCAAATATTTTTGGTCTAAGCATGTCTAAGCATAATTTTTCTCAAAATGTTCTAGTTCATACTATTGCATAAACTAGATTTTCATCTAAGGTGAGAAGGTAGGTTTATTTCAATGGCAAGATTGGCAATACAAAAGATTTAAGCATAACTATAATTTAAAACAGGGATTTAAATTAGAGTGTATAGAAATAAGCATGCAATAATAATTTAAAACAAAATTTAAATAATTCAAAATAATGGGATCAAATATGATCAAAGATATAACTTACCTTGCTTTATTGGTTGCTCTCAAATGGCGTCGAAATCTGACTCTCCGAAGTCGTTGAAATCTATACGCGAAAATAAGCCAAATTCAAACAAAATTCAAATGAAGATTCAAATGAACTCCAAATTAAATAATTTTAGTTTAGTTAGCTAGATTTTGAATTTATAAGAATTTAGGAATTTGAATCGACGAAATTGGAGTTCGTGTGAAGGAGAACAAACCCCGGGAAGTTTCAAAATCAGATGAAATGTTGAAATTGGATTTTCCCGAATTATGGAATTATTCTTGTGAAGGAAAATCGGATTAATGACGCATGGTGACGTCAGCCCTCGGAATTTTGGAATTAAAAGAAATAAAATAAAACCCTAACATGTGGGACCCACATGACAGTGACTCGGCTCACGGTAGACCACGTCCACCGAGCCAGGGTTTTGATTAGAGTGTGAACCGGCCACATACGCGCTGACATGGATGGTGACTGGGTGGCCACATTGGCAAAATGGGTGACGTGGCGCACGCGTGGCCATGATGTGGCGCGGCCACGTCATCTTGGCAGCCGGCGGCGATGGCGTTGAGCTCGCCAGCGCTATGCGCCACGGCAAGCTCCGCCAAGGGGCTCACTGCGAAGAGGGGGAGATGGGGGAGCTAACGCATTACCTTGCGGTGGCGAGGAGTGATGAGGTGGCCGGCGGTGAGTGAAAAGGCGGCGGCGGCTTTAAGGCTCCGGTGAGGAAGGTGCTCCGGTGACTCCTGGGGCAAGAGAAGGTGCGCACGGGGTAGGCGTTGAGGTGGCGATGCCGAATCCGGGGTCGTCGGGGGGTGGAGCAGCTTGGACGGCACCGGTGATGAGGAAGAGAAGGCGCTCGGCCAGGATCCTTCAACTGTGAAATATGGCGAAACCAAGAGAGGAGAAGAGGAATGGGTGGCGGGGTTTGGATGAGTGAAGGATGGCGCACCCGGTGCTCCCTTTTATAGGGGCCAGGGAGGGCGAGGGGAGGAGATCGTGGGCGCGGGCGTCACGGCAGTGATGGAGAAATCTCAGCAATTTCGCACGCGGATGAGGGCCAAATGGCCGGCGAAGGCACGGCGGGACGCAGAAATTTTAATGGGCATGCGGGCGTGGAGAATGGGGGCGAAATTCGTGGCGTTGACGGAGCTCCCGTGCGGCAAAAATGGCGGTCGGTGCGGGCCCTCGTGCGAGGAAGAAGGGGCGGGGAAGAAGGGCACGGGTGTGATGGCGTGCTGGCCATCGGATCTCCATCCAACGGTCGCGGGTGGTGGAGAGCATTGGACCGAGAGAGGGAGGGAGCGACTGCCGTCGGATTTCAATCCAACGGTGGCGATAAAAAGCGAAGCGTCTTGAGCGTTGGGCGAATGGGCGGTGTCTTGTGATGAAGGGAAGTGGGCCGGACAAGCTTTCGGCCCAAAAAGGGTTTTAGGTTTTTAAATTGATTTAGCTTTTTAAATAAATCTGTTAAATCAAAATAGCTTTAGAAAATAGCAAAATAAATCCAAAAATTCTAGAAAAATTCACAGAAATTCCTAGAGTTATTTTGGACTTAAATAAAATATTTCCAACTTGTAATTGGTAATAATTTTTGCACATAATTTATTTTGGCTTTAAAATAATTAGGGAAAAGCTTTTAAAATTTTAGAAAATTCTAGAAAAATAATTATTTTTTATTTTTCAACTTTAACTCAAACAAAACTTCAAAGACTTTAATAAATTTTATTTTTGACTTTTAAAACTTCAGAACTTCCAATAAAGCAATAAAACTCTTTCAAATTTTAGGAAATCCAATAAGATAATACCTTTATTTATTTTATTTTGGTAACAACACTTTGGGATGTTACAAACTACCCCCCTTAAAAGGAATCTCGTCCCTAGATTCGGAGAGGCTAGAAAGAAAGAAGACGGACAAGGACAAATGAACTGAGAGATAAATAGAGTCTATCTTCAAGTTGGCTTCATGTCCAAGGGTCTTGAGTTGTTCGAAGTTTTGAAGTATCAATCCGTCCTTCAAGTCCATTTTGTATCGATAGGTTAGGAGTCCAATGAATTGTTAGAGAAGAAGCAAAAAGCAAAGGATAAGAAAGATAGCTATGAGGAGAGAAGTCTACCCACTTAAAGTAAACATTGTACACAAGATCAAAAGATCTATGTACGACGTACCAAAAGAAAAATGCACCATACAAATAAAGAAACAATACAACGTTCTATTCGATCGGTACTCATAAGCTGGTGAAACGACTCAGTACACAGAATGAGCCTTGGAAATCTTAAGTTATATGGTTGGGCTGACAAAACGATCTTCGGTATATCTTGTCCATTGTCCTTGCATGGTAGAGACGACGATACTTTCTCGATGACTCCATGTCTTGTAGTCTTCAATGTAAAGGTTAATAATCGTAGTGACCATCTATAGAAATTTATAAGGGAAAGAGGATCCATTTAACATTATAAAATGGTGAACAAAGAATTAGGTAAGGAAGAACTGCTATGAGAAAGCAATAGATAGATGACCAAGATGAGGAGAGAACAAATTAGTCTTTTTCCTGTTATAAAATAATTTTTGAAGTTTTTCAGCTAACGGCCATTCTAACTAGGTCACGTCCTACAGTCGATATGGCTCTGATACCACTTCTGTCGGACCCGGGATTAACACCCCAAATACTCTATACATTTCTGAACTAGTCCCATGATCAGTAGCTAGTTCACACAGTAAACGGATATGGTTACATCCACAAATCGCAATATTTTATTAATAATCAACAGAGTTTATTACAAAAGAAGCTTACAGGCCAACATTAAAGAACACAACGGAAAACGAAGAATAAGTAGTGGAGTCCAGCTGATCTACCACAGGCAATCGACTGGGGTAGCAGCCTAGTCATCAAGATCCACACCGGTAGTGGAGTCCTTCTCCTCTGAAATTTGTTTGCATAAAGCAAGTATGAGCACAACTACCGTGCTCGCAAGTTACACTTGTCAAATAACAGGATGACATGCATACATGGATGTCTAAAAGGAAGGCTTAATATGGTTGATTTGTATAAAGCCAAGTTTCTTTCAAATACTAATACTAAGTTCCAAGGTAGTTATACAATAACTAAAATTTATTTTATAAATTCTCAATTTTATAGTCAGATAACATTCACAGATGAATGGTGAAGGATACCCTCCTATCACATGGCTTCCTGCCCAATTCCCATTTGGATAGAATTCCAAAATCATTTGTGTCAAATCATTTTGGAATCGAAACCAAAGTCTAACTTTGAGTGGCTTTGCTAGCATGTCCATGACCGTGGACACGGCTATTCGAATAGTTTTACACTCTGTAGAGGTTGTACAGCTTTACCCACATGACATGAATTCTCTAGTTTGTTTGGCACCCGTCGATACCACTGCTCACTACCTCAGGTAAGCAGTCTAGAGCACGTGTCAAGGCTTTTACAATGCGCCATTCCACCGTAGTCCCCTCCTCGCTAAGGTTTCGCCCCCTTTCGATAGAAATCCGTAGCGTTCCTAGCCCCCTCTTGCGCTAGGTGGGACTAACGTAGGTCATAACATGACTACCACCGCATCTGAAGGGAACGACCACGGTGGAACATTGCAAATTAATCAGCCAGGTCCCCTCCCCATTCTCAGGACATATGGTTGCACGATGAGGCATAGCCCATTATAGGCATAGCAAAGGAGCGCTCAGAGGCCGGTCCTTAACTAACTTGGGCCACTATCCACAAAACCCCTGAGCTTCAACCCATACCCGGATTGAGCCCGTGCATAAACCTGCACCCACCAATCAACCATTTCACCAAAGTACAATCCAATTTTTCCTTTTTTGCTTTTCAAAAACGTTTACAAAAATCTTCCATGACAAACCAATGCCATAGACTTTCAAACATCATTTGATTTTTGGCTGAAATTCCCAAATCAAATATTTTTGGTCTAAGCATGTCTAAGCATAATTTTTCTCAAAATGTTCTAGTTCATACTATTGCATAAACTAGATTTTCATCTAAGGTGAGAAGGTAGGTTTATTTTAATGGCAAGATTGGCAATACAAAGGATTTAGGCATAACTATAATTTAAAACAGGGATTTAAATTAGAGTGTATAGAAATAAGCATGCAATAATAATTTAAAACAGAATTTAAATAATTTTAAATAATAAGATCAAATATGATCAAATATATAACTTGCCTTGCTTTATTGGTTGCTCTCAAACGGCGTCGAAATCTGACTCTCCGAAGTCGTCGAAATCTATACGCGAAAATAAGCCAAATTCAAACAAAATTCAAATGAACTCCAAATTAATAATTTTAGTTTAGTTAGCTAGATTTTGAATTTATAAGAATTTAGGAATTTGAATCGATGAAATCGGAGTTCGTATGAAGGAGAATGAACCCAGGAAGTTTCAAAATCACATGAAATGATGAAATTGGATTTCCCCGAATTATGGAATTATTCTTGTGAAGGAAAATCGGATTAATGACGCATGGTGACATCAGCCCTCAAAATTTCGGAATTAAAAGAAATAAAATAAAACCCTGACATGTGGGACCCACATGACAGTGACTCGGCTCACGGTAAACCATGTCCACCGAGCCAGGGTTTTGATTAGAGTGTGAACTGATCACACACACGCTGACATGGACTTTTATTAGACGGCCACGTCGGCAAATTGGGTGACATGGCGCACGCGTGGCCACGTCATCTTGGCGGCCAGCAGCGATATCGTTGAGCTCACTGGCGCTACGCGCCACAGCGAGCTCCGCCGAGGGGCTCACTGCGAAGAGGGGGAGATGGGGGATCTAACGCATTACCTTGCGGCGGCGAGGAGGGACGAGGTGGCCGACGGTGAGTGAAAAGGCGGCGGCGGCGGCTTTAGTGCTCCAGTGAGGAAGGTGCTCCGGTGACTCCTGGAGCAAGAGAAGGTGCGCATGGGGTAGGCGTTGAGGTGGCGATGCCGAATCCGGGGTCGTCGGGTGTGGAGTGGCCTGGACGGCGCCGGCGACGAGGAAGAAAAGGCGCTTGGCCAGGACCCTTCAACCGCGAAATACGGTGAAACCAAGAGAGGAGAAGAGGAACAGGTGGCGGGGTTTGGATGAGTGAAGGATGGCGCACCCGGTGCTCCCTTTTATAGGGGTCAGGGAGGGCGAGGGGAGGAGATCGTGGGCGCGGGCGAGTCCCACGCGTATGAAGGGCGCGGTGTACACGAAGTTGACGCAGGAGGAATAGGCGGTGTAGCCTCAGCTGAGAAGTATGCGGGAAAGCGGACAGACTTGGTCCAAGAGAGAAGAGCGGAAAGCTCAGAGAGAAGAGCAGGTGCTCCAGCCCAGGCGATCGTGGGAGCAGGTGCTCCAGCCCAGGCAGGCATGCAAGGAAGGACGAGTTCAGTCCAGGTGCGTGACGCGGCAAGCGTTAGTTTGTGCATGGCTCAGGATGGAGCAAGAGCAGGCAGTAGGGCGGTATCGGTCCAGGAAAGAACGGTGCATAGGAGTGCAAGTAAAAGAGGAAAACTTGGAAGTTTAAGACGAAAAGAGAAGATCAGCGTGATCAAGATAAGGAAACAAGATTAAGGGGGTGATTGTTAAAATTAATCTTGTTTTAGTATTTTTAAGTTTTAGTTATCGTTTCCGTTTTGTACTAGAAAGTTTTTTCGAGTCTGTTTTGAGATGAAGTCCCGAGTCCGAGTTCGAGTTGAAGTCACGTGCGTGTGTGTATATAAGCACTGTATATCTTGTTAGCAAGAGTTAGGAGAAGCAAGAAATTAAAAAAAAGGAGGAGCGGAGTGCTCCTGCAAAACCAATTGATCGTGTGTGTCACGAAAGCAAGCGGCGCAGAGGAACCGCTGGTGCACGCCACGCCGGAGGACAAGGTGGGACAAGGTGTTCCACGACGCCGGACCACGTCGGTGACCAAGACCCAAAGCGATTAAGCGCAAAGGGCCAGCAATATTCCTTCGAGCGATACAAGAATAAAGAAGAAAAATTCTAACACGAGATAATCAGTTTATACTGTCCGCTCACACACTTTCGAAGGTGTGCAGCTAAACGATTATCACAGGGCTTTTACAATACTTTATCTTAACATTAGCCCATCCGATGAGCTTAACCCTAAGTCATGGACGTCATTTACCATCGACCTAGAGCTCACCGTTGTGGGGGATAACCTACCCAACTTGGATGTCTTGTACCAACGTCCGGTGCAAGCCCCGACAGACATGGATGTCATTTACCATCGTCTACACTATTCAGGTAACACCTACCATCTACAGCCTGCAAGCAAAATGTTCAGACTTAATAAATTACTCAGCCAAGTCCTTCCCATTTAGGACATGTGGTTGCATGGTAATGCTTGGTTTGAATAAACACAAGAGTCGGTCCTTAATCGAGCAGGGTAAGACAACCAGACTCTTGCCACTCACCCTAGTCTAAAATATTTTCCACTATTTTTATTTTATTTTCAAATATTAACATTACCTAATGTCAAATATTTTCCAAAATTTAAAGTATAAAAAGTATTAAAGGTTTTTCTCCCCCAAAGGTTAAACATGACCGAAAGGCACATCTAAGCAATTCTACCGAATCAACTATTATGCAAAATTGTATTCAATAATGCAGAATTTCTATGCTAAGGTTACAAAGGTACAAGATAACAAATATCAAGGGTCATAATAACAAACTTTAGGTTTTTAACTAACAACCTACAGTTTAAACTTATCATTTAAATAAAATAGCAATCCATAACTTTAAAACTGAAGACATAATTTGCAAATCATAAGTTCAAAGTGGTCAAAGGAGACTTGCCTTCATTGATGTTGGAGGTAAGTGTTTGCTGTTGATCCAAATTCGTGTCGGTGACGTCGAACTCTACACACGCGAATTTGACCAAATAAATAACATAAAACAAATAAAAACTAAATATATATATAATAAATACTGGAGAGTAGAGAACGAATTTAGATGAATTTAGGACCGAGAATCGATGAATTTGGAGTTCGTACGAAGGAGAACGGACATCTGGAAGGTTGATTATCACATGAAATGATGAATAATCTGAAAATGTATTGTACTTCAATCCAAAAATGATAAAAAAAATAATAATCTCTTGTGTATGACCCCTGGGGCCTGGCTGTCATTGACTCCAGGGAAAGAATTGAAAATCTAGAAAATAATGAGGTCCTCAAGGATCGAACACAAGTCCTAAGGCAACTATCTATGCTCATCTAACCAACTGAGCCAAATTGCTCAATTGATAATACTCAAAGCAAAAATATTTGAAGCAAAGGAATCGAGAGCTTCAACCAACATAGGAGAAGCTCTGGCTATGGCGATGGCACCGGTGAAGGTGGCAGAGGGTTGACTGGCCAAGCACAAAAATGGAACCCCATGGGGTCCCTCTACCCCCAGGAGGCGGTGGCTGGGGAACCACGACGACGGCAGCAACGACTCTATGGGCGGCAATGGCGCATGGCTGTGTGCGGCACCAGCGAGCAAACGACGAGGAGGGGGCAGGGAACACACGCACCGGCTGCGCGCCGGCACGGTGGTGGTGTGGTGCAGCTCGTGTGAGAACCCGGGGTATTTAACTTGTAATACTTAACCATTCACTTGGTCCGAGCATCAAAAATCAAATATCCTGCTCTTGGCGTAATATGTACCTCCCAAGAGCGGTACACATACACCATCACAAAATTTTAAAGCATCAACTCCATACACATGTAATTACAATATCGAGTCTACTAGTTACATCACAAAAGACATACACATAATAGAGCTATTACAAAATGGGGGCCGACCGGCCAAAATGACAAGTAAATAACTAAAGTAGCAGCGGAAGCAAAAGCGATAAGATGGCGATAAACAAAAGCCAATCGGTTTGCCCTTACCCACAAGGCAACCGACCGGGCCGCCAAGCTAGTCGTCCTGCACGAAGTCGGTCTCACAATAGTTGATCCCTTGGGGATCAACCTCCTCTGCAGCAATTAGACAATGCAGTTGAGTACAAAAACCGTACTCACAAGACTTACGAATAACAAACCTATACATAGCTACATGCAAGCTGAATCAAAGGAGAAGCCATAGGGTTCATTTTAAGCTCAAAGCAATATTTCATTTGCAATAATGTAATAGATTGAAGGCAATTTGATAAATCTGTTTTTATTTGTTTAAATAACAGTGAGACAACAATTATAAACATAAATAACATCTTTTTTTTTACGTAAAACAGGAAGGGCAGAACCCCTACTATAAAAATATATTAAAAGAAGATATGTACAAGGTTACAGGATATACAGAGACACTAAAAATTTAACCGAAATCTCTCAACCAAAGAGAAAACTCATCCTTAAGTGAAGGTTTGACCCTATGGATAACCAAGGCAAACGCTTCCTTAAACTCTCATTTCCACAAAGCAATGGAGACCACTCCCTGGTTAAAGATAACCTTAGTTCTAAGTAACCAAATATTCCAGCATACAATGACCAAAACCTCCTTGAATAACCGCCAATGAACTCGCTGTTTGTCGTCTTGAATAAGATCAACCACCGAGAGAGTCAAATCCCAATCCAAACCAACAAGGGACCAACACCGACGACTAAAGGCGCACCCAAAGAAGAGATGAAGCAAGGATTCATCTGAATGATCCGAATAGAGCACACATTCAGAATTATCAAGAGGAAACCCCTTACAAAGAAGCAGAGCTTTAGTATTTAACCTATCCTTCAAAAGAAACCAAAAGAAAAACTTTTGTTTGCTTGAACAATAAGAAGACCAGAGCCAACTGAATGGAAGTGGCGTGGAGCACTGGCCCGTCATCTGCATATATGCCTTCTTGGGAGAGAAATACAAGGAGCCCCAAATGTATTTCCATTCATCCAAATAGTCTTGCAAGACCTCTAAGGAAGAAATGGCAGAAACCAGCTCCTGAAATTGAAGAGAAGCTATCGGTGATAAAGGAAGATGGAAATAAGATTCCAGACTATCCTCCGCTAGTAAACAGGCTACCAAAATCTCCTGGTTCCTTGCAAAAGAAAAGAGGTGAGGCCAATTCAGAAGAGGGAAGCCCAGATTCCACATGTCTTTCCAGAACAAACAAGAATGCCCACTGAAGGCCGAAAAAGATGCAAAACCTTTGAATTCATCAAGTAACTGAAGCAAATCCTTCCACCAAAAGGAGCCACACAACCAAGTGGAGCTTGGAGCCAACAAATTCTGGTAAAAAGCCCTCCAAGTCAGATCCACCCAAGGGACACTCACTTTATTGAGAAACTTATGAAGATGTTTCATCAACATAGCTTTATTTTGAATCCTAAGATTTAGAATTCCCAACCAACCTTGCGACTTTGGCCGGCAAGCAGTAGTCCAAGCCACCAGGTAACCACCCCGTCTGTTAATGTCTGATCCATGCCATAATGCATGCCTCCTTAAGCGATCAATATGATTGATAACTTTAGACGGCAATTTCAAAGAAGCCAAGTGATACACCTCTTGAGAAGAGAAGACCAAGTTGACCAGCACCAGATGCCCTCCATAGGACAAGAAAGAAGACAATCCAGATAATCTGCGAGTGATCCTATCAATCAGCGGAAGATAGTGCACAAACTTTGGCTTTGACGAACCTAACGGCAGTCCCAAGTAAGTGAAAGGAGCTGAACCAACTTGACACCCAAAAGTGTGAGCTAAATGAGCCAACTTCGCTTCATCCACATTAATGGGCACCATAAAAGATTTATGGAAATTAACTTTGAGACCCGTGGAATCAGCAAAAGATCAAAGAAGACCTTTAAGACAGAAGAGCTGGAATGCATCTGCTGGCAAAAACAGGAGCATGTCATCTGCATATTGGACAATGGCAAAGTCTTGGCCGAAATCCGATTCCAAAGGGCAGGAGAATAAACCTTGATGAAAAGCCTTATTGATGATGGACTGCGGGAGATCAGCCGCTAGAACAAATAAGAGGGGGGAGAGAGGATCCCCCTACCGCACTCCCCGTTTATAGTGAAAAACCTTGCCTGGAACACCATTTAACAAAACCGAAGAAGTCTCAAAGCAAAGATTTGCTGAATACAAGCTTGCCATTTAAGACTAAAGCCCTTGTAATGAAGCATGGAAAGAATCACATGGTGTTCAACTTTGTCAAAAGCTTTTTCGAAATATAGCTTAAGTAAAATAATCTCTCTCTTGGAATGATGGCAAAGGTGTAGATGTTGAAAAGCCCAAACCAGACAATCCTGAATAGTTCGACCTTTAAGAAACCAATATTGATTAGCATGAATGGTCTGAAGAATAACTGATTGCAACCTAGTTGCTATCAACTTTGTCAAAAGTTTAAGAGAGTTGTTGAGCAAAGAAATGGGCCTAAAGTCATTCACTGATTCAGGATTCAGCTTTTTGGGAATCAAAGTGATGAAAGAAGAATTAATACTTTGAATATTCAGAGCATGCTCACAAAAATCAGCACAAAGTTGATAGAAATCTTTCTTCACCAGGTGCCAACATTTCTTCAAGAAAAGACCGTTGAATCCATCTGGACCTCGAGCATGATCCGGGTCTAAACCTTTGACCACAAGGTCAATTTCCTCGGCTGAAAACACCTTATCTAGATTTTCTAGGATACTTAGTTCCACCGGAGAGATCGAAGAAGATAAATTGTAATGCAATTGTTTAGCCTCAGAAACCCCCAGTCTGGCTTTGAAGGAAGACCAGAGTGTTGCTGCTTTTTGTGCATGATCCGACACACAGGAACTGTCCTCCAAGTGAACAGAAGCAATATAGTTGCGGCGAAAAGATGCCGAAGCAATGGACTGAAAAAATTTAGAGTTTTTGTCCCCAAACTTAGCCCAACGGATTGAGGCTCTTTGCTTTCAATAGACTCTTTTAGCTATCAACAGGTTCATAAGATGATTCTGAAGAATTTTCCAGAAATTCCATTCGATCAGGCAAAGAGGACGCTGATTCTCAAGACCATCAACTAAACCTAGAACCCAACTAGTATTGTCGATCAACTTGCTCAGAGAAGAAAGGTTTTTACTCCAGGCTTTCAAACCTCAACGCAAACCCTTGAGCCTGGAAGAGATAACCTGAGCTGCATTTCGGTGGAGAGGAGTCCAATTCCAAAGAGCCTCCACCTCAGGAAGAAAAGAGTCAAACTGCAACCAGAAATTTTCAAAGCGAAATACAAAAGCTCTTGGAATTAAGGAGGAAATCTGAACCAAACAAGGAATATGATCTGAAGTGAGTCTCGACAAGGGCAGAGCCAAAGTGTTCAGAAAAGCAAGGGTCCAAGCTGCAGAAGTGAAGACCCAATCTAATTTTTAGAGGAGAGAGTCCTCCTGCAAATTACTCCAAGAAAAGTTCCTCCCTTCGAGAGGAATTTCCACCAAACCCAGAAGGTTAAGAACTTCATTAAACAGAAACATACCAAGAACATTGCCACCCGGTTTGTTGCGATTATCTGGACTACGAATAAGATTGAAGTCACCCACAAGAAGCCAAAGATTAAAGTTGTCAGCTTGTAAAGAAAGGAGCCAGTCCAAAAATTCAGCCCTTCCTTCCGGAGTGCAAGGACCATAAATATTAGTTAGAAAGGAACCAAACCTGACCATCAAGGGTAGAGGTGAGCTTGATTGTTAGTGAAAAATGATAAAATTTCAAGTTTTAATGAAAATGTTATAGCCTAATTCTTGCAGGAAACAACCAAGCGTGTCCATAACCTAGGACGAGGCTTTTCGAATAGATTATACCCTGCAGAGGTGTACAACTTTACCCACATGTCAGACCGTCTTTTTGTCAAGTTATAGAGCACACTTCCTTAGGTATACCCACAAGGCTAAGTGCTACGAGACATTTTCCAATATTATATATTATTTACAAGTCGCCCGTATGGATAGAAACCCATACGTTGTGTCAGAGTCATTGTAAAGCCTTAGTCAACTACCCCTCGGGGTAAAGCCTCGGACAACTACAATGCTCCTCGGTGTGGAGAACCTAGACAGGAACCCACCCCCGCATACCCAATAACAATAACACATTTCTTTTTATACACAACACACAACTACCACCTGTGACTCGGAGCTAACACATGCCAAAGTACTAAGTCAAGAGGGTTCCCATATGCCCTCATGTGGTTGCACGCAATAGTGCTTGGATCAATGGCGCAAGTAATTCGGTCCTTCTAACCCGGGCACTAAACACACACCCAACAGCACACCATCCAACCAATGTGCCCAAGTCTAAAACATTTTGTTTTCAATTTTAGCACTACTACCAAACAAGCTATACAAGACGCCTCGTCATAGACAGTTCTAAAGGAACCGTTTGTGATACGTAACTATCATAGACGGTTTATAACTAGAACAGTCTATGATAATTTACAGACGGTTCTTATCTCCCTCATCAGAGACGGTTCTTGTTAGGAACTATCTGTGAATTATCACAGACGGTTCTTATTAAGAACCGTCTGTGATGAGGGATTATCATAGACGGTTCTTAATAAGAACCGTCTGTGATATTCTGGCATTATAAGCACACGGTCCTGATAGACCCCCTGCCCCTAGCTCCACCCTGCTGCTCCGCCCCCATTGCGCCACCTCCCTACCCCTAGCACCTCCACCCTGCTGCTCCTCCCCTATTGCACCACCTTATAGAGGAGAAGGTCGGGACCCCTGCCCCTAGCGCCTCCTCCACCCTGCTGCCTCCTCCCCCATTGCGCCACCTCCACCCTGCTGCCTCCTTCTCCATTGCGCCACCTTAGAGAGGAGAAGGAAAGGAGGAAGCTAAAGAGAGGAGGAAGGGGGGAGAAGGAGAAGGAGAGAAATCTCACGGGATATTTGGTATTTTCATCGTGAACTCCGAGGGTAATGATCTTTAACTCTTTATATTTGCTCTAGGTTAATCGCTAATCAATTTAAGTATATTTGGTCAATAGAAAGAATATGTACTTGCGGTTTATTAATCTAATTTGACACTAATTTATTACATGCATAGCGTGGATGGTCCGAAACTGGATGTACAATGAGAGTCATGTGAATCAAGAGTTCATTAATGGTGTGTTAGCTTTTAGAAGAGCCGTCGAGCAAGATATGTTGAAGAAGGGGATAAAATTTATGTACTGTCCATGCATTGATTACGGTAATATGAAGATGTTTAACAACTCGTCGCAGATTGAAGCGCACTTGATTCGAAGGGATTTCAAAAAGGGTATACATGTTGGACTAGTCACGATGAAGAGCAGATTATACAAGAAGTTAATAATGAAGACATCGCCGAGGAAGTCAACGATATGCCGGCTGTGGACTGTGCTTTAGATGAGGATAGGTCGCACGATGACAATCTGGATCAGATGCTACATGATGCAGAAGAGAACTACAGTGAGAGAGAGTTTTGTAAATTCGAGGGCTTAATAAAGGACTCGGTGAGACCTTTGTTTCCTCGCTGCAAGCTGGAATACACAAGGTTATCAACCATGCTTGAACTGCTAAAATTGAAGGCAAGCAATGGTTGGTCCGACAAGAGTTTCACAGCGTTGTTAGATCTCCTAGCGGACATCCTTCCAGAGAGAAATGTGTTGCCCAGCACCACCTACCAAGTAAAGAAGGTTCTTTGTCCATTGGGAATAGAAGTAGAAAGAATATATGCATGTCCGAATGATTTTATCCTCTACCGTAAAGAGTATGCAGACATGCATGTATGTCCTGTGTGCAAAGCATACCGATACAAGCGTAAGAATACTGCTAAGGCAAAGTAAGGACCTCCTGCTAAGTTGTTGTGGTATCTGCCTATGATCCCACGTTTGAAGTGTTTATTTGCGAACCCAAAGGAGGCAAGATTGCTGCGTTGGCACTCGGAAGAGCGTAAGAAAGATGGAAAGCTAAGATACCCTGCTGATTCCGATCGGAGCTTTGAAGAGTTTGGTGCGGAATCGAGGAACATAAGGTCAGGGTTGAGTACATATGAAATGAATCCTTTCGATAACATGAGCAGCCAACATAGCACCTGGATTGTCGGGACCCAAAAATACGATTCTGGACCCTCTGTGTATACTGCACTAGTCCAGATCACGCTTAGTGCACACAAAGGACAACATCGCTGAAATATCAATTCCATATACAAAGATAACTAATAAATAGGCAAATAACAATAAACATCAGAGTAAAGACCTTAAGGTCAAAGCTTACAATTAATGCCTTAGAAGGCAAAAGCTCAATGAAGTCAGCGGAACGAAACGGGATAACTCCAGTGAAGCCCATCCATATGCCCACAGCAACGGTCAAGCGCGACCTAGTTCTCCACGATCCTTGAAGTAGACCTTGTTGATCGACGATTCCTTCCGCCCGCTTGATTCGTCAAAGCAAGCGTGAGTACACACCGTACTCGCAAGTCATACCACGTAAATGCAATTATAGATGCAGCTTATTCCAAGGAATGGCATTCGTGGTTATTTTGCGTAAATGCAACATTTGCAATTGAATACAAATAATAGATTGAAAACCAAGTAAAACAAATAGATAATCATAATTTAACAATTTGATTTCACAAAGACACACATGACCTAAACAGATTATTCACATAGCCATATGATTTAGATCACACAGCCCCTTCCCACACAGCTTTATGAAGATCTACCCCTAGTGTGAAATCCCGAGCACGCCCATAACCATGACACGGCTTATTCAATAGTTTTACACTCTCGAGAGGTTGTACAATTTTACCCACAAGACACGAATTCTCTAGTTTGTTTGGCATCCGTCGATACCATCGCCACTACCTTAGGTAAGCGATCTAGAGCACGTGACAAGGCCTTTACAAAGTCTGCTTGACCCGATTCGCTTCGCTAAGGTTTCGCCACTGCCCTCTTGCGCCCAATTGTCAACCAAAACAGAATCGAATCAAAACATCGCTAATTAATTAGCCAGTCCGCCCCATACCGGATATGTGGTTGTACTGCTAAGGCCCGTTCAATGGCGCACATGGCGAGGTCCTTAATTGACCAAGGCAAGACTTCCACATGCCAACTAAACCACACACACCACACAGATTATTATTCACACAGATCACAGATTATTGTCCACACAGATCACACAGATTATTGTCCACACAGATCACACACCCACCATTTCACACAAGATTCACCACTTGCCTCACCCAAATCCTTTTACCACCCGGTTGATTTAAGTGCAACACATGCCACAAAGACACATAGTACACACAGATTATTATAAGATTGCATAATCACTTAGTCGATTAATAATTGCGCCTCACATGAGTAAATGATTCGTGGCATGGCTAAGCAATCTACTCAGATTAACCAACCCACGTTGGTGCTACAATATTTACCAACTATTAAATAACCAAGCTAGGGTGACAAAAGATTATGACATATCAAATAGGCAAGGAGGTTATAACAAATGGGATAATAGTTACACCCAAAAGCATTTAAATAAATACTTAAATAAATGCAATAATTTGAATCAAAGTAACCTTTGGCGGGATTCAATATGATCAAAGGTACAACTTGCCTTGCTAGAGCAATGACGATCTTGAATTAACTTCGATCTTCAACTTCCTTGAACTTCAGCTCTTCCGGACGATTCCGAGACTTCGACGCCTAACGAGAAAGCACACATAAAACAAACCAAAGACAAAAGACAAATCAAATAAACTCCAAACTGAAATTGAATGGTACCGAAAGGTAGATAAAGAATTGAGATGAATTTAGGAATTTGAATGGACTCAATCTAATTCAAGGAGAAGATATGGCTCTCGGAAGAATCACAAGAAATGATAAAGTTGCGAGAGAAAAGAATATTCGGAGAATATTCCTTTGGATTAAATATAATGAGTTGGAGGCTTACAAGTGGGGTTTACTGGTAAGTGAGAGAGGACAAGGGTAGTGAATGACATGTGGGCCACTGGTCTATGGACCAGGTCCACGAAGATATGCTAGTCCATGGTGGACCAAGCACATGGCTAGGGTTGACTGACATGCGGGACCCGCATGTAAGTGAGAGGAATAATTAGGGCTGCTAAATGGAAGGATGACATGTGGGCTCAACATGTAAGAGATACATACATACATACATACATACATATATATATACATATACATATACATATACATATACATATATATATATACACACATACATATATATATATATATACACACACACACACATATATATATATATATATATATACACACACACATACGTACATACATATATATACATGGCTTGGATTTGTATGAATGACAAATTGGGACCACACATCAGAAAGAGACAAAACCAAGGAAGCAGCAGGGAATAGGAGTTCCGGCCGGTTGGTCTGGTACATGAGACTTCAATTGATATGGCAAGAATTAGAGCAATAGAGAGGATTAACAAAGAAGGGAAGGCATAGAAAAGAAATCAACAGATGCCACAGAACTTCAGGAGCTAACCGAAGCAACAGGCAGTAACAGTAGTATGCTGAAATTGGCGCATGGCGTCGGCGGCATCAATTATTTTGGTGCGGCGATGGAAAGAAAAGAGAGAAAGAATTAGTAGCAGGATCAACAGATGAGGCAATGAAGCAGCCGAACAGCACAATGCAAAGCAGCAGAGAACAGGAACGAACCCATTCAGCGTTCTTCTCTGAACAAAAGAAAAGCTACAGTGCATGGCTGTTTTGGCGCACGGGGTGGCCGGCGGCCAGAGGCGACGCAGCGGCGACGAAGGGGTAAAACGGAAAGGAAACGACGAGGCGGAGATGATGACGCGGTCCGGACATCAAGATTCGGCTCCATGCGACGGCAGCGACGCGAAGAACGGCGACCACGGCGGCCTCACGGGCGCGTAACTCTTCCGGCGATGCTCTGCGAAAAGGGAGGTGAGCACAGCGTAGAACGCGGCGATGCGAACCCAATGGTGGTGGAGTTGAAGGCAGGGGATCAACGGTTGCGGAGTAATTGGCCGGAGAAAGATGACGTACAAGAGGAGAGAGAACGCTCGATTCTCAGCGCACGGTTGATGAAACTCGAATCTAAAAGAAGGGAAAGATAGGTATGAACGAGGGGCACGAGATGACGCGATCGGATTTTAGAAAAACTCACCGAGGGAGCGAGGGGCTCGACGGACGTCATGGCTCGACATGGCCGACGGTGCTCCGGCGATCTTCGGGCGAAGGGGAAGGAAGCATGACGTAGAGGACGACGACGCGAAGCCAACGCCGCAGACGGTTTGGCCGGAGGACGTCGGACGAAGGCGCAGTTTGCCGGAGAAGAACTTCGGTTGAAGCTCGGTTTTCTGCAGATTGCGATGAAACGAGAATGATTCGGAGGAAACCGAATCAGGGGATTGGAAGAGGAGATCAAGACGGACGCGTGAGCGCAAACGGCTCGCTTTTCTACGCACC
Organism: Phyllostachys edulis; assembly: GCA_036346405.1. Lineage (NCBI taxonomy): Eukaryota > Viridiplantae > Streptophyta > Magnoliopsida > Poales > Poaceae > Phyllostachys > Phyllostachys edulis. The sequence goes on from CM070556.1 coordinate 38,875,134, forward strand.
GAGGAGAAAGATATGAAATTTTAAATTTTGAGTTGGTTGCGTACACGGGAACTTCGGCCGACGACCCGTTCGGGCGTCCCAGGAAAACGATGATGAACAGTGGATCGCGGTTACTGTAGCACATTGGATCCGGGTGAACAGTACCCGATGGGTACTGTAGCCGTGCGGCAGGAGAGAGAACAGACAGGATTTTCGGAATTAAATAAAATCCTAAAAATCAAGGAGGCCAAGTAAAATAGCAAACAAATCCAGAAAAATCTCAGAAAATACCAGAAAATTCCTTGGAACACAAGGAAGCCAAATAATACAGGTTTTTATTTAATTAATGTTTAGATTAGTCAAATTAAATATTTTTAATTTATGAAATTCCCAATTAAGCTTTATTAATTCAAATAAAATTAGTGAAATTTTCCAGGGACCTAAACTATTTAAAAGATTTTTTTGAAAACCCAAATTTTGGGACGTTACATGGATCGTGAATCTATGTATGTACAACCTTTCTCCTTGACTGTGTATGAAGCGGAAGTACATTTTGATGTCACTACTTATCCAAGGGCCAAAGCAACCTAGGAATGATATTGATATGTACCTAGCACTATTGCTGGAAGATCTTGTGACACTGTAGAACAAAGGGGTACAAGTATGGGATGCATACAAATGAGAGAACTTCACTTTACGCACCATGTTATTATGTGCCATCAATGATTTTCCTGCCCTTGGTAACCTGTCGGGGTTCAGTACAAAAGGAGCCAAAGCCTGTCCGCACTGCTTAGATGGTACGAAGAGTGTATGGCTGAACAACTCGTGTAAAACTGTGTATATGCGTCACCGTAGGTTCCTTCCCAGGATTCACCCATACCGTAAGATGAAGAAACAATTTGACGGAAATAAAGAGGACGGTTCGGCTCCAAGGGCTTTTAGAGGGAAAGAGGTCTATGATATGGTTAAGGATATCGATGTTGTTCTTGGGAAGGGACATAAATTAAGGACCCGTCAGAAGAACATCTGGAAGAAGCGGTCAATTTTTTAGGACTTGCCTTATTGGGAGCACTTAGAAGTTCACCACTGTATCGACGTCATGCATGTGGAGAAGAATGTATGTGATAGTTTGATTGGTCTCTTACTGAACATTTGTGGCAAAATAAAGGATGGTGTTAACGCACGGCATGACTTGGATGATATGAACATAAGGACCGAGTTAGCACCGAAAGAGACTGATAAAGGATGAACATACCTTCCCCCAGCTTGCTACACTCTGTCCAAGATCGAGAGAAATAAACTGTGCCAGAGCTTGTATGGTGTGAAAGTTCCATCCGGTTACTCCGCTAACATTAAGAAACTTGTGTCTATGGAAGATTTAAAATTAATTGGTATGAAGTCTCATGATTGTCATGTGCTGATGACACAAATGCTTCCTATTGCAATTAGGAGTATCTTACCGAACAAGGTTCGAGTAGCAATCTTGAGGTTGTGTTATTTCTTTAACTCAATTGCTCAGAAGGTCATTGATCCCCAAGGACTAGATGCTCTACAGGCTGAGGTGGTGATGACTCTATGTCATCTTGATATGTATTTCCCTCCGTCATTTTTTGATATCATAGTCCATCTCATTGTTCACCTTATGAAAGAGATAAAGATGTGCGGCCCTGTGTTCCTACGTCATATGTACCCATTCGAGAGGTACATGGGAATTCTCAAGTCCTACGTACAGAATCGACCTCGACCGGAGGGCAGCATCATCGAAGGTTATGCAGCTAAAGAGGTCATTGAGTTCTGCGTCGAATACATGGATCAGGTGGAACCGATAGGTGTGCCTCTATCTCGTCATGAGGGGAGATTGGAGGGTATCAGGACCATCGAAAGGAAATCAATCACTCCCGATTTGAATACGTATGCTCCAGACCATTTCACGGTCTTGCAACACATGACCCAAGTGTCCCCGTACATCGACAGCACAAAGACATGGTACGCCAATAGAATCCAGACCGATCGGAGATTTGGATCACGAGAGAGCACAACCGTCGGTTCAATGAATGGTTAAAGGCGCGATTCACTAGGAGGTCATCAAGTGATGATACACTGCTATGGTTGGCAAAAGGGCCGAAATTTACAATTGTGACATGGCAAGGATACGACATAAATGGGTACACATTTTATACGACAGCTCAAGATAGGAAGAGTACAGTCCAAAACAGCGGTGTCCGCATAGATGCGTTTCACGAGCAGTTGAGCTCGACTACGTACTTTTTAAGATCCCCCTGTTTCGATGCCATTGGGTTAAACTTCCGTAAGGTGTGAAGGTCGACAAGTACGGCATCACTACTGTGGACCTCAAATGTGTCGGATACAAGGATGAATAATTCGTACTAGCTAAGCAAGTTGTTCAAGTTTTTTATGTAACGAACAAGTTGTTCAAGTTTTTTATGTAACAGACCCGGCAAATAAGAACTACCACGTAGTTCTTCATGGAAAAAGAAGGATTATCGGAGTTGAGAATGTCATGAATGAGGAAAAGTACAATCAATTTGACGAGCTGCCTCCTTTCGGACATGGCATCAGGCTTGAGGAAGAACCCAGTGAGGAAGCTAGCTATATGCGCGTCGATCATCATAAAGGGCTACATTTTAATTAAGAATTTATTCCATTGTCAATGTGGACTTGCCATGTGTTATGGACTTGTAATCTCTTATTTTGATGTCAATGTGGAATTCTCATGTGTTATGGACTTGTAATCTCTTATTTTGATGTAATGTGGAATATCAAAATTGGTTTCAATTGATTTGGAGTTGAGTTGAATTAGATATGAATTTTTAAAGTCAAATGAATTATGGGGTTCATGTGCTCTATCACATAGTAGCATATTTGAAGTCAAATGAAATTGGAACCAGGTACATGTGATAGATCACAGACGGCTCTATTATAGAACCGTCTGTGATACACAATCACAGACGATTCCATAATAGAGTTGTTTGTGATATGTGCCATATCACAGACGGTTCTATGATAGAACCATCTGTGATATGCTCCATATCACAGACGGTTCTATAATAGAACCGTCTGCGATATGGCCATTTCACAGATGGCTCTATTATGGAACCGTCTGTGACTGCGTATCACAGATGGTTCTGTAATAGAACCGTCTGTGAATCCCTCTATTAGAAGGGTACCCCTCTAGGGTTTGCACCCTTACTCGTCATTTCCCATCCCAGCGCCTTACTCAGTCGCCCGTTCGCCTCCCCAAGTCACCCGTTCGCCTCCCCACCTCGACGTCGTCGTCGCCCGAAGCCTCCTCCCCGCCAACTCCGGCCGCCCCTTGCTTTGTTGCCAACTCCGGATTTGTTGGTTCTTCTGTCTCGAGTTCGATTTGTGATCGAAGTTGATCTCTTAGAGCTCTGGCGCTACTGTGCTTGTCTCGGTTTCTGTCGATTTTGAGGCCGGATTCCTTCTCCTTGCGCATCTCCTCATCTTTGGTGCCCAGATTCTCCTTGAGGGTTTGAGGTGCCATTGGATGTGTGTTGGTTGAGAGTGGTTTCTTGGTGTGCTCTCTGGTATGAACTTGTGGTGCTCTAATTAGTGCTTCGGTCGAAGCACTTGTTTGAGGTTCTTGTGCAGCATCCTCACTGTGAGTATTCCTATATTACGTTTGTGCATCACTTTGGCTATATACTTATGTGCTGGATTGGCTTCAAATTATGTATTTGATTGTCAACTAAGAGATAGCAAAGTGGTTCTGTGGGCTCGATTGATCAGCTCTGTGATGAATATCAAATCTAAAATCAATTTGATAATTAGAAACAATCTTGAGCTAAAACTATTGCTTTCTGTTGTTAGGTTTAATCTGTAGCTTTATTCCTTTTGGTTGTCAGTTTTGCATAATTTAGATTTGTAACATCCCCAAGTTAATTAATGAGATTTAGTATGCATCTTATCAGCATGCATGACTTTTTGGAAACTTTTGCATCATTTATTGCACTTGAAAAATCTCGAATAAAGTTTAAACCTACAACTCAAATATAAGCTCCAAAAGAAAACAAGAACAAAAACTCTTGTTCATCTTCTGGAAATAATTTATTCAAATAACATAATAATTATCATGAATAAATATAATTTTACCGAATTTTTGGAACTCAATTTGACCCTCAAAAAATTCAAACTCAAATCAAAGACCTATTCTAAGTTTAGATTTAAATTAATCAAATTAAATCTTGAACAATGAAGTTAAGATTTTATTTGAGTACTAGTATGTTCCAGTAAACCCTCTGAATTATTTCATAATTTTTAGAATTTTATTTCTAATTTTAAAGCCCTAGTCAAACCTGTAGCATTTTGGTCAAATCTGGAATTTAAAATCTAGTACTGTTCATCTGGCCCGAGCCATACCCTATTGAACCGACTCGAGCCCACCTCTGTTCTGACCCGGACCTGAGCCAACTTGACTGCATCGCACCGTCTTCACCAGCGCCATTTCACTTTGTGCCGCTGACGTCCGGACCCCACCGCGCCAGTGCCTTCTTCTACCTAGGGCAGGCGCAGCGCAGGAACCAGGCGCCACGCGCCCGAGAACCTCTGCCCTGCTCCGTCTGTGTGATGCAACACCGTAGCCCCGCCGCCCTCTTCTACCTATCCTGGTGCATCGCCCATTCACGCCATCCCTTTCTCCGTCCTCAGAACCGAATAAAACTCCCTCTCGCCCTCGTTGTCGCTTACTTCTCTTCCCCGACATGGAAGAGGAGGAGGCTCTGGCTCCGCCTCCTCTCGGTAAGCTTCGCCTGTGACCTCTCTGACCTTCTTTATTTTCCTCGCCGCACCCATTTTTCCCATTTTGAGCCCATGATTTCTCGTGTAGCACCCGGAACATGGGCGTGTGTCTTCTTCGTCACCGGTGCGCGCTCTGTGGAGCTCCGCCATGCCATTCGAGCACCGGTGAGTCTCAGGCTTTCAAACCTTGTCCCTCGTGTTCGCGACATCACGTTGAACTCACCTGAGCGTTTAATTGCTCGTTGTCGCAGCATCAAAGGAGAACGGAGTCGTCTTCTCCAACTTCGGTGAACCACCGGCGCCATGCAATTTGTCTGCTTCGGTGAGTCTCATCTTTTCCTTGTTGAGTCCTTGCGTCTCTAAGGTCCCGGATTCTCATCCCTAAGCTTCTTTCATGCTTTGGTTGGATGTGAAGCTCCGCCGCCGTGAAGCTCCATTGCCGCGCTGCCGCCATCCATGTCTCGGCCACCGCAGTGCCTCTCCGCATTAATGGAGCTCGGATTCATGTTCATGGTGGCGAGGCGACACTGATGCGCCCTTCTCCAAGCCTTCTTGACCACTGGAGTAGCCGGACCACGAGCGCCGCCCCATCGTCTCTGCCTCTGGCCGCCGCACGCATGACACCGGCGACCATCGGACCCCGCGCCACCCTTGGTGAGTTCACCTTCTCCTTGCGTACCAGCCCGTGTCGATACCAAGCCCGGAGCTCCGCTACCGCGCCAGTGGCAAGGTTCGCCCGTCGTGCGCATGCGCGTGTCGCGTTCGGACTATCACTATTCACACCATTTATTAACCAAATCTCATTTTATTTAGCGCTAATGAATGCTTAAGAAATTAATAGTTGTCTGAAGTGCTTATTGCGTCACTTACATGTGGGCCCGAGGCCATTAGTGCTTAGTAACTAGCCCCGTAGACCGAATTGCACTGTGCTGTGGACCAGTGTCCATGCACTATTTGATGAACCCAGTCTATGACAACCGGGCCCCACCTATCAGCACTCTTTTAAATCAAAAACTAAATTAAGAAACGGTACTGTGTGCGGGTCCCTGCTATCAGTGACTGCAGCTAGGTAGGTCTCAGTGAGAAAGACACTAAATGTGTATAGAAATTCCGAAATGGATTATTTGTACAATGAAAATTGGTGTTAACTTCAAAATTGTATAAATATTTCATTTTAACTCCAAAAACAGTGAAACCAATTTTGTTATTTTTAATTTTAAATGAACTATATATGAAAATAGATTTCAAACAACTCACTGTCACAAAAAAAAATAGTTATTGGAGATTGATCCAAAACCTATTTATTTATACACTAGAAAATGCTTTTAACTTCAAAAATTCATAACTATTTCATCTTAACTCCAAAATGGATGAAACCAGTTTTGATATTTTTTTTATATTTTAAGTGAACTTTATTTTAAAATAGGTTTCAAACGTGTCTCTGTAGTAGAGAATATAGTTTTGAAAAATGATCCATAACTCCATTATTTTTACAATAGAAAAAGGTTGATAACCTTGAAAATTCATAACTAAATCATAAAAACTCCAAATGAGGTAAACTCAACTATTTTGGTCTCATAATAATATTCTATATTTATCTATGTAAACCTTTGCCTCCCCACTGCTCTACAAATTTTGACCAAATAATTAAATTAGGTAAATAGTGACAATTTGGATTTTCTAGAAACCTTAGAATCAAACTGCTTTAACTTTCAGATACTAAATCCAAGTGGAATAATTATTTCACCTAAATTCATCTAAAATCATAACCTACCCACTGTATAATTTTCATGTATTTTTTTAGTATTTTGAATTTTCAGCTTATTTGGTGTTGATTGCAATATCGTTCTTTCGATAGATTTCTCGACGATATGAACGTATACATGAGTGTAAACTGAGATTGAACAAGTGGTACAGCAAAGGTGCGAGCACCCTCCTCTTGATCATATTGCTCCTACTGATTTTAAAATGTTTTGTATGTGTTTTAATCTCTCAATTGCATGCTATTTTGAAAAGTATGTTTATGGGTAGAAATAGTTAATTTCCTACTTGCTGCATTGGCCCTCCTTTGAATATTGATTACCCTTTTACCTTGAATGGTTAAGGATATATGTTATATGTGAATGTTTGCTAATTTGTAGAACGATGCTTAGCCATGCTAGTAGTTGTAGCCGAAAGCGGTTGATGGAGCTAGTCCATCGGCCGATGGATTGAATTGAATCTTGATGAAATTTGAGGATTATATGGATTTGATTATGTCGAATTTGAGGAAAATTTCTAGATCTTCGAATCTGATTATTATGAGCTTGTTGATGGGTTGTTATTGTTGTGTGTTGGACTTAGACGGGTGATAGGGTGATGAAGGGGTGGTCCCAAATTTGCATAGCCCCGTTTGGGTATTTCCCATGGTGACGATAAGCGACTTTCGGCCATGGTGTCGTATTCTCGGGTGGGTTGATAGTTAGGACATGACATTGTAACGGCTTCGTTATGATATCTCAGTCACACTCCTTCGGAAGAGTGCATGGCGACAGTACAAGGTATTCATATCGTGTGGGGAAAGCTGTACACCTCTGCAGAGTTAATTAAATCTATTCGAATAGCCGTGTGCCCAGTCATGGACATCACTTGTGGGAAAGCATACACAGTTACTTTGTGGGAAATTAAGTTTGGGTTATGGTTAAAAAAAATGTTATGTCATTATGTTAGTTTGTTCAGATCTGAAATGATATCTTGAACGCGAAGTTCGCGTGTTAATTTGTCATGTTATGATTTGTCCCGAGTGGGATGTTTGTGTGTTGATTATAGTTGGAGCTTATACTGTTGTTGATCATTACTTACTGTTATACAATGTTTTCTAAATATTTTTAAAATAGAAATTTGAATCTATATTGTTTATCTAATTGCAAAATTTGCTTTATGCCAAAAATTGACTAGTGCAGTAGCCTTCTTTTGATACTTACATGCATCCTTATTTTTCTTAAAAAGTCTCGCAAGTACAACTTTGTACTTAAAATTATCCATTTGTTCATGTGAGAAGTCATTCAAATTGGGTAAAGTACTTCAGACGCTACGACTTTAATCCCAATTGGTTGCTTGTGGGATTGTGTGCATGCCAACTATAATACCCCGAATGTTTCTAAGGAAGGAGAGTAAACAAATAAAGGATTTTTCTGTAATACTCCAACTTAGTCTAATGAAGGAAGCAAAGTGAAAGAGAAATTAGACTTTAGAGGAGGAAAATCGCAATTCTTTGGCAACTGGGCTTGGGCTTTGGCCTCAGAGGCCCATGAGGGGCCGGCCACTATTAAAAGGAGGGAGAAACCCTAGCCCACCACTGTAGCACGCACTGCTACAGTGCTCCCGCTGCCGCTACAGTGCATGCCCTCCAACTTGCACTCCATTGCCCCCTCTTGGTGGTGCTCTCCCATTGCTGTCGGCCAAGGAGAAAGGTGGAGGGATAGAGGAGTAGAAGAGGAGAGGAGCATCTAGCGGGGGAAATCAGCGGGCACGCGTGTCTCCAAGGGTAACGAATGTCGTTTTCGTTGTTTGATTAGTCGTAGATGTGAATTCGATTAGAATTGATTGGATCGAACTCTGTCTGTTAAAGATTCAATTCTGTCCAATAGGTTGCGTGGGCCGTTTCGAGTTCTTAGAGGCCGAATTGGAGGTTTCCATCTCCTAGAGATATTTATATAATATTCTTAGCTTGTTGTGTCCGCCAAGAACACCTGATTCCGACGTACGGATCAAAAGTTATGATAGTTTTAGTTTCTGCTGTCCAGAATTCTGACGTGATTGATCTGTCAAGTTGTCTCCTAAAATATGATTATGACAATGGAATATTCAGGGTTTTCACCCAACTAGGTTATTGTAGAAATTTTTATAACCTTTCCAGAATGTTAATGAACGCCCTAATTGAAGTTGTAGATCAAAAGTTGTGATCTGTTCTTTACCGCTGTCCAGAATCTTAGCTACGTTTCAGTAGTCATTTTACTTAGTAGATTGATTATTGTTAAGGTCCGAATCAGGACTTATCCATATTATGAAATTTGTAGGCCTTGGTCTTATCTTTCCAGATCATTAAAGAACATCCAATTTGGAGCTGTAGAACGAAAGATATGAATTTTTGAAGTTCTTATTGTAATCTGTCTCTCTGTTGTGGATAGTAGAGAAAGATTAACTTGTTAGCGACTTTTCTTGCACCTTGGGAATTATTGAAATAATTTTATTCAGGAAGCTAGTTCCTCTTAGTTTCCAAAAATGTTTAGGTCATTGATTTTGATTGTACCAAATGGAAGTTATGAATTTCACAAGTTGAAAATACCGAAGATGACAGAACGGTCTTCGAGGTTAAAATCAAGGGCTTAGATGGGGTAATTTGTTCTGTCGACCACCTGGGAAGTTGTAGCTAAGCTTGTGTAAAGTTCGAAAAACTTGGATTCATAACTTTTGGGGCTGGGACTCAAAAGTTATGGATTTTTCTTTGAGAACTGACAGATTGGATAGATTAGAGTCAGGGGTGAAATTGCTAGTTTTTGTGTTGCGTTCAGGAGCGATCGCTCTTGTTATGTTCTATCGCTTTGTTGAGCACTCTTGTTTAGTATACTTAGTATACTTTACGGTTGCCAGGTGTTGGTGAGCACCAGGGTTGAAAGCTGTACTGTCGTCATCTTTTCATCTCACAGTTAAGGCAAGTACTTTGATATTCCTATGTTTGGTGAATGATGCATGCTTGATGTTTGTATTGTGTTTTCCTAAGATCCATGAGAATATTCAAGTTTATGTCCCTTTCTTATGTGTTATACCATGGGTATACATATGATGTCTTTCATAATTCATACTTCAGTTCTTGCATCATGTTTCATGTGCCTTCCACGGGAGTGGATTATAAGACCCATCAATTCCAGTATGGGCACGTAAGACCCACCATTCCAATGTGGCGGATTTGGACACCCGTATGAAACGTTCTTCATACGGGACTTGGATCCCCGTATTTTGTTAAATGCGGCTTAGGTAAACACTGACGGGTGTATAATATCCCGTTCAAATATAAAACATATAAGTTACTAGTATTAGAATTAAATATAATTAGAAAGGGAAAATTCAGAATTTTAGAGGGGTTTGAGAACTCGGGCCTTTGGCCCATAGCTCTTAGGGCCCATGTGGGGGGGAACTAAACCCTAGCACCTAAGTACTGTAGCACAGGTACTGTAGCACCGCCGCCACTATAGCATGGCGCTACTATAGCACGCCCCTCCCCTCCGGTGCTTCTCCATTGTTGCCAGCCATAAGGAAGAGGAAGGAGAGGAAGAAGAAGAAGGTGGGGGTGATCTTCGCGAGGGCTTCGCGAAGGTTTCAGCAGCATCTCACGTCGTTCTTGTGGGTAAATTCGTGATCCCAATTAGTTTTGATAGATAATTCGTATGTGATTCGTATTCATTAGATGTTCTGAGATTTCTGTAGTAGATCGGTTGAATCTGTCTTCCTGTTGACACGCGGTTTTGGGTTAAATCCGAGCAGATTCAGGGATTTGTGTTTCCTGGCGATAGATGAGAATTTTCGTTATCTTTCCAGAAAGTTCTAATTCATAATTTTTGGATAAACGGTTAATTAGTTATGAATTTCGCAAGACAGAGTGCTAAATCAGTCTTAGGACTTGTGCAGCGAACATAGATCTGTAAATTTGATATGGGAGACGGCCAAATTGGATCAGTTGGTCTCCTTGAGAGTTTTAGGTATTTTCATTATGATTCCAGAAAGTTAAATTTCATAATTTTTTGATTTCTAGATCAAAAGTTATGAATTTTAGAAGCTCAGGCTGTAATCTGCCTCTCTGTTGTGGACAGAAGAGTTTTACTTGACTATTTACAACATTTTTTGCACAATGAAAATATTTCTGATAATTTTATTGAGATATTTGGTTTCCTGTAGTTTCCAGAGAGTATTATAACAATGTGTTTGGTTGAGCCAAACAAAAGTTATGAAATTCACAAGTTAGTAGTACCGGAATGGCAGATCAGTCTTCGGGATTAAAAACAAAGACTTAGATGAACTAGTTTGATCTTTTGGTCACCTGAGAAGTTGTAGCTAGGCTTGTGTAGGTTCTAGGAAAAATTGGATTCATGGCTTTTGGAGTTTTGACTCAAAAGTTAAGAATTTTTCCTTAACAGCTGTTCGTTTGGACAGATTTGAGAATTTGAGAGAGTTTTGATTAATTGTTGGGATTGCGTTTAGGGACGCTTGTTCTCTTTCTGTTTTATTGCATTGCTGTACACTTTTGGTTGGTGTACTTAGTATATTATGTTACGGCTGCCAGGTGGTGGTGAACCCCGGGGCTAGAGCTTTCTATCGTTGACTTCCGAATCACGGTTGAGGCAAGTACAATTGATTTGTCTTGTTTATTGTTTGTTCCACTTGATTGATGAATATGAAATGGGTAATTTCGGTATTCCTTGTTTCCCTTCATAGTTGATATACCATGATTCTTCAATAGTAAGACTACGTTCCTTACATTCATTCGTTCCTTCGCTCCTGTTCACCCACGGGAGTGGGTAGTGAAGTCCCATTATTCCAATATGGGCAAGTACATTGTGTGATGTACTGCTGTCGATTGTTCATAATGTTTTAAGTTCATGCCATGACTGAGTACTATGGTATGTGAGTAGGTTTCGTTGACTTCTACTTCGTTTCATGTATGTGAATCATGCTTCTTGAGTTTTCTTCTTACAAATTCATATATATTCATTCATTCATTCATGGTTCATGATTAACCCACGGGAGTGGGATGTAAAGACCCATCAATTCCAGTATGGGCACGTAAGACCCACCATTCCAATGTGGGCAATTTGGGACACCCGTATGAAACGTTCTTCATACGGGACTTGGATCCCCGCATTTTGTTAAATGCGGGCTTAGGTGAACACCGACGGGTGTGTCACCACTATCCCATATATGCATGTGTGTAGTCCTTCATTTCATTCATTCCATTCATTCAAATATTAGATTCGTGATTTATTCATATTCTTCAATGATGTTGTCATGATCATGTTTGTTGTATGTCCCATTTATTTTCAGACTTTTTGAGTCTCGGACTCATTCTTGCGTTGTTTGTTTTTTAGGTGATCATTGATGTTGGCTCTATTGGGAGGGAGTAGACACGCACTACTCATTCACTTCACCTTAATCAAGTCCAAGATTACGATTTAGTTCTATTTTTCATTCGTTAATGATGAACTGTAATAATTAAATTTAGATGGAGTTGATAACCCTCTCTATGTTGTGGTTGATTAAGTATTGCTTGTGATCTTCGATCACCCCTCGATATACTTGCTTGAATTCAGAATATTTTCAGGCCACGGTTCTATTAAATAGTGATCTCTTTATGTCTTTGGATGATATTATTCAAATTCTTCCGCATTATGTTTGTGTGTTAGATGATTTAGGTGACATCTTGGCTTCCGAATAGCCAGGGTGTTACAGTTGGTATCAGAGCGGGCTTTAGGTCCGTGGTTAATAGAAATATATTAAAATGACACACTGTGCACAGTAGGTGGGTTTGGGTAATCCATTGCATTCGCATTTCTAGTGGTATGTTTCAACATGTTGAACTATTCTTGAATTGCTTCTGTACTATCATTTTCGTTGTTAATCTATGATCTGCTATGATCTTCTATATCTATAAATTTATTCTATGATTACTATGAGATGACCTTATATTCATAATTGATTATATTGGTTATGCGTATTGGTAACGGACGTTGAGAAGTTGAGATCGTGGTTGTTGTCCTGGGTTTTGCCAGGCTACACCACCGTTCGTGGTATGGGAATAGAGAAGTACTTACCCCCGTTCCATAGTTATGTGTTGGGCATGAGTTCTTTAGTGAAGATGTTGTCTTCCTTGAGCTTGTATTTGGTCTTATGGTTGTAGTTTCTTGCCGCTGATGAACTTCCTTTGATTGGTGGTTTAATGAAGTGGGCAAGTTTCAATTGGTCTCTATTTGTTCTTTGAAACAAGTATTATTCTTTCGACTAGTGTGATATTTCAGCTACTTGTGAATGTTGTTAGTTTGCAAGATTGATCTTTTCACGGAAGTTCTATTTTTATTCCTGTTGGAAATCGTAACCTCATTTATTCGCTTGGTATTTGGGCAATGGAAGGTTTCTTTTGCAAGTTCTTTATTATGTGGAAGCTTTGACCTTGCGTATTTCTTTTGGATTAATTCGAAGATTGAAGTTTAGTACCTCTCTTCTATGAAAGAGTGTGATAAAACCCTTTATTGTCGTGTTAAACTAAGAGGTTTTAATTAAATGAATTAATATGGTATGAGTTATCAGGTTGGGACATTAGCATGGTGCAAACCAACGATTCTTAGCTAATATCTTTAGAGATTAAGTTGATTAATTTCAAGTTGTCCTGTAGTAATCTCTTGAACATTGTTGAATAAGAATTTGTCTATACATGTTTGAGACTCATGGAGTTAATTACGGGTGTGTTAGGCTATTGCCTCGGTAACTATTAATCTTGACATTGTCTTCTATTCAAATACATGATGATTTTATACAAATGCTAGATTCGCCTGTTTTTGCCATGCTAAATTATTGTTATATGTATGGAGAAAAGGATGATGGTTGTTGTAGTGACTCACAAAATCTTGTCTTATAAATATTCCATTGTTGAAGATTAAAGATATTTCATTCTAATTTCTGAACAGAGATAGGACTATGAATGCTTCCATGATTAGATAATCATCAGTTGTTAGTATTAATTGTTCGAGTGCTATTAGTGTGTGCTTTACTGGCATTGAGCATCAGTAAGGGTATATGAGCGAAATCTAATAAGTGATTTAACCTAGTGGGTTTTATGAGGCTGTCTTGTTCTAGAGTGAGCTTGTTAAAAAGAGGTTTGCTTCAACTTTGTGGCTTTCGCACTAGATTTCTTTTCTAGAATGAATTGTTATTACAATCTTATATGGTGATGGAAATTATATAACATGATTTGTTGTGTTCCTTTTGGAAGATTTATTGATGTGATGGTAAGGTATAATGAATGTTACCAAGAATATATGTTATTGATATTAATAAAATGTTTAGTAATGTGAGGGTGATGTTGATTCTTTTATGGAGAAAGAATTTTGATCGTCTTTTGTGATATCTCTTAAATGAAAATATTTCAAAAGTTGCATTCATGATCTCTTGGTGTTCAATATTTTTGTGGTAGTTGAATTTTTGTCGAGTAAAGCATCATGTTGCAAATCTCTATTGATTCTTGGGTGATTCAAGTGACTTGATCTTGAAGGCTCGTTTGTTCCTATCGGTTAAGGTTTGATATTCCCTTCTTGTGAGGCTTGTGCCTCAATTGTGGTCCTCCCTTATGTATTCTGCGGTCATTGCCTAATCGATTTTTTTTTCCCTGGTCCTTGTGTTCATTGCGAGTGGTGAATGTTTTTCGGATGGTGAAAAACTGTTTTCATTTGCCTATTCGTTTCACATGGGTCTTCCGAAGTGTTTATTAATTGTTGTTGTGCGATCTTTGGTTGTGAGCTATTTGAGGAGTATTAGAGGATGAATTGATTTCATGTATAATTCTTGGAAAGAATTTTAGTATACCCAATGGTTGTCTTTGGGCTGAATTAATTGCATTGTTGCAACTATTAGAACCTATAGTGATTTGTGGACCAAGATTCTTTGTTCATTTTGTGGTGTAGCGTAACGAGGGAGAGATTAGCAAGGTAATCTAATCGTTAAAGCAATTTATGAGATAGTAGAGATTGTGGGATTATTTGTCAGGTTTGGATTGGTCTCAATGAGTAACTCTCTTGGAGTTAGAATCTTTCAAAAGATAATTTGGTTAAGGGTATAATTGTCTATTGACCTTATTGGTCGAGTATGGTTAGGTTGTGGGAGTTTTATTCATCGAATCTGATGATTTCCTTACCCTTTTACACCAGAAGTTCATTCTAGGGGTCCCGGAGGTTAAATTTTTGGGCTTCACCTTTTATATGTTGGGGCTTTGGTCGCCCAGGGATTTTGTGTAGCGAAAGTATAATAAGGGTGGATTCCGGATTGTGGGATGATCTTTGATAGGACCCTTTTGATGTAGTACATGAGAATACGTGATGTCAACCATGATTTGGTTATTATTAAAGGATTGAGGTGATATGATTGAATGTGAGATTTATTTTGAGATACTTTGGGAGTCATTCGTCAAAGTAATTCCGTCAGTAGAGGAGTTGGTAAGAATAAGTCTTGTGCAGTCAAGAGAGCCTTCCTTTAAGCGGGTGGTCGATGTATTCGTTCGAGCTTGGCGTTGAGGTTGCCAATTTAAGAAAACGAGATAGTGTCATATGATGAAATCGAAATTCATAATTTGAGAGAAGTTATATTCCTAAAAGAGAAACTGAGAAAAGGATGTTTCCTCGGGTAGTGAAGCGTTTTCTTGTTTCTCGTTTGAGTTTTGTGTTGTTGACTGAGGTCATCCGTAATTTGATTTGGCGCTGTGTTAGCATGTTTGATTCTTTCCAATTCAAGCAAATCAAAAGAAGTATTTGGTTTGAGCATTCGAGTGATTTCTCCTTTGGCTTTCATGGTGTTCATTCATAAACTACCTATTTAGAAAGTGGAATTGTTTTCGTGATGAATTGTTAATTTTGGGATTTGACCCTTTTGGTGGTGAGTTGGCATTACGTGGTTGAGATGAGAACTCCTTATTTTCAGTTGGATTCTCTTTTTAAAACAGTTGTTTAAAAACAAGTTCCGTTGTGCATTATTAAGATGAAGAAACGATTGAATAGTGGGACAAGAGTTCCATGTGTGTGGTGCATGTTTGTGCTTTTGGTACCAAAGGGAAAGTTGGCCCGAGGTACATTAGTTTGTTTTCGTCAGTTGCGGGGATTAGGAAGCGGGCGTATCGCTATGGCCGTCTCGGCTCCATACGCGCGGTACGCAATGTTTGGTATGTTCTGGTGCTGAGTGAGTACCCGAGCAGTCCGAAGCTTGGGATTTCGATTAGAGCCGTTGACCAATGAGTAGGACCTTAACTTTGAGTCCTGCATGTTAAGAGAACCTGTGGGGGTCGAGACGAGTGTTGAGGTGTAAGCCATTGGTATCCATCATTTGTGATGTGGTTCCATATGTCTGAGAGGAAAGTGACATGGAAGCAAGGGTCTCGCATGCGCGAGCAATATCCGAGTCTGTTCACGACTAGTATGTGTAATTTGTTGTTTCATTTCAGTGGTAGTTGTTCTTCTGTTTATTTCAACAGTTAGAATTCGAGGTCGAATTCTGTTTAAGGGGGGTAGAATATAATATCCCGTTCAAATATAAAACATATAAGTGACTAGTATTACAATTAAATATAATTAGAAAGGGAAAATTCAGAATTTTAGAGGGGTTTTAGAACTCGGGCCTTTGGCCCATAGCTCTTAGGGCCCATGTGGGGGGGGAACTAAACAATAGCACCTAAGTCCTCAGTACTTGCCGCCATCAGAGCTCTTGGCGCACGCCCTCCCCCGGTGCTTCTCCATTGTTGCCGGCCATAAGGAAGAGGAAGGAGAGGAAAGAAGAGAGGAGAGGAAGAAGAAGAAGGTGGGGGTGATCTTCGCGAGGGCTTCGTGAAGGTTTCAGTGGCATCTCGCGTCGTTCTTGTGGGTAAATTCGTGATCCCAATTAGTTTTGATAGATAATTCGTATGCGATTCGTATTCATTAGATGTTCTGAGATTTCTGTAGTAGATCGGTTGAATCTGTCTTCCTGTTGACGTGCGGTTTTGGATTAGATCCGAGCAGATTCAGGGATTTGTGTCTCCTGGAGATACATGGGAATTTTCGTTATCTTTCCAGAAAGTTCTAATTCATAATTTTTGGATAAACGGTTAATTAGTTATGAATTTCGCAAGACAGAGTGCTAAATCAGTCTCAGGACTTGTGCAGCGAACATAGATCTGTAAATTTGATATGGGAGACGGCCAAATTGGATCAGTTCGTCTCCTTGAGAGTTTTAGTTATTTTCAATGTGATTCCAGAAAGTTAAATTTCATAATTTTTTGATTTCTAGATCAAAAGTTATGAATTTTAGAAGCTCAGGCTGTAATTTGCCTCTCTGTTGTGGACAGAAGAGTTTTACTTGACTATTTACAACATTTGTTGAACAATGGAAATATTTGAGATAATTTTATTGAGATAGTTGGTTTCCTGTAGTTTCCATAGAGTATTATAACAATGTGTTTGGTTGAGCCAAACAAAAGTTATGAAATTCACAAGTTAGTAGTACCGGAGATGGCAGATCAGTCTTCGGGATTAAAAACAAAGACTTAGATGAACTAGTTTGATCTTTTGGTCACCTGAGAAGTTGTAGCTAGGCTTGTGTAGGTTCTAGGAAAAATTGGATTCATGGCTTTTGGAGTTTTGACTCAAAAGTTAAGAATTTTTCCTTAACAGCTGTTCGTTTGGACAGATTTGAGAATTTGAGAGAGTTTTGATTAATTGTTGGGATTGCGTTTAGGGACGCTTGTTCTCTTTCTGTTTTATTTCATTGCTGTACACTTTTGGTTGGTGTACTTAGTATATTGTTTTACGGCTGCCAGGTGGTGGTGAACCTCGGGGCTAGAGCTTTCTATCGTTGACTTCCGAATCACGGTTGAGGCAAGTACAATTGATTTGTCTTGTTTATTGTTTGTTCCACTTGATTGATGAATATGAAATGGGTAATTTCGGTATTCCTTGTTTCCTTCATAGTTGATATACCATGATTCTTCAATAGTAAGACTACGTTCCTTACATTCATTCGTTCCTTCGCTCTGTTCACCCACGGAGTGGTAGTGAAGTCCCATTATTCCAATATGGGCAAGTACATTGTATGATGTCTTCATTGTCGATTGTTCATAATGTTTTAAGTTCATGCTATGACTGAGTACTATGGTATGTGAGTAGGTTTCGTTGACTTCTACTTCGTTTCATGTATGTGAATCATGCTTCTTGAGTTTTCTTCTTACAAATTCATATATATTCATTCATTCATTCATGGTTCATGATTCACCCACGGGAGTGGGATGTAAAGACCCATCAATTCCAGTATGGGCACGTAAGACCCACCATTCCAATGTGGGCAATTTGGGACACCCGTATGAAACGTTCTTCATACGGGAGTTGGATCCCCGCATTTTGTTAAATGCGGGCTTAGGTGAACACCGACGGGTGTGTCACCAGCTATACCGGTATATGCATGTGTGTAGTCCCTTCATTTCATTCAATTCATTCATTCCATTCATTCAAATATTTGTTCTGTGATTTATTCATATTCTTCAATGATGTTGTCATGATCATGTTTGTTGCATGTCCCATTTATTTTCTGTACTTGCTGAGTCTCAGACTCATTCTTGCGTTGTTTGTTTTTTTTAGGTGATCATTGATGTTGGCTCTATTGGGAGGGAGTAGACATGCACTACTCATTCACTTCACCTTAATCAAGTCCAAGATTACGATTTAGTTCTATTTTTCATTCGTTAATGATGAACTGTAATAATTAAATTTAGATGGAGTTGATAACCCTCTCTATGTTGTGGTTGATTAAGTATTGCTTGTGATCTTCGATCACCCCTCGATATACTTGCTTGAATTCAGAATATTTTCAGGCCACAGTTCTATTAAATAGTGATCTCTTTATGTGTTTGGATGATATTATTCAAATTCTTCCGCATTATGTTTGTGTGTTAGATGATTTAGGTGACATCTTGGCTTCCGAATAGCCAGGGTGTTACAGGGTGTGTCACTAGCTATACCGGTATAAGCATGTGTGCAATCCATTGTTTTCATTAATTCCATTCATTCCATGCATTCATGTATTCATTCAGTGTACGTTCAAATTCTTTAATGAAGTTGTCTTTTTCATATTTGTGGTATGTCCACTATCCATGTACTTTGAGTCTCAGACTCACTCTTGCTTTGTTTATTTATTTTTAGGTGATCGTTGGTGATGATTCTCTTGGGAGGGAGTAGACACGCACTACTCATTCATTTCACCTTACACGGTTTCAATAATAGAACTTGATTACATCTTTTATTCGTTAAGTGATGGTGTAATATAATGGAGTTTGATGTTGGTTGATATCTTTCTCTCGTTAAGGTTGTTTAATTAATCGCTTATGTTCCATGATCATTCGTTTGGTATGATTATCTTAGTGGATTCGATGAGCGTAAATAATTGGAATTTGTGAACTGTTGTTGGATTCAGGTTTTAATTCTGCTTAGGTTTTAAAAGATGTTGATCCTTATATGTTAGTTGATGAGTTATTGTTAAAGTTCTTCCTTGATATTGTTGTATGTTAGTCCTTTAGGTAGCATTTTGGCTTCGAATAGCGTGGTGTTACAGTTGGTATCGAGCGGGCTTTAGGTCTATGGTGAATAAGTTAGCAACTTAAGTAACCCGATATGCTAAAATTTGTTAATGGTTAATTAACCTAAAACTTGACACCTTGGTGCTGATGAGGATGGGATGGTTCAAGCAATGTGTTTCTTTTCGTTATGTTGCCTTGTTACTTTATGATATGATCTTTTATACCTATGAATTTGTTCTGTGAATGTTATGAGATGATATTCTAGATTCATAATTGATTATTGGCTATGGGTGATGTTGAGAGGTTGATGTCGTGGTGGTGGCCCTGGGTTTTGTCAAGTTACACCACCATTCGTGGTAAAAGAATAGAGTAGTAACTACCCCGAATACCATAGTTGAGTGTTGAGGGTGAGTTTTATTATTCTCTTCCTTGATCCTGAATGTGGTCGATTACGGTATTAGTTGCGGTTGATGAAGTTTTCTTGAGTTAGTGTTCTACATTTCTTCCGATGAGTTTTCGTTGGACTTTCTTGGTTCCTTAAATTGACTACTTGTTCTCGATTCTTTGGTCTAATGTTGTTTCTTGGGAGCGTTAGTTATCGGCAAAATTTATCTTTTCTTGGGAGTTCGCCCTTCTTATTGGAAAATGTGAATCATTTATTCTTGATACTGAAAGTTTTCTGTTGCAAGTTCTTTAACTTGTGAAAGCTTTGGCCTTATGTATTTCTTTTGGATTATTTCGAGTGTTGAAATTTAATACCTCTTTTTCTGAGAGATTGTGTTAAAATCCTTAAGTGATGTCTTGTCATGCTTAAGTAAGAGGTGTTAATTAAATGAACTAATTGTTGTGGTAAGAGTTATCAGATTGGGTTATTAGCTTTGTGCAAGCGGTTTATTCTTAACTAGTATCCATGGAAGTGAAATTGATTAATGTGAAATGTCGTTGTATTGGGTACATGATGAAAATTTAGAAAAGAGTTTGTCCGTATCTGTTCAAGAACCTATTGTTGTTAAGAAGTGTGGAAATGTTGTTGAACCAGTTTGATCTTTACGATCAAGTAATCTACTAAATTTGTTAGATGAATTGGAATCCAGGTCCTCTTTCGGTTATTCTAACCGCTAGTGAGGGTTAAGATAATGAGGTGTTCGAATGTTGCCTTAATAAATATTAATCTGGAATCTATCTCCTATTTTGGATCTTGATGATCTTATTCGAATGATAGCTTTACCTAATTCTTTCCATGCTAAAAAAAATTATTGAAACATGTTTAAATGACTAGATGAACGATGATGTATCGCCTTGTGAAACTTTGTCTTATATATCCTATATTATTGAAGTTAAAGACCTTCATTCTAATTACTGAACATAAGGTAGAATGTTGAATATATCCTCTTAACTGTTGTGGAGTTTGCAAATAGAGGTAGGATCATGATTGTACCCATGTGTGGCTATAGAGCTTTTAGTGTGTACTATTTTGGCGTTGGCGTCGAGAAGAGTTAAATGGATGAAATCTAATAAGAAATTCATATTGGTGTACTTTTATGAGATGGTCATGTTCTAGTAAGATCTTGTTAACAGAGTTTTGTCTCAGCATTGTGGCTTGAGCACTAGGTTTGTTTTTCTAGAGCAAGTGATTATTGCAATCCTATTGTGATGATGGAAATAGTATGTCACGATTGTTGTGTTTCTCTTGGAAAAATTTTTGTTGGGATATTAAGGTATGTTAATAAAATAGTCAGGAATGTGAGGGTGATATTGATCCTTTTATAGAGAGTGAAATGTGACCGCCTTTCGTGATGTCTCTTAAATGAAGATAATTCAAGTTTTTGAATTCGTAATCTTTTGGAGTTAAGAGTTTTGTGGTAGTTGAAATTTGTTGAGTAAAGCGACGTATTGTAGAGTTCTATTGGTTCTTAGTTTATTCAAGTGATTTGATTTTAAAAACTCATTTGTTTGAGTTGGCAAGTAAGGTTGTATTCAAAGAAAGTTGTCTCTTTCCTAATTGAAAGAGTGTAGTAGAAGTATTTGAGGGTGGATTCAAATTTTGTAACTCGTAGTTTATCTGAAGTGTGCTTAACCTTGTTGTTTGGCGCATAAGAGTTACTCGAGCCGTAAAGCAAGGTTCTGTTCTTATTGGTTGAGGTTTGGAATTCTATTCTTGTGGGACTTATGCCCTCAACTGTTGACTTTCCCTTATGTTTTCCGAGTTCTTTGCCTAAGTGACTTTTTCCCTTGGTCCTGTGTTTACTTCGAGCGGTAACTATCTTCATTTGCCTTTTCTTTTGAGGAAGGATCCACTGATTCATCTCACAGGGGTCTTTCGAAGTGGTTATTAATTGTTGTTACGAGACCTTGGGTTGTAAGTTATTCGAGGAGCATTGGAGGATGAATCGATTTGGTATAATTCTTGAAGAGAATTATATTTATACAGAATATTTGTCTTTGAGGCTAAACTGTTTGCATTGTTTCAACCATTAGAACCTATAGAGATTTGTGATCCAAGATCTTTTGTTCACTTCGGGTGGAACATTAGAATTTTCGAAAGGATGGCGAATCTTGATCGATGTATTAGAGTGTCGCGATTGGGTACCTTGCATGGTTGTGCAGATGAATTATGATGGTGTTGTAATGAGAGTAAGATTAGCGAAGTAATCTGATCGCTAAAGCGATTAATGAGATAGCCGAGATTGTTGGATTATTGTCGGGAATGACTTGGACTTAGTAAATAAATCTCTAAGAGTTAGACTCTTTATAAAGATAATTGGATTAGAAAATGTTTCCATGTTGATGTTAATGCGAGTATGTTTGGATTGTGATAATTTTAGGATTTAATCGAGGTTTTCCTATCTTCTATATGAGAAGTTTGTTGTAGGGTCTTGGAGGTTAAAATTGGGTTTTGCATTTTTTTATGCTAGAACTTTGGTCGCCCAATGATTTTGTGTAAAGGAAGTAGAATAAAGGTGGATTCCGAATAATGGGATGATCATTGATAGAACCCGTTGATGAAGTATATGAATGTGTGTCTTTGAGGATTCCGAGTTGTTTATTCTTAAAAAGATTGAGGTGATGTGATTGCGTGTGAGATCTATTTTGTGATACATTGGGAGTCATCTGTCAAATTAATTCCGTCGGTAGAGGAGTTGTCGAGAGAATGTTTACGTGGAGTCGTTAGAGCCTCTATGAGAGGTGTGGATGATGTATTTGGCTTGAGCATAGTGTTGAGAATGCCAAGTTAAAGAGATGAGTTAGTGTGGTATGCGATGAATTGGAATTCCAAAGTTTGAGAGAAATTTTATTCCTAAAAAGAAACCGCGAAATTGATGTTTCCTCGGTAGTGACACGTTTTCTTGATTCTTATTTGAGCTATGTGTTTATGACGGATGTCTTTCGCAAGTTGAGCTTGACTTTATGTTAGCATGTGTGGTTCTTATCGTTCGAGAAAGAATAAAAGAAATTTTTGATTTGGGCATTCAAGTGATTTCTCCTTTGGCTTTAAAGAACGTTTATTCGCAAAGCGCCACTTGGAAAGTGGAAAGGTTTTCGTGATGAATTTTCGATTCTGGATTTGACTCTTTTAGTACCGAGTGGTAGCGCATGTTTCGATGTGAATCCTTCATTTTCATATGGGTTTTGTCGGTAAAAGAGTTTGTTTAAAGAGATTACATTGTGTGTCCCTGGTTAAAGGAGGTGATCCTTGTTACGGTGAAGAGTTTGATTGAGAGGTGGAACAAGAGTTCCGTGTACTATGTGCATGTTGTGTGGTTCGGTACCAATGGGGAGGTTAGCCCAAGGTACATTGGGTTGTTTTAAGCTAGTTGGCGTATCGCTAGGACCGTTTGGTCCCTACGCGGTGAACGCAACTTTGATATGTTATGGTGCCGAGTGAGTACAGGAGATCGAGTTTGAATATTCGTTAACGTTGTGGACCATCGAGTAGGATCTTACCTTCGATTCTCTTCCGATCGGTGTACACGAAATGTCGGGACGAGTGTTAGGACAGACGTCGTTCTATGTCTTTGTGTTGTGGTCTCATCGGTCAGAGAGAGGTCATTTGGAAGCTAGAGTCTGCATCTTGCGAGCAATACCCGGTTGTTCATGTGCAGTGCGTGTTAATCGTTGTTAATTTCGAGACGCCGTTTTCTTTTGGGTAGATCGGTGAGTAGATTCGGGGTTGAATCCTGTTAAGGGGGGTAGAATATAATACCGAATGTTTCTAAGGAAGGAGAGTAAACAAAAAAGGGTTTTTCTGTAATACTCCAACTTAGTCTAATGAAGGAAGCGATGAAAAGAAATTAGACTTTAGAGGAGAAATCTGCAATTCTTTGGCAACCTGGGCTTTGGGCTTTGGGCCAGGAGGCCCATGAGGGACCGGCCACTATTAAAAGGAGGGCGAAACCCTAGCCCACCACTGTAGCACGCACTGCTATAGTGCTCCGCCGCCGCTACAGTGCTGCTGCAGTGCATGCCCTCCTCCTTGCACTCCGTTGCCCCCTCTTGGTGGTGCTCTCCCATTGCGGTCGGCCAAGGAGAAAGGTGGAGGGAGAGAGGAGAAGAAGAAGAGGAGAGGAGCATCTAGCGGGGGAAATCAGCGGGCACGTGTGTCTCCAAGGGTAATGAATGTCGTTTTCGTTGTTTGATTAGTCGTAGATGTGAATTCGGTTAGAATTGATTGGATCGAACTCTATCTGTTAAAGATTCAATTCTGTCCAGTAGATTGCGTGGACAGTTTCGAGTTCTTAGAGGCCGAATTGGATGTTTCCATCTCCTAGAGATATTTAGATAATATTCTTAGCTTTTCGTGGCCGCTAAGAACACCTGATTCCGACGTACAGATCAAAAGTTATGATAGTTTTAGTTTCTGCTATCCAGAATTCTGACGCGATTGATCTATCAAGATGTCTCCTAAAATATGATTATGATAATGGAATATTCAGGGTTTTCACCCCACTAGGTTATTGTAGAAATTTTTATAACCTTTCCAGAATGTTAATGAACGCCCTAATTGAAGTTGTAGATCAAAAGTTGTGATCTGTTCTTTACCGCTGTCCAGAATCTTAGCTACGTTTCAGCAGTCATTTTAATTAGTAGATTGATTATTGTTAAGGTCCGAATCAGGACTTATCCATTTTATGAAATTTGTAGGCCTTGGTCTTATCTTTCCAGATCATTAAAGAACATCTAATTTGGAGCTGTAGAACGAAAGATATGAATTTTTGAAGTTCTTATTGTAATCTGTCTCTCTGTTGTGGACAGTAGAGAAAGATTAACTTGTTAGCGACTTTTATTGCACCTTGGGAATTATTGAAATAATTTTATTCAGGAAGCTAGTTCCTCGTAGTTTCCAAAAGGTTTAGGTCATTGATTTTGGTTGTACCAAATGGAAGTTATAATTTCACAAGTTGAAAGTACGAAGATGACAGAGCGGTCTTGGGGTTAAAATCAAGGGCTTAGATGGGGTAATTTGTTACATCGATCACCGGGAAGTTGTAGCTAAGTTTGTGTAAAGTCCGAAACTTGGATTCATAACTTTTGGGGCTGGGACTCAAAAGCTATGGATTTTTCTTTGAGCAAACCCAGATTGGACAGATTAGAGTCAGTGGTAAAATTGCTAGTGTTTGTGTTGTGTTCAGGAGCGATCGCTCTCGTTATGTTCTATCGCTTTGTTGAGAACTCTTGTTTAGTATACTTAGTATACTTTACGGTTGCCAGTGTTGGTGAGCACTAAGGTTGAAAGTCATCTTGTCGTCATCTTTTCGTCTCACGGTTAAGGCAAGTACTTTGATGTTCCTATGTTTGGTGAATGATGCATGCTTGATGTTTGTATTGTGTTTTCCTAATATCCATGAGAATATTCAAGTTTATGTCCCTTTCTTATGTGTTATACCATGGGTATACATATGATGTCTTTCATAATTCATACTTGAGTTCATGCATCATGTTTCATGTGCCTTCCACGGAGTGGATTATAAGACCCATCAATTCGGTATGGGCACGTAAGACCCACCATTTCAATGTGGGCAGATTTGGACACCGTATGAACGTTCTTCATACGGGACTTGGATCCGTATTTTGTTAAATGTGGGCTTAGGTGAACACCGGCGGATGTGTCACTAGCTATCTGGGTATAAGCATGTGTGCGATCCATTCTTTTCATTAATTCCATTCATTCCATGCATTCATGTATTCATTAGATTATGCGTTCAAATTCTTTAATGAAGTTGTCTTTTTCATATTTGTGGTATGTCCACTATCCATGTACTTGCTTGAGTCTCGGACTCACTCTTGCTTTGTTTATTTATTTATAGGTGATCATTGGTGATGATTCTCTTGGGAGGAGTAGACACGCACTACTCATTCATTTCACCTTACACGGTTTCAATAATAGAACTTGATTACATCTTTCATTAGTTAAGTGATCATTGTAATATAATGGAGTTTGATGTTGGTTGATATCTTTCTCTCGTTAAGGTTGTTTAATTAAGCGCATATGTTCCATGATCATTCGTTTGGTATGATTGTCTTAGTGGATTCGATGAGCGTAAATAATTGGAATTTGTGAGCTGTTGTTGGATTAGGTTTTAATTCTGCTTAGGTTTTAAAGATGTTGATCCTTATATGTTAGTTGATGAGTTATTGTTAAAGTTCTTCCACAGTATTGTTGTATGTTAGTCCTTTAGGTAGCATTTTGGCTTCCGAATAGCAGGGTGTTACACCAACTTGGTTATTCCCTTTTTATTCTAAATTTGTCTTCCGCTGCGATTTATCATTTGATAATTACTTTTGGCCGATTGGCCCTCTTATGCAAACTTGTACATTATGTTTCTATTCAATGATGTTGTATTTACGATTCCATTATGCTTGTATATTGTGTATGGATGTGAATGCAATGTTGTGTTAGGATATGTGCATGTTAGCCACTGATCCTTGGGAGCTAACATGAGACACATATCCAGGCACTTAGAATCGTTTTCATTTCTTGTTAAGTGTTGCGCTTTTGGCGTGATCACTTAGCTTGATACGGGTACGATCCTGGGGTGACCTCACAAGATTATCCTTGTATAAGCTAGTTGATCTTTGTGAGATACTTACATAGTTATTCTCAATCTATGGGTAAGGCTTATTGCTGAAATGATAATTGTGATTATCTTGATATCATTGCTCTGTTCTGTTTTTCATAATAGATTTCCTTTTGTTGTCTCAGTGGATATATTCACTCTGATAGTCTTTGATAATCTGTGAACTGAAAGTTTATTTTGTTACTGTGAGATAAATTTGACATTCAATAGGAAAGTTTTAGGTTCAGCTCAAGATCTGTTTGATAATTATCAAATTTGATTAGTGAAGATATATTGACTAATGTACTGAGATTGCAAAGGTTAAATCCTTTGCATCCAGTATATTGAGAGCACTCTTTAGCATCAATACTCTGAGCTTTATGCTAAGTTCTTTAATATACATGTGGTATATGTTGAGTATATTATTCATTTTAAATGACATGGAGATACTTCATATGTATATGTTGATTTGGTCATTTAAATGCTTGATGAATTTTGCTTCAGTGTTACATATGTTTGCTAGAATTAATGGTGGTTATTGGCTAAAACTGCATTTTTTTTGCAACAATCCTTTAGTAGTATGATTGATCTGTGCCTACAAAAAGATTTCTTTTGGGCAAGTGTACAGTTAGTGTTTTTATCTATTCTCTTGATTGTGTGCCCAGTATGTTTTAACGATGCTTATGCCTTGACATGTGCCATTTTGTATCTGTCTAGAACTTTTCACATGTGCAATTATGTATTTATCGAGTTAGGATTTAAATTGCCTTAAGATTGACTGGGCATTTGTTATTCACAATAAGACTTCTATTTTTCTGTATAAAATATGTTTCTAAGGGAAATTATCTTCGAAAATACCTAGTGGATATCCACTTGCAATCCATTTTATTTAAACTCTCTGTGTTTTGAATTCTAAAATTTTAGTTCATTGCGTATGTAACTTATATTGATAGCAAGCAAGCGAGATGGCATCTGCACTATCTTCGCCGCCGGCATCGACGTCACCGAATGCGTCTGGATGTCTGACGGAAGTGATACGTAAGCGAGATGGTAGAGGAATATCGAAATTGCCTGCGGGCCAACTGACCATCACGGAGGTTAGTGCCGCTGGGGACCCTTTCAGTCCCAAGAAAGGAGCGGCAATATTTTGGACCATCTGCGGGATACATAGAAGGGAACGAGTCCCCATCACCACACCAAGTTAGAAGTCTCTGACGGATGTAGAGAGAGACCAGCTGTGGACTGAAATTTCAGGCTCGTTCACTATCCCAAAAGCAGACCAGGCACGTGTGAAACGGCAGGCGTTGCTTGTGATAGGACACATGTGGAGGACCTTCAAGAGCACGCTTGTCACGAAGTACGTGAACACGGGTCGGACGCCATTCACGAAGTATCAATTCTTGTCGCGGAATATATGGGACAACTTTGTGCGGATGAAGACGATGGCTGAATTTCAGGAGCAAAGTGCGGCGCACAAAGCTCTCTAGGCACAAAACACTCACCCCCATAAACTCGGCACCGCTGGGTATGCGGGTAAATCCACAGAATGGGTGGCGAAGGATGAGAATGTAACCCGACCATTTGCTGAGATCACAAACGAGCACACTCGAACCTGGTTACTCACGAGGGCAAAAGTCACGTCTTCGGGCGGCATCTCTCTCACAAACCCGGCAGACGAGGCAATGTCCCAATGTCTGGTAAATATGTCGAACTACCTAGTTGTTAATAAATCCATAACTTCATAGTGTCCATAAATAACATGATGACCTCTTGCAGCATGCATTGACTACCGAATCTTCCCAAGGCTCCTTCCAAGTAGACAGGGAGAAGGATATACTATCTACGACCCTATGAAACAAGGAGCACCCGGGTCACACGCGAGGTCTTGGGGTTTACGTACCTTGGAGGGATGGATTCTGAGACGACTTCGACACGTATAGGAGTAGGAAGAGATCCAAGGCCAAGCACGAGGACCGGTTGGTACAGATGCTTACTGCAAAATTTCAAGGATAGATAACAAAAATGTAGGATCAAATGAATCAACTCCTCAACCAGTCGCAAGCCACCCCCGTTATTTTGGGAGCCAGTCCTCCTCAACATCAAAGTAGCGTGCGTCCATGTATAATTCTGAACATGATGATGTCCAATTACCTATTGATGACATCAAGGTAATGTACATCTCTGGATTACTCCAAAGATAGACCAATAAGACGCCTTAGCTAACTGTATATCATTTTGTAGGAGCCGACACGCTGCAAGCTCCAAGTGAGGATGGTTGGGTCTATTTCTATTGAGACTGGGTAGGGGATGACATATCCATACCAAGAAGGGACAGTGCAGTACGGTGCCCAGCTAGCACAGGGTTACGCCAGGGTCTAGGTGGACATGGTACATGATAATTTCATGGTTGTCCCACTAGAGATTCGCCCGAACGAAGACATCAGAACACTAGGGGATGCCATGCACACTTTTATCCAGTGGCCCAAGAAGGACATTGCCCTAGACCCTGCAGTGCCGCAATCTCAACATGACCATTCCTCTCCAACGAGACCCTCGATGACTCCACCTCAACCTTCGCTTCAGAAGGCCACCTCATCGGTTCCCATAGAGAAGACGCCGAAGGACCAAGAAAAGTGTATCGCCGTATCGGTTCCTGAGTCGTCTCACAGGAAGATATGTAGCGGGCAAGCCATTAAGGCCAAATCGAAATCGAAGAACATTAAGGTGCCTCCCAAGCCCGCGAAATACTCCCTCGGAAGTCTGTTGTGCCCCGACATAGTATTAGCCCGCGCTGGAATAGGTTGTCAGGCTTTGCATGCCTGGTACATGCGGAAGACCAAAGAGAAGGGGGGCGATACTGGAATCACCATCAGATACACAAAGGAGCATTTCTTCCACGAGCCGGGCCACTTCATCGTGGGCTTCAATGACTTATTCGACCTATTCAACCTCGATGCCCTCGACGCCTCGCTTCTACGATGCTAGACACTGTAAGTGTGTACAATCAAGTTCTACATTCACGTAATACCGATAAATATCATAACTCATTGCTTATATATAGATACATGATGAAAAATGCCCGGGCATGGCGAGAACCGGTGGCTTTCTTCGACCCACACGTGGTCTCTGAGCAAACCATCCTCGAAGACGCATCCTACGTTGTGAAATACATAACGACGGGATTACTTGCTCAGGACGACAAGGACTACATACTGGTGCCCTACAACCAGAAGTAAGTGCTTTACTACTTGTTGTACAAATTTTATTTGTACTTTATACGTAGCACGAACTTAGCTTTAATGACTATAGCGACATACATAAGTAGGTTCCACTGGATCCTTTTAGTCATTGTAGCAAAGAGGAGCAAGGTAATATACCTTGATTCCCTACTCAGCAAAACCCACGACTTCACCCTTATGGAAGGAATACTCGACAGGTATGCTCATTTCCTCCATACATAACTCTATTGTAGTCTTCCTTTGTTTGAAATTTCTAAGGATAACTTTTTGGAATCATGTAGGTCGTTTAGTGCCAATGTTGCCGAGGGAGGGTCATACAAGGGGTCGAGCGCAAAACTGCAACACAGGAAGCGATTTCCGGTACGAGCTACAACACAATAATCCTATATTACACTTCGTAATAATGTCTCTTGAACTGACTATACCTATATATGTAATTCTATTTTTGCAGTGCCACCAGCAAAAACAAGATCACCTATGTGCATTCTACGTTTGTCGTCATATGCAACAAATCATGGGTGCTTAGTTGAATGATCCAGAGGTTTGTCAATCTCACAATAATTATTTCCTAATTATGAATTTAACTATATATGCTTACTACTTTACTCCTGCTAGCGACATAGCATGGTACTCGATTTAGATTCATTCGCTATGAGTGGGATCTCGGAGGTTCGAGGAGCGGTCTACGGCTTCATCAAGATGGACATCATTAACGCCGACGAAGAGTTTCACTCCGTCGACACCGCTGAACAGCCTTCAAAAAATTGATTCAATTGTAATTTACTTTGAGTAGTTGTAATTCAATTGTAACTCTAGCGACAATACCTGAACATATTCTTTTGTAATTGATTTTGAGTTGTAAATGATCACTTTGAGTTGTCAACAAATGATTCATCTGTGATGTATCTATTTTCTGCCTGCTTATTTTCAGAGAGCATGGCCAGCAATTCATGAGGCTAGCAAAAAATCAGAAAAATATAGTTAGGTATGAAGAACTATCACAGACAGATTTTTGTTGAAACCACCTATGAAGGCTTAGTATCACCAACAGTTATATTTACAAACCATCTGTGATATGTAGGATATCACAGACGGTTCTATTTACAAACCGTCTGTGATACATAAGATATCCCAGACGGCTTGTAAATAGAACCGTTTGTGTTATCCTATGTATCACAAACGGTTTCCACCAAAAACCGTATGTGATACTAGCCCTTCACAGACGGTTTTTGGTGGAAACCGTCTGTGATACTAGACCTTCACAGATGGTTTCAACTAAAAACCGTCTGTGTTGGGTCTTATCATAGATGGTTTAAAAACCGTCTGTGATAACAGCCTGTTATCACAGATGCACAAATTCAGACGGTTCAAAAACCGTGTGTGATGACGGTTCCGAACCGTCTATGATGACCCTGTCTGTACTAATGTAGTTTTCCAAATACATTATATCCATGAGTACCCTAACCCCAGTATTTAAAGTGTTGATATAATGACCATCACCGAAGCGATGATCCCCATACTACCGTTCTAAGCATTGCTAAGCGACAATAACTTGCATACTAATTACATAAATGATTAGAGCCCATCCATCGAGCTCTAAATCACAACAAATATAAATCTAGTCTTAGTAGTAAAGGATGGATGTTTACCGACAGTTCATTTAACTAATCAGGTTAACTATCGCGAACTGAGAAATAACTTGTCAACATAGCATGCATACATACAATTGAAATTAAAATATTAACATGC
This sequence comes from Phyllostachys edulis, assembly GCA_036346405.1. Taxonomy (NCBI): domain Eukaryota; kingdom Viridiplantae; phylum Streptophyta; class Magnoliopsida; order Poales; family Poaceae; genus Phyllostachys; species Phyllostachys edulis. Next base: position 38,906,267 of record CM070556.1, read on the forward strand.
GCAAATAATGGGATCAACGTGCATCAAAGGAAAACTACTTGCCTTATTAGAGATAATCCACTTGCTACTGAGGATGACTCTCGTGTTCAACCGAATCGCCGGAACCTATCGAAAGAATCGAAAAACACCAATAAGAATGAGTAACATCGAATAAGCTTAAAAATTCAAAATCATTCAAAAATCATGAAATTTACACAAAAGGTAGAGCATGATTTTAAATTAATTTAGTAATAAAAATCAATCGATTTGGATGTTGCATGCAAAAGTTATAGCCAAAACAAAATCAGCTTTTGATAAAATGCTGAAAATCCCTCTCGGGTACTGTTCATCCGAATTCAAATTTTTGGCAAAAATTTCCAGAGAGGTGGTGAACAAGAAAGTTTTATGGTAGGCAGAGCACCACATGAGATGTAAAATGAAATTTGATTCATCACATTTGGAGCAAAAAGAATTTCTTATGATTTTTCAAAGTCGTGAAAGTAGTGCACAAATCATATGTAAAAAAAGATTTTTCAGAGGTAGTAACATACTCAAAACCTATTCTACAATAAATTAGAATAACATAGGAATCCAACAAAATTTATTTCACTCCATTTGGAGTTACTGAGAAATACTTATGCATTTTTGAAGCTTAAAAGAATTTCTAGTGCAAGAATAATACCATATCGAAAGTAATACAACTAACAAAATTTTCTGGTATAGAAACAAGATTCAAACAAATTTTAAATTAAAGTAAATTTAAAAAGGAAACCAATAAAATTTGAACCATCCAAAAAGGAGTTAAAATGAATTACTTATGCAATTTTGAAGTTTAAAACAATTAGTAGTACAAAAATAATTCATTTCGGAAAAATACAAAAGCATTTAAACCTTTCTTACCGAGGCTTACCTAGCCTAAGACACTGACCAGCGGGCCCTACCATTTCTATTCCCTTTTATACATAAATCCTAGTTTATCTCTCTTCTAACATGTGGGTCCCGCATGTCATAGACACAGTTCATGCGAACTGTGCGTGGGCTAGGGTCCAAGAGCTAGGTCCACCGGTCCATGGGCCAAGGGGTTTGCTTACTGTGTACTTAAAAGCTACCGGCCCCACGCGTCAATGACTTAACGCGAAAACTAAATGGTTTGTTAAGTTTTAGTTAACCTGATCCGACAAGGTTAACTCTAACCAACGAGCTACAGTGTTGGCCTCCAACAACGAAGCGCTCCAGCTGCGAGCTCACCCGGCGTGGTGCTAGCGATGCGGCCAATGGCGGTACCAGCCAAGGGCAAAAATGGGACCCCCTCCCTAATGTGCACCCGAAGGTGGCCAGAGCAGCATCGGCGGTGAACCGGAGCGGCGGCGCGGCAAGCTAAGGCGGTGAAGGAGCTTACGGCCAATCCGGCAAAAGTGTTCTGGCAACGCTTCATGCAAGTTCCTTATCACTAACGACCAACTCGTATCTCTATACGACTAGTTCATATTTAGTCTCGACCAGTTCGCAACTCCTTACGAGCAGGTCTCAACCACTTAGTGATTATGTTCGACCAGACTACGACCAGCTTTGACCAATCTATATCTAGTCGAACGGAACGACCTGCTTGTATATTCTCTCTTTGCCTCATGACATCTGGTTGAACTCCAGGTAAGATAATTTGTCATCCATGGACTATTCAATTCTTTCTCGATCAAGTGTCGAATAACTTCACGTGGTCGACGTTTTGACCACTAGTGGCATGACCATGCACTTTCTTTATTCGACCACAATGAGGAGCCCAAAGACATCTCTCTTGTTATGTTAGGAGGGGCAAATCCCATATCCGACCATCCACATTCCTCTGCATGTTTCATAGCATACCCGAAAGCTACCTTTATAACTACCTAGTTATGACTAGCGTTTGGCAACCCCTAAGAGTGCTATTTCACATGTAGGAAACCATGTTGATCGCAGGTCTAAGGATTATACATCATCATTGCTTGAGACCAACTGATGACACATGAAATCATAACAATCTCAACAGTGTCTGAAGGTGGGTCTTATCCAACACCATGTTCTCTAACATGTGTCCATATTATTGGTTTGATATCTCCATATCTATGACCTGTGAAACATAGTCATCAACTAATACATATGCTAGTTTATTCATATGTGTTCTCATATGTTCCGACTAGGGAACGATTAAGAATAATCATCGCAGAAATATAGAGTTTCACAATCAAGTCACATACTTGATAATAAATATTAACGATATTATTCTAGGAACAAGATAACATATTATCTAATATTATGAATATAACGAAATATAATCATCTCTATGATTGCCTCTAGGGCATATTTCCAATAGTGATGTGGTTCACTCCGACTTTCATGAACTGATTCGGCTTTTTAGCAATGGAGGTGTTGCTAGTAGTTTCGACTCCTATCTTGGGTGCAGCTGGAAGATGCTTCTTAGGACACTTATTGGCGAAGTGCCCCTTCTCCTGGTAGTGATATAAATTGACTGTTGACAAGTCCTTTTGAATCTGGCCTCGTGTAGATGAGTTGTGGAACTCCTAGCGTGGTGCAGAGGTAGGCATCCTTGAAGAGGAAGAAGACTAGAATCTACCGCGCTGCGGTGGCTGAGATGAAGCAGTGTAGGGCTTCAGGAGACCTCTGGAGTTGAATCTCTGAGATGCCATCCTCCGCTTGTGGTTCTCCATCTCCTGATGTTTGCCCTCCTAGCGGATAGCTTTGTTTACCAACTACTGAAAGTCGGTGTGGTATTGAGAGATCAGACGAACAGAGAGTTCATCATTCAATCCATCCAAGAATCGTTCCTGCTTGTCTTCATCCTTGGCCACATCCTTTGGTGCGTAGCGAACAAGCTGATTAAACTTGTGTAGATACTTGCTCACTAAGCGGTTACCCTGGCGAAGCGAGCGAAATTCTTTCTTCTTAAGGGTCATAGTGCCTGTAGGAATGTGTGTGTGCCAAAAGGCTTGCACAAAATCAGCCCAAGTGATGGACTGGTCATCATCGTTGGCTAGGCTGTAGTTATTCCACCATTCAGATGTTGGACCTGAGAGCTGATGAGAGGCGAACAACACCCTCTCACAGTCAGTGCACTGAGTAATGTCTAGCTTCTTACCAATGGTCCAGAGCCAGTCATCGGCATCCATAGGCTCTGTGCTACTTGAAAAGGTTGGCGGACGCATTCTCATAAACTCGGACATGTTGGCCCTTTGAGGTGGCGGATGTGGTGGAGGAGCATGAGATGCCGCTGCCGCTACTTCTTGAATATTTTGGTTGTTGTTGAGAGACTAGGCTAACAAATCAATCAGATGAGACTGGTTGGCCATCATTTGGCGGCAATCCACTGCTTCGGTCAGAGGAGGTGGTGGCTGCTAAACTAGATTCTCCTAGTAGTTAGCGTTCTCGTTTCCTTGTCTACTGGTGCTGCCACTTCTATCACTTCCGGTACGAGTAGTCACCATCTACTGGAAGTTCAAGGACTTAGGAAAGAGAGAGGGAAAACTAAGGGGGATATTTCTAGAACAACCCAAGAACCAAATAAACACAAGGCAAAAAGAGCAACTTTTCAAAATAATTCTTACTTTTATTTATTTTATTAAACTATTGTGGCTACCAAAAAAGGAATTAGCAGCTCACAATCTTGCGTTTAAACGATAATGCTAATAAAAGAATCTAAGGAGACCTAGGGGTGTAATCCTTAATCTAGAACTGTTTGAGGTACTCCTTCTTTTTGCCCGTCTTACGCTTCTTTGGCGTAGGCTCAGAAGGTTCCACTGGAGTATTGGAACTAGCGTCGCCTTCCTTGAGGTGGGCCAATTCCTCTCTGGCTTTCTCCAATCGCATGTGGACGGTGCGTAGGTCGTCTAGAGCCATGTTGTAAGCATGATCCATAGCGATCGTCAGATGCACCTGGTGCGTCAAGTCTGGGAAATCCTCGTCTTGAGTAGAGCGAAAGGTACTGTCGAGTGTAGTGGGAACATGGATCAGGTAGTAGTGGAAAGCGGTGCCGTCGAATCTATGATCGTAGATGTATCGGAGTCTTCGTACGACTTCTCGTGCAGCGTCTTGGATGTCGGCGGGAAGGAGTCGCGCTGCATCAGGGCATCAAATATGTGGAAGGCGGTGTCGGGCCGTATGTTGGAGTAGAGTATCACCTCCACTCTCCAACGTTCTTGCGTTCCCACTGTGTAAGTGTATCATTGGTATGTCGGCCTTTGCTTGAAATGTAGGTGCTGCATCATTTTCCAGAGAGCAGCTACCCATTGCCTGCATATACTCCATGGGAGATAGCTTTCGGGGACTCAGACATCTACAAATTTTGAACGAGTTGAGGGTTAGAAATAATTTTGAGAAAGAAAGGGCAAGTAAGACTCTATAAAGACAAACAAATATTTTGAAATTTTGAAAATAACCCTTAAAGGCTTTGCCAATTCTAACTAAGGCCACAACCTACAGTCGATATGGTTCTGATACCACTCTTGTCGAACCAGGGAATGAAGGATCTTGAATTCTCCATGTTTCATACATTAGTCCAGGAATAGCTAGTGTACACAGTCAAACAAAAATGATAGCAAATCCATATCACGTATTTATTGAATAATCAACTGAGTTTATTACAAGCGGCCTAAGGCCAAATAAAAGATACAACGAAAAAGCGTAAATAAAAGGTAGGCCGCACGATCTGCCATAGGCAATCGTGTGGGGGCGCGGCCTAGTCCTCCAAGTCCTCACCGTTTGGATAAAAGTCTTCTTCTGAAGAAGAGTTATTAAGCAAGGGTGAGCACAAACAACCGTGCTCCGCAAGTTACACCTAATAACAGATATGATGCATGAAGGATAATGTCAAGGAAGGTTCATATGGCTGTTTTGTATAAAGCGACATTTTCCAGTTTTAACTACCATTACTAAGTTTCAAGGCAATTTTAATCTATAGTTAAAATCAAACTTTTATTTTGATTCATCAATCTCAAGTGTAGGATAAACCTCCATACACAAATGGTGAAGAACTAACCCCCTTACACCAGGCTTTTTGCCCAAATTTCCCAATTGTATTAAAATATCCAATATGAGTTTGAAATTATTTTAAAAACAAAACCAAGTCTAATCCACGAAAGGCTTTGCTCAGCATGTCCATGATCGCGGACGTGGCTATTCGAATAGATTATTACTCTACAGAGTTGGTACAACTTTATACACAAGAGATAGTTCCTTAACATGTCGGCCAAAACACGCTTCCGAAGGCGTGCGACTAAGAAACTATCACGAGACCTTTACCCTACATTATTTTAACATAATTATGCCCGCTAAAGTTTCATTATCGTAGGCTTCGTACCAAACGATAACCCCCTCTTGCGCCCTATGAGTATTAACAATAAGTCTTCACGACACCCACACCTTTTCATGACATAATTATGGTGAAATGATATAGTTTAATTAGATATAGTTTAATTGGCCAAGTCTGTCCCACTCTAGACTTATGGTGGTATGAGTTTGGCTTAACAATCCGTAGCTCGCAAACTGGTCCTTACATGATTGAGCGACTTCCAAAACAATCCCTAGGCCTCAAACATTCACTGATTTGAGTCCGTGCATAAACTTGCACCCACCAACGGTCTAATTCATCCAAGTCTAAACCAGTTTTATTTATTTTTCATGTCAAAATATTTCACAAACATTCTATGGTAAAGACAATACCATAGTCTCAATTTTAAACCAACTTTGTATTTTGGCTAAATTCCCCAAAATCAACATTTTGGTCTAGGCATTGACTAAGCATAATTTTCTAATTTATTTTACTAAGGTGACAAGGAAATTACAATCCAAACATCAATTTTGGCCATACAAAGGAAATAGGGTAACTAGGAATTTAAAATAACGAATTGTAAATAAGCATGCAATACTTTGAAACAGAATTTAAATAACTTTAAATAATGAGTTCAAATATGATCAAAGAGTGTAAATTGCCTTGCTCAAAGTCCTGATAATCTAAATCTTCAAAAGGGTCAAGCTCTCCGGAGTCGTCAAAATCTATATGCGAAGACAATCCAAATTCAAACAAGATACAAATAAATTCAAATAAAATATAAATAAAATCCAAATTAAATAATTTTAGTTTTGGGAGGTAGATACTGAATTTATATGGAATTAGGAACAAGAATCGACGGATTTGGAGTTCGTGAGAGGGAGAACGAACATCCGGAAGTTTTGATGTCACGAGAAATGATAGAATTCCAAAAATATTGTTCGTCTTCCGAGTACTGTTTATCTTCCAAGTACTGTTCACCTTCGAGTGATGTTCATCTTTTGAGTACTATTCACCTCTCGAGTATTGTTCACCTCTTCGACTTCACGTGGTCAGAAGGAGTTACGACTACCTGGTCGAAGGAGGTTTCGACTACCTGGTCGAAAGAAGGTTTTGACTACCCAGGGAAGCAGCGGTGGCGCTCGGCTACAAGCTCGCTGGCACTACACGCCACAGTGAGCTACGCGAAGGTGCGCAAAATGAAGAGGAGCTGACACTGAACCTTATGCATTACCTTGCGGTGGCGGAGCACAACAGAGGCCGACGGTGAGGAATTTAGCGGCGGCGGTGCTAGGTCAACAGTGGTAAGGGCGTTCTGGTGGTCCTCTGGTCGAGAGAGTGCACGCACGGGGGACAAGCAGGTGAAGGCGATGCCGAGGACGTAGACGAAGGTGACAGAACGAGCTTGTCGGCGGCAAAATTGATGGCGAAAAAGCTTCGGGCGGTAAGGCTTCAACTTCAAACTCCGACGAACTCAAGAGGAATGGGGTGAAGTGGATGGCATGGTTGGGATAAGGAGGTGAAGGCGCACCTGGGGCGCCCTTTTATAGTGCTCGGGGGTGGCCGAATCGGCGTAGCGCCGTTAGGGTTCGTTTCGGAATCGACGGCGAGATAAGGACTCCGGCAGCGTTGTGAGATAGAATCAGGTTTGATTCAGTTGCGGGGGATAAGAGGATAACGATGACGGGGTAGGCGAGACAAATGCGGGTGGTTTTGGCCGAATTCTAGAAGCTCCGAGTGAGCGAAAATGGCGGAGTCACGTTGGAGAAGAAAAGAGAGGTAGAAGATGGCCTGACAATTGGGCTTTTGGCTAGAGAGAGAGAGAGAAAATAATCTGAAGGAGAGGTGACATCGGGGCCCACATGTTAGCGAGGTGAGAGAGAGAGAGATTTTGTTGGCCGAAGCGTCTTGAGCAATTTGGTATACGTGAGGAAAAGAATTGAAATTTGGAAAGAGCGGATTTCTTTTGATTTACTAATTTCAGAAATTGGGTTAAAATCAAATTAGCTTCTTGAAAATAGCAAATAAATTCCAAAAATTATGGAAAATTTCACAAAGATATTTAGGACTTAAATAAAATAATTCTGACTTTATCAAAAATAAATTATTTTGGCTTCAAACTAATTAGAGAAGATCCTTTTAAATCCCAGAAAAATATTCAAAAAATTCAAGGAAAATAACTAAGTTTTATTTATAACCAGAATTTAAAATTTAGAGTGTTACAAAAATAACATGATAGCCTTTTGCAGCAAACATTGAGTACCCAATCTTCCCAAGGCTCCTTCGAAGCAGTTAGGGAGAAGGATATACTATCCACAGCCCTAGGAAACAAGGAGCACCCGCTTGATACATGTTCAAACAATTGATTCAATCATAATTCACTTGGAGCTGTAATTCAATTATAACTCTAGTGACAATACATGAAGTTTCTTTTGTAATTGATTTTGAGCTGTGAATCACTTTGAGTTGTATATCTGTGATTTATCTATTTTCTGCTTACTTGTTTTCAAAGGGCATGGCTAGCATTTCCTGAGGCTAGCTGAAAGACAGAATATTTTTCAGCTATAAAAGGATTTATTACAGGCGGGTTTGTGGTATAAACCGTCTGTGAAGGCCTACTATTACAGATGATTTTGGAGTATACACCGTCTGTGAAGTTCTACTATCACATACATTTATAACCAACAACCGTATGTGATAAGTAGGATATCACAAACGATTATTTTTACAAACCATCTGTGATATTTGTCCAATCACAGATAGTTGGTACATATAACCGTCTGTGATGGCCTACGTATTACAGATGGTTTTTTTACTAACCGTTTGTGATATGTCTGATATCACAGACGGTTCTTTTTACTAACCGTCTGTGATATGTGTCCAATCACATACGGTTGGTACATATAACCGTCTGTGATGGCCGACGTACCATAGACGATTTTTTTTACTAACCGTTTATGATATATCTAATATCACAGACGGTTCTTACATATAACCGTCTGTTATCCGATGTATCACATATAGTTTTGGGTATAAGCCGTTTGTGATAGTAGACCTTCACAGACAGTTTATACTACAAAACTATCTGTCTTGTGACTAATCACAGACGACTCACAAACCATCTGTGATAGCAAATGCATTATCACGACACATAAATGAGGCGGTTCGAAAAACACTTTGTGATGACGGTTTCGAGCCATTTGTGATGACTCTTTGTGTAGTAATGTATCTATTTTGTAAAAAAGCAATGAATTAATTAGTATTAACTAGTATGGTAAGGTTCTCAGATATAGTTTTTTTTTTCCACTGACTAGGCAGATAGGAAGAATTTGTCTTAAGAACTAGATGGTAGTAACTAATCAATTGTACAATTGTTTTTTGTTCTTGTGAATTTGATTTGATTATGAATATTAGTGTGTTCTCCTCCTCTTTGAGGCCTCGGAACGATAACCTTGATTCAAGATCACAGTTGTTTCTGGTGTTGGTTTTATTATGTGTGAAATATGTACACATTCCCAATCTAATACTCCCTCCGTTTCTATATGTTTGACGTCAAGTAGCTTTAGTTTGTACTCCAAAACGTCATCTAATTCGAAACGGAGGGAGTATAATTCAGTCTCTTGTATATTTGGAAATGAGTTATGTATTAACATGGTTCTTGAATCACATGTTTATTGTATATTTGAAAATGAGTTATGTATTAACATGGTTCTTGAATCACATGTTTAGATACATCCATTAATGTTACAGTTTTAATTTGCGATACCTCATGTACGAGTATCTAAGTAGGGAGAATCAATCTTTGAGCGGTGTTCCAGCACCACCGTTCTTCGGAACGGTATTTCATGAGTTTCCCCGTAGAAGTTGGAATGCTCTTTTCCCCGTACTTTTGCCATAAATAAAGCACTCCAAATTGCAGAGGTAATATGGTCCCACGTGTCATCCACTCCGTCTATGAAACCATCCACCTCTGCCCCACGCGTCCCCAGCTGTCAGCCTCGTCTCCTCCTCCGCCTCCGCCTTGTCTTCCCCATCCCCGTCCTCCGCCCCCTCCGGAGGCAAGAAGCCGCGCCCGGGTAGTGAATGCGATGGCCACGGCTTCGCTGGAGAAGGTCTCCGGCGACGAGGCCGAGGAGGTCGTCAACGGCGAGCTGCGCCAGCTCTCGTTACGGGCGCTGCAGGAGAGGTCACAGCGCATGCAGGAGGAGCTCGACAAAGGCATCGACCGACGTCTCCCCGACGGTGGAGAGAAGTTCCGCCTCACGCTGCACGCCGTTCGCAGCGAGCTAGCTCGCCGGCAGGGCCCTTGCTCGGCCCCGCACTCGCCCTTTTCCCTGCCCCCGCCCCCGCCCCCGCGCCCGCACGGCCGTCACGGAGAGCCGGTGAGACATTCTTCCTGCTTCGTACTCATTCTCTTGGTGTGCGGCGGCGTGGGATAAAGATTCGATCTTTGCCTGGTTTGCCCCGGTTTGGGCTTGGTGTGCCTAGGGGATAGATTGGAGGCGGGGAAGCTTTGGGGGTTTCGAGCTTCCGTTCGACAAAATGTCTGCAGGTCACATGCAATTGTATTAATTCAGTAGTGAGAGAACTCAAAGTTTTCATCTTGCGTGTGTACAGCGGTGGTTACTGAAACTGAAAAGTGTTTTTCATCTGGGCTATTCGCAACCTGAAATCTGAAATCCAAGTCAAAACCTCTTACCAGCCCTTTTTTTTTTTTTTCTCTTTATGCTTTGTTGTTCTTAGTATGGACACTGTAAACATGTTACTTCTTCTTCAATGGCATAATAGTAGCTATCCTGCTTTTTTTCCCTTAAAAAAATCCTCTTGCTGGAGTGAATACTCGAATTGCTTGTTGTGTCTGATTAGGAGGAGCATATGTAGTCAGGAAGAGCTATGTAGAAAGGTAACTAGAGTACGTCATGCAGTATATGAAGTGGACTAGGCACCCAATCCGTTAAATGCTATAGTTGTGTATATATACAGTAAGCGTTATGAATGGAGGAGTGCTTAGTAAGCCTAATCATGTAATGCTATCTTGCAGGATGACAACAGATGCAAAAGGATAGTTCAGTCATGGTGTGTGGAATCATCTGGTATGAGATTGATTTATGGTTTTGGCAACTACTAAGACTTGAATGTTTCCACATACCATCATGTAGAATCTGATGGTTCTTAGCATGGTCTATTTGTGTTTGGAAGTACACATATTCGCTTTCATTGCATCAATTGTATTGATTATATGATAATTGTGGTGATCTAGATATTCTAGAACTAAAATCCGTTTTTGCCGATCTTTCTTAAATGCTGCTGTAAATGTTGTTGCTTACTGCATTGCCAGTGTTGTCTGATTATATGCTCTCTCTTGGTTTTGGGTTTCATATTCCTTTCTTTGATTTTCTTCCTCTTTTTTTTTTTGGTAAAAGATTACTTTAAAATGTTTATTAGCTGCTTTCGGATGCATCTCTTTTGTTTTTCCTCCCTTAAAATATGGCCAAGTTCCTTGCCCATACTTTAACCTTCTACTTACAGCCTAAACCCTGTGCCCTCACGATCAAACACACATGAAAATGCAATGTAAGTTTGTGTAGTTCATATGTAATAAATAAAAAAATGATGTGGAAGAGTGGCATATATACAGTTAGTTTCTGACATGAGAATACTCAGCTTTTGGTTCATATTTTCCTTCAATATTTGATATAATCTGAGTCACACCAGTGCCATGTGATATTCCATGTGGCTGATTAAAATAGTGATGAAATCCAGAAATAATTCAAATAGATTGGTTAGAGCAAATGATGCCCAAAGCTACAGGATGCCAAGGAACTACTATGCCTTTTAAATTGTGTTGTGCTTACAGCTCATGATGAAGTTATACCTGTCAAAAACAGAAACAGAAATTGCTTCTTTTGAGTTTACTCCTAGACTTTATGACCATATTAGGGCATGCCACTGCCACGATAAGAATTAAGCAGGCAGATAGCCTGAACAGTTGTCAGATCATATTTCTTTGTTTCATGATACTTGACCAATTCTCCAACATGAATTTCTATTATAATGTTCTCCATAATCGACTAATTTGTTATTCAATTTTTTTTAATTTCCTTACCACTTGTAGGTTTGGCTAGTGATTCCAATAAAAATCATGGATTAACCACATCTGATTTCATGTCCACATTTCGGATGGATGAAGAGGTAATTATTTTGTTGTGTGGTTAAATCTATGTATTCTGTGCAAGTGTTTTATTTTCTTTACATTAGGCAGGCACTGATGTATCTCATCTGGAAATAACAAGTACAATCCCTGACGAGCCTAAAACTTTAGTAGAAAACGAGCGAAAGTTGTGTGAAGAGGAAGAGTCTTGTAAACCAGCTACAGCTAGACAACCAACAGATTTGTCTCACAAAGAATCATATATTGACAACTCAACCAACATGGAAAATATGTCTGCTGATGATGACTGGAAGGATAATGGCCACAGTAGGATATGTGAACATGCTCCCGCACCTTCTCGAAAAAGGTCAGTATGTTTGAACTCTTATGTGACACTGGTCAAGCTGCACTTCCAATAGTCTAAATAGTCATGCCACGTTGCGTATGGTGCATAGATCTATCAAAATTCGTATCCTTCGTACCTGATAGTGATAGCTATTAAGCAAATGTAAAAGGTTCAGTTAGATAACATACTTTTATTACTTTAGTAATATCAAACACGCGTGACTTAGCGGCACCAGGAAACAATGATTTATGAATTGAACTAAAAGAACTCACGGAAGATGGTCCCATGCTATTTATGTTATGCTTCTATGTTTTTAAATAAATTACAGATGTGTTGCAGCTATGTAACTAATATCGATGCCTCAATCGAATGTACCTTTAACTTGCATAACATGTAGTTTTTAGGAGTGCAATGGAGTCCTTTCTCTTCATTCCTTTGGTTTCAGATGATTTAAGAAACTATGCATCTATCCAAGGAAAGCTAGGTGGTGTGCTTAAGTTATTAAAGCATACTATAGGTTCAGGGTAGGTGGATAATTGCTTTCTCAGCTTTATTATTGTTCCCGTGAAATTAATCCATTCATTCATTCTTCTAAGTGATGTTTATTTTGTTTTTGAATATAGTAGCTAAACCACACACATTGTTTGTTTAATCTTTTGGATTTGAATGTAATTTTTCATCATTTTCGAATTTGAATACAAAATGATTGATTGGCAAATACAAAAACAAACCATTATGGAATGAACACAAGAATTAAAAAAATAGAACCTGGGATTCCTCAAATAATCTAAGTTGACTTCTAAAAGGAAACTTTTCCGTATTCATCAGTCATGTCACATGCATGAATTCATGAACCAATATGTACATGTGTTTGCTTTATCTTGATTGAGAATAACATACCATACAATACTTGAACCCGTTGTGTGCTGGAAGGGACTCTGTACATATCTGAACCATTATTATACCATGTCCTTGTATGCAGTTGTAATTGTGTTGATCAATGGAAACATTATGGTAAATATATGATAGAATTATATTAACTTCTGTCATCTATTATGTGTTAAGTGGACTTTATTGTTATATTGAATCATATAATGATTCGACCTCTTCTAGGAAAGGATCTGCTTCAGTTACCTTTTCAATGCGATTGAGATCAAGAAAGGTTAGTACATACTTTCTACATTTCTTATCATCATGGCTAGCAGAGTGATCTTTTTATGTTGCATTTATGTTGAATATTATTGAAGTATTAGAATTGGCAGAGCCCCTGATCAGCTCAATCTTTGGCATTAGAACTAGATAAGATAATTGGTTTTGTTTTTGATTGTCTCTCATGCTGGTTAATAATATGGAAAGATTACTAGAATTTCTATTAAAAGAAAGGAATATTGATTCAATGATTTGTAATGATCATATCACCTTTTTGCTCATGGTCCAAGACTGGACCTTCAACTTTATGGCCCTGAACGGCTCGTTATAATTGAAGCCTCCTGACATCAATATGCCAACTTTCCTTCATTGTGATGGGGTTGAGTCTCTTACTGTTAAGATCGATGGCTGAGGTGTTGAGGTTATGTTGCATATTATTCTCTGTTCCAAATGAAATGTCATTTTTTTGTATGTGTGCTGGTCAAACTTATTTTTTGAACTTTGACCATTTGCTTATACTCTGTTCACAAATAAATTGTCACGGACTTGCAGTTTCCAAGATCTTTGACTACTAAGATCAATCATAATTTGTTGGTAAACAACTGTAAATATATTATTATGAAAGTTTTTATGACGATTCTACTAATATTATTTTCATATGTCCAATCTAGATACATTTAGCTGCAATTTCTAAAGCAACATTTATTTGTGATTTTTGAATGTAGTAGCTAATTTATTTTGGCCAAGAAAAAACTACATAGGCACATTTGTTGTCAAAATTACATAAACATAAACTTAACTTGACAGCTGCCCACATGAGCAGCACCTAAATGTTGTCAAATGGCTGCTTACCATCCTTCCGTCACATTGTCTACTGTACCATGTCACTCATTGTTTCCTATTATATGGGTGACCCAGCAGTGCATCTACAGTTCAATGAGATAGTATAGGCATTGAGTTGTCACATTGTTGCTGTGTTTGGCTTGTTGCAACATGCAACTTCTCTGTTTGTGGGGTGATATTCAGGTAAGTATAAAAAAGTTCAAAGATTTTGTGGACCTCATCCAAATGCGTGAATTCATTAATGCACCTCTATTAGTGTAGTGCACACTTGAAAAGTTTTGGTATCTGATTTATTCATAGTTTGTAGGGGTGCAAACGGATTGGTTACTTTCCTCAACCAATCCGATGCCATGTCCGAATTGGATCTGAATTCCAATAGTTCTGCTCAAATTTGGATTTGGGAGATAAGTATCCATTGGATACGAATAGTATCCAAATGTTAAGTCGGATATCCCAAAGAAATAATTATTAATATCCAACCTAGCTCTCACCTCATTAATTCCCAATCCTCGTCATGAACTATTTTGTTGCCGGCGATCCCATCCCATTGTTGGCAGTGTTACTTGGACACATGAATCCAGAAAGGAAAAAAAATTGCCTCTTCAACACGCATCCTGGCATCGACACGTGTCTGACACAGTGCGACGCCGTTGGACACCCATGGCCCCATATCTGAGGCAGCAGAACATACCGTTTAAGCCTGTGAAGTGTGACTTTCGCTGTGTCCTAGAGTAATTTCGCATCCATGCTTGTGGACATCCAAGAGAATGAGATAGCCATGGCTTGGTTGGAGCTTGGAATAAGCATGAAAGAAGAGAACGAGACAGCCATGGTAGGCAGACAGGCATCAACAATGGAGGAAGAAAGGCGCCAGGAAGAAAAGAAGGAAGGGAACGGTAGGTGGTATCCAGTCATGTGGCTTGATCAGGATAGAATGGAGGTGGCACAACTGCACAAGTCAATAGATTCACAGTGAAAAGTGTACAGATGAGCTGCGTTCAGCTTTTCCAAAAAAAATAGTTATACTTACCCACATGTATATCATCTGTGTGAAAGACATGCGGGCCCTAAGATATGGGTATGGTATGTGGGTGCACATATATTGTATTTTTCAAAATATCTACAATCTGAATTTCTTGTTATTTTTACAATATAAAATTAATATCCGACCGTATTCCACCCGATTGCACCTGTACATAGTTGTAAGAACAAAATAAGACAAGTACTGCATACATATATACATGTAGTGCACTTGTGATGTGCTGCTATCCATATGGCTAATTACCCACTTTCACATGTTGTGCATTGCACACTGCATCTACATGTACTACATCAAAAAAAAAATTGAAAACGCTATTTGTACTTCTGTTTCTCTCAATTATGGATGAATTTGACTGAATTTTTTCAGATGGTACACTGCACTCATCATGGCACATCCACGGATTTTTTGAAGTTTTTAGATGTAATGCGGGTACTGGGTAGCTATCCATATGGCCAACTGCACAGGATAATTGCCACCAGACTGGCCATCTCCACCGGATTCCCACCAGTAGAAAATTGTAGATACTGATCTACAAGGTGTATACAAAGCAAAATCAAATCACTGATGCCCCAAAACAAAGAAAAATCATAAAAAATATGAAAAGAAATCTCAGAGAATTATGCCAACCTGTTTTTTATAGAAAGAACCTGGTAGCTGCCAGCTAAGTATTCTTGCAGCCATCTGAAGAAAACAAGGCATCCCAGCTGCAAGCGGAAAGTAGAGTGGATACCGGCATACCGCTGCTAGGGTGCCATGTCAACCCCGCAAGCTGATGTCACGTACTATTGCTGACAAGACACTAGTTAGTGTGCCAAAACCATAACAACAGAACCACACCACCCTACATGTCTGTTATACATTTAGAATAGCGATGCACTCCTCATATGGGCACGGAATCCTCTGTTATAAATTTATAATATTTTATTAACATTTAAGAATAAAAACTAGCAGTCAAAGCTGTATGTTAGGGACCATGCCCAGTCAATAAACAACATTCTTTTTTAATTGGTGTCAGTATTTACATAGAGTAGTAGCTGGAAACTTTTTATTTCTGAACCATATTTCCTGTGCTCATTATTGGTGATTTATATGGGAAAAAGGGGGTCGCAATTTTTTGGGGGAGTACCAGCAAAGAAAAACAATTGCTGACAGTTTTCAATACTTGCAAGTTGTGATACATTTTCAGTTAGACCTCTTCTATCCTGTAATTACAGAGACCTAACAATACAAACATAAATGCTTTTACTACTCCTCTTTTGGGGTTATTCTTAATTGTTCTTATAGTGATCCTATGGTAACCAACTAACCGTAGTAAATGTTTTTCCCATGTCAGCTTCTAGAAACAGTAAGCTAAGCTACTTATGGTTTGCTTGCAATCGTTATTAGGTTACTCTTCCCACAAGTTTTGTCTGATTTTTTGCATCATGGTTCAGGTTCGAGAGGTTGTTCTACTGGATGGAGATGCATGCCATTCAGAATCTACAGGAAAACCTTCCAGTAAATGGTAAATAAGTTGATACAACTTTTCATTCTTCCCATGTGGGAGCTCCCATAAGCAAGTTTAAATCGTATTTTACCTGCTGCATACTCTGCACAAATGCATACCTACGTGGTCAGCCTGTGATTCAGTGTATACAGCATAACAACAATGCCTATGTTTTACATTTTAGTATCTTCTGTATGTTGATACAACTTTTCATTATCTTCTGTAAGTTGATACAACTTTTCATTCTTCCCATGTGGGAGCTCCCATAAGCAAGTTTAAATCATATTTTACCTGCTGCGTACTCTTCACAAATGCATACTTATGTGGTCGGCCTGTGATTCAGTGTATATAGCATAACAACAATGCCTATGCTTTACATTTAGTATCTTCTGTAAGTTTTTGACTACTATTGACTAATTCCAGTACTTATTTAGGGATGCAATGAAGATATACTATCCTTCAAGGTTGGCATTTGAACTAATAGAATTCTTTGACCTTACTGTTTTTTATATGTAGTTGTTGGTTATTTTCTTTTTCCCTTGCCGGCAGGGAACACCCTGATTCTGTTGAGCTTTCTCATGACGACATAAAATGCCTTGAGCCTGAATCATTGCTGTCGTCACCTATAATGAACTTCTACATTATGTAAGTGTTGCCCTTCTTAGTTACTGATACTTTTGTTGGTAAGAAGCAAGTAACAAGAACAATTGATCATAATGAAGTTGTATATTTATGCATCAGTTGATAACCAAGGTTGCCAGTATCAGGATCCCAGGAGGTATCATTTTCCTGTAGACAGTATCAGGATCCTAGGGCCGTGATAGGAGTGTACCAATGTACTTTGAAAATTGCGACTATGCAGATTAAAATGGCAAAAAAAAAATGTATGACATCTTGCAGTAGTCATTTGCTGCCCTATTGGTGTTTTAGACACTCTGGGCATTGACATTTCCGTGTTCTGGCATACGCATCGAAGTTTCTGAATTCCTTTTTTGTGGCCTTGTTTGTAACAGTCATAACTAGACTTCTTGTAGGTACCTACAGGGACCAATGTCATCAATTAGTAGACTAAGAGGCAAGTATCACATTTTCAACACATACTTCTTTAGCAAACTTGAAGCCCTGACATCAAAGGTAACTTTCTGTATTAAATTTCTAACTTCCATTGTCTTGCTTGTTAAAATTCAATATTCTATACTGTGATTGGTACACTTGCTATGTTGTATTCTACTACATATTTCACACTGGGTTTCTGAGCTGAGTTCCTAGAAAGATGAATAGGCATATACTTCTCATGGACAAGTGTGATGCGGTCCAAGAAAAAGCCCATCAAACAGATAGCTGCCACCAGAGACGAACGCCCATGGATCCAAGTCGAGGATGCTGGGGGATCTAGATAAGCTCTGTTTGAGGAATGCTGGACACCGGAGGCCTTGACATAGCAATGTGTGCTGGGCCACAATAGTAAATATGCACAAAGCGATGTTGCACACCGATGGCCTCGCTCTTCACTCCTGCCAGCGGCAACGATGAGCTCCGTCTACTGCATTGAGCCATCGAGCCGCCACTCCATATCACCAGTGTTCTCCAATCTCTATACTTGTTTGGGCTAGCTTCCATTCCCCAATCTCTACCCATAGAGAAATTGGACAAGTTCTAGACCCAAATTTGAGCACAACAACTGGTGGCAGTGGAGCAAATAATTTAACCAACCAAAGAATTGATTTTCTCTCTTATTACCTCAAATTCTTTTTGAGACCTACCCAAAGGAAAAAAATGTAAAGCTCTCTCCATCTAAGCACAACCATCTTCTTGTTCTGGTTCACCTCAAGAATCCTGACTTGGCTGGCCCACCCTGCCGCCTTGACAAGCTCCGAGCACCCTAACCGCCATTGGAGCGGAAGCAACATTCTAACCCCTCCCTCCAGGCGGGGCCGTAATGCCTGTGCACTCGGCGTGGTCACCACGCTCGGTGGATAGAACAGCGGGAGCAAGGGCTGACAAGGGCAATCCAGGGATTTCATATTTGTTGTTGCAAAAAAATACAAAAAAGGAAAAGGGACTAATGGAAGCTCACAGAATGGTAGAGAAACTAACGGTGAAATCTTTTAGTGGTATCAAAGTGCACCGGGTTCTTTCAAGTCGTATATAGCAAAAGTGGTTATCTTCTGGTGCCACATAACCAATTTTTCCATAATAATATGAAAATCGACTAATTGAAAATAACCTAGGAGCATCTCCAATGCATAGTAGCTTCAAGTCGTAGCTTCATGAGAAAGAGTGCTCCACATAAGCTTAACCATCTACAAGGAGACTTCCACTCCAATACATGGGCGCTTCAGGATGGGCCCACTGTTAAGAGTGTTGTATATTCTCTTCCTCTCTTAGCCTATGTGGCCCATGTAGCTCATGAGGCCCATGTAATCTTCTCTATATATACTCTCCTATTAATGAATAAGATGCATAGTTGTGAATAACAAAATCACTCTCCCTTTTTTCTAATATGGTATCAGAGCTATTCAACTCTAACCCTAGTCCCTAATTCCACCCTTTGTTATCAAGGCGTCGCCTAGGCGTCCTGGCACTCCAGGGTGGACGCCTAGAATTGCCAGGCGCTCGCCTAACTGCTAACGACTTAGGCGATGACCTCTGGCGGAGGATTAGGCGTTCATGTTGGATGATGAATGATTTGGAGATGTTTATGTACTTCTAGTTGTGGACTTGTGATGTTTATCAGTTTATGTAGTATGTACTGTACTACCACTAGTTGCTTTTGCTACTGATCATGTTTATCATTTTATGTAGATGTTTATCATATTTTCCTATTTTCCTGCCATCGTCTAATCATCGCCTAGGCGCCTAGGCGTCCTGGCACCTTCGGAGCGCCTCGCCTCGCCTTGTCGCCGTGACAACATAGATTCCACCACCGCCGCCGTCTTCTGCTAGCGAGGTTTTTCGCTTTCATTTGGCGAACTGGCTTGCTCTCGCCGCCTTCGCTCCTTCTCTGCTCTCTAATGATTCGCTCTCGCCGCTTGCTCTTTTGGCGGCATCCGGAGCTCACCCATCCGGCTCGACCTTACGAGGTGCTAGCCATCACGAGCTCGCCTTCACCGCCGCCAACACGAGCTCGTCTTCGTCGCCTCGTCTTCACCTCACTAGATCTGGCGGGATCCAGAGCTCGCCCGACGACGCACGGCTTTGCTTCCACCGCCTCCTCGCCGATCCTCTACTTTTGCCGCCTCCTCGTCGATCCATCCTAGATCCGGCGCTTGGACCTCGCCTGACGTCATCCTCGTCGTGGATTCGACCTCGACCTCAAGGGGGCTAGCCGTCATGAGCTCGTCTTCATCGCCGCCGACACGAGCTCGTCTTCGTCGCCTTGTCTTCACCTCACTAGATCCGACGGGACCGCATGACACCGCTACCGTCACGCCAGCACCCTGCCTGGATCCGGCGCACCATCAACTCTGCTTGGATCTAGCGCGCCATCGACCTCCTCAGTACTCCGGTAACCTCACGCCAGCACCCCGCCTGGATCCGGTGCACGACTCCCAACATGAGTACTTCGGTGACCTTCTCAGTACTCCTCTTGGCTGTTGACTGCTCTGCTCTAATGCAACGTACTAATGAATCCACTGATTGTTGAATCGGCTACTCATATTGATGCTTGTGATATTGATGCTGCCACTAGTTTTTGATGCTTGCTATTGTTGATACTCACTTGTTAGTATTACTGTTGCTTACTGCCATGTGGTTGTGGTCTATCAAGATGGCAAAATCTGACTCAATGTTTGGGGGTAGTTCATCTCTCGTGTTCACAGACATCAAGCTAAATGGGTTGAATTACCGAGCATGGGCTTTCTCAGTCAAGACTATTCTTAGAGGTTATGGTTTGGCTTCTCATTTGACTAATGATCCTCCTGATCCGAAGAAGGTTGATGTTGAGGCAGTAAAGGCTTGGCAGAAAGATGATCGTGTCATGACTGGCTTTGTTCTGAGTGTTGATGTTTCTTTGAGAATGAGTCTAGAGTGTCATACTTCAGCTAAGCAGATGTGGACATACTTTGAGAAGAGATATGTTCAGTCTAGTGGTGCTCTTCGCTTCATATTACTCAAGAATCTTTATAGTATTCAGCAGCAGCAGGATCAGTCAATGGAGGAGTATTATAGTTCTTTCACTCATATCATTGGCCCTCTAGAGTCTATGACACCGAAGGTTGCTGCTGCTTGCCAGTCTTGTGTTGCCAAAGATGAGTATGCTTAGCAGACACTCATGTATCAGTTTGTGATGGGGCTTCGATCAGAGTTTGAGCCTATTCATACTCAGTTACTCAACTACCAAACTCCACCGACTTTGACTGAGGTGCTCTCTAGTTTGATTGCAGAGGAGACTTGTCTTCATTCACTTATGCCTACCTCAGGATCCTACCACATCTTTGTTACGGGTCTCTCACGGTGATGCGGATCTATCGGGCGACAACCACGAAGTCTTTGGTATGTTCTCATTGCAAGAGTACTAGTCATCATGTTGACAAGTGCTTTAAGTTACATCCAGATCAGCTTGTTGATTATCGTGTCAGACATCCATCTGATCGTTGTCGTGGAACACCTACTGGGCCTTCGAGAGCACTTATTAGAGCAGTCACTGTTGCCATACCCACACCTACTGTGACTTCTGGATCAGTGTCTGCTATAACCTTAGTTGCACCTTCTGCTTTTAGCGCTGCTCATCCTTAGGTTCTGGACTCGGGTGCCTCTTTTCATGTCACGTCTGACAGATCTCAGCTTGTCGCTCGTAGGCTCGTGATTGATGTTGCATATGTTCACACTGCTGATGGTACACCTTGCTCTATTACCCATCAGGGCATTTTCTCTACATCTTGCTTCTCTGTTCCTGATGTGTCTTTTGTACCTCAGTTATCTATAAACCTTCTTTCTGTTAGTCAACTCACTTATGTGAACTGTTTCATTGGATTTGACGATTCTTCTTGTTTCATTCGGGATCGTCAGAGCAGAAGAGTGATTGGCTCTGGCCATCGCCGTAGAGGCTCTCCTAGTCTCTATGTCTTGGACACCTTACATCTTCCTTCTGTTATGAATATTGTGTGTATATTGAAGATGCCCAATGGACAATATATATAGGGTGTACAAGGGTGTATGCCATATACAGATAAAGCAATACAAAAGACAGATAAGGAAATATAAAAGAGTTCCTATTCTAACACCCCCCTCAAATGCAAGGCGTCTGCAATAGCGTTGCATTTGGAAAGGGTTGACACTAAAATATAGAAAATTCGAAGTTCGAGTCTTGATAATGTCGTCGTAGCATGCAGCTCTTGGAAAATACGTGGAGTATCAAAAGATCTCCATCCGGGGTCGTGCAACAGCCTATAAAGCACAAGGTGCAGGGTTGAGAAAGTTGACTGCGGCAACACGACGAAGAAGATGATGAAACCGATATGAATAGAGAGAGCTATCAAATCAAGTCGAATAGAAATAGGTGGAAGCATGACAGCGCAGATCGAAACCCAAGACGGCGGCGACGTGAAAGAAGCGTGGCGGCCTTAGAAGCTCGAGGCGGCGGCTAAGAAAGCGGTGGCATCATAATGACTTCTACAATTTGCACGCGGCTCAGAAAGAAGAGCGAGAGGGGCGGCTACTGTCATGCATAAGGCAATTCCTATGCTTCCATGATTGACAATAAATTTGTGCACTCGCATGATTTAGACAAACTCAAAGACTAAATGGTACAGACTTGGATGGACGCAGCGGAAGAAAAAGACACAAAATACTGCAATCGCATCTCTAAACCCAGCCCATCAGATCAGCACATAAGTGCAATTCAGATGCCAAAAGCAATCGAGTGCAGCACAATACGGCATCACAACTGACGGCCCAAGTTCCCTTCCCACCTCCCTCTACGACTCCTCCTTCACCACCTCCAGCTCATGTCTTCCTCCACGCCGAGCTCGAGTCCCCCCTTTCTGACATGAGGGAGTGATGGAGGGGCAAGATCCGGCTCGGGTGGCGCGGGATCCGGCGCAGCAAGCACAGATCCGGCTCGGGTGGATGCCCTCCTTCTAGCGCCAGCAACGCCGCGTCTGGGAGAGGTCGGCGACGACGAGATCCAGCTTAAGCGCTGGCGGGGAGTTGATCGGCCTTGGCGGTGCGGATCGGCGGTGAGCACAAAGGCCGGCGGCCCGATCTAAGGAAGCCGCGGTGGCTTTCTGAGGTTAGGCGGCCGGGTGGATCTCGAGCAAGAGTTGAGGCGGCTTGGTGAGGCGTGGCGGATCGAGGCGGTGGGAACACAGCGGCCGATCGAGAGCCAAAAGCGGCGGCGTCGTTCTCGAAGCCTCGGCGCGTCCGCCAAGGGAGGTGGGCGGCTCTCTCTCTCTGTGCGAGGCTCTCTGCGCTCTGCGCTCGAGCTCGGGAGGCTCGGGCGGTGGGGGGCCTGGGTCGGACGGCGCAAGCAGGGAAGATGCAGGCCGAATCGATGCCAGGAGAAGAGTTGGCCGGGGAAGAGGCAACGATGGATCCAGATCCAAATCGAGGCTGCTGCTGCTTGTACGATGAAAACCTACAACTAACGTGGCGTACGAGGTGAGATTGCTTCTTAGAGGCGCGGACAAGAGAGGCGATTGGAGGCTAGGTTTAGAACTTTTACTCTGAAACCATATTATGAATATTGTGTGTATATTGAAGAGGCCTAATGGACAATATATACAGGGTGTACAAAGGTGCATGCCATATACAGATAAGGCAATACAAAAGACATATGGTTTATACACAGTTTTCTTCTTCCATTCATGTTTTTCATTCTGACTCTGGGGAGAGTATCTTTCATCAGTCTTTTGTCAGTTCCTTTCTTCTGAGGGTACTCTTCCTAAGCTCTCGTGTCCATGTTTGTGAGGGTACTCTGATGAGGCCCTAGGTGCATCTACTACGGTGGTCAACATCCCTAAGTTGCAAGTGTGTGCTAAACCTCAAGTTGAGCCTATTATGCATCAATGGAGAAAGAAACAAGAAGAAGGTTGGCCAAGAACAAAGAGAGGAGGTAGGTAGAAGGAAAGCTTGGCGGATATGGGAAGACACAAGAACCAAGGACTTTGCATTTTGGAAAGTTTGCAAGGAATCTTACCAAGAAAAGACAAAGAATCCTAAATGGATTTGGATTGAAGCAATTCAATTGGATCAATCTTTAAAGGAAGTTAATTTTGAAATTACTTGTAATAGGATAGTTTAATCTATTTTCAGCAATTAGAGTAGCTTAAACATCTATGTAAAGTAGGAGGGTTTTTGGTTAAACTTCTTTGTTCACGTGAGCGATAACCGACTCGGATCTGTTCACGTGAACAGTAATCGGACTAGGAGTCTTATTGCTTGCGTGGGAGGCTATATAAACCCCCATGGCGCACTATAGAGGACAAGTCATAGTTGAAGAAAATCTGAGAAAAAGTCACATGTTTGTGTGGCGCAAAATGAATACATGCGTTTGGAAATTCCGTCTAGAGTTTTGTGATTGCGTGAATATTGGAGGTGGCTTTCCTTCCAAGATCCGTGATTCCTTGTGGATCATCTCACCAATTCGTGGCATCCTCAATTGCTTACGGTTTGGTGTTGTTCTTCGGGTTTGATTTTGTTTCTCTCTTCGGATTGATTCAACATCAACCAAGTATTACTTGCTTTGGAGATATACTTGTTCTTCTTTTTTGCTGAACCAACGAGGAAAGCTAGGGTTTTGCTCCGATCAAGATTGCAATACAAGTACCGTGAAAGATTGGGCCACATTACGCATCAACTACACGTTGATCCGTATCACACTCTTCCTTAGCTCTCGTGTCCTAGTGTTCATGCTCAGAATGGTGTTACTGAGCCTAAGCACCGTTATATAATTGAGACTGCTCATACTCTTCTCATCTCCTTTGTTCCCTCTCACTTCTGAGGGGAAGCAGTTTCTACGACAGTCTATCTCATCAACTGTCAGTCTTCTTCCAAGCTTAAGGGCAAGTGTCCTGGTGAGGTTCTGTATAGAACACATTCTCGATATGCTCATTTCCTGTCTTTAGTTGTGTTTGCTATGTCCTTCTAGCACATCGTGAGCGCACAAAGCTGAGTGCTCAGTTGGTTGAGTGTGTCTTCCTGGGTTATAGTCCTGAGTATAAGGGCTATCGTTGCTTTGATTCATCAACACGTCGCATTCGTATCTCTTGTGATGTAACCTTTGATTAGGGTCGACCTTTCTTTTATCATCCTTCTACACATCGCACTCCTTCCACAGATTTCACCTTCTTTTTATATCTACCTCTCATTCTTTCACCAGACTTGTCTTCTCCAGATATACCTTCTCCACCAGTTTCACCTTCTAGCGTGTCTCCTCCCCTAGCTCCACTAGTTTCTGACACTTCCACTTTTCTCTTTCACTATAGTCGCCGACAGAGAGTTCCTTCTGATCCTCAGTCCTCCTTTCCTGCACTTGACCCTTTGGCCAGTACCACCAACTCTGATGATCGTTCTACTATATCACGGTATGCCCTACGTGATTGTTCTTCTATTCATTCACCAGAGAGATGGGGGTTTTCTCGTGCAGGTCTAGTCGAGCCGAGTATCTGTCAGGAGGCTGCCAGTGTACCTGAGTGGCAGTTGGCTACGATAGAGGAGCCCACATCATTAGAGTGTACATACACTTGGGATCTTGTTTTGCTACCATCCGGAGCTGTTCCTATCACTTGCAAGTGGGTGTACAAAGTAAAGAACAAGTCAGATAGGTCAATAGAGCGATACAAGGCTCGTCTTGTTGCAAGAGGTTTTCAGCAGGCTTATGGTCGAGATTATGATGAGACTTTTGCTTCAGTTGCTCATAACAATCCGTACTCTTATTGCTGTTGCAGCGGTACGCATATGGACTATATCTCAGATGGATGTCAAGAATGTTTTTCTAAATGGTGATCTACATGAGGTCTATATGCAGCCACCCCCCGGTGTTGAGGCTCCTACAGACTATATTTGTCGTTTTAGTCGTGCTCTATATAGTCTCAAGTAGGCTCCACATGCTTAGTTTGAGCGTTTCAGTTATGTGATTGGAACTGCTAGTTTCATTCTGAGTGAGCATGATCCTACTTTGTTTATTCACACTTCTCAGCGGGGTCGTACTTTGCTTCTGCTGTATGTAGATGATATGCTGATCACAGGAGATGACATGGAGTACGTGGCTTTTGTCAAGAAGAAATTGAGTGAACAATTTATGATGTCCGATTTGGGACCATTTTGCTATTTTCTAGGGTTTGAGGTTCATTGTGATGGTGATGGCTACTACCTCTCTCAGCATCGCTACGTTCAGGATCTGCTTGCTCGCTTTGGGATGATTGCTTGTAATGCTGCCACACCCATGGAGCTTCACTTGCAGCTTCGAACTACAGACGCTGTACCCTTGACAGATCCTTCCCGCTATCGTCAGCTCGTTGGGAGTCTTGTCTATCTCACTGTCACCAGGCCAGACATTGCTATGGTCATGTTCTTCGTATCCTGAGATACTTGAGGGGGACTGTGTCCAGACATCTGTTATATGCCAGTTCGAGTCAGCTCCAGCTCTACGCTTACTCTGACTCCACTTGGGCGAGTGATCCTGCTGATCGCCGATCTATCACTAGCTATTATATCTTTCTTGGTAATTCGCTCATTACTTGGAAGTCCAAGAAGCAGACTGCGGTGTCACACTCTAGTGCAGCGGCTGAGCTTCGAGTTCTTGCCGCTACCACCTCAGAGATCATTTAGCTTTGATGGCTCTTGATTGATCTAGGTGTCCGTTGTGATAATCCTACACCTCTCTTTTGTGACAATACAAGTGCCATTCAGATTGCTAGTGATCCAGTCAAGCATGAGCTGACAAAGTATATTGGTGTTGATACATTCTTCACACGGTCTCATTGTCAACAGTTGACCACCGTCCTCAAGTATGTTCCCTCAGAGTTTCAAGTTGTAGATTTCTTTACTAAAGCTCAGACTCGAGAACATGATCAGCTTCATCTACTCAAACTCACAGGGGCGGACCCAGGATTTTCAGGATGGGTGTTCGAAGTCACAAAATATTGATTAGTACAGTCAGTACAGGCATAAAACCAATGCTGCCCATGAATAAAATGTCACATTCAAAAGATATAACCTTCGCAGCGGTATACCATGCGGTCTTTGCTTATTAAGTGGTGGAAAAAGCTGGAAGCGTCGGTGCTTTTAGCAGGAATCGACACAAGACACACATTGTTACTCGGTAACTAGGAAGTAATTTCAATGATTTTTGGATTCAGATGATATTGTTTTCCATCGGCATCGGTTGTAAAGAGACAAGTTTCGAGACACCATTTCATGATGGATCACAGAACCAACAAAATTCAACAAATTACCATATAATAAAAATCAAGACTAAGACATTAATATGGAGCCAAGTAGGCTAGTGTGAAAAGAGATGATTTTATCTGCGGGTTTGAGTAAATGGGTTTGATCAAAATATTTGTTAGATGGCACAAAAAACAATTTTGTGAAAATATACCTTATTTGTTGCATCCTCGGTTTTCTTCTTTGGCATAGTGGCGAGAAAAAGTGTATGGCAACATTCTGAGCTACGTTTGGTCGATCCTTGCACTCCATAAACACGAAGTGTAATGATGATTAAGGTCTATACTTAAGTTCTGAATCACATATAGCCGATTCGGTGTGATTATTAAATGTTAAGCTAATTCCTAAAATCCGATAATGAGGACATAAGGACCCTATGAAACACAATTCTTACCAAGCAAGAGGACTTGTAGTGCGGTTTATAAGGAGAGCATCCGAGTAAAGTGGATTTTCTTTGAGTTTAGCTCTGCTAACTCCTCGCACATGTGCTACACCTCCCTCTCCTAGCTTCGTACTTCTTCATACTATCCCATACCATGATTGTGGATTGTCCAAAATAACAAGTACAGTTCTTGATATGATGTCCATATCATATAAAGATTATGTTGCACAATAACTTGTTTCCCATCTGCCAAAACATTGAGTTTACATATTTAAATTCGAATTCAATTTGACAAAATGCAATGTGGAACATAAGTGCTTAGGAAGCAAAACCTTTGATGCGAAGTTGCATTGCTTGAATCAAGTAACCCCTTTGTATTGTGCTTGAACTAAGGCACATCGTTGAAGGCATGACAAATATTATGCGAGCAACAAAAGCGAAGTCATGGCATGGCGCCTCGAACAGCGGCGAAGCAAACCGCCATTCTTAGTAGCCTGCAGCCGCCCAGGCGCCCTCGCCTCCGGTCCTCCCTTCTTAGGTTCTCACAGTGAGTCGCTTGTTGCCCGCCACTGCCCTTCGCCGGAGCTACCACCGCCATAGCCGCAATTCGCAAGGGCAGGACCATGCATGACCATAAGAACAACTTTGCAAGGATGAGGATGGAGATTGGACTTTGGAGGTGGAGATGGAATCTTGTTGTTGGCTCCTCGTTGCGATCTGACGATAGAGATTAAGGATTTACTATTTAGCCATTTAGGGTTGAATTGGGGAATGAAATGGGCTTTGGCAGCTTGGGCAAAGCGCAAGTGGCCAAGTGAACAACGCCGACGCCTTGAGACCAGCGTAAATTTGGGCTCATTTGTGAGGCGGCGTGAGTGGTCATTGACGCGAGGCGCAAGCAGGCGCGAGATTGCGAGCGTGTAACGCTAATTGAACCCAAATTCCATTATATACATGTATTATACACTGTATATACTGATTTTTTTGCCAAAAAAATTGGGTGTTCAACTGAACACTCGTGAACCTAGGTGGGTCCGCCCCTGCAAACTCAGTGTATCAAATCTTCCTGATCCACCTTGAGTTTGAAGGGGGTGCTAAGAGTGTTGTATGTTCTCTCCCTTTCTTAGCCCATGTGGCCCATGTAGCCTATGTAATCTTTTTATATATACTCTTCCATTAATGAATAATATGCATAGTTGTGAATAGCAAAATCACTCTCTTTTTTCTAACACCCACAATATCTTAAACCACCTGAAGCTCCCACCACTGCTCTCTGTACTTTGGCTTGGCTGGGCACCTCACCTCACTAGGCCCACACATATAAATTGAAGCTACCATAGTCCTTTTTAAAGCAACCATGTGCACTGAGGTGTCATCTTTCTCTTACATGGATGGTTGGAGCATTGATCCATGGTGGAGAATTCGAGATGCTCTAATAGATAGATGCCCAATGAATAAAACCTTCCTAACCAACCAAATCACATATTCCCTAACAAATGAAACTAATCACAATTTAATAGTAAACGTGTGAACAGTAACCATGCACTCCAGGACGAGCAGATCTAGCCTAGAATGACGATAAGCTGCCAAGATCGACCTTCGCCGGTGATGGATCCTCCCCGGATCCGAGGTCGGTGTCGGCTGGAATCTACGGATCTGAGCTCAGCAATGAGGGAACCGGCGATGGCGAGCTCGGGTGAGGTCGGATCCAGCGAGGAGCGAGGCTGGTGACGAAGGAGACGAACTATAGCGTCGCCGGCGAGGATAGGGAGAGGTGGTGGCTTGCTACTACTGAAGAAACTATACTAAAGAAGTAAAACGAAGTTGGATGCCACCCTTTGGAGTGGAGATTGCTCCACCCGGGGCAGTGACGTGGAAGAGGATAAATGCTAGCGTTTGGATCTAGGCTCTGGTACCATGTCAATTTTAGTGAGAGAAGAGAGGAATGGGGGTTGAATATATAGTTGTATTGCAAGAAGTGTTACTTGGACCTGAAAGCAGGTGTCGAATTTGACTCGGATTAAGATTATGCGATTAAACAAGCTTTAGAAAATAGGATTTGAGGATTCGTCTAATATATATTCTTTTATCTTTAAAATTTAAAATAAAATAATTTATGCAATGAAATATTTGATTTAGGTACACTACTACATCACTTTATAACTGGCACAAAAGATCCTAGACACCGTTAATATCACCTAGTCACAAGAAAGATCAGCTACACACCGTTGATATCACCTTGTCACAAGCACTATCTTGAGTCTCCGGTCATGTAGCGTGAATAGCCGGAGTCGACGAGCCACGTGTTCTTCCTTCCGCGGCGATTCTGAAAAATCAAGGCACGAAAGAACGATGTGTCTCAATACTGGGGTTAGTTAAAAGCGACTTAGGAACCCAGTACTGAGACACGTTTGCGAGTAGTATGCAAAGCAGAAGTGCTATCCTTGATTTTATTAGTTCTATTATGAGCAATTGTTACTTTAACATGAGAAGCATCCTGTCTAGGAATATGATGAGCATGTGAAACAAATCCTAGTCCAAGTTTCTTATTTTCTAAGTGACCATGTCTCATAAAAGCTCTAGGTTGATGAGATGAAATTTTAACAATATTTCTCCTAGTATTTTTCAACCTACGCCAACAGAACTCTACCAAATGTCCACTCTTCTTGCAATAGGTGCAATGGTATTTGGTACCACTAGGAGAAGCACCTTTTGCCTAAAAAAAGGTTGGACAAACCCTACAGATTTAAAAACAGTTTTTGCAGGTGGGGTTTTGAATTCAACTAAGCCATTTTCCAAGACCTGAATGACATTAGGCTTGGATGTGTCCTGGATAGAGTTGTATCCTAAACCTTGCTTCTTATAAGGAGTTTTAGATGTGTTCAGAATCATGTTTAACTGTTTCTTACCTTTAGAAAAATTTTCTAGTGTGTCCTTAAGGTAAACATTTTCTTTTCCAAAGTTAATACATGATTCACAAGTCTTGGCCTTAATGGCTCTAGCATGTTTCTCCTTAAGATGAGCAAATTCAAGCTTATAGGCTGCACATGAGGCACAAGGTGTAGACTCAATTGTGTCCTTAAGCTTGGCATATTTAGCTCTAACTGCTTCTAAATTGTCCTTAACTTCATGTTCACGTTCTATGCAGAAAGAGCAAAAGCTAGATTTAACATTACCAGAAGCATCCAACTTGGTAGACTCTAAGCATTTTTCACAGGGAGCAGATTTAACATTAATTCGCTTAGTCCTAGCATTTTCAAGTTGATGCAAAGCAATATCATAAGTAGATTGCAGTTTAGCAAATTCAGAATGTAAAGCATGGCAAGAGAAACATTCATCAGATTCAAGAGTCTTAGCATTTGTAAGTTCTAATGTCAAATTATCTACTTGTGACTCTAAGTCCTTGTTCCTAGCTATGGTAAACTCTTAAGGCCTTATCCTGACTCATGAGTTGCTCAAACATGTCGTCGCATCTAGTAGAAAGAATATCATAGGAGGGAGGTACCTCATTGAAGTGGATCGAATGCCCAAGAGGGGGGGGGTGAATTGGGAACTATTTTTTTTTTATTTTGATTAAGAACAATTTAAATAACAGTTCTAACAAAAAACTACGTGACACTAGAATCTAGTGAGGATAAACAACTCCTATGCAATTCTAGAGAAATTTAGAAAGAGCAAGAATAAATGCGTAAATGTAAAAGAGACAAGAGACACAACCAATTTTTTTACCGAGGTCTCGGAGATTCGGCGATCTCCCTACTCCTCGTTGGAGCACTCTACAAGAGTATTGCTCAGGACTTGAAACCTAACAAGGTATCAAGCCATTCACTTGTGGTAGTCCTTCTCTCTCCAGGATGGGTGGACTCCTAACCTTCACAACCTTCCGGTGCCTTCCACAAGCTCCTCCTTAGAAGGTCACCGAGAACCACGCCTCCAAGCCGTCTAGAGAGGCGCCGATCTCCAAAGGTAACAAGCCTAGACTATCACTTGAACTTAGAAAGATCAAGCAACTAGAGTGATGCACACTAAGCCTATGCTACCTCTCAAAATCTCTCAAAAATGCTCTTAAATGATCTTGGGTGCACTTGATATTCCCTTGGTATTAGATGATACTGTAGAGTGGCCAAGAGAGCTTACAATCACGTCCATGAGCGATATTTATAGCCTTCTTGAAGAAACTAGCCGTTACACCTACTATCACGAAAACTTCGGCACATTAGGATGAAGCCTTACGGATCATCACGAAGCCCAAAATCCAATGATCACAAAACTAGCCGTTGAAGGCTTAAAGTATCATCAAAGCTTGCGGATCATCCTTACATCCGGATCATCCTTTCCTTCGGATCATTCATAATGTACTCGGGTTTTCGGCTCATCCAAAAATATCTCTCGGATCAATGATCCGCTTGATAGTCCGATAGCATCCGGATCATCCGGAAGGCATTATCAAAATCAATTGATCTTGGTCAATGATCCGCTTGATGCTCCCTTAGCTTGCGGATCATCCGTAGCCATTGTCCAATTTCAAATCAGTCTTGGTCAATGATCCGCTTGATGCTCCCTTAGCTTGCGGATCATCAGGAAGCGTTGTCCCAACTTCGAGTGGTCTTGATCAATGATCCGCTTGATGCTCCTTAGCTAGCGGATCATCCGGAACGATCTCGATTTTCACAAAAACCTCTTGGTCAATGATCCAGTTAGCTTAGAATCATCGCAAGGTCTTAGTCATTTTCACCATAGAAAACAGCTTTACGTTCCAATGATCCGTTAGCTTCGAATCATCCTTAATGCCTTTATTAACTCTTCAACCTTCTCAAATAAAGATCCAAATTGATTTCATTTCAACTCCAACTCTTCCAAGAGCTTCATTTGACTAGAGATGAGCTAAATAAACCTAGTGTGCATCACAACTAGCTTCTCAACCTAACCAAGCTCAAGCTATTAGCCTAAACCCCCTTTAATAGTACGACTAAAATAAAAACAAAGGACCTATCACTACGATGATCCATCCTCAACTCCTTGGATCATTTCTAAAGAACAAAGTCCTTAATCTTCAACAATAATTCAAGCTTGCCTTCAATGTCCATTTAGGGTCAACAAGTAGCCCACATAACCAAACCATCATCGCGACCTAACTTGAACTTATGCAACACCAACAAAAAGTTAGTCCCGATGATTTACATCGTCATTAATCACCAAAACACGAATTAGGGGCCTAGATGCTTACAATCGTTGTCATTGATGTCGACGATGTCGGCCATGAAGCACATGCAGGTGAAGTCCTTGGCCTTCCCTTTCTTGTCTTGAGGGAGCTCCTCCTCCTTGTCCTCCTCGCTCCCGGAGTCCACATTGCTCATGGATTGCTCTCCAAAAGCGGCAAGGATCCGGTGAGCGGCCTTCATGAGCTTGGCAATATTGTACTTGGACTTGTTCCCTTGAGGCTTCTTCTAAGCTGGCTTTTCCTCCTTGTGGTTGCTCTTACCTTTCAGCTTGGGGCAGTTTGCCCGAATATGATATATCTCTCCACACTCATAGCACGTCACAGGGTCACCTCTTTTCTTGTTTCTAACATTGTTATATGCCCGTGTGTCTTTCTTGACTAAAAGAGCTAAATCAGCCTCAGGAAGACTCTCAAACTCTTCTCTTTGAGCAATGAGATAAACACGCAAGAAAAAACCAAAAAAGACTCGGAAAAACCATCGAGTCCTTTGAGAGGATCGACAACCAAAGCCATGTTATCCTTCTTAGGAAGACTACCTCTCTTGATCTCATGAGTTTTGAGTTTGCTATAAAGCAACTCCAAAGTGAGAGTAGAGAGATCGACGTTCTCCTCAATGGCAGTAGTCTTGATCTCCCACTCCTTGGTGTTGATTGCAGCCAAGAGGTGGGTGGCATTCTCAGATTGAGAGTACTCAATATCAACAGCTCTCATCTAATTGATCATCTTGTTAAAGCGAGTAAAAACGTCATCGATGCTCTCACCAGGACGCATCTCGAATTTGTTATACTCTCGTTTGTAGACCGTTTGGCGCACTTGCTTGATCTGGGACGATCCCTCATGGTAAATTTCAAGGGTGTGCCAAATCTCATGTGCGGTCTCAAGGTTGCAAATCCTATCGTACTCCTGTCTACCAAGTCCAGCATATAGAAGGTTCTTTGCCTTGTTAGTCAAGAGGCTTTGGCCGTGAAGCAACCGAACAAAGCAGCGGGGCTCGAACAACCTCTCATATAGCTTGTCCCCGCTCTCAAGGAAGACTCGCATGCGATTCTTCTAATAGGCATAGTCGAGCCCATCGAAGACATGCGGCAGTGAAATACTTATCCATCGCCAAGTTCGGTGACGGTTAAGATCAAGATTGAACTAAGCGGGCTTTGATACCACTTGTTGGACGAAAAAGCGACTAGAGGAATAGGAGCACGCTCACTTTTTCACTTTGATCAGATTCAACACAAATTTCACTCAATAGCTATAGAAGCTATGAAGATCAATATACCGATCTGTTGGAAGACTAGTATTGAATCAATCCAAAATCTCCAAAGCAAAAGACCAAAAGCAGAGAAACACAAACCCTAATCGAGAGAGCAGACTAGCAAGCGGCAAAAGTCTTGGTGGCCGGAGGCGGACTAACCTCGAGGCAAAAGTGCTGATGACCTCTCTGGTCGGACTAACTCTCGAGCAAAAGTCTTGGGGTGGCCGGAGGCCGGACTAACCTCGAGGCAAAAGTGTGGACTAACCTCGGGCATGATGAGCAGCACAAGCAGCTCAAAACCAAAACTTCATCGATCTAACTTTTTGATCTGTAAGGCCAAACTCCACGAAATTTGAGACACACCTTCTCTAAGATATTAGGAACCTATTCAATCAAAGATCATAGAGATCCATGCCAAAGTTCCTATTTTTTCAGTTTGAGCGAAGTGTGCTCCAAAAGCAAGGCCAAAATCGAAATATGATCTAGAGACTTGCTCGTGGGTGATTGATGATTAAGATGACCCTAGATGGGTTCCCACATGTCACGACAAGTTAGATCACGACAAGAAACCAAGCAAAACTCGTGGATCAAAGAAAGACTCAAAATCATCAAATAGAGAGAAGGAAAACAAAGAAACACATCTTTGAGCAATCTTTCCTTGGATTGATTTGATATGGTATTGGTTTACAGCCACTCCATCAATAGAAGACAAAGACTCAATACATGAGCACGAAATCAAATCCAACTCTCTAGAACCCTTACCTCCACTAATCCTCTCCCTAAGTAAAACTAGGGTTTCAAAACAATGAAAGGGTTGAAAGGGGTGCAGCCACCTCCCTCCTCTATTTGTAGTGGAGACTAAACCTTCTAGAAGAGTTAACCTTACTTGGGCTCCGTTAAGGCCCATAACAAAGCAGGTTACATCGCACGTATTTTAAAGTGTAAATCTTCATCTCTCTTGACCTAATCCACTTCTCACGCACCGTCTTGCTTGAGGGTTGGCAAAAGGTCACCAAAGCGGTGTTGGTAAAATTACCAAAATACCCCTTCTTGATCTTTTGCAAAGACCGAGTCCCATCTTCGTGAAGCACTTTCATGCTTCATGCGTGTAGTAGTTGATCCAACGGCTCTCATCATGTCGGCAAGTCTCTCCCGTCCGGCTCCCATGAAACCACCATGGCACTTGCAAACCCTGCGCCGCTTGATCAACCCGTTGCAACCGGCGCCTGATTCGGTCACCTTTGTCCCTTTTGCGCTATGCTTGACTCTATTGACCTCACCGGCTTCCCCGATCGTTCTGGACTTCAACTCTCCAAGCTTATTCCCGATCATTCTCGTCGTTGACCTCCAAGCAATCTGCACAACAATAGACAAAGAAATCGATTCTGCGAACAAGTTTTTCACAACTTGACCCACGTTAGTCAAAACATGCATCATGCAACACATATGATATGAAACCCATGAACTTGACCTAACCCAACACTCATCGCCACCGATTGGCCGATGATCAGCAATCCACACTGACGAAAACGCGTGTTTCGACAAGCCGTTAACGACATTGCCAATTGTAACATCATCTTAAGGTCGTGCACATATCCCCATGATATCCACATAAAGAAGTACTACAACTGAGATCTCTCACAGCTTCTCTAGCCTTCTTCTCGCTTTCTTCCTTCTCATCAAACCAGGCTCACTCTCCTTCACATGCTTCTTTGACCAAGCATTACCGCTCCACCCCCGACTCTCCTTCCTCTAACAGCTCTCTAAATCATGTCAGAGCACCAGCATCTCTTTCCTCTTTTCCTTCTGCAACAGATCTATCTAAATACTAGCATCGAGCTAGTTCTTCCCTTCTGCTCCTCACAAGGACTCTCTATGGGGTGTCCGATACGTGTCGCAAGGAGTCTGACACGCCTTGACACGGGGATGCATGTTGACACGGCAAAAAAAATTTGGACTCGCGTGTTCTGGTAACACTGATTGTAAGAGTCCAATGGGCTAATATACAGTGTACAAGAGAGAAACCATAGACTAGTCTATAGTTCCACAACTACCCCTAACACAGTAACACTTACATGACTATTACATTTCTACCCTTGACACATTACACTACTTCCCTTAACACACGACAGGTTTAACCCGAAGTATTGTTAGTTCTGTATTCAACCTTTTTGGTTTCTTACTCTGAAGATGAATACTTAATAGTGTTCTGGCCACACAATATATTTTATTCATATGATCTACTGCTTGCAATAAATTTGTATACTTTTTTCATAGTAAAATTAAAATTTGATATTTTTGTCACTCAGCTATATCAACATATGTTCCTCTGTCATATATTTCTTTGTGCTAGTTATTTATTGAACTTCTTACTTTCTTACGCTGAAGGTGGACAAGGCTGCTTATTTCTTGAAGCTGAGAAGATGGTGGAAAGGCATAGATATATTTCAAAAGACATATATATTGTTGCCTGTGCATGCAGCGTAAGCAATTTTGTTGTCTCTCTTATAAAGACAGATTACTTTAGATATGTATTTCTATTAGCTGGTATTTTGCTCAGTAATACTGCAAAGATGTGTAAATTGGAAAATAACATCCAATATGAGGCTGACAAGCTGTAACCTGTTTGGCTAGTTAGACGGAGGGAGGGAACTTCAACTATTATCCTTTTTCGGTACTGTTTTTGTTATTTTTATTAATGTGATTTAACTCAATGCCTAGGCGTCAAGGAACAAAGAGCTCAAACTACAACTACAAAATAGTTGGTCCTGCCAAAGCCTTAATTCATCTCGTTTTTCGCCACCCATCTCGATACAAATACCGAACTATTCTAGGCAAATAGCAAGGAACTGAGTAGTTGTGGTTTGCTGTGCCCTGGGACAGTCATGCACTCATCCCCAGGGTTCAAAACACTAATAAAACCACTGGTTCCTGTTATGGGCTTAGATCGGTGAAGGGTACCTGGGGTAGGAATCGGAGAAGAAGCAATAGATTGGTTTGGAAGAGAAGAACAGAGGGTAGAGAGGGACTTCGGCAGGGGAAGGAGGAGACGTGGGAGAGGTAGATGCTTGACTAATTCATTGCCTGACTAAAAGAGATAACCTAGGACAGCTTATATAGAGGCCACCCTTGCCTAACAATCCATATCTAATCATATCTCTAAGAAATAGGAACTAATCATGTCTTGATAACAAACCAACTAACAAAGAAATCACTCCTAAATTTAAGGGACAGACTGGGGGCGGTTGATGCGCCATGCATGTGGCCTATGGCCATGACAGTTCCGGTCTAACCAGCCACATGCTGGATATGGTATTTGGGCCGTTTTGAGCGCTGAGTTAATGTCAGTTTAAGTTTACACCATAATTAGCTATTACTTATTATGGTTGACACTGAGCAATTCCTTAAGATTACTGGTGATTCCCACTGAGTCATGTTTTTATGAGGAAATCTGGGAGTTGGCCGGTTTCCAGCTGGTTTCCGGCAAACTGGTGGGGGACTGGAAACCAGCCCAGTACAGTTTTGTAAACCCTGGTCATAAAGAAGTAAATGTTCATTCAGCTTGTTTGCCTTAGTATTCAGTTGATAGTTGCAGAACACAGAAGGTCTTTTTACATCTCGTAATCGCTAGGAAGGAGCTGTGCGTAAAATCTATTTGTATGCTTCTTCGCCTGAATGGATTCAAATTTTATTGGGACATGATCTGATCACTGATGCATATCTTAACCTACATGTGCTAGAGCCATCTGTTATAATCTTTTATTAAAGGCTTAACCTGTTTCTTTTTGTGGTTCCAATTGGTCAGTACACACTGGAGCCTGGTCATTATATGTATGCCAGCAAAGGACGCTCGATCAGGTCCCATCATACTTCATTTGGATTCACTGAAGTTTCATAGCAGCAGATTGATTTTCAGCATTGTTGACAGGTACGTAGTCTCAAAATCTTTTAGCAGTTGTAACTGGACTGTTATTTGATGTACTACTGTGGCTTTTGTTTGTACTGTTATGAATAGCGCTTGTATTCATCATAAGACCAATGGGCTAATATATATACAAATATATGTGTGACATATATGCAGGTAATCCTTTATACAACAAGGAAAATACACAGGTAATAGTACACATCTAACAGCCCCCTCAAACTTATGGTGGATCAACAACATGAAGTTTGGAGGGATAGAAGCTGTGTTGGGCTCTGGTCTGTATCTTTGTGAAGAAGTCTGCCAACTAAAGCTCTGAAGGCACATACTGAAAAGCAACAACCTGGTCCTGCACTTGTATCCGTATGTAGGAAGCATCAACACCAATATGCTTTGTAAGCTCATGCTTCACCGAATCTTTAGCAATACTAATAGCACATGTACTGTCAGACAAAAGAGGAGTTGGTGCAGAAACAGAAATACCAAAATCCTCAAGTAACCACCGTAGCCAAGTAACATCCATGATCAACAAAGCCACATTCTAACTTCAAAGACGCTCGAGCAGCTAGCTGTTTGCTTCTTAGTGTTCCAAGCAATGAGAGAACTATCAAGAAAAACACAATAGGCAGAGTGAGACTGGCGACCAGAGTGATCACTAGCCCAGGTGGCATCAGAATATGCCTAGAGGTGTAAAGAGCTAAAGTGAGGAAAAAAGAGACGACGAGTGATGATTCCATGAAGATATCGTAGAACATGAAGAAGATGACTATAATGGAGTTGAGTAGGAGTAGAAACAAACTGACTCGAAGAAGCGTCCAATCGCGAGGTGAAGTGAATAAAAAGAGCAGGATCATGAGCACTGGCAGAAAAACCAGCCGCTGTGACAACAGAAAAGAAACGATCAAATCAGGCATGAAGAGCTTGCTTGAGGCTATAAAGAGATTGGCGAAGGTAACAAACCATACCCTCAAGAACAGAATATCTCGGCGATGGCTGCATATAAACCTGACACAGCTCACCATTGAGAAAAGCATTCTTGATATCAAGCTAAGAGATGGACCATGCCCGAACAGACGCCACAGTAAGAAGAGTGCAAACGGTGGTCATGTCAGCCACAGGAGCAAAAGTCTCATCATAATCACGACCATGCTCCCTGCTGAAATCCACGTGCCACGAGACGAGCCTTGTAGCGTTCAAGAGAACCATCAGAGCGGGTCTTAACCTTGTAATCCCACTTGCACGTGATAGGAGTAACACGCATGGGAAGAGAGACAAGATCCCATGTGCCAGTACACTCAAGGGCAGCAATCTCCTCTGCCATCACATGCTGCCACTCCTGATGAACAGTAGTATTACGATAAGAGGTCAGTCCGGCAAGAGCAGAAGTAGCAAAACCAAAGCGTGCAGGAGGCCGAATAAACTAGCGATCATGAAGAGCATATCGAGGAGAGGCCAAAGGTTGTAGTGGAGGTGTGGTGGCTATGGGGTTGGCAGGAAAAGTCAGAAAAGAAAATGGCTCGACGAGAGATGCTGGAGTGGTGGAAGGAGGATGAGACTCATCAAAAGTGACGTTCCTAGAAATCTGCATCCGTTGGCCAATAGGACCCCAACAACAATATCCCTTATGCTCATGGCTATAGCCTAGAAAACACACTCGATGGACTGAGCGATCAGCTTGGTGCGCTCATGAGGTGCAAAAAGAACATAGCATACACACTAAAAGAGGGGAATGCCAGAATAATTAGGAGTCTTGCCACAGAGACACTCAACTGGGATCCCTCCCTGAAGAGTAGAAGGCTGAATATTGATAAGAAAAGTGACAGTAGAAACAACCTTAGCCCAGAAGTGTGGTGGAACAGCAGAAGCAACCATAAGAGTATGGGCTATCTCAAGAAAATGATGATGCTTTCGTTCAGCCACATCGTTCTGGGCATGAGCACCAGGGCAAGAAAACTGAGTGAGTGCCTTGCTCAGCAAGAAAACTACGAAGAACTCTCGACAAGTATTCCCCAGCAGAATCAGCACGAAAAACATGAATAGGAGTTAAACTGAGTACAGATCATGGTGGCAAAATTATTGTAGATGGATAGAATCTCACTATGAGATGACATAAAGTATATTCATGTGTTGAGAAAAGTCATCAATAAAAATTATATAATATCGATGACCTTTCGAAACAAAAGGAGCCAGATCCCATACATTAGAATGAATAAGATCAAAAGGACATTGTGACACTAACTCACTAGAAGGATAGGGGAGTTGAAGTTGTTTACCAAGTTTACAAACCTGACAATTTAGAGAAACATCACCAGACATAGGCCCTAAAAGACCATGACGAACTAAAGAAGATAGAGGCGACCCGCAAAGATGTCCCAAACGATGATGCCATTGAGCAAAAGACACAGTGGAGAATGCAGTAGAAGCGGAGGCGGTGGTGGAGGCGACAAGACTGACAGGGGCAGCGAAAGGAAGATGAAGTCAGTCAAGCTTCCAGAGACGCCGTGAGTCACGGCGGCGAGGGTTAGTACCAACCAGAGTCCCCGTGCGTCGATCCTGAACAAAACAAGAATCAAAATCGAGAATAACATGACAACCATGATCGGTGAGCTAACCGGTAGATATGAGCTGTATGGTTAGTTTGGGAACATAAGAAACATGAAAAGAGGAATTCGAAAGAGTGCTTCGTCCCGTGACACAGAGAGGTACCATCTGCTGTCTGAACAGTGATAGGAGCAACTAAAGAACCAATAGAAGTAAGACTGGTGAAATTATATGTCATATGAAAAGAAGCACCAGAGTGAATAATCCAAGGTGATATACCTAAGGAAGAAGAAGTAGAAGGTGGTCTCTCACTAGAAGACTGTAGCAGAACCAGTAGAACCGGACGGTGCAAAAGCAGTCATGCGACGTAGCAGTGTGAGAAGCTCCTGAGTATTAGGAGCACCAGAGGTCCTCGGAGAGGATGAACCACCAGTGCCCTTTGGAGGACGACCACCACGACGTAAATTGTTCTTCCTGTAGCAGAAATGCTCCACATATCCATCCTTGTTGCAATAGGTGCAGCAGAGTCCCCTACCAATAGCAGCTCACTAGTGAAGGCACCACTGGTGAAGGAGTAGCTAGAGACGCAGCGGGTGTAGAAGCTAGAGGAGCTGCCAGAATCGAAGGAAACAACGGTGACGACAGCAAACCTGCAGCACGAAGGCGAATAATCTCTTCAGCACGAACAGATACAAGGGCCTTCAACAGAGTCACACGAGCAGTGGCGAATCTAGGATGAAAAATGAGGGTGGGCTCAACCGCTCAAAGACTCGAATGACTAAACTAATTTGTAACAAATATAGTATTGTATTCTTGTACAATCAAATTCATAGTTTCATACATGAATAAAAGCAAAATAAAAAAAGCGATACAATGAAGGTACCTTACTAATGGAAAGTGCATCCCCTAAAACATGTAAATAATGATGAAGGTACCTTACTAATGGAAAGTGCATCCCTCAAAACATGTAAATATAGCTCCAGTAGGTAACAACCTATACATCAAAATTAGAAAAATTAGTGATAAAATAGCAAATTGTACTTAAATGATCATGAACATCCAAAATAAAAGAAACAGACCACTAAGACGCTAGCTTGAATCACGACTTTCACGAGGCAAATTCATTCTGCGAACTATATTCTAACCAATCAAACTTATTAAACTATGATTCTTGAAAGGATCTCCACACTTTGCCATCTGATGTCTTTGAAAGGCATGCTTAATTGTTTGAGTTGGACCATTCAACAAATATATCCTCACTTCATCTCAAATTTCATTGGCAAAATCTTCTATTGGTATGTGATGCGCCGGATCAGCAATAATTTCATCCAGATTAAATTCTGGTTGAGGCTTCTTTGGTTGAGTTGCGTTCTCATCGGTTTGGGGAGTGCTACTTGAATTGCTTGTGAAATAATTACGTAAAGTTCATTTCTCCATTATTGCAAACCTATGAATTAATTGTTAATTGAGTATATATGTACCACACTATATCAAACATTCAAACTTACAAACAAATTGGTAATTGAGTAACTAGTAGTAGTCTAAATCTAATATACTAGCACTGCAGCACATCAGTCAAGTCTTCAGCACTTCAATAGATCGGGGCACTCGGTCTTGACAATCAATCAAGACTTCAAAGAAATGAAAATTTTGCCCATGCCCAAATCGCCAAGGTGGCGGCGACCACGCCTCCTCGCAAGTCGCGACCTCGCCTCCTCCGCTCTTCGGTACCTCCCGGCGTGGCGCTGTGGCGGCGTCCCTCCTCCTGGTCCTGGACCTCCTTGCAACCACGCTTCCTCCACTCCTCGGGCCTCGGTGGCGGCGTCCTCCTCCTCGGCGATCGCCCGATCGGCCTCCTCAATGTCGGCCGCCCTCGCCGCCTCCTCCGGCCCGGGCTCCCCTCGGCGGCTCGACCCTCCTCGGTCTTGGCGCTTCCTTCAATCGATTGATTGGCGATTGGGGTTGGGGTCTTGGGAAATCCGGAAATGGGGAATTGATTGGGAATTTTGGAAGGAACAAGCAGGGAAGCCTCGTGGGGCGCTGTAGGGCCGGTGTGGGTAGGTGTGGTGGGCTGGTCGCTGGGCTTTTATTTGCCAGCCCTTGGCCTCTTCTTCTTCCCATTCCTCTCGGTCTTCTTCAGTTCTTGTTTGGCAGCGCAGCCATGGCAGCCAGAGGTCCAAGGTTGGACTTGGGGGTGGTTTAGGCACCGCGGAGGGTAGGCTTGACTGATGAAGCCCTCCCCGCCTCCCGCTTCAGCGTTGGATTCGCCCCTCCACACGAGGGTGGCGCGCCAGCAACTGAGCACAAGTATACTCATACTCAGCCCGGAGACGTGTCAAGAAGTCATAGATGCAACAAAGCTCTAGGTGAGGTTGCTGACACTGACAGCACTGACAAGCGTGGCAAACATCCGGTCCCAAAGAGTTAATCTAGCGCCATACCGCGGAAAACTGGGTATAGAACTCATCCACAGTGGCATCTCCCTGCTACAACGACGGCTCCTGACGCACAGCAGTAAGATACAAGGAATCACCAGACGACTTGCACTTCCATGCTAGCAACCAGAATAGCAGAGGCACGGGCATCCTCATCAATGCATATCTTGTAGGCAGCATACCGAGTCTGAAAAGTCTTTATGGCATCCTCAAAAACATCAGATGCCTCTTTACGAGTGTCTTCGGAAGCATCCTTCGGGAGCACAAACTCCACAGGTGGAACAGGTCGAGGTGGACAAGGCAGCTCGCTAGTAAGAAAATCCCAAAGACGCTGACCACGCACGTGGAGGTGCATGTGCTGAAACCAGTCTCGATAATTGGGACCATCGAAGATCACCGGACAACAAGGAATAGAAACAGTGCCCGAAGAGAACGACATTTTTTTACGACTTGAAACGAAAACTCTGCTCTAAACCGGAACCGTATCCAAGAGAGAGCGTCTTGTCCCTGAGCGACTCCGGATCAGGAGGCGAAGGCGACCTCACGGCGGAAGCGGAAGACGGCGTGGTCACGACAGAAGACGAAGGCGACCTCGGCCTCACTTCGGATTGAGGTGGCGCGGCCACACGCGGGAAGAGGAGGCGGCAGATAGAGGCGGCGCTCGGTCAGAAGACGAAGCCGCAGACAGCGCAATCACGGTGGAAGACGAAGGCGACCTCGGCCTCACTCCGGATCGAGGCGGCGCGGCCACCCGTGGGGAGAGGAGGCGGCAGATTGAGCGGCCTTCGGTCGGAAAGACGGTGGCGGTAACGCCAGTCATCATGGAAGACGAAGGCGACCTTGGCCTCGCATGGAAGACCGCGCTTGAGGCGGCGCCAGGTGAAGGCGACCCCAGGCGGCGAGACGGGAGGCGAACTCATGGGCAGCCACGGGCAAGCGACGGGTGGAGAGCAAGGTGGCAGCTGGAAGAAGAACTAGCGACAGCTTGACGAAAGCTCTGATACCATATTATGAATAGCACTTATATTCATCATAAGGTCAATAGGCCAATATATATACAAGTACATGTATGACATATATGCAGGTAATCCCTTATACATCAGGGAAAATATACAGGTAGTAGTACACATCTAACATGTACAACTACAACACAATCGCACAGATGTGACAAAGGCTAACATTTTGTTTAATTTGTTTCTTTTAATAATTGAAGTCTTACTAATTTCATGCATTTTTGCATTTGGATGTAAACCTAACTTCTGGAATGTGGACAATATTATTTAGTGCATCCCATTATTTTGTCTTGTCTAGGTGTGAAAACTTACATGCTATTGTC
The DNA here is from genome assembly GCA_036346405.1 of Phyllostachys edulis. Classification (NCBI taxonomy): domain Eukaryota; kingdom Viridiplantae; phylum Streptophyta; class Magnoliopsida; order Poales; family Poaceae; genus Phyllostachys; species Phyllostachys edulis. The sequence goes on from CM070556.1 coordinate 38,950,058, forward strand.
AGATTTTCGCTGTATTATCTTAATTCTATTTTTAAAAGTTGCGTATTTGTTTGCAGATTCTTAAAAGAAGAATTGAACTACCTGAATGAAAATGGTTCTTTAGCAGAATTTCCTATACAAGAAATGGTGTGTAAGAACCTTCCTCGTAAAATTGAGAAGAAACCGATTGTGGTAACTCTTTGTTTCTTTCCCTTGAAATGCATGTACTTCAATGTGTTTTTGAAGTTATCTTTAGCTGATAAAATTTGCCTATATGGTTGCAGCATCCAATAGTTTGTGCATTCATATGTTCACTTCAGAATTGTATAAATTAAAATTGTTGTTTAGACTTCTCTTGAGAAAATTGCATCAGACCCACCTGTGATTTTCCTTCACCATCTGTATTACTGAAATCTGTGCAATTATACATATATTATTGAGAAAATTGATTGTTAGCAATGGAAGGATGAAAATTTTGGTACAAAATAGGTGCTAAGGTGACCACTTGGACTTCCCATGACAGTTTGTTCATATTAGTGACCAATTTTCTCAAGACAGCCGGTGTAAAGTTCAGTTTACAAAGTACAGGCACTATATTGCTAAAATTAGAAGTGCGGGTATTAATTGGCAATGACTCAGAAGTTCAGGCGGTTGTCAAAAATAAAATTACAGGTGGTCATCCACATTTTTTAGAAGTGGATATCCCCTTTCCTTATATGGTTGAGACTTGAGAACATCTGGATTCTAGACGTTGTGTTTGTTCTTCCACACTTTGATATTGTAATTACCCTTACACTCTTACCTTTTGTTGCCAGGTTCCACAGCAGGAAAATGAATACGATTGTGGCCTCTTTGTTCTGTACTATATGCAGCGCTTTATTGAGGAGGCACCTGAAAGGCTTCACAAGGAAGGCCTTTCTATGGTTAGTCACTATTCATTAATGTCTTGAACGATTTATATTATGTGTGCTTGACTGCTTGCAGAACACTCTGGCCTGTCCACAGATGCTTCTGGCTCATGTTTTTTCTCTATTTTTTCTGTTAGTTTGGCAAAGGATGGTTTCAACCTGAAGAGGCTTCTGCATTAAGAAAGATAATGCAGACTCTGCTTCTTCAGTTGTTTGAGGAAGCTAAACCTAAGAATAATGCAGCCGAGCAGACGATGTCAGAGCACCCTTTGGAAGGCAGTTCAGCCAAGACAACATCGCCAGAGCACCCTTTGGAAGGCACTTCGACCGAACCAACAACGTGTGAGCACCCTTTGGAATGCAGTTGATGCTGCCACTATGGAAGTGAATGATGTAGCCATAAAAGCTGACTGAATTGTATTGTAGAGGGGAAGGTGTGCATCTGTGAACATTTTAGTCAATGGATTTTTGGGTTATGCTAACTACATGCGAAGGAGACTTGAGGCTGCATGTATAGTAATCCTTGTAACTCCGAATATGGGGAAACCGTTGTATATAGTTCAGTAGGAAAACTGGTGGTGCAATTGATGGATAAGTCTCTGTTGTGTTGGCTTTTGCTGCCCTTTAAGGACAAACATCTCTTTAAACAACTTTTGACTAGCATCTAGACAAAGATCTTTAGAACGACTTTTGACTAGCATCTAGGACAAGATCTTTAGGACAGCTTTTGACTAGCATCTAGGACAAAGATCTTAGACTAGCATCTTAGCATATGCTTGGTGGTTAATAGCCTATAAATTTGTATCCCCAACCCCTCGAGGAGGGATGGCGTTGTGTGAAATAAACAAAGAAAATTGCCCTATCTCCAAGTGTCATCCTCTCAATGAGAGTAAGGATCTTGCTATCACCAAGAGCAAGAATCGGCGACTAACAAGTGGTATCGAGCCGTACTATCTCGCAACTTTGAGCATCTCTGTTCAATCCCTTCTCGGCCTCGCTTCACTTCCGCAGAAATTTCAACCAACCGATGTGCAAGCGGCTCTCTCTCCACGCAGTTAGTTTCGGTGGCGCGCCATGTCCGCGAGATGCGATCTCGGCCTTCGAAAGCCTCGAGCCGGCGGCAAGAAGCCGAATGCGTCATGGCGAGAACGCGCAGCGGCGGCATAAACGGCTGCCGCGCGAAAAAGCGTCGCTGGTGGCGGCGGCGAAGCGGAGGTGGAAGCGGCGGCAGCGGCAGCGGCGCGCGGCAAAGAATGAGGTCGAGGTTCACATGCGGAAGAATAAAGAGCTCCATCTTCGCCGATGATAGCCGACGCGGACCTTGAGCTGGAGAAGGAAGCGTAGCATGAGGCGAGTGGCGCGATGAAGGCAACGCGCAAGACGCCACGAGCGGGCGGAACAGACAGTAGGCGGACGCGGTGGCGCTCTGGAGAGGCGTGCACGGCGGCGGGCGGCGTCTGGTCGACGGAGAGCGCGGCCTTCACAGCGACGCGCTCTCTCTCCCGGTTGCATCGTGGTCACCACGAGTACCATGTTGTCGTCGAGGACGCGTCGGCCCGGCGGCGGGTGGCCTACCTCACCAAGACCAACTACGTCGAGTGGGTCATGCGGTGATGAGGGTAAAGCTCAGTCGCGGCATATGTGGGATGCGCCTGCACGGAGACGCCGACCACGCACCAGATCGACGGCGTGGATGCTCTCATCGCCGCAGCCCCGCCGAGATGCGATTCTCGCACCAACAAGCGGATCGCTAAAGAAGCTTGGGACGCCATCGCCGCAAAGACGACGGCGGCCGACCGCGCCGCAAGTCTACATTGCGTGCACTACGCAAGGAGGGAGAACCGCCTTCAAGCGGTGAGGACATTGATGACTTTGCTCTCCGCCTCAACACTCTGTTGCGAAGTTGGTGCGGTTCGGCGACGACACCCACTGGCGAGGAGAGAGCCGTGGAGAAGCTCTTCCGCGCCCCCGAGAAGTACAAGCAGATGGCTCGCTCGATCGAAGTCTCTGCTGGACCTCTCCACGATGACGATCGAGGCGGCGCGGTCGCCTCAAGGTCGTTGGCAGCGATGAACCACAGCGTCTCGGGACCCGTCACCATTGGCGGAAGCTCCTCCTCACTCGGGAAGCGGTCACGGCCAAGGTGACGAGGAAGAAGGGAGCCTTCTTCCCGACAGTGACATAAGCGCGCAAGCCGCAGAAGACGCCAGTGGCGCGAGGACATGCCGAGGGTGATGACCGTGGAGGCGCCAGGCGGCGCTGGCTGCAAGCAAAAGCCAAGACGAGACGACTCTTTACTACTGGCGCGGCAAGCCTGGTCATTGGGCCAAGGATTGTCGACAGCCACGACGCGGCCAGGCCCACGTCGCGCAGGCGGAGGAGGAGGAGCAGCCGGCTCTGTTCATTGCTCATGCGAGCATCGAACTACCTCCAGCGGCACCGGCCGCAGCGGCTCTCCTCCACATTGACGAGCCAAAAGCACACGCCCTCCTCGGCGACAGTTCCGGCAACGACAAGACCGACGGGTGGTGCCTCGACACCGGCGCCACCCACCACATGACCGGGCGGCGGGAGTTCTTCTCCGAGCTCGACTCAGGCGTTCGAGGCACCGTCAAGTTCGGCGACGCCTCCGCCGTGGAGATCAAGGGCGTCGGCTCTGTCATCTTTGTCGCCAAGACAGGCGAGCACCGGCTGCTCACCGGTGTCTACTACATCCCCGCGTTGAGGAACTCCATCATCAGCTTGGGACAGCTGGATGAGAACGGATCGCGCGTGGAGATTGAGCACGGGTGCCGCGCGATCGGGATCATCGTCGCGCTCCTCGTCAAGGTAAGCGAAGCAACCGCCTCACGCCCTTCACGCTGCAGTGGCGCAACCTCTTTGTCTTGCGGCCGCCGCGACAACGACGTTTGAGGTGGCACGAGCGCTTTGGGCACCTCAACTTTGAGGCCCCGAGACGGCTCGGCGGAAGAAGGAGATGGTGCGGGGCATGCCGCACGCGTCGACCACATGGAGCAGTTCTGCGACACCTGCGTCCTCACCAAGCTGCGGCGGCTTCCCTTCCCTCGCTAGGCGAGCTTCCGCGCCAAGGAGAAGCTGGAGCTCGTACACGGTGACCTCTGTGGCCCCGTGACACCGGCTACACCTGGAGGCCGGCGCTACTTCCTCCTCGTCGACGACGTGTCCCGCTACATGTGGGCTGTCCTGCTCGACGTCAAGGCAGCCGCGGCGGACGCCATCAAGTGCCTTCAAGCTGCTGCGGAGGCGGAGTGCGGCCGCAAGCTTAGGGTCCTACGCACGGACAACGGCGGTGAGTTCACGGCGGCCGAGTTCGCGGCGTACTGCGCCAACGAGGGGATCCATCGTCACTTCTCCGCGCCGTACACCCCGCGCAGAACGGGCGCCGAAGGCCGCGAACCGAGCGGTGGTAGCCACCGCGCCCTCCTCAGCGAGAGGATGCCGGCATTCTCTTGGGCGAGGCGGTGATGACTATCGCTCACTTGCTTAACGCGCCTCACTAAAGCCCTCGGCGGCAAGACGCCATACGAGACTGCGCGGCGCGCAAGCCCGCGTGAGCCACCTCCGTGTTTTACCGCTCGCCGCCGTCAAGGAGCTCAACCATGTCGGCAAGCTCGACGGCGAGCACGCCAGAGTCTTCATCGGCCACGCGGGCGCCAAGGCCTACCGCGTCCTCGATCCACGACACGGCGCGTCGCATCACGCGTGACGCCGTGTTCGACGAAGCGGCGAGGCCGACGTGGGACAAGATGGTGGATGACGGCTCGACCGACGACCAGCGATTTCGTTGTCGACTACGCCCACCGAGGAGGCGGGAGCCAACGGCTCGTCTTCACCGAGCTCGCCTACCCCACCACCTCGTTCGCCACCACCTCCCGGCGAGTCCTTCACCACCGCCACCACCAGCCCGGCAAGCCCACGAGCTCGGCGAGTCCACCGCCAAGGCACGCTGCCACGCCTCGTTCTCCCACACGGCGCCTACTCCTTCAGTTTTCGGCAGATCGGGCCGGCCACGACGAAGCAAAGACACATGGAGTTCGCCACTCACTGTCCAACGACGAGGATCGCATCGACGCCTACCACGGCGGCGAGCCTCTGCGCTACCGTACCGTGGACGACCTCCTCGGTGGCGGCGGTCCTCGGCTGGCGCGGCCGCGACCGAGCAAAGTTGTACCGTGACAGATTTACGGCGGGCCTCGTTCCTTCGCCGAGGCAGAGAGAGACGCGGCATGGCGTGCCGCGATGCAGGAGGAGATGGACGCTGTTGAGCGAAACAAGACGTGGGAGCTGGCCGATCTTCCAGCCAGCCACCACGCCATCTCTCTCAAGTGGGTCTTCAAGCTCAAGAAAACGAGGCCGAGAGGTGATCAAGCACAAAGGCGCGTCTCGTGGCACGACGCTCTTCGTCGGCAGAGGGAGTCGACCGGCGATGCTCTTGGCGCTGTTGCGGATGGAGTCGTCGTCTCCTCCTCGCCCTCGCAGCCCAGGAGGGCTGGTGCGTCCATCACATGGACGTCAAGTCTGCTTTCCTCAATGGCGACTTGAAGGAGGAGGTCTCGTCCTTGCCACCACGGATTCATCATCCCCAAAGAAAGCAGGTCCTCCGCTGCGCAAAGGCCCTCTACGGCTTTGCGGCGAGCACCGCGAGCTTGAACGCCAAGTGGACTCCACCCTCAAGCAAATTGGATTCAGCAGAGGCCACGAGGCCGCGGTCTACGGCGGGCAAGGAGGCAATGCCTGGCGATAGGCGTCACGCCGACGACCTTGTGATCACCGGTACCAAGGAGAAGGAGATCGAGGCGTTCAAAGCGGAGATGAAGGCCACCTTCCGGATGAGCGACCTCGGGCCCTCTCTTTCTACCTCGGGATCGAGGTCCACCAGACAGCTCGGCATCTCTTCGCCAGACCGCCACGCCAAGCGCATCGTGGAGTCTGGCGGCCTCACCGATCGCAACCCAAACCCCACACTCCTATGGAGGAGAGGTGAAGCTAAGTCGTGAGATCTACGGCGGAGGAGGTGGGCCTTGACGATCTGCGGCGCATTGTGGGCGACCTTCGCTACCTTGTCCACACGCCGATCGACTTGGCGTTCGCCGTCGGCTCACGCCACCGGTTCATGCGGCGACCGACGACGAGCACAAAGCAGCCGTGAAAAGGATCCTCCGCTACGTCGCGGGCACCTCCGACTACGGCTTGCACTACCCAAGGTGCCCCGGCGCGGCGCACTTCATCGGGTACAGCGACAGCGACCACGCCGGCGACATCGACACGAGCAAGAGCACCAGCGGGATGCTGTACTTCCTCGGCAAGTGTCCGATCAGCTGGCAGTCGGTCAAGCAGCAGGTAGTGGCTTTGTCTAGCTGCGAAGCAGAGTACATTGCAGCCACTACCGCTTCTACTCAGGCTCTGTGGCTGGCACGGCTGCTTGGCGATCTCCTTGGCAGAGACGCAGAGGCAGTGGAGCTCAGGGTGGACAGCAAGTCCGCCTTGGCCTTGGCGAAGAACCCTGTCTTCCATGAGCGCAGCAAGCACATCCGGGTGAGGTATCACTTCATCGGTTGCTGGATGAAGGGGCGTCCCGGCAACTACATCAACACCCAAGACCACTCACGACCTCGACCAAGTCTCTTGGGCGGATCAAATTCCAGAGCTTGGCGCCAGATCGGGATGGCTCAGATTCTCACAAGGAGACACACAAGACTTAGGGGAGAGTGATGGATAAGTCTCTGTTGTGTTGGCTTTGCTGCCCTTCAAGGACAAAGATCTCTTTAGGATGACTTTGACTAGCATCTAGGACAAAGATCTTAGACTAGCATCTAGGACAAAGATCTTTAGAACGACTTTTGACTAGCATCTAGGACAACATCTTTAGGACATGACTTTTGACTAGCATCTAGAACGACATCTTAGACTAGCATCTTAGCATATGCTTGGTCGGGTTAATGACTTATAAATTTGTATCCCCAACCCTCGGGAGGGATGGCGTTGTGTGAGAAATAAACAAAGAAAATTGCCCCATCTCCAAGTGTCATCCTCTCAATGAGAGTAAGGATCTTGCTATCACTAAGAGCAAGAATCGAGCGACTAACAGCAATAGCCTCTCAAGAAAAAATTTTCCCCTTTAATTTTTAGGCTCAACTGGAAGAGAATGATCAAATTACAGGATCTGATCAAATGATATTTTACAAGCTTTGAGCTACCAAGCTGTCAAGTTGACAGCTTCAGAATCTGCTTGTAATCCTTGAAAAATCGTTGGAATAGTGCTCCTAATTCTGCTTGTAAACATTTGCAGATTTGCTACATGCATTATCGAATGGTGGTCCTAGGTGAGGATAGACGTTTCTTCGTTGGAACTGTGGTGTTTGCTCATAACATGCGCAGCATATTGCCCAGCCCCATCCAACCATTCGCCAAGGGATGTGTTTGCCTTGCACTGCAGGCTGCGTAATGTGGACAGCGAGATCAGTCATTTTTATGGTCCATACTTGTGCTATTAAAGTGCTTGATTGGTGCAGGAGCAATTTATTTTAGGGCGGTGAGGAACAAAATTGAGCAGAAAAAAAAATGCAAAATTGGCTACAGGACCATAGGTATAATACCAGGATCGGACCGGTGGTTGAACCGGAAAAACTCGGATCCCAAGTCTTTGTTGGGCCAGTCAAACTCACAGGACCGGAGATGTAATTGACTCGGGAAAACCGAGCCAACCCTAAATTTACAATTTAGAATCTCTTGTGTTCATAGCACTAGTCTTTGGATCCGTAACTAATGCACACAGTTACATCATTGAATATCAAACATATATCTCAGAATTGTAAAGTTATTGCATAATAAATAAACAAGCGTAGATATACCTTACGACTTTTGACTTTGTAGATCGACCGGCTAAGCCAAAAAACTTTTAAAGAATAGCAGTGGAAGCAGAATTAAAAACGTAACGAGTGGGACCCTCACGATACACTCAAAGGCAATCGATTAGAGCCCGCGTCCTAGTTCTTGACCTTCTTACACTACTACAGAAAGAGTCATCACAGACGATTTCTGAACCGTCTAATTTTATGTGTCTATGATAACAAGCGGTTATCATAGACGGTATGTGAGCCGTCTATGACAACACAGACGGTTTGTGGTTGAAGTCGTCTGTAAAGGCCTAATATCACAGACGACTTTTACCCAAAACCGTCTGTGATACATCGGCCATTACAGACGATTATATGTACTAACCGTCTGTGATTTGATACATATTACAGACGATTAGTAAAAAGAATTGTCTGTGATATATGACATATCACAGACGGTTAGTGAAAAGATCCGTTTGTGATAGGTCGGATATCACAGACTGTTAGTAAAAAGAACCGTATGTGATATCCGACATATCACAGATGGTTGGTAAGAAAACTGTCTCTGATAGTAGGCCTTTACAGACGGTTTATACTACAAAACCGTCTATGATAGCAGGCCTTCATAGACGGTTTATACCACAAAACCACTTGTGATAGATCCTTTTATAGCTAAAAAATATTCTATTATTCGGCTAGCCTTAGGAAATGCTAGTCATGCCCTTTGAAAACAAGTAAGCAGAAAGTAGATAAATCACAGATATATAATTCAAAATGATTCACAGCCCAAAATCAATTACAAAAGAAAGTTCATGTATTGTCGCTAGAGTTACAATTGAATTACAACTCAAAGTGAATTACAATTGAATCAATTGTTTGAACATGTATTAAGCGGGGTCACCGAAGTGGAACTCTCCTTTCGAGTCTGTGGATATCATGGGGATATGTGCATGATCTTATGATGATGATACAATTGGCAATGGCTTTTGTGGTTTGTCAAATCATACGTTTTCGGCAAAGTTTCAAAGGCTATCAGGTCACTAGCGGTCTGACCAGCCACTTTGGCGGTCAGACAGGCCTTGCCTCAGGTTGATTTTCAGGTTTGGTGGCTGACGGTTTGACCGGCCAGAGTGGCGGTCAGACCGGCCAGAGGAGCAGTCTGACTGGCTACTACTGAGCGATCAGAACAGCCAAAAGGTGACCTTGGATTTTTGAGCTGGGCCAAAAATAGAGGGTGTAGGCAAGAGAGGAGGTTCTACTGCTCTTGGTCTCATAATTTTTTGAGCCTCCAGGCAAAAGTTCTATTCATTTGAAAATTCCAGAGAGCTCTCGGGTTTCTAGGATGGAAATTTGGCTAAGTCCCAAGTAGGCGGTCAAACCGGCCTTTTGTTGGTGGTCAGACCGGCCAAGGGTGACGGTCTGACTAGTTCTGACATGTTTCGCTTGTCAGTGTGGCGCGATGTGTGTTCGTTAGGTCAAGTTTATGGATTTCATTGCATATGTGTTGCATGTTTTGGCTAACATGGGCCAAGTTGTAAAGAACTTGTTCCCGGATTCGATTTCTTTGTCTATTGTTGTGCACGACGCTTGGAGGTCAACGACGGTCAACGGTGAGGATGATCAGGACTAAGCTAGGAGAGCTGAGGTCTAGAACGATCGAGGATACCGGGTGAGGTCAGGAGACTCAAGCATGACGCAGAATGGACAAAGGTGACCGAACGGGCAGTTTGGTGCGATGGGTTGGATCAAGCGGCGCGAGGGTCGGTGCAAGTGCTATGGTGGTTTCGATAGGAGCCAAACGGGAGAGACTTGCCGACACGATGAGAGCCGTTGATCAACCTACACGTGGCGAAGCAGGCGAGTGCTTCACCAAGATTGGACTTGGTCTTCGGAGAAAGATCAAGAAGGGATATTTTGGAAATTTCACCAAATACCGCCTTTGTGACCTTGGACTAAACTATGGCGCAAGACGGTGCGTAGAGAAGCGGTTTAGGTCAAGAGAAGATGAAGACGACGCTTTAAGTTGCGTGCGTATGTCCCGTTTGTGTTGGGCCTTAACAGGAGCCCATTAGGGTTAACTCTTCTAGAAGCTAAGCCTAACTGTAAATAGGAAGGGGTGCTGTCATTCAGCCCCCAAGCACTTCATTTGCAAAACCCTAGTTTGTCTTAGGGCTTAAAGAGGAAGAAAGAGAGGCTTAGGGTTTTAGAGAGTTGGATTGATTTGAGTGCTCATGTTGTGAGCTTTGTCCTCCTTGAGGGAGTGGCTGTAATCCAGTAACAACCACGAATCAATCTATGCAAGATTTCTCAAGATGAGTTTCTATTTGTTCTTACTCTCTATTTCTTGGATTTGGGTGTTTCTTTGATCCGATGGGTTTCTAGTTGGTTCTTGCCCTCATCTACCTTGCTGTGACATGTGGGAATACATCTAGAATCATCTTGATCATCAATCTCCTGGCGGTGTTTTGGATTAAGTTTTTCGTTTTTGCTCGGTTCTGAACCTTCCTTCGGTAAAATGGAAAAATGTCAAAACTTTGACGTGGATCTACTCAATCGCTGCTTGGAATAGGTTCCTAATATCCTTAGAAAGGTGTGTTCCAAATTTGGTCAAGTTTGGCCGTGTAGATCAACAGTTAGACCAATTTTCGTTTTGGTTTTTGAGCTGTAGGCACTATTTCTGTCAGGTCCGGCCAGACCGCTCCTTTGCCGCCGGTCAGACCGCACCCCGGTCTGACTGCTCAATGAATGTCGGTCTGACCGCCCGAAGAAGCTTGAGCCCTTTTTGTTCTTTACTTTGGGGATTTTGGTTTGGATTCAACACAAGTCTTCTGCTATTCTTGTGTGTTGATCTTCATAGCTCTCATAGCTATTGAAGTAAACCTGGTGTTGAATCTGAACAAGGTGAAAAATTAGGCGAGCTCCTATTCACCCCCCTCTAGTCGCCTTTCCGGTCCTACAAGTGGTATCAGAGCCCAGTTAGCTCTTCTCATAGATCTTAACTGGTCCGAGGAGCCATGGCGTCTGACAAGTATTCCACCAAACCACCTGTGTTTGATAGAGTTGATTTTGCTCACTGGAAGGCTCACATGCATGCCTACATCGAGGCTCAAGGGCACACAATTTGGTTTAAAGTCAAAAATCCTAATGTTGTGCCAGCCAATGATGATGTGATCACTCCAGATGTAGAGGCAAATAGCAAGGCTTGAAACTTCTTGATTCAAGGGCTTAGTCGATCTGAGTTTGAGTGTGTCGCTCATTTGAGGTCTGGTCATGAGATCTGGAAGACCCTCTGTGAAGGGATCCCGGAGGGTCCGCTTAGCCCTGAGCCGTCCGAAGCATCCCGGTGGCGTGAAGGCCCAGCGAAGGGCCCCAAAGGGTCTCGGAGGTCTCGGAGACCCAAGGGGTCTGGAGGAGTTACTGTACCCCTGGACCAATTACGTCAGCAGGGTGGACCAAGCCTAGGGCTGTCCACCACGTGCCGAAAGCTAGTCCTAGGGGTAGGAAAGGTCCCTGCAGCCCCTACTAGCATAGGGTCTTGTAGGGGGTAAGTTTGTAATTCTGTATGCCTCTTAGAAAGGCTATAAATAGCCATCTTCCCCCCTTTTGTGGGGGACAGAGTTTTGTATTATTCAGATCAATTTGAAATATAAGCCCATTTGCTTACAGGCAACGAGTCCCCTCTTGAGGACCCTTCGGATATCGGGGGGCCCCTTTTCTACTGTTTAGTCTTTTAACTACGACAGTTGGCGTCGTCCGTGGGGACCGGCAGGTAAGCTGCGAAGCACTAACCCGACATACCAGAATGGCCCCCCGAACGAGGACCAAACCCAAGGCTTCGGCAGCCGAAGCAGCCGCGGTGGCCGCGGCCCTAGCAACCTCGAGGGCCAAGAGGAGCCGAGCCACAGCGGCGAGCGCGCCCCCCGCCCATGCCTCGAAGGAGGAAGCAAATAACTTGGCACATGGGGGCGCAAGCCAGGAATCATACAAGACACTCCAGCAGGAACTCGCGGCCCTCCATCGGGAGTTGGCAGACCTTCGGCAACCGCCAGAGACAACCCTCGCGGCCCTGCTCCGACAACTGCAGCAAAACGGAACGGAGCACACCCCGGCACCCCCCGGCCCCGCTCCGACAACAGTCGCAGAACATAGGGGAACCCTGCCCTACGACTCACACCCCAGTGCTCCGAGGCAACCCAAACTCACCATTGAGCACCGGGCTGGAGGCGGCCAGGTGGCCACCGGGATTCAAGATGCCGGAGGTTGCGCCTTTTGAAGGGTCCACGGACCCCTCACAATTCCTCCGAGTATAGGAGACCGCCATCGAGGCAGCCGGAGGAGACGACACCACAAAGGCAAAGAGTGTCACCCTCGCGCTCAAAGGCGTTGCTTTGACCTGGTTCTTCACCATACCTCCTCGCTCTGTGTACGCGTGGGAGCAGCTCTGAGATCTACTCCGCAACAACTTCCAGGGGAACTACATGGAGCCGAAGGACGCTGGACATCTGTTCGCGGTGAAGCAGGCGCCGAACGAGTCCCTCCGCAGCTTCTTCAGAAAGTTCGCAGAGGTCAAGTGCCAAGTACAAGGCATCAACGAGACCACCATCATCAACGCAACAACATGCGGCCTCCGCAATGGGCCACTTTCGGAGAGGCTGGCACGCAAGCCCGTGCGCACAGTGACAGAACTCTTCGACAAAATGGAGGAGTACGCCCGAGCGGAGGAAGACAGCGTTTGGAGGGGAGCGGCCGCAACTCCTACCCCGAGTGTCCCCCCTTCGAAAGAAGCGGTCAGCACGACCCCGGCCGGGGCATCCGGCAAGCCGCGAAACAATGACTACAGGCAAAAAGGCCGGGGAGTCTACCATGTGGACAGCGCGCCACAAAACGAAGGAGGAAGGCGCGAGGGCCGCTGGGGCCGAGGCCACGGTCAAAATGCAGGCCGCCAGCCTGATAACCGTGCCGGAGGACCCGCGTCGTTTTGTGACCTCCATGGCAAGGGTACGCACACCACCAGCGAATGCTACACCATCGCCACTATGCAAGACTACATGAGCCGTGACCAACCAGTGGAGCTCGATAGCAAGAGGGGAGCCGACAATCGACTCCCCACCACCGCCAAGACCACTCATAGGAAGCCGGGCCGAGCACCACCGGAGGGTCCTCGCTCAGTGTGTCCTCAAAAAGACAAAGGCGGGCGTATGCCTGACAAATCCACCACCTGGCGACGTACCCCGCATCAAGCCCACCTCGCTACTCCGAAATACCCATATCTTTCAGACCCGAGGATGCCCGCGGGGTGTATTTTCCGCACCAAGACCCCCTCATCATTTCAGCCAACATTGCGGATTTCAAAGTAAGGCGCGTCCTCGTCGACGGAGGGAGCTTGGCGGACCTCCTCTTCGTGGACGCCTTCGACAAGATGATGATCCCCCGAGATCGCCTAACTCCTCCAGGTATCCCCCTGCTAGGCTTCGAAGGAACGCCTGTCACGGCATTGGGCCAGATCAGCCTCGCTGTCACATTCAGCGACGACTTCGCATCCCGAACCGAGGTCGTCACGTTTGATGTGGTCTAGATGGCTTACCAGTACAACGCAATCCTCGGCCGAGCCACGCTAAACACCTTCGGTGCGATAGCTCACCACAACTATTTGTGCATGAAGCTCCCTTGGCCAGCATAAATCACAGTTCGAGGAGATCAAGACCTCGCGAGACATATATAACTCGAAGTACTATCTTCAGCCCGACACGTCCACGCCGTGGGGCCAAACCGAGACCAAGTAGCGCCACCCTCTGCAAGGTGGACACCGAAGTACAAACCGCAAGGTCAGCTCCGAAGAGTCCCGCTAATGGACAGCTCACCAGAGAAGACGGTGGCCCTCGGCTCGGACCTCCACTCGGAGGCGTACGACACAATCCTCGAGGTGCTTCGCAACAATGAAGAGGCCTTCGCTTGGGGGCCCGAGGACCTCCCCGGAGTGGCAAGCGAACGATCGAGCACAAAGCTAGCCCTTGAGCGGCGTGGCGCCCAAAAGCAGAAGGCATGGATATGTCGGCCGACCACCGCAGCCGCCAAGAAAGAGATTCTAAAGCTGCTGAAAGGCGGGGTCATCCGCGAAATCAAATACTCCGAATGGCTAGCAAACCCCGTCCTCGTCAAGAAGGAGACGGACAAATGGCGCATGTGTGTCGACTTCACCGATCTCAACAAGGCGTGCCCCAAGGATGATTTTCCCTTACCTCGCATCGATCAACTGGTGGATACCACCTCGGTCTGCGAACTCATGAGTTTCCTTAACGCCTACTCCGGCTACCACCAAGTGCACATGGCGGAGGAGGACGAACCGAAGACCGCCTTCATCACCCCAATGGGAATATATTGCTACAAACGCATGCCCTTCGGCCTCAAGAATGCGGGGGCGACATTTGCCTGCCTCTTCACGAAGGTTTTAGCCACCCAGCTTGGATGCAACGTGGAAGCGTACGTCGATGACATAGTGATTAAAAGCAAGCTCGCGAGGACGCACGCCAAGGATCTTCAAGAAACCTTCACCAACCTTCGCGCGGAGGGCATAAAGCTCAATCTGGAAAAGTGTGCATTCTGCGTGAAGGCGGGAAAGCTCCTCGGTTTCCTCGTCTTGGAGAGAGGGATTGCGACCAACCCGGAGAAAATCAGGGCCATCCAAGAGATGAAGGCCCCTGACAACGCTCGCGAAGTACAAAAATTGATGGGTCGCATTGTCGCACTTAGCCGCTTCTTGTCCCGCTCGGCCGAGAGAGCGCTACCATTTTTCAGAACACTCCGAGGCACGGAGCCGTTCCGGTGGATAGCTGAATGCCAGAAGGCTTTCGAGGAGCTCAAGTTATACCTAGCGGAGCTACCAAGCTTGACCAGTTTGGAGTAGGGAGCCGAGCTACTGCTGTACATCGTCGCTACCCCGTCATCGGTGAGCGCGGTGCTCGTCCAAGAGCGTAACGGTCAGCGCCCAATATATTATGTATCGGAGGCCTTGCAGGGAGCCAAAACCCGCTACACGGAGCTCGAGAAGCTCGTGTACGCTTTGCTCATGGCCTCGACGAAGCTCCGGCACTATTTCCTGGCGCACCCTATCACGGTCCTAACATCCTACTCGCTGGCGCTGATGTTGCGAAACAAAGATGCCTCGGGTCGGATAGGTAAATGGGCAGCTGAGCTAGCGCCCTTTGACGTCACCTTCGCTGCAAGAACGACCATCAAATCGCAGTCCCTTGCGGACTTCGTCGCTGAATGGACCCCGTATGCGGAGGACAACACCGCCGCGGTCGAAACACCATGGATAATGTACACAGATGGGTCGTGGTGCACCGCAGGGGCCGACGCTGCGGCCATCTTGGTTTCCCCGGACGGGCGAACCGCATTGCATGTAGCCCGCCTCGACTTTTCGACCACGAACAATGCCTCGGAGTACGAAGCACTGCTGCTTGGCCTCCGTAAGGCGAAAGCCCTCGGAGCGAAGCGCGTCCTTATCAAGAGCGACTCCCACCTGGTAGTAGGTCACTTCGACAAGACCTTCGTGGCGAGGTGCCCCGAGATGAACCGTTACCTAGCCACAGTGCGCGAAGCGGCGAAACATTTCCTTGGAATCACAGTCCAAGCAATTCTCGGATGTAACAACGAGGCAGTGGATAAATTGGCAAAAATGGCAAGCGCTGGTAAGGGACCTCCCGCGGAGGTCTTTTACGAAGTTCTCACAAAACCGTCCGCAGCGCCCGAAGCACAAGGGGCTCCGCCTGAAGCACAAGGGGCTCCGCCTAAAGCACAAGGGGCTCCGCTTGGAGCACAAGGGCTGCTTGCCCGGCAGAGGGAACAAGACGACTAGTCTTGGCCTCGAAGCAATGGTCGGCGCCCTCTTGGCCGACAAACACTCGAGGCGTGCAAGACCTCGTCCAGCGATGCCAAGAGTGCCAATGGGCCGGTCGCAGCAGGCGCTGCGCTTCGCGCTGCGCTTGGGCTCATCGCCCATACCCAAGGGTAACCTCCGGTTCGCGTTCGTCGCCATCAAATACTTCTCCAGATGGGTCGAAGCAGAACTAGTCACCAAGATCACCACCACAGCCGTCCAGCAATTCGCTTGGAAGAACATCATTAGCCGATCTGACATCTGGGGGCGTTGTCACCGACAGCGGAGCATGGTCGACTCGAGCACTTCCGAAAGTTTTGCAAAGACCTGGGCATAACAGTATGCTTCGCCTCCGTCGGGCACCCAGAGTCTAACGGAGCTGTCGAGCGAGCCAATGGCAACCTCCTGGATGGGCTCAAGAAGCACCTCGTAGGCCTCCCTAAAGGACTATGGCCCGAAGAACTGCAGAAAGCTCTATGGTCAATACGCACATTACCCACCAGGGCCACAGGACTCTCTCCTTTCAAGCTCCTCTTCGGCGATGAGGCCATGACGCCAGCGGAGTTCGCTGCCGGTTCCTATCAAGCCACAGCCCAGACAAGCTCGGGGGGGACGAGAGCTCTCTCTCGACCTCCTCGAAGAGCAGTGCATGCAGGCCATCTCAACCATGCAAAGATACAGCGAAGGCGTCGCCAAGGCATACAACAGAAAGGTCAGAGCCCGCCACATCGCCCTGGGCGATCTGGTCCTGAAATGAGCCACGAACCAAGCAGCGCTTGGTAAGCTGGAGTCCAAGTGGGAAGGGCCATATGTTGTTACGGGCGCGACAAGGGCAAAGCGCCAGATCGCAACCCGGAAGGGATCGGTGGAGCCATACGGAACATAAAAACCCTCCGAAAGTTCTACCCTTAGCAATCGTGTAAAACCGGCTGTGCCCAGAGAACAGCCCCGCCGCCTTCACTAGGCAAGGGCATGTACAAAGATTTTGTTGTAACCAGCTGCGCTCGGAGGGTCGCTCCGCAGCCTCCGCTCGGCCAAGTCTTTGGCGAAAATTATTTACCTCGAGTCCCTTTGCCCGGTTCTTTTCAGTGTATAAACGACGCCACCGCGCATGGCCTATGGCCCCGGTGCACACCGATGCCCTTCGCGGGCACGAGTGTATAAACGAAGCCACCGCGCATGGCCTATGGCCCCGGTGCACACCGATGCCCTTCGCGGGCACGAGTGTATAAACGAAGCCACCGCGCATGGCCTATGGCCCCGGTGCACACCGATGCCCTTCATGCGCACGCAGTGTATAAGCAACCGCCGCGCATGGCCTATGGCGGTGCACACCGATGCCATTCGCGAACGCAGTGTATCGCAAGCCACCGCGCATGGCCTATGGCCCCGGTGCACACCGATGCCCTTCGCGGGCACGAGTGTATAAATGAAGCCACCGCGCATGGCCTATGGCCCCGGTGCACACCGATGCCCTTCCCGGGCTCGAGTGTATAAACGAAGCCACCGCGCATGGCCTATGGCCCCGATGCACACCAATGCCGCCGGCGAACACGAGTGTATAAATAAACCACGCGCGCATGGCCTATGGCCCCGATGCTGTGATGCCCGCCGTGAGCACGAGTGTATAAATAAACCACCGCGCATGGCCTATGGCCGGTGCACACCGATGCCGCCAGCGAACGCGAGTGTATAAACAAAGCCATCGCGCATAGCCTATGGCCTCGGTGCACACCGATGCCCTTCGCGGGCACGAGTGTATAAACGACGCCACCGTGCATGGCCGATGGCCTCCGTGCACACCGATGCCCTTCGCGGGCACGAGTGTATAAACAGATGCCCCCCCGGCAAATCATAACCCACTGGTCTTTGTCAGAGGATCAGCCAAGCGGGGTGGGGGCAGCGTCGGCCGCCTCCCCCATAGCGTTAGGGCTCCCCAGAGCCCTACCTAAAAAAGTATGGGGGACGGTGCGAGGCTTCGCCTCCCCCTTGCAAGCATTAGGGCTCCCTGGAGCCCTAGCTAAAAAAGTATGGGGGATGGCGCGAGGCTTCGCCTCCCCCTCGCAAGCGTTAGGGCTCCCCGGAGCCCTACCTAAAAAAGTATGGGGGACGGTGCGAGGCTTTGCCTCCCCCTCGCAAGCGTTAGGGCTCCCCGGAGCCCTACCTAAAAAAGTATGGGGGACGGCGCGAGGCTTCGCCTCCCCCATAAATATAGGGCTCCCGGAGCCCTAGCTAAAAAGTATGGGGATGGCGCGAGGCCAGCCTCCCCCCATAAGCCTTAGGGCTCCCCGGAGCCCTAGCTAAAAAAGTATGGGGGACGGCGCGAGGCTTCACCTCCCCCTCGCAAGCGTTAGGGCTCCCCAGAGCCCTAGCTAAAAAAGTATGGGGGACGGCGCGAGGCTTCGCCTCCCCCTCGCAAGCGTTAGGGCTCCCCGGAGCCCTACCTAAAAAAGTATGGGGGACGGCATGAGGCTTCGCCTCCCCCTCACAAGCGTTAGGGCTCCCTGGTGCCCTAGCTAAAAAAGTATGGGGGACAGTGGGAGGCTTCGCCTCCCTCGAGAATATATATATATATATATATATATATATATATATATATATATATATATATATATATATATATATATATATATATATATATATATATATGTTAATTCACCCTTCACATACATTGTGCACCCAGAGGAGGATGTTACAAATACACGGCCGTATAGCTTGGCAAACGGATGGCCTATCAACTGCACACAGTAGTAAATCGCCTCACGCTCTTGTTGCTCATGGCACCCGCTCGGCGACTCCTCGTCGAGACGGATCGTTGCCATGAGACTTCAGTACTCCTCTCCTGTCTGACCGGTAGACACCTCGGAAGAGCTCGAGGAAACCGTAGGAATGGGACGAGAAGATGGCCCCTCTGGCGCACCCCCTGCTGTGATTGACCCGGAAAGATCGTATCTCGCCCCACGCATCCAAAGCCCTCTGTTAGCATAGCGAAAGAATCTCTTCATAGGCCCCTCCGAATTTGTCTTTTTCCACCATTTCCACTTGGCACCGTGGCACACAATAACACAGTAACAAATCCTCCGAGGCCACTTGCAAACCAGCAATCGCTCATCTTTCACATCGCACAAAGGGGCATAGGACTTTGTGCGCCACCACGGAGGAAGGGCGCCTCATCCGGCGGTACGACGAAACAACATACCCTCCTGAGCAAACCAAATACCAACATGAAACAAGCACAAACAAGCAAAGAAGCCGGACACACCAGCAAAGAAGCCTCCTTCGGTGTCTATTAATTAACAAAATGATGGTTACAAGTCACTGACTAGTCACCAACTGGCTCATATAGCGATGCCAGAGCAGGTAACAAAAACGAGACCCTAAACCCTGAACAAAATGGTTCCCCAGGAAAATAAGCGGAGGGTCACACCTTATCTTGATCTGCGGCCCTCCGCTCCTGGCGCTGCACCATCCATGAGACCCTTTAGCTTCGCTTGAGCCAGGGCGCTGCAGCGACTCCATGGTGGCGTCCCGACCAGACAAAACCCAAAAGTCCTTGGCAAGGGCATTGCTGGCCCGCCACACCTACTTTTGGCCCGAAGCGACCTCCGCGGCGAAATGTGAGCCGCAGTACAGTAGCCGAGCACATCAACATGACCACACCCACCATGCTGCAGAAAGCGGCGGCCGTCCTGTTGCCGCCGTGCAATGGTTGCCATAAACGCAGCGGTGGGAGAAAAACTTCCCGACTGGCGAAGCGCTCGAGGGTGGCAGCCAACTAATCCACGGTGTGCTTCCGCAGAGGGGGCACGGCGCCAAGCTTAGACATGGCACCCTCCATGCGTTCCAGCGCCTCCCAGCTAACCTAGGCGCAGACAAGCAAGCAGACCGCTCGTCGCAATCTCGCCTCGAGCATGGAGCGGGCATGCGCAAAGACTCCACTTCCTCTGCAGTCTGGCGCTCCCCTCTAGGTGAGCAACCATGGCTTCCAGCCCCTTCGCCTTCTCGGCAAGAGCCGAAGCGCCCTTGATTATTTGGGTGTTCAGGCGAACTATAGGTCGATCCGCTGCTGAATCTCTGAGTAGCCACTCTGGATGTCCCTCTCGAGCGAGCGCGAAAGAATGATTGTCTGCCAAACAAAAAAAAAGTGTGTCAACACTTTGTCCACAACGGGGAGCACGCTTACCCGGACCAACCTTCATCGCGTTCGCCTCGAGGCTCCTGAACATCTTCTCCGTGCTCCATTTTACGAAGAGCTTGGACACGCAGGGCGGGGCGGTGAAGTTAGACACTTCCTCGCAAATGGCAGCAGCCCCCGGGCTGATCCTGAAATCGGAGGAGAGGAGTGGCCCCAGATTCATGAAGCCATGCGGTGCAAAGCCGCGCGACACCCTCCTTCCGCTCGGGCGGAGCCACCATCATTGCCCAGAATGGTCACCATCTCGAGGATTCTCCACGGACGTCGTGCCCACGGAGGCAGCGTCGGCGCCATGGTCCTCCTTGATGACCCGCGCTGCAGGCACAACCAAGTCAACCAACTGCTAGCAATGGCACGAGGGTGAGCGAGCTTACCGATCGCGGCAGGGAGATCGGTGCGATCCTCCACCACAGTGTCCTCCGTACCCTGACCATAAACATGCGAAGGGGTACCACCGGACGCATCTTCGAGGGCCATGCTAGCAATCCCAAATGAGCTTGCAACTGCCTCCGCAGCTTGAGCCGTCGGAGCAGGAGCCAGGGACCCCGTGGATGAGCTTGCTGAGCTCCTCGTTGGCCTCGGCACCCCGGGCTCCCGTGACACCTTCTTCAGAGGCGGCCCGACCGAGCCTCCCTCAACGAGGCCTACCTTAACCGCCTCGGCGCCCCCAACAGCGCGCAACGGTACAACGCTAATTGGGCTTAAGCACTCCAGCTCCTCTGAGCCGCGAACCCGTTTCTTCTTTCCGGCGTCAGGATCGGGCCGCTCCAGCAAGCGAATGGTCGGATCCTGGTACGCACGGTTCAGCCGACGGTCGTGCACCACGTTCGCCCACTTCAAGTGCTCCTCCCCCGTGTAGGGTCAGAGAAGCTGCTTCGCAACACGCTCAGCCTCAGCAAGGGGCAAGACTGCGCACGTGTGAAGCAAATAAAAACAATAAGAAAAAAATATATAAAATAATAAAAATTAAGCCATAGAAGAGACCTGTGAGGTCCCCAAATTTTAGGACGGGCATCCCATCCCTCGGCTCACCGAGCACCACCTTCGACCTGCGCCCGGTGGCCTGATCGGAGTGCAGAACTCCCTCTGAAGTCCGCGTCGACATGCACATGCTGGCTAAGCAAGATGTCATGTGAGAACCCTCCTCCCGGGAGGAGAGATCGATGGTGGGCATTGGGATAAGTTTAATAGGCCCCTCGGTTGAGCGAAGCCCCGCCTCGGCAGAACACTTTGTGGTAAAACCAACGCCGGGTCCAATCAATATCCCACCTATTCCGAGCGGCCGGGGCAGGTAGGTAATGGAGAAGGCGTGCCTTCGGTTAGAAGTTAACGCTGCCGAAGTTCAGGGTCTCCCCCGTGTCCTTCTTCTTCTTGGGCTGGCACCGCCCATCGTGAAGATACGCGAACAACCGTGCCTCGCTACTAGTCACCCCCGCAGAGCGCAGCACCCACTCGAAAACGCCAAGCTTGACGATCGAGTTAGGCGTCAACTGGGCCAAGTCCACCTCCATACAGTTGAAGGACCTGGTAAAGCATGTCAACGCAAGGCAGACTAAGACCCACATCTAGATATGCCACGAACAAGATTGTCTCCTCCTCCTCGGGAGAAGGAGCAACCTCCAACCAGGGCACGAGCGTCGTCGAGCTGTAATCTTCCCTCATTTTTAGGGCCCTGAGCGGAAGCCGTCACCAGCGAGTGACCCAGCTCGTTGGTGTAGGACACGACGCCACCTCCATCCTTGATCCACTTTGTCATCGCGGGAGCACAAGACAAGCCGCTTCGGGCACCGAAGGGGGTGGTGGAAGCGAATCTCGGGAGCACAAGACAAATCTCTTCAGGCACCGAAGGGGGTGGAGGAAGCGGAAGGCCACGAAAGAACAAGACGGCGCTCGGAACAAATAACAAGAGACAAGCAAAGGATCAGCACGCGCAAGCACGGAGGTAATGGGACCCAAGGCCACCTATTTATAGGCAACAATGTCAACAGTCAAAGCACAGAAAATGAGGCGCCCACTACCAAACAAAGCGTGACACGTGTTAAACAACAAGCCATTAGGGCGCACGAAAATCGAGGCATCGCATTGAAATACACGCTGACCATGCCGCCACGACACGAAGCGCCGCCTCGAAGCACGCGCCAAGCAGTAAAACGGCATGGGGAACGAAGCAACCCAAAAGCGATAAAATTTATGACGCATAGAACCCAACGACGAGCGGCGGAGCATAATAATAAAGCCGCCCGGGCCAAAGGGATGGTGTACCTGTACCCTCCAGGGAGAGGCGCGGTTTCAGCCATGATGAAGCAAGACCTCGACCGTGAGGGGCTTGTCGTAGGGGCAGCACAACGGCCCCCACGACCTAGCGAAGAGCGAAGCGCGCATGACCCGGTGGCCGAATTCACCCAGGGGCCCGACGGTACAAATATTCCCGAAGGCTTCCGGAGGCTAACAAAGGCCCCCGGAGGTTCTCGAAGGCCCCAACATCCAGAACCTCCGAAGGGTCCCGAAGGCAATCCGAAGGGTCCTGAAGGCCTCCGAAGGGATCCCGGAGGGTCCCGACGGGTCCGCTTAGCCCCGAGCCGTCCGAAGCATCTCGGTGGTGTGAAGGCCCAGCGAAGGGCCCCGAAGGGTCTCGGAGGTCTCGGAGACCCAAGGGGTCCGGAGGAGTCTTGTACCACTGGACCGAGTGCGCGATGGGGTGGACCGAATGCGCGCCAAGAGTGGACCAAGCCTAGGGCTATCCACCACGTGCCGGAAGCTAGTCCTAGGGGTAGGAAAGGTCCCTACAGTCCCTACCAGCGTAGGATCTTGTAGGGGGTAAGTTTGTAATTCTGTATGCCTCTTAGAAAGGCTATAAATAGTCATCTTCCCCCCCCCTTTTTGTGGGGGACAGAGTTTTGTATTATTCAGATCAATTTGAAATATAAGCCCATTTGCTTACAAGCAACGAGTCCCCTCTTGAGGACCCTTTGGATATCGGGGGGTCCCCCTTTTCTACTGTTTAGTCTTTTAACTACGACAATAGCGCTACAATAGAATTGATGAAATTTGATGCTAGTCACACTTGCTCTCATTGTGAGAATAATAAGATAAAAATGAAAGAAATGACTGAAATGGCCCTTCACTCTAAATCTGCATCATGTGACAATTGTCTTAAGCTCACAATTGAAAATGAAGCTCTAAAGAAGACACTAGAAGAGAAAGCTAAAATTGAAAAATCTATGTCCATGATTGCTTTCAAGAAAGTAGTTGACTCTAGCTCTTGTGCATTTTGCATTGAAGTTGGACAAAAATTAGATGAGATACAAGAGGCGTTTAGAGTTAAATTCAAGGAGCAAGTGGATAAGATTAAGAATACTTCTTGTGTGTCATGTGAGTCTTTGAAAGTTGAACTAGCACTTCTTAAGAAGAGATATAATAAGGTAATCGATTCAAATAAGTGTGCATCATGTAAGGATCTTGCCAAAGGGAATGATTACCTCAAAAGACTCTTGAGAGATTTTCTAGTGGGAAGAAGAACCTCAACTTGATCCTCGACAAATCTAAGGTGAGTATGAAGAATAGTGGCCTAGGTTTTAATCCCCTGGAGCATTCCGAGAACCATCCACCTAAGATTACGAGAGTTGTTAAAAGTGGCATGTTTGAGGTAGAACCCCCTGAGCCAGCTAAGATTGTCTTTAGATCTGCAGGTTTTGCCCAAACTCTTTCTAGCAAGACAGGTGCTTCTACTTCAACAGGTCAGACCCCTCAAAAGGTCAAGTACCATTGCATCTTCTGCAAGAAGGATGTCCACATTGTTGAGTTCTGCTTCCGTAGAGCCAAGATTGAGAGGAAGGAGAGAATGAGTGCTTTGAGAACCATTAGAGGAGTTCCTGTACTTGCTATAGTCTCTAGAGCCAGGCAACCTATCTTTCCTGCTAGACATAGGCCTAGGTTCGTAGAGGATTTCTTTGACTCCTTTGGTGGCTCTAGGCAACGTTCTGGTTTAGGGTATCATAAGGAGAGACCATGCGTAGCATCTAGACAGGGGGAGTACCGACCTTTTGGTAGGTCGATTCGGAGAGGTCTAGGTGTTTCTCGTGTGCATTCTTATGATTTTACTCCTAACTGTTTTATTGCTGCTTCTACTATTGTTCCTAAGCATCATGTGATTCAGTATTGGATTCCCAAGTCTTTCATTACTAACCCCAGTACTGAGGCACAGATGTTTCCTATTCGTGCTCTGTAGGTCCATCGTGCGAGGAAGGAGGACATATGGCTTGTTGACTCCGGGTGTTCTCGACACATGACTGGAGATTCTAGATGGTTCTCCTCCCTCACACGTGCATCTGGTAATGAATTGATCACATTTGGGGATGCTTCTACTAGGACCGTGACAGCCAAGGGCACAGTGCATGTCAACAACAAATTCATGCTTAAGGACTACGCTTTGGTAAGTAAGCTGAGGTATAATCTGCTATCTGTTTCTCAGCTTCTTGATGAGGGTCTAGAGGTGAGGTTTAAGAGTGGTGAATGTAGAGTTCTAGACTTCTCGGGTGAGCTTGTCTTTGAGATCTCCAGGTTTGAGAGAATCTTTTGTGCTGATTTCAGTGTCTCTTCTGTTTTCAGTCCTAGATGTCTTGTATCATCTGACTCTCATGATCTAGTTTTGTGGCATCGTAGACTTGGACACATAGGTTTTGACCACTTGACTAGAGTCAGTTGTAAGGATTTGATTAGAGGTTTGCCTAGGCTGAAGGCGGTTAGAGACCTTGTGTCCACACCCTGTAGACATGATAAGATGGTTTCTGCTTCTCATCCACCTCTTACTGATGTCTGATGGACCAAGTCAGCTCTTGCACTTAGACACAGTTGGTGCTTCTAGAGTCCAGTCTGCAGGTGGGAAATGGTATGTGCTGGTGATTGTGGATGATTTCTCCAGGTATTCATGGGTTTATTTTCTAGTTTCTAAGGATGAGGCTTTTGGCTATTTTAGAGAATTGGTCCTTAGACTAGCTGTTGAGCTTCCTGGAGCTTTAAGAGCCAATAGGAGTGACAATGGGACAGAATTCAAGAACTCTTCCTTTGCCACTTTCTACACTGATAGGGGAATTGAGCACCCGTTCTCTTCTCCTAGAGTTCCCCAGCAGAATGGTGTTGTAGAGAGGAAGAACAAGACCCTTGTAGAGATGGCTAGGACCATGCTAGATGAGCATAGTACACCTAGGAGGTTTTGGGTTGAGGCGATCTCTATTGCTTGTTATGTGTCAAATAGGGTTTTTTTGAGATCTGTGATTGGCAAGACTTCTTTTGAGTTTAGATTTGGTCATAGGCCTAAAGTCTCTCATTTCAAGGTTTTTGGTTGCAAGTGCTTCATTCTTAAACATGTCAACTTGGATAAATTAGAATCTAGATGTTCTGATGGCATCTTTCTTGGATATCCTACTCATTCTCGGGGCTATCGTGTTTTTAATTTTGACACTAACAAAATTGTTGAGACTTGCGAAGTCACTTTGATGAGGCTAGTCCTGGTACTAGACCCGATGATGCAGTACACGGTTTACGAGAGCATCTTAAATCGATGGCGACTCGAGGATGAGGACCCAATCCATCCTCAAGTCCCTTCTGAGATGGTTGGAGAGTCTGCTTCTACTACTCCGGCTTGGTGGCGGCCTCCTCCTATCTTCACCGACGAGCTAAGTGGCTCTGCTCCTACCTCCACAGCCCATGAGGTAGAGGCCACTTCTGCACCAGGAGCTCCTCTTCACATTCAGCGACAGCATCCACCTAAGCAGATCATTGGGGATCTCCATGAGCGAGTCATTTGCTCCAAGTTTATTTCTCCTGATTCTCATGAACATTCTGCGTTTATCACTTCTTTTGAACCCCGAGATGTCACCCATGCGTTATCTGACTCCTCTTGGGTCAATGCCATGCATGAAGAGCTTGAAAATTTTGAAAGAAACAAAGTCTGTACCTTAGTTGATCCTCCACCTAATCATAATGTGATTGGAACAAAATGGGTTTTCAAAAATAAGCAAAGTGAAGATGGGTTGGTAGTTCGCAACAAGGCTAGGCTTGTAGCTCAAGGTTATTCCCAGGTAGAAGGCTTAGACTTTGAGAAGACCTTTGCTCCTGTAGCTAGATTAGAAGCCATTCGCATTTTGCTAGCATTCGTGGCATCTAAGGGCTTTAAGCTTTATTAAATGGATGTCAAGAGTACTTTCCTTAATGGTTTCATAGAAGAAGAGGTCTTTATCAAGACACCCCCGGTTTTGAAAATCCCAAATTCCCAAACCATGTGTTTAAACTCTTCAAAGCCTTGTATGGATTGAAGCAAGCCCCTAGAGCTTGATATGATAGGCTTAAGAGTTTCTTGCTTAAAAATGATTTCAAAATAGGAATGGTTGATAAAACCTTGTTCACTCTCAAGCATGGCAATGACTTTTTATTGGTTCAGATTTATGTGGATGATATCATATTCGGTGGTTCTTCTTATGCTTTGGTGTCCAGATTTTCAGATTCTATGAGCAGGGAATTTGAGATGAGCATGAATGACAAACTGACCTTCTTCCTTGGTCTTCAAGTCAAGCGACTGAAAGAAGGCACTTTCATTCATCAAAGTAAGTACACAAAGGACCTTCTTCGGCGCTTCGACATGGGAAGCAGTAGGCCAATGTCTACTCCTATTGCTACATCCACCGTGCTGGACCTTGATGAGGATGGAGAGTCCATGGACCAGAAGGAGCACCGCAGTATGATTGGCTCCCTTCTCTACCTCACGGCATCGAGGCCGGACATACAATTCGCTGTGTGTCTGTGTGCTCGATTTCAGGCTTCCCCTCGTGCCTCTCATCGTCAAGCAGTGCGTCGCATTTTCAAGTACCTACAGGACACTCTTGACTTTGGATTTTGGTATTCTTCTGCTTCTGCTATCTCTATTCGGGCCTTTTCTGATGCTGATTTTGCGGGGTGTAGAGTGGATAGGAAGAGTGCTTCTGGCACTTGTTATTTCTTAGGCACATCTCTTATCTCTTGGTCATCTAGGAAGCTTGATCCTCTGTTGCCTGATCCACCGAGGTGAGTATGTAGTGCTGACGATGAGTTGCTCTCAGGTTCTCTGGATCTTATCTACTCTGCGGGACTATGGGTTGTCTTTGGGTAGTGTTCCTCTTTTCTGTGACAACACTTCTGCCATTAACATTGCCAAAAACCCAATGCAACACTCTAGGACCAAGCACATTGACGTTAGATATCATTTTCTTAGAGACCATGTTGAGAAGGGTGATGTTGTGCTTCTCTTTGTTGAGTCTGAGCAGCAGGTTACGGATATTTTCACTAAGGCTCTTGATTCTTCTCGTTTTGCTTCTTTGCGGGGAGAGTTGGGGGTTATTAGTCCTCTTGGCCTGGTTTGAGGGGAAGTTTGCTCTTTTGCATTCATTGTACCATAATGCATTTTAAAATTCAACAACTTGCATTGTAATATAAACTTGTGGAGCTTTGATTATTATCCTTGTATGACATGGTTTCATATTTTATACCCTGCCATGTCTTGTGCTAGTTTGCTAGATTTCTTTCATGGCTTTTCATGTATAGCTTAGTTTTTGCCATGCTAACTTTCTTATCTATGAGAAAATTGAATCAAAACATGACTTGTTGGATCTTGTGACTAGTTTTGCCATAGTGATCCTCTCATGATTCACGCCTTGTCATATAGGCTGAAATTGAGTCTTGAACTTATTTTGAGCTTTAAATTTAGCTATGATAGTTCTTAAGTCAAGCAAATGAAAAATGAGTTTTTCTGTACGAAAAAACTGATCTCACCGATTCTTTCTCATGAGACGGCTTGCCATTGCACTAGGCATGAACTCAGGGGGAGTTTTGGATGACCTAGACCACTTTCTTAAGCTTATTGCTTGGGATGGTCGCGGCAAGGTTTGAGATCTAGCACAATGCTAAGAAAACAAATTTTCAATTGGTTGAAGCTTAGGAGGCAGTTATGGATGGCTCCTAGTCCAGGACTTGCTTTACTAAGATAAAACCAAAAATTTTCAGCAAAATGCTCAATGTGCTAAATTCCAAATGCTTGAACAAATTGATTCATAACTGAACTCATAGTGCTCAAAATTGACTCATATTCTAGTTTCTAGGCTCCATTTTGCTTATAGACATGGCTTGACTCATTTTTGGGTACCTGTAGCTAAACTATGGTCTTGAGCAACTTGCCATGCTTACCATTCATTTAATTTCAGATTACTGCTATTTTGGCCTTAGCTTTGCTGTACATGTTTTGCCATGATAGAAAGTAGTTTCTTCACATAATATGGCTTGGTTTAATACTTGTACAGTCCTCATGGATAATTTTCATGGCTCCTTGTGCTAAAAATGAATTAATTGTAGCCATTCCATGTCATTCATGTTCTATCTTCCTTTATGCACCTTGGTGAATCCATTGTCAAAGGGGGAGAAATGGTAAAAATAAAATTTGCATAAGGTTATAAGGATCATAGTGAGGGGGAGCATCTCATATGCATTTTTACGATCTTATTGCCATTTCTGAATTTGATTTGCAATTCGTGCTTCCTCACAATGATCAAAGGTCAAATTAAACAATTGTTCTTTCATATGGACCTTAAGTGAGATTTTTGGCTATTCTCTGGAATTTGAAGCTTTTTTGCTTTCTTTTGCCTTGTCTCACTTGTCTATACTATTCGGAAGCCAGCTTGGTTATTTCTCTTGCTTTCTCTTGCATTTAGACCAAGTTGTGCCTTTGTGCGAAAATGTCGAGTATTTTACTTTTCAAACCTCAAACATTGCATTTTTGGCAAATTGCCAATGTGTTCATCAAGGGGGAGATGGTGGATATCATGGGGGATATGTGCATGATCTTAGGATGATAATACAATTGGCAATGACTTTTGTGGTTTGTCAAATCATGCGTTTTTGGCAAAGTTTCAAAGGCTGCTAGGTTACTCGCGGTCTGACCGGCCACTTTAGCGGTCAGACCGACCTTGCCTTGGGTTGATTTTCAGGTTTGGTGGCTGGCGGTCTGGTGACCGGTCAGTGTGATCGACCGGCCGAGTGGCGATCGGGACCAAGAGAAGCGATCGGCCGAAGCTCTTCTGAGCGGTCAGACCGACCAAAAGGTGACCTTGGATTTTTGAGCTGGGCCAAAAATAGAGGGTGTAGGCAAGAGAGGAGGTTCTACTGCTCTTGGTCTCATAATTTTTTGAGCTTCCAGGCAAAAGTTCTATTCATTTGAAAATTCCAGAGAGTTCTCAGGTTTCCAAGTTGGAAATTTGGCTAAGTCCCAAGTAGGCAGTCAGACCGGCCTTTTGTTGGCGGTCAGACCAGCCAGTGGGCGGTCAGACCAGCCAAGGGTGACGGTCTGACCGGTTCTGACATGTTTCGCTTGTCAATGTGGCGCGATGTGTGTTCGTTAGGTCAAGTTCATGGATTTCATTGCATATGTGTTGCATGTTGCATGTTTTGGCTAACGTGGGTCAAGTTGTAAAGAACTTGTTCCCGGATTCGATTTCTTTGTCTATTGTTGTGCAGGACGCTTGGAGGTCAACGATGGTCAACGACGAGGATGATCGGGACTAAGCTAGGAGAGCTGAGATCCAGAATAATCGAGGATGCCGGGTGAGGTTAGGAGACTCAAGCATGGCGCAGAATGGACAAAGGTGACTGAACGGGCAGTTCGGTGTGACGGGTTGGATCAAGCGGCGCGGGGGTCGGTGCAAGTGCCATGGTGGTTTTGGTAGGAGTCGGACGGGAGAGACTTGCCGACACGATGAGAGCCGTTGATCAACCTACACGTGGCGAAGCAGGCGAGTGCTTCACCAAGATTGGACTTGGTCTTCGGAGAAAGATCAAGAAGTGGTATTTTGGAAATTTCACCAAATACCGCCTTTGTGACCTTGGACTAAACCGCGGCGCAAGACGGTGTGTGGAGAAGTGGTTTAGGTCAAAAGAAGATGAAGACGACGCTTTAAGTTACGTGCGTGTGTCCCGTTTGTGTTGGGCCTTAACGGGAGCCCATTAGGGTTAACTCTTCTAGAAGCTAAGCCTCACTATAAATAGGAAGGGGTGCTGTTATTCAGCCCCCAAGCACTTGATTTGCAAAACCCTAGTTTGTCTTAGGGCTTAAAGAGGAAGAGAGAGAGGCTTAGGGTTTTAGAGAGTTGGATTGATTTGAGTGCTCATGTTGTGAGCTTTGTCCTCCTTGAGGGAGTGGTTGTAATCCAGCAACAACCACGAATCAATCTATGCAAGATTTCTCAAGATGACTTTCTATTTGTTCTTGCTCTCTATTTCTTGGTTTTGGGTGTTTCTTTGATCCGATGGGTTTCTAGTTGGTTCTTGCCCTCATATACCTTGTTGTGACATATGGGAATACATCTAGGATCATCTTGATCATCAATCTCCCACGAGCAGGTTTTGGATCAAGTTTTTCGTTTTTGCTCGATTTTGAACCTTCCTTCGGTAAAATGGAAAAAGGTCAAAACTTTGATGTGGATCTACTCAATCGCTGCTTGGAATAGGTTCCTAATATCCTTAGAAAGGTGTGTTCCAAATTTAGTCAAGTTTGGCCATGTAGATCAAAAATTAGACCGATTTTCATTTTGGTTTTTGAGCTGTAGGCACTGTTTCTGTCAGGTCTGGTCAGACCGCTCCTTTGCCATCGGTCAGACCGCACCCCGGTTTGACCGCTCAATGAACGTCGGTCTGACCGCTCGAAGAAGCTTGAGCCCTTTTTGTTCTTTACTTTGGGGATTTTGGTTTGGATTCAACACAAGTCTTCTGCTGTTTTTGTGTGTTGATCTTCATAGCTCTCATAGCTATTGAAGTAAACCTGGTGTTGAATCTGAACAAGGTGAAAAATTAGGTGAGCTCCTATTCACCCCCCCTCTAGTCGCCTTTCTGGTCCTACAGAGTCAATGATCTCCATCTTGATAAAGAGTGTAAGCCGTCCTTGAACGTCTGAGAGTTCGTCCAAATTGAATGTCATGCCCTGTTGCTAGGAGTAAAGTAATAAGCATATATATTTAAATTGATAATTAGGAAATAATTATTGCGATATTGATAAACCTCTGGATTATTCTTCTTTGCACTCATGATTTCCTTCATGTGACGACAAGCGTAAAATGCATATACGTTGCCTTGTAGTTGCTGGTAGCACTGCAAAAATAGAATTACATATACATATATAGTTAGTTCGAGAGGCATTATTACGAAGTGTGGTATAGGATTATTGTGTTGTAGTGGGTACCAGAAATTGCGTGCTGTGTTGCAATGTGGTGCTCGGTTCGTTGTGTCTCCCTCCCGCGGCAACATTGGTATTGAACGACCTACGTGATTCCAAAAAGTTATACTCGGCTATTTCAAACGAAGGAACACTACAATAGAGTTATGTATAGAGAAAATGAGCATACTTGTCGAGTACTTTTTGCACCATGGTGAAGTCGTGGTTGTTGTCGTTTAGGGAATCAAGGTATAGTACCTTGTTCCACTTTGGTACAACGACTAAAAGGATCCAGTGCCACCTACTTATGTATGTCGCTATAGTCATTAAACCTAAGTTCGTGTTGCGTATAAAGTACAAATAAAATTTGTATAGCAAGTAGTGAAGTACTTATCCCTAGTTGTAGGGCACCAGTATGTAGTCCTTGTTGCCATCAGCAAGCAATCTCGTCATTATGTATTTCTTGACGTAGGATGCGTCTTCAGTGATGCATTGCTCAGATATTAAATGTGGTTCGAGGAAACCCACCAGCTCTTGCTTTTGTCGGGCTTCTTGCATCATGCATCTATGCATAAGCAATGAGTTATGACATTTATTGGTATTACGTGAATATAGAACTTAAATGTACATACTTACAGTGTCCAGCATCGTAGAAGTGAGGCTTCAAGGGCATCGAGGTGGAATAGTTCAAATAAGTCTTTGAAGGCCAAGACGAGGTAGCCCAACTTGTGGATGAAATGCTGCTCCGTGTATCTAATGGTGATTCCAGTAGGCCGGTTTGTCCTCACCTCGTTTGTCTTCCGCATGTACCAGTCATGCAAACTCTCGCAACCCATTCCAAGGCGGTGTAATAGTGTGTCGGGGACAAACGCCTTTCCGAGGGAGAACGACTAGGGTTTGCAAGGCACCTGAATGTTCTTCGATTTGGCCTTAGCACACTTATCTTGTTTCTTCGGCGTCGTCTCCACGGGAGCCGATACGAAGGCCTTTTGAAGTGGGGGTTGAGGTAGAGGAGGAGAGGGTTCTGTTAGAGAGGCATGGTCGTCTGGAGATCGCGACACTACAGGCGCCTTAATCTTGTTCGATTTGGCCTTAGCGCCTTGTGTGCTATACGTCTTTGGGAGGGACAACTCGACATGTTTTTCTTGTTTCTTCGATGCTGTCTCCACGGGAGCCGCTACAGAGGCCTTCTGAAGCGGGGGTTGAGGTGGAGTCATCGAGGGTTCTGTTCGAGAGGCATTGTCACGCCCCGGGTAAACCACCCCGAGACTCATTGTACATACTAGACTAGTCCCACGATCAGTCGCTAGCCTGCACAGATAAACAACGATGTGATCACAGCCATACAACAAACTATAGAAGAAGCAGACAAATTAACACTTAATAACAACAAAGACCTTATGGTTAAGCTTCTTACAGAGGTCTGCCGCATAGGGCTACAATAAAAGAGCTCACAGCTGAAACAATTGAAACATGTGGAGACCATTCGACATGCCCATAGGCAATCAAGTGGAGGACGTCCCTAGCACTCCTAGTCGTCAAAGACCTCCCCTAGCACGAGAGGTCTTTGAAGACCTCCTCTTTAAAGAGGTCGAAGCTCCCTGGGCCCTCTTCAACTACTGATTAACTAGAGGGCACAAGACATGAGTACTTTGAATGTACTCAGCAAGTCGTAGGGAAATATATGCAAATATTATTCATGCAAGTCTTGACAAAGATGGCTTTATGGTTACTTTGCAGAAAGCAATGTTAACTTGAAATAAAATAAGTATATTGCAAGGCACAAGTTGAAAGATTAGCACATAAGTAAACAAGTTCTTTGAAAACAGCTCGTGACCACCCTGGTCACGTCCCAAACCTCTCACGACTACCCTGGTCATGAGCTAGACTACTCATGACCACCCTGGTTGTGAGCCAAACCACTCGGAACTAGCCAACACCAACAAGTTTTAGAAAGTCTACCCCTTGCGTGAAATCACCAGGCATGTCCATAACTGGGGACATGGCTATTCGAACATATTTTATACTCTACAGAGGTTGTACAACTTTACACACAAGACACGAGTTCTCTAGTTTGTTTGGCACCCGTCGATGCCCCTGCTCACTACCTTAGGTAAGTAGGCTAGAACATGTGATAAGGCCTTTACAAGGTTCTGCTTTGACTTAGTTCCGCTCGCTAAGATTTCGCCTTTCTGGCCCCCTCTTGCGCCAAGTGTGGGCATATACCTAGGTCCTTCCACACTTCCACCAAAACGGAACCGAATTAAGCATTGCCAATTAGTTGGCCAAGTCCACCCCATAATAGACTTGTGGTTGCACGGTATGGCCTAGATCGAACTCTTATAAGGTTAAGTCCTTAGTGGGTACTCAAGCAAGACCTCCTCATCCTAGTGTGCTTCCTGCACCCCCTTTACTGCATGATCACTCGCCCGAGCAAAACATTTTGGGTTCAACTCGGCCAAATGACCAACTTGGTCATGAAGCAACAAATTTTATTAGCGGTCACACAGGCCAGCGGCAACGCTTGCAAGACAACACATGCCAAGACAAATACGTGCCACAATTCCATAATTTCTTAGTCAAATTTAACATCTTGAGAGAGATGATTGAGACAACGCATAACTAAGCAGGTCTAAGTAAGATACACACCCATGTTGGTTATCACAAAGAGGTCCAACTAAGGTTACCCAACCTATGGTGGTCCAAAGAGTACATGTCAACATGTCAATTATAAGTATTCAAGGAGTCATACTGCCAAGTAGGTGATTAACTAATTCCCAAAACATTTTTATACACATAGTCATGCATGTTGGTAGAAAACAATATAGTTTTATAAACTGGGAACAACATGATCAAGGTCTACGACTTGTCTTCGTTGAAGAGCTGGGGGTATTCTGTAGAGCCAAATAAATACAACGAATTCAAATAAAACCAAAACTACCAAACTAGAACAAAAAGAGAAACACTGAAATAGAAACAGATTCTCGGGAGGAGGTCCAAAGGAGGAGGTCCTGAGGAGGACAAGGGAGGGGGTCCACAGGAGGAGGTCCAAAGGAGGAGTTCCTGAGGAAGAGGTCAAGGGAGGAGGTCCACAGGAGGAGGTCATAAGGAGGTCCAAAGGAGGATACAACTACTCAACGTGGTCGTATAAGGGACACAACTACGCAACATGGTTGTAAAAGAGATACAACCATGTAACGTGGTCGTGAGAGCAAAAAGAGGACAAAGCATGGAGGAACTCACCCAGACACAGAGAAAGGGAGAGAAAAAGACTGGAGAAGGATGGCGAATGGCGCAGGTGCTCCGGTGAACTTGTTGGCGGCGATCTGGTGAACTCAGATACGCATGAGCATGGGTAGGTGAAGGAAAAGATGGGAGCGGGTCGAGGAAGGGACAAGAGAAGGAATAGGTACTGCAAAAAGCGAGAGCATTTAATGCGACACAATAGCATTTAATGCATAAGGACCTTTGCATCAGCGGTGACACAACGGGAGGAAGGAGAAGGTGAGTAGGACTGATAGGTGGGGCCAGTCAAAGCTCAAGAGGGTGGTCAAACCAAAGAGGAGGACACAATCAAAGGGGAGATGGTGACCCAAAAGGGGTGGTCGCGGCCCAAAGGGGTGGTCTTTGCAAAAAAGACCAAGAGGGTGGTCTTAGCAAAAAGACCAAGGGGATGATCGCGGCCCAAAAGGGAGATCGTGGCACAAAGAGGTGGTCTTTGCAAAAAGACCAAGAGGGTGGTCGTGGCACAAAAGGGAGGTCACGGCACAAAAGGGAGGTCACGGCACAAAGGGTGGTCTTCGTAAAGAGACCAAGAGGGTGGTCTTTGTAAAAAGACCAAGGGTGTGAGGACCCCCGGGTTATCTCCGTAAGACCGAGACTAAACAAAGTCTTAAGGACATAACTCTAAGGCCTCAAGTAAATGGATTCCAACTTAACTCAATCTTAGTGAAAAGCCTGACTACAACTAAAGCCCCGACGATCATGCGCGCTGCTCCCCTGCGAGCACTACATGATTGTCGGTTCTCCAACAAGTCAAGCACTACACTTAGTGAGTTAAATAGGAAGCCACAAACAGCGAGTATGCAATCATATTGGCTCCCAAGATCAGCGACCAATATGCTCATACTCTCATACAACGTTGATCACATCCATACAACAACATACAAAGATAGTCAAAAAGACATACAACGTGATAGTTAAAGTTTACATCCATTACAAACGGCCGACCGGCCAAATTCAAATAAGAGTATTAAGTAGCAGCGGAAGCAAGTAAATAAACCAAAATATCCAGCATGGTATGCCCCATAACCCATCGGCAACCGACTGGGAGTTAAATGATTGCATTATTCATTAGCGTCGCCAATATCGGCGCTAACAAACTCAACGGGCTCATACACTTCCTCACCTGAAATTGTAGCAACCAGGTTGAGTACAAAGGTACTCGCAAGTCTTACACAAATAAAAATTAGTATGCTAGAGGTTATTACAAAGGATGGCTCATATTGGCTTAGTTCTGCAAAAGAGACGCAACAATTTACAACCTACACATACTAGTTTTTCAAGTGCCATTTCAAAATCAGATTTGAAGTAGAAGTAAAGCATGTGAATAAGTAGTAAATTGAATAACAAACGAATCATCCAAATAACAAAGTGGCTGTCCACTTTGATATAACAACAAACATGAACATCCCATTCATGACGATACCAAGTTATAACCACAATTTTAATTCCAAGACTAACAATAGCAACCATGTAACTCAAGTGGTCGTCCGTAACCGTGGACACGGCTATTGAATAGATTGATACCTGCGCAGGGTGTACTACTTACCCACACGACTTGGTTAGCCCGTAAGCCTCCGGATGCCTCCGAATATAACATACTTCCTATGGTATGCCGGCCGGGTAAACCAAGACTTAGTATTTTTCAGCAAGTTGATACCATTGAGTTGACTCACCCATACGCGACGTAACCCCATTTAAGTGTAGGCTACCCACCTACAACTAAGCAGCACGCATAAGTTGTGCGGAAATGCCAACCCAATTAATAAAGTTTAAAGAGGGCACACCCTCACAATAAAAATTGCAATCGGCACCCTTATGGAACATATATGCGATGGAACACATATACGCCCTCACACCACCAGTCATCAACTCAACAATACCAACCCCTTACTTAACTAAGCAGTGCCCATACACCGCGTGTGATAGCACGAGTTTTACTTGAATCAAAGATGTTACCAAAGTTCGGTCCTTAATTGTCCAGACAAGTCAACCACTTACCCAATTCTCGTGCACAAAGGCACCATCACTAACCATCACTTGTCCAGACCCAACAGCTCATTTAAAATGACAAAATTTAACTTATAAAATAGATACGAAGATCTGAAGCAAAAGCATATAAAGATAGTTGTGTTTATCCCATAATTGTCGGGTTATTCCCGACAATCAACTAACGGTTCTAGACTTGCATGGCTAAGCAAACCCGAACAACATATTTCAACTATTCTAACTTAAGCATGTGGTACTAGAATAATTCAAGGATAACCTCATTGAATTAGGAGATAACTAAACTACACATCACAAAAATAGCGACGTTATCACAAATAGCATGTAAGCAATTATCATTGCACTAACTTAACAAAACTTGGATCAAATATGATGCAAAAGAAAGTTCAAATGATGCTTGCCTTGCTGGTAACTCAGTTGCTCTTCTTCAGTAGCGTATAAGTCAATATCGATAGGCTCGGTATCTAGATAAATATAATATCGAATAAGCATCGAGAAATACTCAAAAATTCAAAATGCTAAGAAATGCATGATTTTTCTACAGTAGCTAAATCATGATTTTAGATAAATTTAGGTGAAAGAATTACTCCATTTGGATTTAGTATGTGAGAGTTATTACGATTTGAATTTTCAGCTTTCAATATGCTCTCTTGAGTAATTTAATTATGAGGTCAAATTTTGTAGAGCAGTGAAGGGTATAAGGATTACAAGGATAAATAGGGAATATGATTACAAGACTAGAATAGTTGAGTTTACCTCATTTGGAATTTTTATGAATTAGTTATCCATTTTTAAAGTTATCAGCCTTTTTCTATTGTAAAAATAATAAGTTTATGGATCATTTTCCATAATAATACTCTCTGCTACAGAGACATGTTTGAAACAAATTTTAATATAAAGTTCATTAAAAATGAAAATTACCAGAAGTGGTTTCATCCATTTTGGAGTTAAGATGAATTAGTTCTGCATTTTTGAAGTTATACATATTTTACAGTGTAGAAATAATTCGTTTCCAGATTTTCTAATTTATTTACTACTTTTCTCACCGAGCGTGTGCTAGCCACTACCACTGACAGTGGGCCTGTTTCGCCAGCGGCCCACCGCGCGGCGTGGGCATATGCGTGAAACACAAGACAAGCCCGTGTGTCGTTGGATTTAGATCCAACGGTCATTAATCGTGGCTCGATGAGGTGGTCCGATCGGCCAATCAATCACGACTGTTCATTTTACATCTCACGGCCCAGATTTGCGGCGCGTTCGGAGCGGTCCGAACGACCCAACAAATCTAGTCCGTTGATTTTACATCGAAAGGTCCACAACGATTCAAGTGTAAGGGACGGTTTAAATGCACAGCACGTGTTTAAAATGTTGGGCCCACACGTCAGTTGCTCAAGCGTTTTACTTAATCGTGTTGGTTTTCTGTGCGTGGGTCCTGCATGTAAGTGATTCTTTTGTTTCTTTAAGACAGCACTTAATGCTAATGATCACCATTAACTGTTAACGACCTAGCTACAGTGTTGGTCTGAAAACGACAACGGGATTTAGTCCCGCGGTGGTTTCAATGACTTCATGGCGCTATCGCCACGCGGCGAGTGCCAAGGTCCTAGGGACTATTAGAGGTTACCTAAGGTGAGAAAGTGCTCGGGAAGCTTGGGGTTTGCGGAGCTTCGTCGAGTCGAAGAAGACGGCATTTACGACTGCGGTTTTAAGCAAGAAGATGCTCACGAGCAAAAATGAGCGAGAATGGGTTCTCGGGTTAGCTTAAGGACACTAAGAGAAAGATATAGGTGCAATTAATTTGACAAAGGCTTACCGATCGGAGTGGAGAAGAAGAAAAAATGGCTGGCCGACAAAAGAGTAATTTCAAAATCCGACACTTCTGCGAAGCATTAATGAAATTGATTGAGGAAAACATGTAAGATATCCTTATGCACATGATGACGCGCAAGATTGAGGATAATACTCATTGTAAGTGAATAATGACAAGGTGGTGCTCACGGGGGCGTGCTCTAGAGCTCCAGAGGGCACAATGATGGACCGGGAGCTACAATGCATCGAAGATGCTGAGGTTAGCTCAAATGGAGAAGGCATGGAGCATGCAATTGAAAGCTACCACGCGGAGGAGACTCACCCGAGAGATACGCACGGGAGAGCTTCCTTCTCCTCGGCCGAAAAGAGGAGAAGTGAGGAAATGCGAGGTGAAGAGGGGGTGTTATCCCCGGGAAAGGGACGGAACGGCAGCGGCGTCAAGCGATCAAGCAATGCGATAGGCTGGGGAGGGCGGTGGATTGACAGCGTCGAAGAGCCGTTCTGGGCGCGTCGGAGAAGCCCGGCCGTGTGGCGAAGCTCTCCTGCGTGATGTGACGGGAGGTTGAAGACAAAGCTGGCAGGTGGGCCTGGCATGGCAGTGACTCATCGCGAGCGCGCGGGCGGGGTTAAGTGACTCGGTGCTGGCCGTTGTATTTCAGATGGACGGTGTAGATTAGAAAAGGGGCGCTCAGTTCGTTATGAAGGGGTACGCGATATGGGCCGTGGATCTCCCATCAGACGGCTCACACGCGATGCACTCAATTGGTTGGGTTGACTCGTTACGCCGCGTCGGACTCGAGCTCGAGGAACAGTGCAGGGTGGTTGGGTTAGGGTTTGACTGAGTTTAAAATTGCTTTCTCCACTTTGACCAAGGTGTTAAAATTAGAAATAAATTTCCTAAAATTGTGAAATAAATCACAGGGGTTCCTAGGAAGGTTTAGTGCCCATAAAAATTATTGACACTACTGTTCATGATATATTGTGTATATAATAAATTCAAACTTAGTGTATGTCCTTAAATGATGTTTGAATTTTCTCAAGGTTTAAACCAGTCCCAAAAATTTGGGAAAAAATATATTAATTCATTATAATTGCTATAGTATTTGAATAAATTATTTTTAGAGGATGTTCATAGAGTTTTGTTCCTGTTTCCTTTTGGAGTTGAATTACAAAGTGTAGGTTTAACACTTGTTAAAGATTTTGCTAGTGCAATAAATTATGCAAAAGTTGGAAATCAATGATGCATGCTCATGGGATGCATAATAATTCTCTTTATTAAGTTGAGGATGTGACAAACCTTCCCCCCTTACAAAAGATCTCGTCCCCGAGATCAGATAGGGTGGAAGTTGGGTGGAAAGGTTCTAAGGAATTATAGCATTTGTTGTTTTGATTTCCTTTAAAGATAGTGCTATGATACTTTACAAGGTTACAACAAATTATAACATTTTCCTTACCGTTGCTTTGTTTAACCTTGCCTTTCTTGATACGAAGGCACTTCAAGGAAAAGGTCTGGATAGACTTGTCGGAATTGATCCTCACGTTCCCATGTAGCTTCATCTTCGGTATGATTACTCCATTGCACTTTGACAAACTTGAAATTGCGATTCCTTGTCTTGCGTTCGGTTTCTTCAAGAATGCGAATAGGACGCTCCTGATAAGAAAGATCGGGCTGCAAGTCGAGTTCTTCCAACTCAGTGGCTTCGGTTGGGACACGAAGACATTTCTTCAATTGAGAAACATGGAACACATCATGCACATCAGAAAGCGAGGGTGGCAATTCCAAACGATATGCTACGGATCCCAATTTTGCTAGAATCCAGAATGGCCGGATGTAGCGAGGTGCCAACTTGCCTTTGACTTGGAATCGATGCATTCCTTTCATCGGAGAGACCTTAAGATAGACATGATCATCCACTTTGAAACTCAATTCCCGATGACGACGGTCGGCATAGGACTTCTGACGAGATTGAGCCGTCTGAAGTCGCTCACGGATGACACGAACTTGTTCTTCCGCATCCTCCACCAAGGTTGGACCATCAAATGGCCTCTCACCGGCTTCGGACCAGTTAAAAGGTGTCCTACAAGCTCTCCCATATAATGCCTCGAAGGGTGACATTTGTATACTTGATTGGAAGCTATTGTTGTAGGAGAACTCCACAAAAGGTAAGCATTTCTCCCAATTCTTGCTATAGGACAACACACAAGCCCGGAGAAGGTCTTCTAAAATTTGGTTCACTCTTTCAGTTTGTCCGTCAGTTTGCGGGTGATAAGCGAAGCAGAAAGATAAATTGGTCCCCATTGCTTTGTGCAAGCATCCCCAGAAATGGGATGTGAATTGAGGGCCTCTATCAGATACGATCACTTTTGGTACGCCATGGAGACAAACAATCCTGGAGATGTACAGTTCTGCTAAATTGACCCCAGTGTAAGTGGTCTTGACAGGAATAAAGTGAGCAACCTTTGTCAGACGATCGACAATCACCCATATGGAATCGGACCCAGCTTGTGTCCTTCGAAGGCCGGTGATGAAATCCATGCCAACTTCTTCCCATTTCCACTTGGGAATGGGCAGGGGTTGTAGAGTACCTGCTAGCTTCAGATGCTCAACCTTGACTCTTTGGCATACATCACACCTGGCAACATATTGAGCGATTTGTCGCTTCAATTGGCTTCACCAAAGCCGTTTCTTCAAATCATGGTATATCTTGGTACTACCTGGGTGAATAGAGAACTTGGAGTCATGAGCCTCTTTGAGAATTAGTTCTCTCAAGTTGCGATCAAATGGTACTACCAAGCGGTTTCCGAAACAAAGGGCACCATGTGCATCTTCATTAAAGCATTTGGCTTTGCCTTTCTTCATTTCCTACCGGATTTTTGCTACTTCCATATCAGTCTTTTGGGCTTCTCTAATCTGGTCCTCAAGTGTATAATTCACACGTAGGGCAGCAAGAGAACCTTCTTCAATTATCTCTAGGTGCAGCCGTTGCATTGCAGCACACAACCCCACCGAAAATGGAGTTATCGACAAACAGTTGCATTGAGATTTTCTGCTCAATGCATCGGCCACCACATTAACTTTCCCGGGGTGATAATGAAGTCCCATATCATAGTTCTTGATCAACTCAAGCCACCTTCTTTGCCTCAAGTTCAGATCAGCTTGGGTGAAAAATATATTTGAGACTCTTGTGGTCGGTGTAAACCTCGCAACGATTACCAATGAGGTAATGCCGCCAAATCTTCAAAGCATGAACCACAGCTGCAAGCTCCAAGTCATGCGTGGGATAATTAGCTTCATGAGGTCTCAATTGCCTCGACGCATATGCCAACACTTGGCCCTCTTGCATAAGTACACAACCGAGCCCGTGATGAGATACATCAAAATAAATATCGAAGCTCTTATGAATATCAGGCAGGATGAGCACTGGAGCTTTGGTCAGAAGATCTCTCAAGGTGTGAAAACTATCCTCACATTCTGCTGACCATTCAAACTTCTTTTCCTTCTTTAACAATTGGGTCATTGGTCTCGCAATTTTGGAGAAGTCCTTGATGAATCTGCGGTAGTATCCCGCAAGTCCAAGAAAAATGCGATGTCGGTGACGCTCTTGGGTTG
The DNA here is from genome assembly GCA_036346405.1 of Phyllostachys edulis. Classification (NCBI taxonomy): domain Eukaryota; kingdom Viridiplantae; phylum Streptophyta; class Magnoliopsida; order Poales; family Poaceae; genus Phyllostachys; species Phyllostachys edulis. The sequence continues at coordinate 38,991,811 of CM070556.1, forward strand.
TTTCCAGTCAAGCACATCTTTTACTTTGCTTGGATCAACAGCGACACCACCCTTGGATAGGATATGACCCAAGAAGCTAACTTCCTGAAGCCAGAACTCGCATTTGCTGAACTTTGCATAAAGTTGATGTTGTCGAAGCTTTCCCAACACAAGTCGCAGATGCTGCTCATGTTCTTCATCAGTCTTTGAGTAGATAAGGATATCATCGATGAACACGACGACAAACTTATCTAAGTACTCCATGAAAACTGAATTCATGAGATTCATGAAGTAGGCTGGAGCATTCGTCAATCCGAAAGACATGACAGTGTACTCGTACAGACCGTAGCGAGTGGAGAACGCTGTCTTCGGTATGTCTTCGGCTCTGACCTTGATTTGATGGTAGCCCAACCTCAAATCAACCTTGGAGAAAACCTGGGCTCCATTCAATTGATCGAACAAATCATCTATCCTTGGCAGTGGATATTTGTTCTTGACAGTGACCTCGTTTAACGAACGGTAGTCGACACACATCCGTAAACTCTTATCCTTCTTCTTGACAAAGATAGCCAGACATCCCCAAGGCAAAGAGCTCGGCCTAATGAATCCCTTATCTTGAAGTTCCTTGAGTTGTGCTTTCAATTCAACCAATTCATTAGGAGGCATCCGATACGGCCGTTTTGAAATTGGCGCGGTACCGGGTGCAAGCTCGATGACGAATTCGACTTCACGGTCAGGGGGCATGCCTGGGAGTTCTTCTGGAAAAACATCTGGATAATCACAAACCACTGGTACCTCATCCAATTCAAAAGAGGTACTAGCTTCCAAGGCATAAAGATGTGAATCGCCTACTAAAGGGGTAAAGACAACTAGACTGCCGTCATCACTTGTGACTAAAATAGACCGTTGAGCACAATCGATCTTTCCCTAATTTTTGGATAGCCAATCCATCCCTAAAATCACATCAATACCCACTGAATTGATCACAATTAAATTAGCCAAGAAGTCATTCTTATGAATTTCCACCTTCACGTCTCGACAGACTTGATCGGTTTGGAAAACCGATCCCGGTGACTGAATTTGATAAGGTGGCTGAAGCTGAACTATCTCAAATTAATTAAGTGCAGCATATTCCCTTTTTATGAATGAATGAGATGCTCCTGAATCAAATAAAACTGATGCTGGACAAGAATTAACAAGAAGTGTACCCAAAGCGACGCCCGAGCGCCGCTTGCCTCCTCGATAGTGGCGTGGTTGACTCGGCCACGTCTTGAGGGACCGAGGAGGGGTAGATGCTGCCCTCGGAGGTGGTGAAGGTCTGGTCACAGCTGAAGGTGTAGGAGCTCTGTAAGTCTGAGGAATCCTCATTTGCTTGGCGAGGCACTTATCTACATAGTGGCCTGGCGACCACAAAGTGAAAGCAAGTAACATTGGGCTGTAGGGGCTGCTGTTTTGGGGCTTCTTACCCCATTGTACCACTGTGCCACTGGAAAAGAAGCCCGTGGAGTCGTCGAGAAGTCCTCGTGCACCGAGTGGATAACGAGATGCTCGGGCGGTCGGTGCGTTGTCGGGAAAAGCGCCGCTAGTGCACTCGAGGTGACTTCTTCCTCTTCTTGGACTCCTCTCTGTTGCACTCTTGTGCTCCACCACTATGGCCTTGTTCACCATGTCTTTGGAAGTTTTGGAAGTCATGTCTGACTAGAGCCATTGCATCTCCTCGATCAAGCCGTTCATGAAAGCAGCTCGTGGTGGCGGGCGTCGGTGGAGACGTCATCAGGTGCATAACAAGCCAATGAGTTGAACTCGTGAAGGTACTCGGTGACAATCTTCTTTTCTTGCTTCAAAGCAAGAAACTGCTGCTGCTTGATGGACATGACCCCATCAGGAATATGGGCCTCCCTGAAAGCTGTGCGAAATTTGTTCCATGAAGGAACGTCTCCGTCGAGTTGCATGGCGGAGAAGTTGTCCCACCATGCGTTGGTAGCACCCTCCAGCTGATAGCTGGCGAAGAGTACCTTCTCAATGCCCGTGCACTGAGCAATAGCTAGCTTCTTCTCAATGTCCCGCAGCCAATCTTCGGCCTCCATTGGGTCCTCAGTGCCCGCAAAGGTAGGAGGGTTAGTCCGCTGAAAGTCAGCGAGACCTCCGTGAGCTCTATGATTTCCACCTCCCCCACCTCCCCCTGCTGCTGCAGGAGCAGGAGAGGTGTTGTGAGCGATGGCCTCAAGAATCCTGGTCTGGTCCATACGGTTTCTCTCTATTTGAGCCAACACTTCCGCCATGGTAGGAGGTGGTGGAACTGTCTCCTCGGGTGTGCGACCCACGATGATCTTGGTGAGAAGATTTACCCAAGCGCTTGAACGCGGTTCTAAGGGTGGAGACCCTCATCACAGCGCGCTCTCGGCGAGTGTTGGGAAGCTCATATCTGTAGTGACATGGATGGTTAGATAAATTTAATAAGTTATACATAAGCATGCATAATGATAAATACACAAAAATACGCAAGAACATAACACCAAATGGGGTACCAAGGCACTAAGGCGATACAAGATCTAATAAAACCATTCATAGAGTTACGGTACAATTACATTGATTAGCCCAAGGCGAATGGTAAGCGCCGGAATAAAAGTTCTTGCAAATTATCGAAAGTTCCAACAATTACTAGGCTATTACAAAATTTTAAAGATACATGCATCGCTGAACACATGACAGACAATGAGCTTACTACCCTAGCATCCTAGATATTGTTAGGTCAAAGTTCACCGGAAACTTCGTCTAGAAGGTGACATCTCGGGGATCTGTATCGTCGGGGTCCCCTAGGTTAGGAGGCGCAAAGGTGATCCTATGGCATTAATATGGCCTCCTACTACGGGAAGGCGATACTCAGGTGGTGCAGAAAGGTAGGGAGAGATCACATTAGCACCATCTACAAAGACATCGGTATGAATAAGCCTCATATCATGCATGAGTCGCAGTGCTCTGAGCTATGATGAGGCAGCGCGCGTCTCCCATAACTCATGCACGTGCAACGATGCATCATGTCCATAGTGTGCACTAGCCTCGGCCGAGCGAACTTGGGGATCCTCCCCGAACTGAATCCTGGCGAACCTGCTCACTTCCCCAACATGCGCTTGCATGGGGAAATGGTCATAGGGTGGCTGGGATAGCTCGGTCAAATCGTAGCGAAGGCGACTCATGGCCACTCGAGCCACTTCTTGAAGCTCCATGGCCTCAGAAGTGCCTCGTGCCTGAAATCGATATGGAATGCTTCCAGTAACATGCCTAGCAATGATGTCGGCTACGGCTAGGTACTCCTCCATTCCTGGCCCTCGGTCTCATCGATAGATGGAGTACGTCGGCTGGTAGGTGAAGTTAGCCCGCCACATCATGTCTCGTAGTAAGTCCGGGTATCCTCCCACATTCTCAGCTTGAGTCTCCCGAACAAGGTATTGAGGATTCATCTAGAGGACAAGAAGGACAAGGTAAGTTAGTTTTGTAAACCAAAACCAGAATAAGGTAAGAAATGATTCTAAGATGGATGAGGAATAAAAGATATCCCTAACTTAAACTTTCCAAAGTAATTTTGATAACTTAAAAATATTTTGACCAAGAGACTTGCTAAACTTAACGCCCATGCTATCTCTAACCTACAGTCAGTATGGATCTGATACCAACGCTGTGAGGATCCCCGGGTTATCTCTGTAAGACCGAGACTAAACAAGGTCTTAAGGACATAACTCTAAGGCCTCAAGTAAATGGATTCCAACTTAACTCAATCTTAGTGAAAAGCCTGACTACAACTAAAGCCCTGACGATCATACGCGCTGCTCCCCTGCGAGCACTACATGATTGTCGGTTCTCCAACAAGTCAAGCACTACACTTAGTGAGTTAAATAGGAAGCCACAAACAGCGAGTATGCAATCATATTGGCTCCCAAGATCAGCGACCAATATGCTCATACTCTCATACAACGTTGATCACATCCATACAACAACATACAAAGATAGTCCAAAAGACATACAACGTGATAGTTAAAGTTTACATCCATTACAAACGGCCGACCGGCCAAATTCAAATAAGAGTATTAAGTAGCAGCGGAAGCAAGTAAATAAACCAAAATATCCAGCATGATATGCCCCATAACCCATCGGCAACCGACTGGGAGTTAAATGATTGCATTATTCATTAGCGTCGCCAATATCGGCGCTAACAAACTCAACGGCTCATACACTTCCTCACCTGAAATTGTAGCAACCAGGTTGAGTACAAAGGTACTATAAGTATTACACAAATAAAAATTAGTATGCTAGAGGTTATTACAAAGGATGGCTCATATTGGCTTAGTTTACGCAAAAGAGACGCAACAATTTACAACCTACACATACTAGTTTTTCAAGTGCCATTTCAAAATCAGATTTGAAGTAGAAGTAAAGCATGTGAATAAGTAGTAAATTGAATAACAAATGAATCATCCAAATAACAAAGTGGCTGTCCACTTTGATATAACAACAAACATGAACATCCCATTCATGGCGATACCAAGTTATAACCACAATTTTAATTCCAAGACTAACAATAGCAACCATGTAACTCAAGTGGTCGTAAATCGTAACAGTGGACATGGCTATTGAATAGATTGATACCTGCAGGGTGTACTACTTACCCACACGACTTGATTAGCCCGTAAGCCTCTAGATGCCTCCGAATATAGCATACTTCCTATGGTATGCCGGCCGGGTAAACCAAGACTTAGTATTTTTCAGCAAGTTAATACCATTGAGTTGACTCACCCATACGCGACGTAACCCCATTTAAGTGTAGGCTACCCACCTACAACTAAATGGGCACGCAAGTTGTGCCAGAAATGCCAACCCAATTAATAAAGTTTAAAGAGGGCTCACCCTCACAATAAAGAATTGCAATCAGCACCCTTATGGAACATATATGCGATGGAACACATATACGCCCTCACACCACCAGTCATCAACTCAACAATACCAACCCCTTACTTAACTAAGCAGTGCCCATACACCGCATGTGATAGCATGAGTTTTACTTGAATCAAAGATGTTACCAAAGTTCGGTCCTTAATTGTCCAGACAAGTCAACCACTTACCCAATTCTCGTGCACAAAGGCACCATCACTAACCATCACTTGTACAGACCCAACAACTCATTTAAAATGACAAAATTTAACTTATAAAATAGATACGAAGATCTGAAACAAAAGCATATAAAGATAGTTGTGTTTATCCCATAATTGTCGGGTTATTCCCGACAATCAACTAACGGTTCTAGACTTGCATGGCTAAGCAAACCCAAACAATATATTTCAACTATTCTAACTTAAGCATGTGGTACTAGAATAATTCAAGGATAACCTCAATGAATTAGGAGATAACTAAACTACACATCACATAAATAGCGACGTTATCACAAATAGCATGCAAGTAATTATCATTGCACTAACTTAACAAAACTGGGATCAAATATGATGCAAAAGAAAGTTCAAATGATGCTTGCCCTGCTGGTAACTCAGTTGCTCTTCTTCAATAGCGTATAAGTCAATATCGATAGGCTCGGTATCTAGATAAATATAATATCGAATAAGCATCGAGAAATACTCAAAAATTCAAAATACTCAAAAATGCATGATTTTTCTACAGTACCTAAATCATGATTTTAGATAAATTTAGGTGAAAGAATTACTCCATTTGGATTTAGTATGTGAGAGTTATTACGATTTGAATTTTCAGCTTTCAATATGCTCTCTTGAGTAATTTAATTATGAGGTCAAATTTTGTAAAGCAGTGGAGTTTATAAGGATTATAAGGATAAATAGGGAATATGATTACAAGACCAGAATAGTTGAGTTTACCTCATTTGGAATTTTTATGAATTAGTTATCCATTTTTAAAGTTATCAGCCTTTTTCTATTGTAAAAATAATAAGTTTATGGATCATTTTCCATAATAATACTCTCTGCTATAGAGACATGTTTGAAACAAATTTTAATATAAAGTTCATTAAAAATGAAAATTACCAGAAGTGGTTTCATCCATTTTGGAGTTAAGATGAATTAGTTATGCATTTTTGAAGTTATACATATTTTATAGTGTACAAATAATTCATTTCCAGATTTTCTAATTCATTTACTACTTTTCTCACCGAGCGTGTGCTAGCTAACGCTAATCGAGCAGTGGTCTGTTTCTTGATGGCCCACCATGCCTGTGGCGTCTGCGTGAAACACAGACGAACTGTGAGTCGTTGGATTTAGATCCAACGGTGTTTAATCGTGGCTCGATGAGGTGGTCCGATCCGCCAATCAATCACGACCGTTCATTTTACATCTCATGGCCCAGATTTGCGGTGCGTTCGGAGCGGTCTGAACGACCCAACAGATCTAGTCCGTTGATTTTACATCAAAAGGTCCACAACGATTCAAGTGTAAGGGATGGTTTAAATGCACAGCATGTGTTTAAAATGTTGGGCCCACACGTCAGTTGCTCAAGTGTTTTACTTAATCGTGTTGGTTTTCTGTACGTGGGTCCCACATGTAAGTGATTCATTTGTTTCTTTAAGACAGCACTTAATGCTAATGATCACCATTAACTGTTAACGATCGAAGCTACGGTGTTGGATGCAACGACAACGGATTTAGTCCCGCGGTTGTTTCAATGACTTCATGGCGCTATCGCGCCACGGCGCATGATCGAGACATGCACAGTGCACAATAGTATTGCGCACCCGTTGAGAGCATTCACAGCATCTGAGCCGGCCCCGAACGGTGGCTAACCGGCGTTGAGCGGCGGCGATCCATACGGCAAAAGCGCAACAGCTAAGTGAAGCTCCGCAGCGCTAACTAAGCGGGTGCCAAGGTCCTAGGGACTATTAGAGGGTTACCTAAGCTGAGGAAAGTGCTCGGGAAGCTTGGGGGTTGCCGGAGCTTCGTCGGAGTCGAAGAAGACGACGGCGACGGCACTGTTTTAAGCAAGAAGATGCTCTGAGCAAAAATGAGCAGAATGGGTGCTCGAGTTAGCTTAAGGACACTAAGAGAAAGATATAGGTGTAATTAATTTGACAAAGGCTTACCAGCCGGAGCTAGAGAAGAAGAACAATGACGGCGGCCGACAAAAGAGTAATTGCAAAATCCGACACTTCCTGCGAAGCATTAATGAAATTGATTGAGGGAAAACATGTAAGATATCCTTATGCACATGATGATGCGCAAGATTGAGGATAATACTCACTGTAAGTGAAGAATGACAAGGTGGTGCTCACGGGGGCGTGCTCTAGAGCTCTAGAGGGCACAATGATGGACCGGGAGCTACAATGCATCGAAGGAGCTGAGGTTAGCTCAAATGGAGAAGGCATGGAGCATGCAATCGAAAGCTACCACGCGGAGGAGACTCACTCGAGAGATACGCACGGGAGAGCTTCCTTCTCCTCGGCCGAAAAGAGGAGAAGTGAGGAAATGCGAGGTGAAGAGGGGGTGTTATCCCCGGGAAAGGGACGGAACGGAAGCGGCGTCAAGCGATGAAGCAATGCGATAGGCTGGGGAGGGCGGTGGATTGACGACGTCGAAGAGCCGTTCTGGGTGCGTCGGAGAAGCCTGGCCGCGTGGCGAAGCTCTCCTGCGCGAGGTGACGGGAGGTTGAAGACAAAGTTGGCAGGTGGGCCTGGCGTGGCAGTGACTCATCGCGAGCGCACAGGCGGGGTTAAGTGACTCGGTGCTGGCCGTTGGATTTCAGATGGACGGCGTAGATTAGAAAAGGGGCGCTCAGTTCGTTATGAAGGGGTACGCGATATGGGCCGTGGATCTCCCATCGGACGGCTCTGCGATGCTTTCAGTTGGTTGGGTTGAGTTATTTGCCGCGTCGGACTCGAGCAGAGGAACGATCTTGAGGTGGTTGGGTTAGGGTTTGAGTGAGTTTAAAATTGCTTTCTCCACTTTGACCAAGGTGTTAAAATTAGAAATAAATTTCCTAAAATTGTGAAATAAATCACAGGGGTTCCTGGGAAGGTTTAGTGCCCATAAAAATTATTGACACTACTATTCATGATATATTGTGTATATAATAAATTCAAACTTAGTGTATGTCCTTAAATGATGTTTGAATTTTCTCAAGGTTTAAACCAGTCCCAAAAATTTGGAAAAAATTATATTAATTCATTATAATTACTATAGTATTTGAATAAATTATTTTTAGAGGATGTTCATAGAGTTTTGTTCCTGTTTCCTTTTGGAGTTGAATTACAAAGTGTAGGTTTAACACTTGTTAAAGATTTTCCTAGTGCAATAAATTATGCAAAAGTTGGAAATCAATGATGCATGCTTATGGGATGCATAATAATTCTCTTTATTAAGTTGAGGATGTGACAAAGGGGGTGGTCGCAGCCCAAAGGGTGGTCACGGCACAAAAGGGAGATTGCAGCACAAACGGTGGTCTTTGCAAAAAGACCAAGGGGGGTGATCGCGGCACAAAGAGGTGGTCTTTGCAAAAAGACCAAGAGGGTGGTCACGGCACAAAGAGTGGTCACGGCCCAAAAGGGAGGTTGCGGCCCAAAGGGTGGTCGTGGCACAAAGAGGTGGTCTTTGCAAAAAGACCAAGAGGGTGGTCGCAACCAAAGGGGTGGTCGTGCCCAGGGGGTTGGTCTTTGCAAAAAGGCCCAAAAGGTGGTCTTTGCAAAAATACCAGCTTCAGGACCACGGGGGAGGTCTAAAACGAGAGAAAGGTTCAAACCACAAAGGAGGTTTGAACCCAAAGGGAGGTCCAAACGAGATGAAGGTCAAAGAAAGGCGCGGCGAATCGGGGCCATGCGATTTTGATCGGGCAATTCAAAAAGAGGTGAACGTTCGGACCAGTTAAATGCGCCAACAAGATCGGGGCCGTCCAACACAGATCGGATGGTTCGAGACGAAGTGGACGTTCGGACTAGCCGAACGTGCCATTAGGATCGGGCCGTCCAACGTAGATCGGACGATCCACAACCCGTAGGACGTTCGGACTGGCCAAAATGCCCACTAGATCGGGTCGTCTGTTTTTGATCGGGCGATCCGCAAAGAAAGGAGGCGCGGAGCTGGGTCACGCGGAGAACCGGGGCGAACAGAGAGAGAAATTCAACACCAAAAGAACTCCAACAAACTTAAAGCAAACAAACTCGAATTTAATTGAAGTTTGATTTAGTCATTTTAAACACCTTAATTCCAAAATCTCAAGTTAAGCTTTTGAACTTCAACAAAACCGAATGGTTATTTTTATTTTAAAAATTTTCAAAAAGGCTCAGAAAATCAGGACGGTACAAACCTACACCCCTTAAAAGGAATCTCGACACCAAGATTTAGGTTGACTAGAGAATAGGTTCGGAAACTCGAACTTTTCTCACTCTTCCATGCAACTTTCTCTTTAGAGCGAGACAAAGTTGCAACTGACACGGCCCTGACCAGAGACTTACCAGGAATGAAGTTGTGAGCTGATTGGCTGGCTCCATGGTGACTTAATTCAATTGTCCTCTTGCAGAAGGAAGTAGAGTCATGGTGGCTTGACTTGAAGTTTGAGTTGTTCTTCGGCCTGCTCCTGGTGTAGTGAGTCAGGCTGGTGTAGCTCCCATGTTGAATGGAATTGGTGTCGGGGCTCGCTTTCTAGGGCACTGTGAGCAAAATGACCTATCTTGTGGCACTTGTAACAAATGACTCTAGAGAGTGGATAATCTGGCGATGAAGCTTTCTTTCGAGGGCAATTGATGACATAGTGACCCTTCTCATGGCAGTTGAAACACGCAATTCTTGCGGCATAAGAGGAGTTCTTCTGTGACGGGCCTCCAATGGATGGGTTAGGAAGCAAAAGGCCGGCTGGATGGTTCACGGTTGCTTCTTCAGGCATTGGCAAGCCTAAACTTCGGTATTTTTGCAATTGTGACAAGTACCTTATGTTGTTTCTACGACCTGCTGCTGGTGTTACGTTGCAATTAGAGTAGCTTCTAGAATGTTGTCCGGGGTGACTGCTAAGTGCCGTTGCGGGCATTCCCTTGCAATGTGTCCCATATCCTGACACCTAAAACATAGTATCCCTACCTTGGATGTTTTGTTCTACTGAGATTGGCTACCATGGTTGTCGCGGGACACCTGCATTGATGGAAGTAGTGCTGGTCCTGGAACAATGAGTGGGGTTGTTGTTGTCGGTGTTGGGTTGGGTTGAGGTTGAATCACCTGAGTCTTGGAGCTTCTTGCAACTTCTTGATCTGGATTCACCATCTTCCTCTTGTGAGAATTGTCCGACTGATGATGGTGTGAGACCTCGGGGTATTTAGCTTGTAATACTTAGCCATCCACTTGACCCTAGTATCACAAACCAAATATCCCGTGCCTCGGGAAAATGTATACAACCCAGAAGTGTTGTATACACACCCTTTTTTAAAATCATACATCAATTCCATACAAACATAGAAACGAAGCACAAACCTTAACAAAAGGCATACATAATAGAGATTTATTGCACAAGGGGCCAACCAGCCACCAAAGCTAAAACTTAAATAACAGCGGAAGCAAATATGCCATAAGATGGCGATAAACAAAAGTCAACTAGTTTGCCATTACCCCACAAGGCAAACTGACCGGGCTGCCAGCTAGTCGTCAAAGCGAAGTCCACTCACAAAAGTTAATCCCTTGGGGATCAACTTCCTCCTCTGCAACAATTAGTTAAGCAAATCAAATGAGTACAAAAATGTACTCGCAAGACTTACGTGTAGTGTAACAAGCCTATACGTATGCTACATGCATGCTTATTTAAGTGGAGGAGGCTCTAGACTCATTTTCAGCATAAAGCAAGTTTTCATTTGCAATAATGTACTCCCTCCGTTTTTAAATACATGACGTTTGACCAAACGTGCAGTCAAACTTACATAACTTTGACCATTACTTTTCATATGATTTTGTTAGTAAAAAATTACAAAATTATTATATTATGAAAATATTTATCATGACAAATCTAATGATACTATTCACTCATGATCAATCTAAATAGTTTTTCATATATTATTAGTCAAAGTTAGATAAGTTTGACTGCACGCTTGGTCAAGCGTTATGTATTTAAAAACAAAGGGAGTAATAGATTTAAAGCAGTTTTACAATCTGTTTTTAATGTTTAAATAACAGCGAGTAACAATATATAATTGACAACAATAACCTGGAAGTGACTAACCCAATAGTCACCACAACAATAGCATGAATTAACCATTCATACCACCCACATCAAGTTTTAATTAAATGTTATAGTCTAACTCTCAAAACACCTCCCCAAGCGTGTCCATAACCTAGGACAAAGCTATTCGAATAGTTTGAACCCTGCAGGGGTGTACCAATGTACCCACACGTCAGACCGTCTTTTCGCCACATGATTTAGCACACTTCCTTTGGTATGCCGACACGGTTAAGTCCTACGAGACATTTCCAATGGATGATGCTAATTAAGAGTCGCGACAACCCAAAGGGTAGGATGCACCAGCCCAGCCTAAGCAACTGCGGGTGCTCCCAATCCCTATAAAAACATTTTAACCACCATCGACTCATAATTAACACCCCCCAAAGTACTTAGTCAAGAGGAGTTCCCAATACCCTCGTGTGGTTAGTACGCAAAATTGCTTGGTTTAGTGTAACAAGATGTTCGGTCCTTGTTGACTTAGGCACCATTCCACACACCAACAGATCACACCATCATTCCATTGTGCCCAAGTCCAAAACAATTTTATTTTTAGTTTTGATTTTACAAATTAACAAAACACAAGGTGCTGGACATAATGGAATAATAATAGTAAGATTTGTGTGATCAAGGTCATCGACATAAGTCGACAACCGCCCAATTCTACCGGTAGCTAAGCATTTCTAAGCATGACACCGTAAAGACAATAGAAGAGCATAATTCAATCACTTGGCTCTAATTCACCAGCGAGATTATTAACTTATGTTTTGTGGCAGGGGATAAACCATTTTAAGGGCAACCATGCAATAGGATTAGCTACCTCTAATCGGGAAAATAAACTTTGACACAAAAGCTTGCATACATACAGTTTGTAAACAAAGTATTAGACTTTGAAAGTAATAGGAGTATTATGATCAAACTGCTTGCCTTGCTGGAGATGCTCAAAATGCTGCAGAGGATCACTCTCGCAATCAACGCCATCTAACGGTAGGAACTGACAAAGCGAAAATAACAGTGAATAAACACCAAAATTCCAAAAAGTCTCCAACAATTATGAAATCACTACAAAAGAAAGATATTGATTTTATAATAAAGAAATACTAGACTAATGTCATTACAAAACATTCGGATCAAAAATTGTCATCAAACTTGCAATTGATCAACTACCAGCTACTAACCATCCATTTAACAAACAAGGCTACACATATGTATAAGGACATACCACTAGCATTTTCTTGATTAACCTTAAAGATCCATCCACTACCAGGGAGCATTCAGTTGAGCCAGCTAACAAAACTTTGGTACTGCCTAAACTTAAACCTTGCCTTTGCAAAAATTATTCTATACTAATCTCACTAACCAATGCCATTAGCCTTCACTTAAGCTAAAACAAGCTAAATGACATGCTAATCAGAAGCTCCCAAAACCATACACATAGAGGAGAGCAAAAAGTGTATAGAAAGAAAACTGGAGCTAACAACTGGATGAATGGCAGTGAATCAAAACACCAAGGCCGAATGGCTCGGGCGTGCTCAGGCATGGCTTGGCGTCGGTGAGGAGGGTTGACAGCGGTGGTTGAGCATAGATGAAATGGACAAGGGGTGGCCTGTGAGGACCCCCGGGTTATCTCCGTAAGACCCGGAATTAAACATGGTCTTAAGGACATAACTCTAGAGCCTCAAGTAAATGGATTCCAACTTAACTCGATCTTAGTGAAGGGCTTAACTACAAACTAGAGCCCCAGCGATCATGCACGCTGCTTCCATGCAAGCACTACATGATTGTCGGTTCTCCAACAAGTCAAGCACTACACTTAGTGAGTTAAATAGGAAGCCACGAACAGCGAGTATGCAATCATATTGGCTCCCAAGATCAGCGACCAATATGCTCATACTCTCATACAACGTTGATCACATCCATACAACAACATACATAGATAGTTCAAAAGACATACAACGTAATAGTTAAAGTTTACATCTATTGCAAGCGTCCGACCGGCCAAATTCAAATAAGAGTCTTAAGTAGCAGCGGAAGCAAGTAAATAAACCAAAAGGTCCAGCATGGTATGCCCCATAACCCATCAGCAACCGACTGGGAGTTAAATACTAGCATTACTCATTAGCGTCGCCAAAATCGGCGCTAACAAGCTCAACGGGCTCATACACTTCCTCACCTGAAATTGTAGCAACCGGGTTGAGTACAAAGGTACTCGCAAGTCTTACACAAATAAAAATTAGTCATGCTAGAGGTTGTTCCAAAGGATGGCTCATATTGGCTTAGTTTTGCAAAAGAGACGCAACAATTTACAACCTACACATACTAGTTTTTCAAGTGCCATTTTGAAATCAGATTTGAAGTAGAAGTAAAGCATGTGAATAAGTAATAAATTGAATAACGAATAAATCATACAAATAGCAAAGTGGCTATCCACTTTGATACAACAACAAGCATGAACATCCCATTCATGACAATACCAAGTTATACCACAATTTTAATTCCAAGTCTAACAATAAGCGACCACAAACTCAAGCGGTGCGTCCATAACAGCGGACACGGCTATTCGAATAGATTTATACCTGTAGGGTGTACTACTTTACCCACACGACTTGATTAGCCCGTAAGCCTCCGGATGCCTCGAATATAGCATACTTCCTATGGTATGCCGGTACGATAAATCAAGATATGGTCATTTTTAGCAAGAAGATCCTATTGGGCTAAGTCCATAAAACCCAGGCTCCTAGGCAACATAAGGCGTCCATCGTCTATATGCCCTATCGCCCATAAGGAAAACATAGGGACGTCACGGTCCGTGCCTTTATAATTTCCACAACCGAGGGACCTAACACAACAAAAGCTTCCCCCTACTTAACCATACGGCGCCCATACACCGCGTGTGATAGCACGAGTTTTGCTTGAACCGTAGGTACCCAAAGTTCGGTCCTTAATTGTCCAGACAAGCCAACCACATACCCAATCTAGTGCACAAGGCACCATCACTAACCATCACTTGTCCAGACCAAAGGTTCATTTAAAATGACAAAATTTTAACTCACAAAACAGATACGAAGATCTGAAATAAACAGGAAGTAATAAAGATTGTGTTTCCCATAATTGTCGGGTTATTCCGACAATCGATCACCGTTCTAGACTTGCATGGCTAAGCAAACACATACCACGTAAATCACACATCTTATCTTAGCATTTCAGTACTGGAATAATTCATGGATAACCACAATGACAAGGTAATAGGATGTATCTAACTATCCATCACAAAAATAGCGACATTATCAAAAATAGCATGCAAGCAATTATCATTGCACTAACTTAATAAAACTGGGATCAAATATGATGCAAAAGAAAGTTCAAATGATGCTTGCCTTGCTGGTAATTCAGTTGCTCTTCCTCAGTAGCGTATAAGTCAATATCAATAGGCTCGGTATCTATATAAATACAATGCCGAATAAACATCGAGAAATACCCAAAAATTCAAAATACTCAAAAATGCATGATTTTTCTACAGTAGGTAAACCATGATTTTAGATGAATTTAGGTGAAATAATTATTCCATTTGGATTTAGTATGTGAGAGTTATGATGGTTTGAATTTCAGCTTTCGAATGCGTCCTCATTAAATAATTTAATTATGAGGCCAAAATTTGTAGAGCAGTAGTGAAACAAAGGGTTATATGGATAAATAGGGAATATTAATACAAGACTAAATCAGTTGAGTTTGCTTCATTTGCGATTTCCATGATTTAGTTATGAATTTCTAAAGTTATCAGCATTTTTCTATTGTAAAAGTAATAAATTTATGGATCATTTTCCATAATACTACTCTCTGCTACAGAGACAGGTTTTAAACCATTTTTAAAATAAATTTTATTAAAAATGAAAATTACCAGAAGTGGTTTCATCTAATTTGGAGCTAATATGAATTAGTTATGCATTTTTAGAGTTATACATATTTATCAGTGTGCAAATAACAGATTTCGAATTTTCTAATCTATTTATACTTTTCTTACCGAGTGGCTTGCTAGCCGCGGTCACTGACCAGCGGGGCCCCCGGGTCAATGGTTGACTCGGTCAAAATGACCAACTGTGCTATAACAGAAAGTGCACTCAGACAAATACGTTTTCATAAACTCGAAGCGTACTTTCCAATTAAGCCGAGAAGAAATACGTTTTCCTTAAAGGAAAACGTATCTCACCATTTACACTACCCCTAATCACCTATGGGCCCGCATGTCATACACTGCAGGTTCACTTAACACAGTTTAAGCACGTTTTCCCGACAAAGATCTTCATTAAATGACTAATCATTTGCATTAACTCCCTAATGACTATCTACAGTTCCTGTCGGAAAACCGACAACGCGACTGCCCAGCCATGGGACCCTCGCCGGTGTTCCCGCCACGCCTCGTGGTCTCGATGAATGCGGCAGTGCGCAATAGTGTTCTTGACTGGAGGAGCACTCACGGCGGCGGTCTTTGCCTGTCAGACGTGGCTAGCCGATGTTGAGCGGCGGTGATCTAGACGGCAACTCGACAACAGCTTATATGAAGCTCATGGCGCAATCAAGCGGTGCCGAGGTCTAAGGACTAATAAGAGGTTACCTAAGTGAAGAGGAGTGCTCGGAAGCGTTGGAGCTGAGGAGCGGGGGGCGCCGGAGAAGAAGATAGCGACGAGCTTAAACGACGGGAAGGCTACCAAGACAACCAGAGAAACAATGGGTGGTCAAGGGAGCTCAAGTATGGTCCAAATAAGGTACACATGCAAGGAATCGAGCCAAAGCTTACCCTACTGGAGTTGGAGAGGAATTAGGGTTCTTCGGCCGACAAAAAGGGAAACTTCAAATTACCAACATCCTGCCAGGCATTCAAGAAATTTATTGAGGGAAATGTTAGTTAGGCCCTAAGGCACAAAGTGACGTGGAAGAAATCGAGAGGAGCTCACCAGAGACTATGCTCGCACGAAGGCGGCCTCAGTGCGCGCTCTGGAGCTCACCGAGAGCTTGAAGATGAACCCGAAGCTACAAGGCAATCGAAGCACTGTGATTAGCAAAAATGGGTAAGGGAAAGAGCACGGATTCGAGGGCTACCACCCGGTCAAGGCTTACCGGAGAGGAGAACGAAGGAGAGCTCCTCTTTCCTCAGACCCGAGAGGAAAGATGGGGGAAATGAGAGCAGCCAAGGGGGTATTATCCTCAGAGAAAGGTGGGAGCGGGCACGGCGTAGAGAGGAGAACGACTCGGAGTGGCTCCCTTGGGCGGTGGGCGGACAGGCTCGTGGCGTAGGAGAGATTCATGGCAGCGTGGCGAGGAGGCTCTGTGGCCGCTTGCCTGTTGGAGAAGACAGACCGGCAGTGGACCCGTTTGTCGTCGGCTCAAGGCGGGAGTGAACTAGGCGGCGTGGCTCAACGCACACCCTTTGATCGGGATCTAAGGCAGAGATTCACGAGGGTTTTGAGTCTGAAACGGTGTGCCGATCTGGACCGTTGAAGTTAGATCAAAGGTTGCATGTGAAGGTGCATTAAGGCGGTTGGGTCGAGCCGGTGGCTGCGTCGGCCTCGAGCCCATTGAACAATGTCGGTCGGATTTGAGTTAGGGTTTGACCAGAAATTTTAATTATTTTCCCCACTTTGACCAAGGTGTTAAAAATAGAAATAAATTTCCTAAAAATGTGAAATAATTCACAGAGGTTCCTTTGATAGTCTAGTGTTCATAGAAATTATAATATCACACTGTTCATGTCATACTTTGTATTTTACAAATTCAAACTTAAGCTAGGTCATATAATGGTGTTTTGAATTTTAATAGTGTTGAAACCTATCCCAAAAATTTGGGAAAAATTATATTAATTTATTATAATTACCATAGTATTTGAAAACATTATTCCCAGGAGATGTTCATAAGGTTTTGTTCGTGTTTCCTTTTTGGAGTTCCATTTACAACATATGTTTTAATCTCTTTCACAGATTTTTCCTAGTGCAATATATAATGTAAATGCTAGAAGTCATGATGCATGCTAATGAGATGCATAATAATTCTCTTTATTAACTTGAGGATGTGACATGGCCGAGGCGAGCTCCACCTGTAGAGACACAAAGACATTCCTTGAGGCATTTATACAAATACACAGAGGGCAAGGAGGAGGGGACCAAAGGCGGCTCGGCCAAGGCTTGTCGCCGGTGGTTGGAAGGTTGGTGGCAGCCACGTTGGTGACGGTAGAGCTTGAGACGGCAACAGGGTCCGAGATCCGGGTCTTGGCGATGGCAGGGAGGCCATGCGTGCGGTGACCAGGGCGTGGAGGAGCTGAAGTGGCACCGGCAACAGAGGGGAGCGGCACGGGTGGCGGCGCAGGGGCCCAAAGCGGTGGCGGAGGAAGCGCAGGGAGACGGCCCTGGCACAGCTGGGGTCGAGGGAGACGGGCGGCGTTGAGGGGCGGCCGAGGCGGATCCGGCGGTAGGAGGGACGACGGTGCCCGGGAGTCATGCGGCGGCTCGGGTTGGAGGTGGTACAGCTCGGGCGGGGCTCAGGGTGGTGGCAGTGGTGGCCGGGAGGGGAAGACCAGAGGCGACGACGCCGGTGCGGTCTGATGGCGGGAGTGGGGGAGACAGGCCGGCGGATCGATGGCGCCATGGGCGAGGCGCGAGGAGGAGCCGGTAGATCTCGGGCAGAGGCACCTGGGGTGGCGGTCTGGCTGGGGCATGGAGGAGGAGCCGGGGGGCGGCACGGCGGCTCTGGTGGCTTGGCGGAAGGGGCGGAGCGAGCAATGGCCGGGTCAGCGGATCGGATCGAACAGGAGGAGCCGACATGGGGAGTAGAGGCCGGGAAGGAGGCTGGGAGAAGCCGGCGGGGTGCCATTCATGGACCCAGGGGGAGGCGAGCTCGGTGGTGAGGCGGGTGTTTGGAGGTGAAGGGCAGGAGCATGGCTCCATTTGGTGGAGAAGGAAGGAAAGGGAAGAAATGGCTGGCGGGTAGTGAGGGGGGGATGATGAGGCGCTCGGTGGGAGATGCATCAGCGGAGGAAAAACCGGTAGCGGTCAATACTGGTGGGCGGAGGAACAATGGGAGCCTAGGAGGAACAAAGGATTTGCTGATTTTCCAAAATGGCTAAGGGGGTTTATGGGATTTTTAGATATAGCTTATCAGCTCTAAAATTGATGAAATTTTTAGTGGAGGTTGGGGAAACAGAGATTATTATTCTGTAAATTTTCTAGGGTTTTACTTGTGAAGTACATTTTCTCCTAAAATTATTTTAAGTGCATGTTCTTGATGTTTGACTTTTGATTTTCTTGGTTTGGTGGTTGTTTTAAAATAGTAATTTAATTCTAAAATTTATGAAACCATTATGGTGAAGCTATAAGTTGTTACAGAGCCTAGGAAAATATTTTCAGGCACTGTTCACAAGATCCGCTTGCATTTTAAAATCAAATTCAGATCGAACACGCAAATAAGATAAGGCACCGAACAACTCCCAAAATTTCCAGAAAAATTACAAACAAGCAAATCAGATAAGTTTGAATCCATATAAAATATTCCCAGCTATGGGTATCAGCATATTTTCAAACTAAAGGATAGTTTATATTTCTGAGATAAAGAAAGTATATTTTCAAGTTTGAAATTACGAATGCTTTTGAAATTACCTCAGGCATTCTAGGAGCCTATGAGGTTTTACTGTTCTTAAGTCGAATTCCAAAATAGCATTCCCACACCTGGAATCTTTTTAGTCTTGCTTCAATTTCAAATTAGGCTTTTTGAATGGGAGAAGGAGTATTGGATTACTAGGTTTCAAATCTAGTCTTCAAAATCAAAGGACTTTCTACATAGGGTTTTATACCCTACTCTGAACTAAGTTTTCAAACTCCTGACAAATTTTTATTTTGTTTGAAAATTTTTATTTCTAGGTTTTGAAAAACCAGGTTGTAACCTATTTGCTTTGCAGCAATTTTTTTTAAAAGGTCCAAAATTTCATAAATGCACAATAGATGCATAACTAATCCAACTTAGGGATTTGGGCTGTTACAGATGGGTAGCTTCTAAAAGAAGTGCCTCGGGATGGACCTTGTTGGAATTTTTCTCCTCTGATTCTTGAGATAATTTGGTAAAAGTAACCATGGTCCTACCTACCTTGGCTCGGATGAGGGTGGCTTGAGAATGCTCACACTGCTGCTGAAATATAGAGGTCAGCTCAGTCTTCAAAGGGCACTGGGCTGGATATTGGTCCTTGCCCTCACATAAGCAACAGGAAATCTGGTTTAGTGGGTATCCTCTGAGTGAATGATTTCCTTCACAGTATGAGCAACTGATCTCATGCTCACTAGCACTAGGCCCAATCTCTCCGCCACGGATATAGACTGTAACATCCCAAATGTATAATTAGGGTTTGTTTCAAATGTAATTAAATGTGTAGAAATTAAAACTTTTTCTCACATCTTGAAAACCCCTAAACTCTCATGTAATTCTTGTCCAAGAGTTGTGTAATCCAAAAACACAAGCTCTTGTTGACCAATAGTCCAACTCATTTCCCATTTGTCACAAATCTTGTGCCAAACCCTTGGAAATATTTTTCCTTAGTCCTAGAAATGTTGTGGGACCCCTCTGAAAAATATCATGAGTTATGAAACTTGTTTGATAATTTTTGGAGGTGAAACAAATCCTTGAACAGCCTTCATGAATTTCCTGAGAAAAATGCATTGCATAATAACCTCTGGAAATTTTATGTAAGGTCAATCATGATGTCAGCAAGCTCCAGTTAAAATTTCATAAATTTTGGAGTTAAATTGCTATCCCAAACAATTCTGCAAGTTCTCGGTTGTTAAAAATTGAAATTAAAAACATACACTGTTCCTTGGGCTGAACCGCTTTGCAAAGCTGGTCCAACCCAACCACCTCCCTCAGCGCACCAAACCTCCCTTCCCACCTTGATGAGGTCGCAGCCGTTGGATTTACATTCAACCGCCACGACCTCCTCCGCGGTCAACACCGCAATGTCCTCCCCGAGCTGTTAAACCACTAAGGCATCCCACCTACATGAGGTCACCGCCCTTGGATGAAAAATCCATGGCCATGACCTCCCCTGTGTTGTTAAACCTCACAGACCTCCCTTTGCACGCTGTTGAGGTCGTAGCCGTTGGATTCAATCCAAAGGCCACGACCTCCTCCTCAAACATTCACAGTGAGGTCCTCCCACCCTATTCAGGTCATTGCCCTTGGATCAAGGATCCATGGCCATGACCTCCACTCGCTATCAAACCACTCAGACCTCCTCTCCACCTTGTTGAGGTCGTAGCCGTTGGATTCAGATCCAAAGGCCACGACCTCCGCGGCAAATCATCGCAGCCAGGACCTCCCCGCTTCAATTGTTGTGCGCCGTTGGATCAGATCCAACAGCCCACGACCTCCCAGCGATATCAAGTGCACAAGACCTCCCCTATCTTGTGTTGTGTGCCGTTAGATTTAAAATCTACGGTCACGACCTCCTTTTTGCCTCGTGCGCATCGAGACCTCACAAGACGTGAGGTCGTAGCCCTTAGATCTAAATCTAAAGGCCATGACCTCCCTTGTGCGTTACGCAAGCTCAGGACCTCCCTATCTGTTATGTGCCCTTGGATTTAAATCCAAAGGCCATGACCTCCACTTCTTGGGCTATAGCGTGCGCAAACGTTAAGTCCTCTAGGAGGTCCGCACTGTTGGATTTAGATCCAACGCCTTGGACCTCCTGTTCTCTTTCCTTTGCGCATCCGCGTTATGAAAATCTGAGGGCCACGACCTCCCCGTCCAAAATCGTGTGGCTGGGACCTCCTCCCAGTCACTTAAAGCGTAACGATTCAAAAAAACATAATCCGAGGGCCAGGACCTCCCCATCCACTTAATCCAACGGTGGATGTGAGGTCCTATTCTTCTTCTAGCTTGGGCTCGCGTGCGAGCCATGGCAGGGGGCAAAGTCAGAGCAGGGTCTTGTCCAACGGCTCTGCCCTGCAAGCATTAAATGCGTGTCAACTCTTTCCGCCCTAGGCCAGGCCCTGTCCTAACCTACTCTGTCCTCTCCATCATGTCAACTCCATGGACTTCTCGTGGACCTCCCATGGGCTAAGCTCACCATGAGCCTAACCCCTGGTACAGGACCTCTCCTGCCCTAGGTATAAGAACCCCTCGGGCTCCCTTTGGCTTCTTTTACACACCATTGAGCTTGGCCTTGCCTGTGCTTGGCTGAGCTTCTCTTCCACTGACCTCCCCTCTTGACCGCCAGTGTTGGAGCACCTTGGAGCTCCTCGGTGGACAAGGGTCCCTGGAGTTTTCATCTCTTTCTCTGTGCTTCTATTTGTGCCATGTCCTCTGTGACCTAGTCCTAACTTGTTTAGTTGGGCTTTTACAGAGGTGGACAAAGTGGAGCTAGGAGTTGAAGCTTTGGCCGTGGAGCAACCTCATCTTCCCCAGCTCCGGTCCTCACCTTCCTCGACCTCCTCAGCACCTCTGGACCTCCAGGTAACTCTCCTGATAGTCCTTAGATGCTGGGCACCTGCGTGAATGTCGTTGCGTAGCTTTAAATTTCATATTTGTCTTTTGACCGTGTGGGTCATCTTTGTCCTCTCCGGCTCGCCGGCGTTCAAGGCCGTCGCCACTGTTGAGAGGAGGTCCACGGGGTGCGCAAGGCTATTGCACACTCAGTGGTACCATTGGATGTCGCCGGCGAGGTCTACATCACCGGCGAGGACCATCTCTTCAAACTCGGGTTTTTGTCGGACGTACACGGCAGCGCCGTGTCAAATTTCGGACAAAGACCCTTCGCCTTAAGTACCTCAATCATTGTTAATCATTGGCGTGTCTTAACTGCCTTTAATCCGCCCCTTGTTGCGCATTTAAGACCTCGCACGCGGACCTCCTTGTGTCCCGCGCGCTTTAACTCCATGTCTGCGCGCGCGCACGTGCGCGAGCGCGATAGCGCTGGATCTGGCCGTCCAAGACCTCCTCCGAGGAGATCTTAAACGTCCAGGACCTCCCCTTGCGCAATCGTGGCCGTCCAGACCTCCCCTGGAGGTCTGTGACGTTTTGACCTCCGCGTAGGACCTCCCCGAGGTCATCTCAGCCGTTTATGACCTCCCTCGGACGATCTGGACCGTTAAGGTCCTCCCTTGGAAAATCTGGACCGTCTAGGACCTCCCCCGCGAGGTCTTGACGATGTAGATCTTTCTTGGGGAGATCTTGATAGTTTAGATCTTCCTTTGGAAGATCTCAACCGTTGAGGACCTCCCTTGCTTAATCTGGGCCGTCCCGGTCCTCCCCCTTTCGTTGTGGTCCGTTGGATGTAGCATCAACGGCCACGACCTCCTCTCTGATCGCGTGCATGAGGTCCAAGAATTGGCCTTGGCCTTGCTGAGATCTTGAGGTCATAGCCGTTGGATCCAAGATCAACGGCCACGACCTCTACCTCGCGCGGACGCGTGCGCGTTTCCGCTAGGAGGACAAGGACCGTGGGATCCAAGATCCACGGCCCATGTCCTCTAGACCTCGCGAGCACGCGTGTGCGTTAACTCCTGGGAGGTCTTGAGCCGTTAGATTCAAAATCTAGGGCTCATGTCCGCCCAATCCGTTCTAGTCCTTAGGACCTCCCGTGAGGTCTTAATTATAAACTGAAAAAGGTATGAACTTTAAAATTGCATAACTAAGTCAATTTAAATCCAAATAGGGTGATTCAAATTGTGTTAGCTCTGGCTTGACCTGGGCTCCAATCTAAAAATGGTTAAGAGCCCAGTTCAGTTCCAGAACATGGTTTTGCAAATAGATTTTAAAACTAACTTTAAATGTTCACTCAAAATAGTGGTTAA
Organism: Phyllostachys edulis; assembly: GCA_036346405.1. NCBI lineage: Eukaryota > Viridiplantae > Streptophyta > Magnoliopsida > Poales > Poaceae > Phyllostachys > Phyllostachys edulis. Next base: position 39,014,814 of record CM070556.1, read on the forward strand.
CTTGTAAAATGCATAGGTAATGCTCAGAGATTATTTTTGAGTGAATCCAACTTTGTTGGTTTCCTCTATTATTGAACTTACTGTGCAAATTAGTTTTGAGCATGTTGCTGTTGTCAAAAGGAGTTCTTGTGCATTATAATTTTGTTCAAGTTCTTGTTTTTGAAAAATTATAGAAAATGCATAATAGATCCAAATGAGATGAACTCAATTGTGTTATTCATCTCATGAGGTGCTGGTTTTACAGTAAAAATCTCAGTATCACCACCCTTCTAGAAAATGTTGCCTAATAATTAAATTAGTGAATAGTGGTAGTTTGGTATTTTTAGGGCTGAGCAGATTTGTTTTGCTCATAACTTTTGCATTGAGAATCCAAATCAATTGGTTCTTATTGCTAAATTCCCTAAAAATCATCCTCTTGCCGCTGTAGAAAATTCAGAGTATTTGGAGTTTGTTTGCTGTGCTGTCTTTGTTGCTTTCGTCGTTCTTATCGATTCTTTTTGTCTTTTCGATTAGGTGTTGACGAGTGTGTTGATCCCGTGAGCGATCCTCAGCAACAATTTGACCAACAACAGCAAGGCAAGCAGTTTGATCATATCCCCTCTATCGTCCCATTACTTTAAGGTTAATATGTTGTTTTACTTGTATGTATGCATGCTACCTTGTGTTAAAATATCGCTAGCAATCCTATAGTTGCATAATCTGTAGGAATTGTTTATCCTCTACTACCATGAGCCTAGGTTATTTGCTGTGGTTTGGGCTCGTTGGATGAGCTCTTATCACTTAGTAGTTTCGATTCCAATTGCTTAGCCATGCTTAGTTATCGGTAGTAATGGGCGATCATCGACTTAGTCGATGGTCTTGATCACACAAATCTAATTATTACTCCTTTATGTCCAACACTTGTGCTTTGTTATTTTGTAAAGTCAAAATCTGAAAATAAAAGTTTGATTTTGGACTTGGGCATATTGGATGGATGGTGTGGTTTTTGGAATGTGGTAGTATGCCTGAGTCAATAAGGACCAAGTTACTTGCGCCACCGTTCTGAGCAATTTTGCGTGCTAACCACACGAGGGGGATATGGGACCTCTCTTGACTAAGTACTTTGGGAGGTGTTAATTATGAGCTGGTTGGTGGGTATGTTTAAACAAAATGTGTGTGTGTGGTGTTGGGAAGGAGCATTGTCAGACCGGTTAGGCTGTCTAATGTGTCTTTATCCCGTGGGTTCTTGCTCGTAATTAGCATCATCCATTGGAAATATCTTGTAGGACTTAGCCGTGCCGGCATACCAAAGGAAGTGTGCTAAATCATGTGGCGAAAAGGCGGTCTGACGTGTGGGTACATTGGTACACCCCTACTGGGTTAAAACTATTGAATAGCCTCGCCCTAGGTTATGGACACGCTCGGATCGCCCGTGAGAACTAGACTACAACCTTTAATTAAAACTTGACATGGGTGGTATGAATGGGTAATTCATGCTATTGTTGTGGTGGCTAATGGGTTAGTCTCTTCCAGGTTGTTCATGTGTTGTTATTATGTTATTATCTCGTTGTTACTTCAACAATTAAAAATGCTTTGTGAAATCGCTTTCAATCTATTACATTATTGCAAATGAAAACTTGCTTTATGCTAAAAATGAGTCCAATGCCTCATCCACTTAAATAAAGCTTGCATGTAGTTAAACTATAGTTCTGTTATACTACACGTCAGTCTTGCGAGTACATTTTTGTACTCATTTGCTTTGCTTAATAACTTTGTTGCAGAGGAGGTAGGGCCCAAAGGGCTTTACTTTTGTGAGATGTGCGGTGGTTGGGAAAGCGACTAGCTTGGCGGTCTGGTCAGTTGCCTTGTGGGCTAAGGCACACTGGTTGGCTCTTGTTTTGGGCCATCTCTATGGCACTTTTGCTTCCGCTGTGTATCTTAGTAGACTTGTGTTATTTGGCTGGTCGGCCTCTCTTTTGTAATAACTATCCTTTATTTATATTAACTTCTGGTTTGTTGCTTGTTCTGTTCTATGTGTTTGAATGGAATTGATGCAATCTTTTGTAACGAGTTGTGTGTCTTGTATTTTGGGAAGTACATATATCTCGAGGCTGATCTATTTAGTTGATAATACTAGGGTCAATTGGATGACTAAGTATTATGAGCCTAATAAATCGGGGTCTCACAAAAGTTGGTATCAGAGCCATCCTGACCGTAGTAACCCAAGCTTGGTCGTCTTCAGGATATTTTGGAAAACTTATTTTCAAAGTATTAAATGAGTTTTGAAAGCTTAAGTAATTCTCAGATTTTACTCCTTACCTATCTTAGCTTTCTATCTCATCTTGCTCTAGTTTGAGTTTTAAAAGATGTTTTCCCCTTCTCCCCTCAAAATTTGTTGTTATCGCTTAATTTGGGTTTTGGGGAACTTATGAGAGTTCTACATTGAAGTCTTGGCTGTCTTTTGGTGAAGAATGGAAGGATTTGGAGGTGGAATTCAAATCTGGAAAATTAGGACAGCGAGCAAGAATTTTAGGGCAGCAAGCTCAAGCTAGTGATTAAGGTAGAAAATGAGAGGTTAATTCAACTAAAACTTGTGGGAATAAAAGGGTAAGATGTGATACTAGTTAGCTAAGTATCTAACAATTATTTCGCTGATTTAACCTTGCTCTTTAGTAGCATTAGATCTCACCTTACAATCTGATTTTTATCTTCTCGATCAATTACTCGTTCATTTAATACGGGTTAGTTGTGTTGAGAAGTTGAGCCTTGCTTTTGGTGATCCTTTGCTGTTTTTAGAGTCTTTTAGAAGCTTTTTAAAAGCTTAATTACTCGCTGTTTTTGGCTTTCGATTTGGGTGATATTCCATTCCCCTAGTCGTTAGCTTTCGCTTTCTTTAAGGCTTTGTTTTTCGGGTTTTGGTTGCTAACCAAATTTCATTGTAACAGGATGGCCGGACGCACTCGTAGCGGCCAAGGCCAGGCAGCTGGTCCGGACGAGGAGCTTCCTCCTCCTCCGACCATGGCCGAGGTCCTTCTTCAGATCGAGCGCAACCGTGCGGATGACAGGAGAGTTCTACAGACGCGTCATCGCGCAACACCTCGGCCCTTACGGTGCTTCAGATGCGGGCAAGGAATGCCCTCGATCGCGTGGAGGACTCGCGGAGTTTCTTCGTACTCAGCCCCCTACCTTTTCCCGGTTTGAGGACCCATTGGATGCAGACGATTGGCTTCGTTTGGTGGAGCGGAAACTCCGCATCGCGCAGTGCCAGGAGCACGAGAAGGCGCTGTATGCATCGCACCAGCTGGAGGGTGCAGCTTTGTCATGGTGGGAGAGCTTTCTCGCCATGCAGCCCGTAGACCACACCGTTTCTTGGGAGGAGTTTCATACTGTCTTCCGTCGATCTCATATCCCTGTTGGCTTGATGGAGATCAAGAAGCAGGAGTTTCTTGCGCTCAAGCAAGGGCGTAGCTCAGTCATGGAGTATGTCTACGAGTTCAACCATCTAGCTCGTTATGCTCTCGAGGATGTGGCCACCGATATGGCTAAGCGTGCCAAGTTCAGCGTGGCTTGTGCGAGGAGCTTAAGGACAAGCTATCCATTGTCGACTTCACGATTTCCGGACCTTGGTCGACAAGGCCATCGTCGCGAGCATGCGGCTAGGAGCTTGTGGATTCCATAGCGTAAGTGGGAGGCCCACAAGTCATCGAGGCGATTCCTTCCGTCCCGCTTGGCGGTCTCCGGTACCGGTCTTAGTCTTGGCGCCCGAGGTCACCGCCTTATCCTCGTTCATCGCAGCCGTGTCGATCCACGCACTGCGAGTCGTGACGGCCCCGCAACCCATTGCCGGGTCACTTGCTTCTCTTGCAACGAAGGGGCATTATGCGAACCAATGCCCTAAGAAGACAGGAGCAGCCCCTCGTCCTAATGGAGGACGCGGGCCAGGAGGTGGTTCTTCTCAGGACCAGAAGATCGTCTCGGCTACCCAAGGCATGGGTAGTGGTCGCGTCAACGCCATCACCGCAGAGGAGGCTCAGGAGGCACCCGACGTCGTGCTAGGTACGCTTTCGATTAACTTTCATCCTGCTACTGTCTTGTTTGATTCAGGAGTATCTCATTCCTTTGTTTCTGAGTCTTTTACCGCTGTTGGTGAGCTTCTTTTCTCTCCATTGTCAGTCCCGCTACTCATTCGCTCTCCTGGTTCGGAGTTGAGAGCTGAATCTGAGTGTAGGGATGTCCCTATCGAGATCGAAGGAGTGGGATTCTTAGCAAACCTTATCCTTCTCCATTCAGCGAGTCTAGATGTGATTCTTGGCATGGATTGGTTGTCCCAGCACATGGGACAAATCGATTGCGCCAGGAAGCTCATCTATCTGTCTAGTCCCTCCGGTGACGGGTTAAGCTTTTGCCGAAGTCGCTAGGTCCGATCTCTTGGCGGAAGCGAAGCCGCTCTAGATATTAGCGAAGTCCCAATAGTTTGTGACTTCGTTGATGTCTTTCCCGCAGATCTTAGGGAATGCCACCCGTTCGAGACCTCGAGTTTGTCATTGAGTTGGCTCCTGCATCGCCCCTATCTCAAAGAGGCCTTATCGGATGCCCCGAACGAGTTGGTGGAGTTGAAGAAACAGTTAAGTGAGCTTCAAGAGAAGGGTTTCACCCGCCCTAGCTCATCTCCTTGGGGTTGTCCAGCAAATCTTCGTAAAGAAGAAGGATGATACTTTACGCATGTGCGTTGATTACCGCCCACTTAATGAAGTGACGGTAAAGAACAAGTATCCATTGCCCCGCATTGACGATCTCTTCGATCAATTAACTGGAGCTCGAGTTTTCTCCAAGATTGATTTGAGAGTGGGATATCATCAGGTTCGGATTCGACCTGAGGATATTCCAAAGACAGCGTTCGCTACGGCTTGTACGAGTACACCGTCATGTCATTCGGCTTAACCAATGCTCCTGCCTTGTTCATGAACCTCATGAATTCGGTGTTCATGGAGTATTTGGATAAGTTTGTCGTGGTCTTCATCGATGTTATCCTTATCTACTCCAAGAACGATGAGGAACATGACGAGCATCTGAAGCTTGTGTTAGGCAAGCTGCGTGAGCACCAGCTGTACGCGAAGTTCAGCAAGTGTGCATTCTGGCTGAAGGAAGTGGCTTTCTTAGGCCATGTTCTTTCAGCAGGAGGCATAGCCGTTGATCCTAGCAAGGTCAGCGATGTTCTTTCATGGAGTCAGCCTACTTCGGTCACCGAAGTGCGGAGTTTTCTTGGTTTAGTGGGATACTATCGTCGCTTTATCGAGAACTTCTCCAAGATCGCGAAGCCGATGACGGAGTTTCTCAAGAAGGACAAGAAGTTCTTGTGGTCTGATGCTTGTGAGGAAAGCTTCCAAGTACTCAAGAAGCGTTTGACCACCGCTCCCGTTCTCGTTCTTCCCGATATCCATCGAAGCTTCGATATCTATTGCGATGCTTCTCGTCGAGGCCTCGGTTGTGTCCTTATGCAAGAAGGCAAGGTAGTGGCCTATGCATAAAGGCAATTGAGACCTCATGAATTCAACTACCCTACCCATGATTTGGAGTTGGCTGCTGTGATTCATGCACTTAAGATTTGGCGACATTACCTAATCGGTAATCGTTGTGAAGTGTATTCGGATCACAAAAGCCTTAAGTATTTGTTCACCCAACGACTGAACCTCGTGCAAAGGAGATGGTTGGAGTTGATCAAGGATTATGATATGGGTATTCACTACCATCCGGGCAAGGCTAATGTCGTTGCCGATGCGCTTAGTCGCAAAGCGCATTGTAATGCCTTGTTGCTCAAGGAGCTTCAGCCCACCCATGTCGAGGAGTTTCAGCGTCTCAACTTGGGTTTGGTTGAGCACAGTTCCCTTGCTACCTTGGTTGTGCAGCCAACCTTGGTGGATCGTGTCAAGGCCGCTCAGCAATCGGATCTTGGAGTGAGCCACATCAAGGAAAATGTCAAGAACGGAACAACCAAGTGCTTCTCTGAGGATGAGCATGGTGTTGTGAGGTTCGGGCAACGCCTTGTGGTTCCAAAGGACATGGAGTTGCGGGATTTGATCCTCCGCGAAGCCCATGATTCGCCTTTATCCATTCATCCCGGGGCCACAAAGATGTATCAAGATCTCCGCCAGAGATTTTGGTGGACCCGAATGAAGAGGGAGATTGCGAAGTTCGTTGCCGAGTGCGACATGTGTCGTCGTGTCAAGGCCGAGCATCAGCGTCGATGAGGATCGCTTGACCTTTACTGTCTTGGGAATGGAAGTGGGATTCCGTCGGCATGGACTTTATCACCGGTCTGCCCCGAACACAAAAGGGGAAAGATTCCATTTGGGTTGTCATTGATCGGTTGACTAAAGTAGCACATTTCTTGCCGGTGCGGGCTAAGGTTTCTGTTGGTCAATTGGCAGACCTCTATGTTTCCCGCATCGTGTGCTTGCATGGTGTGCCCAAGACGATTGTCTCGGATCGTGGTTCTCTTTTCACCTCTCGCTTTTGGCATAGTTTGCAAGAGGCCATGGGAACCCGTCTTACCTTTAGCACAGCATATCATCCCCAAACTGATGGTCAGACCGAGAGGGTCAACCAAGTTTTGGAAGACATGCTTCGTGCTTGTGTCCTTTCCTATGGGAAGCATTGGGAGAAATGCTTGCCATTCGCCGAGTTTTCTTATAACAACAGCTTTCAGGCCAGTCTCGGCATGGCACCTTCGAGGCCTTATGCGGAGAAAGTGTAGAACCCGTTGAACTGGTCAGAGACCGGTGAGAGACCTCTCTTTGGCCCGGACTCAATCAATGAGGCCGAGCGCCAAGTCCAGCTTATTCGTGAGCATTTACGCATAGCTCAATCCAGGCAAAAGAGCTATGCGGATCACCGTCGTCGTGAGTTGAGCTTTGAGCCTAATGACTTTGTTTATCTCAAAGTCTCTCCTTTGAAGGGCCATCAACGTTTCGGCGTCAAGGGCAAGTTAGCTCCTCGATATGTCGGTCCCTACCGCGTTATCGAGAAGAAGGGAGCTGTTGCCTATAAGTTGGAATTGCCAGCTGCACTTGAGGGTGTACATGATGTGTTCCATGTATCCCAGCTAAAGAAGTGCCTCCGTGTTCCAACCGAGGAGGCTCCGTTGGAAACTCTCGATGTCCAACCAGATTTGACCTATCGCGAGCACCCTGTTCGCGTACTCGATGAGTCTGAACGAAGAACAAGGAATAAGACCATCAAGTTTCTTAAAGTTCAGTGGTCGAACCATTCCGAGGATGAGGCTACTTGGGAAAGAGAAGATCGTCTGCGTGCGGACTATCCATCCTTCTTTACCGAGTGAGCCAAATCTCGGGACGAGATTTCTGTTAGGGGGGGAGATTTTGTAACATCCCAAATGTATAATTAGGGTTTGTTTCAAATGTAATTAAATGTGTAGAAATTAAAACTTTTCTCACATCTTGAAAACCCCTAAACTCTCATGTAATTCTTGTCCAAGAGTTGTGTAATCCAAAAACACAAGCTCTTGTTGACCAATAGTCCAACTCATTTCCCATTTGTCACAAATCTTGTGCCAAACCCTTGGAAATATTTTTCCTTAGTCCTAGAAATGTTGTGGGACCCCTCTGAAAAATATCATGAGTTATGAAACTTGTTTGATAATTTTTGGAGGTGAAACAAATCCTTGAACAGCCTTCATGAATTTCCTGAGAAAAATGCATTGCATAATAACCTCTGGAAATTTTATGTAAGGTCAATCATGATGTCAGCAAGCTCCAGTTAAAATTTCATAAATTTTGGAGTTAAATTGCTATCCCAAACAATTCTGCAAGTTCTCGGCTGTTAAAAATTGAAATTAAAAACATACAATATTCCTTGGGCTGAACCGCTTTGCAAAGCTAGTCCAACCCAACCACCTCCCTCAGCGCACCAGACCTCCCTTCCCACCTTGATGAGGTCGCAGCCGTTGGATTTACATCCAACCGCCACGACCTCCTCCATGGTCAACACCGCAATGTCCTCCCCATTGTTAAACCACTCAGCATCCCACCTACATAAGGTCACCGCCTTGGATGAAAAATCCATGGCCATGACCTCCCCGTGTTGTTAAACCTCACAGACCTCCTTTGCCTTATTTGTTGAGGTCGTGGCCGTTGGATTCAATCCAAAGGCCACGACCTCCTCCTCAAACATTCACGGTGAGGTCCTCCCACTGTTCAGTCATTGCCCTTGGATCAAGGATCCATGGCCATGACCTCCACTCGCTATCAAACCACTCGAGACCTCCTCTCCACCTTGTTGAGGTCGAGTGGCCGTTGATTCAGATCCAAAGGCCACGACCTCATGACAAATCATCGCAGCCAGGACCTCCCCGCTTCAATTGTTGTGCGCCGTTGGATCAGATCCAACAGCCCACGACCTCCCAGCGATATCAAGCGCACAAGACCTGCCCTATCTTGTGTTGTGTGCCGTTAGATTTAAAATCTACGGTCACGACCTCCTTTTTGCCTCGTGCGCATCAGACCTCCCCGCGCACGTGAGGTCGTAGCCCTTAGATCTAAATCTAAAGGCCATGACCTCCCTTGTGCGCGCAAGCTCAGACCTCCCTATTCGTTATGTGCCCTTGGATTTAAATCCAAAGGCCATGACCTCCACTTCTTGTCAGGCGTGCATAAGCGTTAAGTCCTCCAGAGGTCCGCACCGTTGGATTTAGATCCAACGCCTTGGACCTCCTGTTCTCTTTCCTTTGCGCATCCGCGTTATGAAAATCGGAGGGCCACGACCTCCCCATCCAAAATCGTGTGGCTGGGACCTCCTCCCAGTCACTTAAAGCGTAACGGTTCAAAAAAACATAATCCGAGGGCCAGGACCTCCCCATCCACTTAATCCAACGGTGGATGTGAGGTCCTGTTCTTCTTCTAGCTTGGGCTCGCGTGCGAGCCATGGCAGGGGGCAAAGTCAGAGCAGGGTCTTGTGCAACGGCTCTGCCCTGCAAGCATTAAATGCGTGTCAGGTCTTTTCGCCCTAGGCCAGGCCCTGTCCTAACCTACTCTGTCCTCTCCATCATGTCAACTCCATGGACTTCCCGTGGACCTCCCATGGGCTAAGCTCACCATGAGCCTAACCCCTGGTGCAGGACCTCTCCTGCCCTAGGTATAAGAACCCCTCGGGCTCCCCTTTGGCTTCTTTTACACACCATTGAGCTTGGCCTTGCCTGTGCTTGGCTGAGCTTCTCTTCCACTGACCTCCCCTCTTGGCCGCCAGTGTTGGAGCACCTTGGAGCTCCTCGGTGGACAAGGGTCCCTGGAGTTTTCATCTCTTTCTCTGTGCTTCTATTTGTGCCATGTCCTCTGTGACCTAGTCCTAACTTGTTTAGTTGGGCTTTTACAGAGGTGGACAAAGTGGAGCTAGGAGTTGAAGCTTTGGCCGTGGAGCAACCTCATCTTCCCCATCTCCGGTCCTCACCTTCCTCGACCTCCTCAGCACCTCTGGACCTCCAGGTAACTCTCCTGATAGTCCTTAGATGCTGGGCACCTGCGTGAATGTCGTTGCGTAGCTTTAAATTTCATATTTGTCTTTTGACCGTGCGGGTCATCTTTGTCCTCTCCGGCTCGCCGGCGTTCAAGGCCGTCGCTGCCGTTGAGAGGAGGTCCACGGGGTGCGCAAGGCTATTGCACACTCAGTGGTACCATTGGATGTCGCCGGCGAGGTCTACATCACCGGCGAGGACCATCTCTTCAAACTCGGGTTTTTGTCGGACGTGCAGCAATAGCCGTGTCAAATTCGGACAAAGACCCTTCATATTAAGTACCTCAATCATTGTTAATCATTGGCGTGTCTTAACTACCTTTAATCCGCCCTTGTTGCGCATTTAAGACCTCGCATGACCTCCTTGTGTCATGGCGCTTTAACTCCATGTCATGCTGCAAGGGAGCAGCAGCTGATCTGGCCGCCCAAGACCTCCTCGAGGAGATCTTGAACGTCCAGACCTCCTTGCGCATCGTGGCCGTCAGACCTCCACGGAGGTGCAGTGACGTTGACCTCCGCGTAGGACCTCCCGAGGTCATCTCAGCCGTTTATGACCTCCCTCGGACGATCTGGACCGTTAAGGTCCTCCCTTGGAAAATCTGGACCGTCTAGGACCTCCCCCGCGAGGTCTTGACGATGTAGATCTTCCTTGGGGAGATCTTGATAGTTTAGATCTTCCTTTGGAAGATCTCAACCGTTGAGGACCTCTCTTGCTTAATCTGGGCCGTCCCGGTCCTCCCCCTTTCGTTGTGGTCCGTTGGATGTAGCATCAACGGCCACGACGTCCTCTCTGATCGCGTGCATGAGGTCCAGCAGCGCGAGCGCGAGCGCGCGAGATCTTGAGGTCATAGCCGTTGGATCCAAGATCAACGGCCACGACCTCTACCTCGCGCGGACGCTTGCGCGTTTCCGCTAGGAGGACAAGGACCGTGGGATCCAAGATCCACGGCCCATGTCCTCTAGACCTCGCGAGCGCGCGTGTGCGTTAACTCCTAGGAGGTCTTGAGCCGTTAGATTCAAAATCTAGGGCTCATGTCCGCCCAATCCGTTCTAGTCCTTAGGACCTCCCGTGAGGTCTTAATTATAAACTGAAAAAGGTATGAACTTTAAAATTGCATAACTAAGTCAATTTAAATCCAAATAGGGTGATTCAAATTGTGTTAGCTCTGGCTTGACCTGGGCTCCAATCTAAAAATGGTTAAGAGCCCAGTTCAGTTCCAGAACATGGTTTTGCAAATAGATTTTAAAACTAACTTTAAATGTTCACTCAAAATAGTGGTTAACTTGTAAAATGCATAGGTAATGCTCTGTAGATTATTTTTGAGTGAATCCAACTTTGTTGGTTTCCTCTATTATTGAACTTACTGTGCAAATTAGTTTTGAGCATGTTGCTGTTGTCAAAAGGAGTTCTTGTGCATTATAATTTTGTTCAAGTTCTTGTTTTTGAAAAATTATAGAAAATGCATAATAGCTCCAAATGAGATGAACTCAATTGTGTTATTCATCTCATGAGGTGCTGGTTTTACAGTAAAAATCTCAGTATCACCACCCTTCTAGAAAATGTTGCCTAATAATTAAATTAGTGAATAGTGGCAGTTTGGTATTTTTAGGGCTGAGCAGATTTGTTTTGCTCATAACTTTTGCATTGAGAATCCAAATCAATTGGTTCTTGTTGCTAAATTCCCTAAAAATCATCCTCTTGCTGATGTAGAAAATTCAGAGTATTTGGAGTTTGTTTGCTGTGCTGTCTTTGTTGCTTTCGTCGTTCTTATCGATTCTTTTTGTCTTTTCGATTAGGTGTTAACGAGTGTGTTGATCCCGTGAGCGATCCTCAGCAACAATTTGACCAACAACAGCAAGGCAAGCAGTTTGATCATATCCCCTCTATCGTCCCATTACTTTAAGGTTAATATGTTGTTTTACTTGTATGTATGCATGCTACCTTGTGTTAAAATATCGCTAGCAATCCTATAGTTGCATAATCTGTAGGAATTGTTTATCCTCTACTACCATGAGCCTAGGTTATTTGCTGTGGTTTGGGCTCGTTGGATGAGCTCTTATCACTTAGTAGTTTCGATTCCAATTGCTTAGCCATGCTTAGTTATCGGTAGTAATAGGCGATCATCGACTTAGTCGATGGTCTTGATCACACAAATCTAATTATTACTCTTTTATGTCCAACACTTGTGCTTTGTTATTTTGTAAAGTCAAAATCTGAAAATAAAAGTTTGATTTTGGACTTGGGCATATTGGATGGATGGTGTGGTTTTTGGAATGTGGTAGTATGCCTGAGTCAATAAGGACCAAGTTACTTGCGCCACCGTTCTGAGCAATTTTGTGTGCTAACCACACGAGGGGGATATGGGACCTCTCTTGACTAAGTACTTTGGGAGGTGTTAATTATGAGCTGGTCGGTGGGTATGTTTAAACAAAATGTGTGTGTGTGGTGTTGGGAAGGAGCATTGGCAGACTGGTTAGGCTATCTAATGTGTCTTTATCCCCGTGGGTTGCGGCTCGTAATTAGCATCATCCATTGGAAATGTCTCGTAGGACTTAGCCGTGCCGGCATACCAAAGGAAGTGTGCTAAATCATGTGGCGAAAAGGCGGTCTGACGTGTGGGTACATTGGTACACCCCTGCAGGGTTAAAGCTATTTGAATAGCCTCGTCCTAGGTTATGGACACGCTCGGATACGCCCCGTGAGAACTAGACTACAACCTTTAATTAAAACTTGACATGGGTTGTATGAATGGGTAATTCATGCTATTGTTGTGGTGGCTAATGGGTTAGTCACTTCCAGGTTGTTCATGTGTTGTTATTATGTTATTATCTCGTTGTTACTTCAACAATTAAAAATGCTTTGTGAAATCGCTTTCAATCTATTACATTATTGCAAATGAAAACTTGCTTTATGCTAAAAATGAGTCCAAAGCCTCATCCACTTAAATAAAGCTTGCATGTAGTTAAACTATAGTTCTGTTATACTACACGTCAGTCTTGCGAGTACATTTTTGTACTCATTTGCTTTGCTTAATAACTTTGTTGCAGAGGAGGTAGGGCCCAAAGGGCTTTACTTTTGTGAGATGTGCGGTGGTTGGGAAAGCGACTAGCTTGGCGGCCGGTCAGTTGCCTTGTGGGCTAAGGCACACTGGTTGGCTCTTGTTTTGGGCCATCTCTATGGCACTTTTGCTTCCGCTGTGTATCTTAGTAGACTTGTGTTATTTGGCTGGTCGGCCTCTCTTTTGTAATAACTATCCTTTATTTATATTAACTTCTGGTTTGTTGCTTGTTCTGTTCTATGTGTTTGAATGGAATTGATGCAATCTTTTGTAACGAGTTGTGTGTACTGCATTTCTGGGAAGTACATATATCTCGAGGCACGGTCTATTTAGTTGATAATACTAGGGTCAATTGGATGACTAAGTATTATGAGCCTAATAAATCAGGGTCTCACATAGACACAATCCTTGGACTGGTTCGGTAGGTAGACCTACAATTGTCTTTGCTCATCTTGAGCTTCTTTAGTAATGTCATGGCTTGCTTGGCTTCTTATGATGGGCTTAAAGGTCCTGGCGGCTTGGTGTGACATCCGAAGCTTTTCTGATCTGACTTCCAATGCTGGAGTTGCTCGAGGTGCCACGAATTCTTGTTTATGCAAGGGACATTTCTTGACAAAGTGTCCTTCCTTGCCACAATAGTTACAGACTTTACACTAGATCAGCTTCCTCTGGGGGACACCGGGAGAAATAGTGTCCCGTGCTATTGCAGTTAGCACAATGATTATCCTGTTTTGACTTTTCCCTTTGAGGACATACACAGGCAGAGTGCCCTTATTCACCACATCTGTAACAGATAACGTAGTTCCCTACATGGTGACTTTCAGGGGGAAAATGACTCTTGTCATCAGAATGAGGTACTTCCAGTGGTTTGGAGGAGTTGGAAAATGTAGGTGGATGTGTCCTCATGAACTTTACAAACTTTGATGGTTGTAACGCTGGTGGTGGCGGTGGCATGGCAGCGGCCTGATGGTTTTGGTTCATCATGGTCATAAAAGCAGCGACTGTCTGGTTCTGCTGGTTCATTAGGTTGACTAGGGCTGTAGTAGCCTGATTCTGCCGATCCATGATTTGATTCATATTCTGCATTACGGCATTCATTAACCGGGTCTGAGCTACCATAAACTGACCAGAGCCTTGGTTTGCTATGGTGGCCGAAGGAGGTGATATATTGGGGTCCACTGATCCGCTGAGACTTGCTGAGGTGTGGGTCTGATCCATCTGAAACAAATCTTCCCAGACTTAATAGATGAGGAGGAGAAAGCACACTAGGTAAGAAGGAAAAGCACAGGGGTGAGTAAGAACAAGGGAGAAAAGATAGAACAACCTAACTAGGGAGGTCGGTTTAACCTGAGGAACAAACAGCAGAAGGGCCAAAAAGAGGCAACAAAACTCAAATGGGAGGTCCTAATACACGGACTAAACGGTACTAAACTGAGGAGGGCAGCTCTACTGAAGCACTTCTAGCTTAACTTATCTGGGTGGTCGTCTTCAAGCAAACGATAGATCTTGAAACTTCTAGGACCTCCAGCGCTTGATCATGAAGAGCTCGATCCTATAGATATTGCTGAGGTAAGGAGGTCAATTTAAATTTGAAAACAAAGTTTCAGAGGGGATAAGGTACAACAACCTGAGAATGAGGTGAGAAGAGATTAAAATAAGATGAGAACAGAATAGAATAAGATGAGAACAGAATAGAATATGATGAGAAAAGAATAACTACTCAAGTTACTCTATTGGTTTGATTTATAAAAATAAGTTTTGAACTCTTGAATAAGACGACCATGCTAACTAAGGTGATGTCCTACAGTCAATACAGCTCTGATACCATCTTGTCACGCCCCAAGTAAACCACCCCGAGACTCACTGTGCATACTGGACTAGTCCCACGATCAGTCGCTAGCTTGCATAGATAAACAACGATGTGATCACAGCCATACAACAAACTATAGAAGAAGTAGACAAATTAACACTTAATAACAACAAAGACCTTATGGTCAAGCTTCTTACGGAGGTCTGCCGCACATGGCTACAACAAAAGAGCTCACAGCTGAAACAAATGAAACATGTGGAGACCATTCGACATGCCCATAGGCAATTGAGTGGAGGACGTCCCTAGCACGCCTGGTCGTCAAAGACCTCCCCTAGCACGAGAGGTCTTCGAAGACCTCCTCTTCAAAGAGGACGGAGCTCCCTGGGTCTTCTTCAACTGTTGATTAACTAGAGGGCACAAGCCATGAGTACTTTGAATGTACTCAGCAAGCCGTAGGGAAATGTATGCAAATATTATTCACGCAAGTCTTGACAAAGATGGCTTTATGGATACTTTGTAGAAAGCAATGTTAACTTGAAATACAATAACTAGATTACAAGGCACAAGTTGAAATATTAGCACATAAGTAAACAAGTTCTTTGAAAACAGCTCATGACCACCCTAGTCACGTCCCAGACCTCTCACTACCACCCTGGTCAAGAGCCAGACTACTCACGACCAACCTGGTCGTGAGCCAAACCACTCGGAACTAGCCAAGACCAACAAGTTTTAGAAAGTCTACCCCTTGCGTGAAATCACCAGGCATGTCCATAACCGGGGACATGACTATTCGAATAGATTTTACACTCTGCAGACGTTGTATAACTTTACCCACAAGACACGAGTTCTCTAGTTTGTTTGGCACCCGTCGATGCCCCTGCTCACTACCTTAGGTAAGCAGGCTAGAGCACGTGACAAGGCCTTTACAAGGTTCTACTTTGACTCAGTTCCGCTCGCTAAGATTTCACCTTTATGGCCCCCTCTTGCGCTAAGTGTGGGCGTATACCTAGGTCCTTCCACACTTCTACCAAAACGGAACCGAATCAAGCATTGCTAATTAGTTGGCCAGGTCCACCCCATAATGGACTTGTGGTTGCACGGTATGGCCTGGATCGAACTCTTATAAGGTTAAGTCCTTAGTGGGTGCTCAGGCGAAACCTCCTCATCCTAGTGTGCTTCCTGCACCCCCTTTATTGCACGATCGCTTGCCCGAGCAAAATATTTTGGGTTCAACCAGGTCAAATGACCACCCTGGTCATGGTGCAACAAATTTTATTAGCGGCCACACAGGCCAGCGGCAACGCTTGCAAGACAACACATGCCAAGACAAATACGTGCCACAATTCTATAATTTCTTAGTCAAATTTAACATCTTGAGAGAGGTGATCGAGACAACGCATAACTAAGTAGGTCTAAGCAAGATACGCATCCATGTTGGTTATCACAAAGAGGTCCAACTAAGGTTACCCAACCTATGGTGGTCCAAAGAGTACATGTCAACATGTCAATTATAAGTATTCAAGGAGTCATACTGCAAGTAGGTGATTAACTAATTTCCAAACCATTTTTATACACATAGCCATGCATGTTGGTAGAAAACAATATAGTTTTGTAAACTGGGAACAACATGATCAAGGTCTACAACTTGCCATCGTTGAAGAGCTGGGGTTCTTCTGTAGAGGTTGCCGGGTCCAAGAAATCTTCAGAGAAACCGGAATCTACACGTGCAAAAAGAGCCATATAAATACAACAAATTCAAATAAAATCGAAACTACCAAACTAGAACAAAAAGAGAAACACTGAAATAAAAACAGGACTCTCGGGAGGAGGTCCAAAGGAGGAGGTCCTAAGGAGGTCAAGGGAGGGGTCCACAGGAGGAGGTCCAAAGGAGGAGGTCCTGAGGAAGAGGTCGAGGGAGGAGGTCCACAGGAGGAGGTCCTGAGGAGGTCCACAAGAGGAGGTCCTGAGGAGGTCCACAAGAGGTCCTGAGAAAGAGGTCAAGGGAGGAGGTTGTCAGACCCCAATTTTGGAGCTTGGGATCCCCTGTGTATACGGTGTCATTCCTGGATCAGTAGCTGACACACACAGAATACAACTTTTGCTCAAGCACTTACCTACAAAAGCTCTAAGCGGACCCACGTGATAGGTTTGTAGTCACGGCCATGTTTGGTTGAAAAAATGGCAATTTAGGATGGTCTTAAAGAGGTCCTAGTACGGTTCTATAGTGATCCCAGGGAGGTCTTGAGTGACCTTGAGGAGGTCTTGAGGAATTCGAAGGTGGTCCGGAGAAGTCAAGGGAGGTCTTGAGGAATTCGAAGGTGGTCCGGAGAAGTCAAGGGAGGTGGAGGTCCTGTAGCTGTCTTGGGGAGGTCTGGAGGAGTGCCATAGAGACATCCTGGGGAGGGCCTGAGGAGTGCTATAGAGACATCCTGGGGAGGTCCTGAGGAATACTGTAGAGATGTCCTAGGGAGGTCCTGAGGAGGTCTAGAGGAGGAGGTCCTGGGATGCGACAAAAGAGTACAGGACGTCTTGAGGAGGTCCTAAGAGGTCATGTGGAGGTCTAGACCGGCTAAGGGTTGTCCTAAGTCACCTAGTAGTGGTTCTTGAACTTCTAGGGGTGGTCGTAAGACATCTATTTAGCGGTTAGGCGCAAACTGATCGTGAATCTTACTCAACATGTGCAGTAATTGATATGAACAGTGCAAGCCCATAATATATTACATAAATATCCGGCCATGCGGCCAACTGTTTACAAAAGTGCCACTTAGGCGGGTGTTTTACAAAAGTCAAGAGTACAGAGTAGAAGGCAAGTGCGGAAACAGAACAAGTTGTGGTGGATCCATTCACTCTGCCCACAGGCAAGCGACTGGGGGTCCCGGCCTACGCTTCATTATCGTCACCACTATCTGGTTCATCCTCCATGAAGCACTGGTAGGGGTCTTGATCATTCGGGTCTGAAAAGAATATATTGGCAGAGCCTGAGTACACAACCGTACTCGCGAGCCAACCCACAATGCAGTTCTTATAGATGCAAGGCTAATCAAGGGGGGTCTAGAGTCCTTTTATTTGCACAAAGCCAAGTTTGAATTAGACTTAATAGAAAATCCTGAGACTTAGCATTGTACAAATGGGGGTTTTATAAATGAGTTTTCATTTGTAAAGATACTAGTGGAGGTCCCGCCTCCTATACCATTGAGTGGCTCCATCCCCCCAATGCTCGGGCTATCCCGTATTTACCACTGGTCCCCGACCAGGCTTTTCTCAAATCCTTGGGGTCCCACCCTAGCCTTTCCTTTTCATCACAAATGGTTTTGTAAAATGAAGACTATATCAAGCAAGTTCTCAGCACCGCTCTTGATCGTGAGCACGGCTTTCATGATAGTTTTCTTACTCTGCAGAGTTCGCACACTTTACCCACAAGAGGTAATCGCCTTGATATATTCACATGTTTCCTTGGACATGCGAACCAAGGGGAGATTACCACAAGGCCTTTACAATGCTCATTCCTCGACGCAGCCCCACCCGCTAAGGTTTCCACCGCCCGGTGCCAAGCACTTCTAGGAGGCCCCCTCTTGTGCCATGTGGTTTCACTGTGGCTTCTTTCCCCTTTACCCACACCACATTCCTCCAATGGTGAGACTACGCCGAGGTGAGCAAATTAGTTGGCCAGGTCGTACCCATTATAGACTTGTGGTTGGACTGTTTTTGCATGAGAGGTCATTCCATGATTCGGTCCTTAATTGACCAGGGCTGTACATCCACATACCAACATATTCTCGTGCCCCAGGCACTAGCCACTTTTTCCAGCCGCCCTGATCAAAAACAATTTTTCAGGTTTTATTGTTTTGAAAATATCATTAGTTCAACATACCAGCCAGGCTCCCAGCCTCTACTGCCCCAAATCATTTTCCAAAGTTTTTAATGATGGTGGTCGGGCAACGGAATGCCCGCATGACATTGTATCTAAGCAAGGCTAAGCATGACACTTAGATACAGACTTAGTAACTAGTAAGTAATCCATTAAGTCTAGGGTGACAAATGATAGTGTTCAAGTTCAAGGATTGGAACTTTATACACAAGTATTTGTTAAGGCATTAACTATGATCTAGACCAACTTAGTTTGATAAAACATAGCAATGCAGTTTCATAATTTAAAGCAACATAATTTGCAAAAGGTAGGTGCAACATGGTCAAAGGGTTGACTCGCCTTGTTCGTAGTGTCATCGGGATCCCGGTCAAGCTAAGCGGTTCTTGATCGCCTTTGGCTTTATAATTGCAAAACGACCAAAAAGACCAATAAGCATATATTCCAACTCAAATCGTTTTCAATTATGCAACGAACTCCAAATGATGCAATGTTGTAGATTAGAAATGTGAGACCAGCACAGTTGAAAACTCAGTGGTCGTCGGATCTATGGTGGTCGTAGGAGCTAATGTGTTTCTAGAAAGATACGACAATGAGGTCGTGAAAGTACTATAACTTGGGGTGGTCCTAGAGGTGCTGTGATTAGGGGAGGTCCTGGAATCACTACACTCCGGGGAGGTCCTGGAATCGCTGTAACCAGGGGAGGTCCTGGAATCCCTATAGCCAGGGGAGATCCTAGAATCCCTGTAGCCAGGGGAGGTCCTGGAATCCCTGTAGCCAGGGGAGGTCCTAGAATTACTGTGACCAGGGTGGTCACGGAGGTACTGTGACCAGGAGGGTGGTCTTTGCAAAGGACCAGGAGGGTGGTCTTTGCAAAAAGAACAAGAGGGAGATTCTGATGAGAGGGAGGTCTGGACCGTTAGATCTAAACGATGAGAGGTCTGGACAATTAGATCTAAACGAAGGGAGGTCTGGATCGTTAGATCTAAATGAAAAGAGGTCTGGACCCTCAGATCCAAACGGAAGAAGGTCTGGACCCTTAGATTCAAATGAAAGGAGGTCTGGCCCCTTAGATCTAGACGAAGGGAGGTTTGGTCCCTTAGATCTAAACGAAGGGAGGTCTGGACTGTTAGATCAAAAACGAAGAGAGGCCTGGACCCTCAGATCCAAACGAAAGAAGGTCTGGACCCTTAGATCCAAATGAAAGGAGGTCTGGCCCCTTAGATCTAGACGAAGGGAGGTTTGGTCCCTTAGATCTAAACGAAGGGAGGTCTGGACCATTAGATCAAAAACGAAGAGAGGTCTGGACTGTCAGATCCAAATGAAAGAAGGTCTGGACCCTTAGTGTAACGTCCCGTTTTCCTAAAAGTTCTTGCCAAAGTTTTCAAAATAAAAGTAACCATTTGGCTTTACTGAGAATCCAAAGCTTAACCTGAGATTTTGAAATCTGGAGAGTTCAATTGGAATTAATCAAACCTTAACTACGCTCTTAGTTGGTGTTCCTTGCCGGTTGTAGCTCTCTGTTGTGTCTTTGCTGCCCTCGGGTTGTTGTGTCTCCGAGCCTCTCTGTGTGCCCCTGGTTTGTCTTCTCTTTTAAACTTCCTTTGTTGGTTTGAATCTCTGTGAGGTTTAGACCTCCCCCAAACGCTCAGACCATCCCCGTGGATTTTTCACCTCTTTTGAATCCCTCCTGAGTTCTCTTGGGCGCTCTAGAGTTTCCCTGGACCTCCCCGTGCCCTCTTAGGACCTCCCCTTGTTGAGATCTGGTCATAGGACCTCCTCATGGAGATCTTAGCCGCCTGAGACCTCCCTTGTTGAGATCTGGCCGTTAGGACCTCCCTCATGGAGATCTTAGCCGCTGAGACCTCCCTTGTTGAGATCTGGCCGTTAGGACCTCCCTCATGGAGATCTTAGCCGCCTGAGACTCCCCTTGTTGAGATCTGGCCGTTAGGACCTCCCTTATGGAGATCTTAGCCGCCTGAGACCTCCCTTGTTGAGATCTGGCCGTTAGGACCTCCCTCATGGAGATCTTAGCCGTCTGAGACCTCCCTTGTTGAGATCTGGCCGTTAGGACCTCCCTCATGGAGATCTTAGCCTGAGACCTCCCCATGTTGAGATCGGCGTTAGGACCTCCCTCATGGAGATCTTAGCCGCCAGACCTCCCTTGTTGAGATCTGGCCGTTAGGACCTCCTCATGGAGATCTTAGCCGCTGAGACCTCCCTTGTTGAGATCGGCCGTTAGGACCTCCCCATGGAGATCTTAGCCGTCTGTGTCCTTCCTTAGTTGGATCCAAAGGTTCCGACCTCCTTAGGTCCAAGACCTCCTTAGCGCTTGGACCCATCTTTAATTCTTGTGGCTGTATCGCTTAAGGCTTTGCCCTCTTTACCTTAGGACCGTCCGATGCTGTTCGGATGGCCCGATCCTAAGGGCACGTTAGCTTGGTTCGAACGTTCCTTTCCTTTTTTTTGGCCGCCCGATTTCAATCGAACGGCTTTGCTTTGCTGCGCGTTTTCCTTTGTTTCCAGGACCTCTTCCTGGTTGTTTTGCAAAGACCACCTCCTCTATCCTTGCTGGTCTTTTGTAGAGACCACCCTCCTAATCCTCAAAATCCCTGCTCGTCAGGACCTCCCCGCACTACTTTTGATCTGGACTGTTGAGGTCCTCCCCTTTTGAGATTTTGACCATTGGATCTCCCTTTTGGAGATCTGCTTGTCAGGACCTCCCCGCACTCCTTTTGATCTGGACCGTTGAGGTCCTCCCCTTTGAGATCTTGACCGTCGGGACCTCTCCTTTGGCTTCTGGACCTCTGTCAGGACCTCCCTGTGGTCTTTTATGGGCGACCCTTGCGGTGGGGCCATACCTTTGACCAACTGTGCACCCTTTTGACTGACCCCACTTGCCAGCCCCTCTCCACATTGTTATCATTGCTCTTGCCTCAGAACTCTGTGCGCATTTAATAGGTGTCGGGTCACATTAAATGTAGTCCCATCTGAGGTACTTTATTTCAATTCTTTTTGGACAAGCCCTGCCCAAGTAGTCCCGATTGCCAACACGTCTCTAGGTTTTCCTTGAGGTGCACACCACCAACCCGGCTATATATAGCACGGGAGGCGAACCTTTGTAACCTTTTGCTCATTTCTTCCTTTCCGCCTCCTCTGCTTTCGGTTCTTCCTTGCGCAAGATCTTCCTCAGAGCTCTTTGAGGCTGGGTTAAGCCTCTTGGTTTCCTTTTTGGCTGTGTTGGTTTGAGTCCTTTCTGGTTCTTTTGAAGTTCTTTGGCTTAGTGTGGTTTCGCTTATTTGGTTTTCTTGCGAACGTGTAGATCACGAGTTTGAGGAGATCTTGGACCCGGCTCTTGCTGCTGAAGGCTCTCCACTGCTTGACCAAGGCAAGCCATAGACCTCCTTTTGATCATCTTGAGCCTAGTGTTGCAAATGTATTTCGGTTTTACCTTATCATGCATGGCTATGTTTATGAGAAAATGGTTTGGGCTGTAGTTACTTGCCAACTTGTTGTTATACCACCTTCATCCCTTGTCTCCATCATGTTGTCATGTTCACCTTGTGAGCCCTAGGATGGATATCTAGTTGGTGTTCTTTGTTATTTGCCAACATGGGGGCTGTAGGTCTATATAGCTTTGCTTAGATAACGTGTTTCGGACGTATCATGCTTCACCTCTAATAATCTTGACTAATAAGTTATGGAATGTGTGGTTGGTGCCACTGTTGAGCAGCTATGGCAGGATGCCTAAGCTGTATTGACTATGGTGTGGGACCACTTTGTTAAAAATGGTTGTGCCAAGACTGGGTGGTCTTTTGGCATGGGGTAATACAATGGTTTTGCTGAGGCAAGAAGGCAGGGAGTGAGTAGTGGGTGCTATGCACACTTGGTTGTGGATGTCTTGCCTTAGCACAATTAAGGACTTAACTTTGTGTCTATTGATCAGGCCAAACAAAGGCAACCACAAGATCATTTTATGGGAATGGTGCAGGCTGAATAATTAGCAATGAGATGGCTTGGAGCTGTTGTGGTTGAGCGTGTGATTCGTTGGCGAAGAGGGCACCCCATAACCTGCTGGATTTCTAGACCACAGGAGGGGATTGCGAAACCTTAGCGGGCAGCTCCGAGTCAGTTCAAAGCTTTGTAAAGGCCTTGCCGTGCTCTCTAGACTGCTCACCTTAGGAAGTGAGCAAGGGTGACCAGAACCCATTCCGCTAGAGAGATCATGTATTGTGGGTAAAGTTGTACACCTCTGTAGAGTATAAGATCTATTCGAATAGCCAAGTCCTTGGTCATGGACATGCTCAGTGAAAATGGTGCAAGGGGTAGATGTTTTGAAAAGTTTGTGTCGCTGGGCACTACAGCGAGATGCATTGGCCTTGCCTCGAAGAGACCTTGGCCGACTCTAGAGGGGTCAGGGTTGGCTCGGGTAGTGGTCCAGGGACTGGCTCGGATCTCTTGAGTGGGTGCTCTGGAGTGGTTGTTGGGTGAGGACCTGGCCACTGGTGTGACCAGACCTCCCCCATTTTCGGTTGTGGATGTGAGCTGGTGCTCATTCCACTTTTTCAACTTCAATCTATTATGTATTATAGTTTTACTTTGCTGCCTTTTCAATCTATTATTGCTATTATTGTCAACCTTGGCTTTTGTGCAAACTAACCGTGCATGACTCTCCTTTGGTAAACCCCTACATGTATATTATTGCATCTTTGCTTCTCGTGACTTCTTGAGTACATTCCAAGTACTCATGGCTTAAGCCCCGTGTCAAAGCAGATTATGAAGATGACCAAGTGAGGCGGTAAAGGAGACCTCTTCGAGGAGGAGTTCTTTGACGACTAAGTCGCCTAGGGCGTCCTCCACCCGACAAACTGTGGTGCTTGTTGGATGGCTTTTGCGTGTTTCGGTGTTTGAGCCCTAGAGCTCCCTGTTGCCAGTTGTAAGTCCTTGCTGGTTTTGTAAGCCCTTAGTGGCAGACCTCTTGTTGACAAGCTTGACCATAAGGTCCTGTCTTATATATTAAGTTAATTTGTCTACTTCATCTTTGTTTGACCTCGTGGTTGTGATGTTAGCTTGTGTTCTTGTGTGAGCTAGCTCTGTTGTCCTGGGACTAGCTTAGTTGCACAGGGATAGGACCACCAGGAGGTCCTACGGGACTTAGCCTGGGAGGTCCTGTCGGACCCCTCTAGTGATGTGCCTGGAGGTGCTACCGAGTGGGTGGCGGCCTAGACTTCCAGGAGGTCCTTTAGACCTCCTGGGAGGTCAGTGGCGGGCCAAGACCTCCAGGAGGTCCTTTAGACCTCCTGGGAGGTCCTGGCAGACCTCCTCGGTATAGCACCATGCGGTGCTACCACTCCTTGTGGTGGCTCTGCCGAGCAAAAAAAAAAAAAGGGTGCTCCCGGACCTCCTTTGGTGCATCACGAGGTGGGTCGTCACACTTAGAGATCCAAATGAAAGAAGGTCTGGCCCCTTAGATCTAGACGAAGGGAGGTTTGGTCCCTTAGATCTAAACGAAGGGAGGCCTGGACTGTTAGATCAAAACAAAAAGAGGTCTGGACCCTCAGATCCAAACGGGAGAAGGTCTAGACCGTTAGATCAAAATGAAGAGAGGTCTGGACTGTTAGATCTAAGCAATGGGAGGTCTGGACCCTTAGATCTAAGCGAGGGGAGGTCTGGTCCCTCGGATCCAATTGGAGGGAGGTCTGGACTGTTAGATCTAAGTGAGGGGAGGTCTGGACCGTCAAGATGGACGCAAAGGAGGTTCTGACGGTCAAGGTGGAACCCAAGGAGGTCCTAGAGATACCAGGACCAGGGGAGGTCCTGTGAGGGTTGTGATTAGGGGAGGTCGTGTGAGCGTTGCGACCAGGGGAGGTCACGGAAGCATACGACCTTGTGGGAGGTCGTGGGAAGGTTATGACTTGGGGAGGCCTTCGCGGGAAGGCTATGACCTGGGGAGGTCTTTGTGGGAAGGCCAAAAGGGTGGTCTTTGTAAAATGGGAGGTCTGTGCAAGGAGGGAGGTTGTGGGAGTGTTACCTGTGTGTAGTCGGAATGAGAGAAATGTTCAACTATACAGTAGAGATCGAAAGAAACAAAGATTCGACTGTATTGATGCAATTGAATGAACCAGCGGAAAAACCAAAGGAAGAACCAGAGAACATTAGAGGAAGAAACAAGGCAGCTCGAACTCGGATGATTTTCTATCCACTAGGAACTTACTAGTATGGAACTGGGGAATGGTTAGCCAGAGCCGGCTGGCGACGTGGCCACGACTACGAGAGAAACTCCGTGTTGCAAGAATAGCTTGAAGCAGAAGGGTGGTCTTCGGTCTTCAAGGTTGCTCCTTGGAAGCTAATGGATGGTCTGCCAAGGAGGTCTTGGAGTATCCTGATTGGAGGAACAAGAGCTGCATCCAAGGCAATTCCGATAGGTGCCTGCGGCAAGAAGGTGGTGTGGGGGCGGTGGAGCTCGAGCTCTCTTGGAGGAAGAAGAGAATGGGGCTAAGCACTGAAATGGCGAAGAAAAGCAACCAGGAGGCAACAAGGTCTTGGGCAACCATACATATACACACGACCTGCCCAGGGGGAGTGGCCGGAGTGGTTGGGGGCTGTTTGATGATATGGTCAACATAGTGTAGAGGTGGTGTCAGCTTTGTGTGACGGGCGTTAAATGCCGAATGACAATCCAAAAACAAGAAATGAGATGATGCAGTCCAAATAAGAAAGCATAATGAAGTCCAATATGAATTGAAAAAGGATAACCAAGACACGCACAATAGTTGTCATACAAAAAGTTTTAAAAATCCCATATTTTTGCCTTAATGAGTTTTTGGGCTGTTACAGAGGTCCACAGGAGGAGGTCAAAAGGAGGATACAACTACTCAACTTGGTCGTATAAGGGACACAACTACGCAACGTGGTTGTAAAAGCGATACAACCACGTAACATGGTCATGAGAGCAAAAGGAGGACAAGGCACGGAGGAACTTACCCAGACATAGAGAGAGGGAGAGAAAAAGACTGGAGAAGGATGGCGAACGGCGCATGTGCTCCGGTGAACTCGTTGGCGGCGATGTGGTTGAAGGTGGCGTAGCTCTAGCGAAGTCCTTGGTGACAAGGAGGGCTCCAAAGAACTCCTTAGCGGAACTCCAAGCACAGAAACTAGGTGAGAGCAAGAGAGAGTTGAGAGCTGGGTGAGGAAAAATTGATGAAGGAGGGCCTGCTCATGCCTTTATAGGAAAAGGAAATGAAGAGAGTCACTGAGACTCAGATACACACGAGCAAGGGCAGGTGAAGGAGAAGATGGGAGCAGGTTGGGGAAGGGACAAGAGAAGGAACATGTACTGCAAAAAGCGAGAGCATTTAATGTGACACAACAGCATTTAATGTGCAAGGACCTTTGCGTTAGTGGTGACACAACGGGAGGAAGGAGAAGGTGAGCAAGACTGACAGGTGGGGCCAGTCAAAGCTCGGGAGGGTGGTCAAACCAAAGAGGAGGTCGCGGCCCAAAAGGGGTGGTCTTTGCAAAAAAGACCAAGAGGGTGGTCTTTACAAAAAGACCAAGGGGATGGTCGCGACACAAAGAGGTGGTCTTTGTAGAAAGACCAAGAGGGTGGTCGCGGCACAAAGAGTGGTCGCAGCCCAAAAGGGAGGTCATGGCCCAAAAGGGTGGTTGCGGCACAAAAGGGAGGTTGCGGCACAAAGGGTGATCTTTGCAAAAAGACCAAGGGGGTGGTCACGGCCCAAAGGTTGGTTGCAGCACAAAAGGGAGGTGGTGGCACAAAGGGTGGTCTTTGCAAAAAGACCAAGAGGGTGGTCTTTGTAAAAACACCAAGGGGGTGGTCGCGGCCCAAAGAGGTGGTTGCGGCACGAAGAGGTGGTCTTTGCAGAAAGACCAAGAGGGTGGTCGCGGCACAAAGAGTGGTCGCAGCCCAAAAGGAAGGTCGTGGTCCAAAGGGTGGTCGCGGCACTAAGAGGTGGTCTTTGCAAAAAGACTAAGAGGGTGGTCGCGACCAAAGGGGTGGTCGTGACCAAGGGGGGTGGTCTTTGCAAAAGGGCCCAGAGGGTGGTCTTTGCAAAAAGACCAGCTCCAGGACCACCGGGGAGGTCTAAAATGAGAGAAAGGTCCAAACCACAAAGGAGGTCTAAACCCAAAGGGAGGTCTAAACGAGATGAAGGTCAAAGAAAGGCTCAGCGAAGCGGGGCCGTCCGATTTTGATAGGGCGGTTCAAAAAGAGGTGACCGTTCAGACCGGTTGAATGCGCCAACAAGATTAGGCTGTCCAACATAGATCGGATGGTTCGAGACGAAGTGGACATTTGGACTAGCCGAACGTGCCATCAGGATAGGGCCATTCAACGTAGATCGAATGGTCCACAACGCGTGGGACGTTAGGACTGGTCGAAACGCCTACTAGATCGGGCCGTCCGTTTTTGATCGGACGATCCGCGAAGAAAGGAGGCGCAGAGCTGGGTCACGTGGGGAATCAGGGCAAACAGAGAAAGAGAAATTCAACACCAAAAGAACTCCAACAAACTTAAAGCAAACAAACTCGAATTTAATTGAAGTTTGATTTAGTCATTTTAAACACCTTAATTCCAAAATCTCAAGTTAAGCTTTAGAACTTCAACAAAACCGAATGGTTATTTTTATTTTGAAAATTTTCAAAAAGGCTTAGAAAATTGAGACGTTACAGGCATGGTCGTGTGGAGATCACATCACTACAGGGTCCAGGGCGATGTCCCTCTTGGGCCACTAGACAAAAGTGTGCACGACATTCCTTAGTGTTATGATGTCTTCGTTCGGGGACTTCTCCAGCGGGACAACCATGAAAGTGTCATGTACGATGTCCACCTGGACCTTGGCGTAACCTTGTGCTAGCTGGGCACCGAGCAGCACTGTCCCTTCCTAGCATGGAAACGCCATCCCCTACCCAGCCTCAATAGAAATGGACCCAACCAGCCTCACTTGGAGCCTGCAGGGCGTGGGCTCCTACAAAACGATACACAATTAGCTAAGGCATCCTACAGGTCTATCTTTGGAGCATTCCAGATATATACATTACCTAGATGTCATCGATAGGTAATTGGACGTCGCTATGTTCAGAAATTGGCGTGGACATGCAGCTACTCCGACGTTAAGGGGTCTGGCTCCCAAAATAACGGGGGCGGCTTCCGACTGGTTGAGGACTTGTGCCATTTGTTCCTGCAATGTTGTTATATGTCCTTGAAATTCTACACAAATCTCCTCTTTCAACTGGTCCTCGCGCTCGGCCTTGGATCTCTTCCTACTCCTATACGCCTCGGAGTCGTGTGGGAATCCTTGCCTCCAAGGTACGTAAACCCCAAGGCCTCGCGTGCGACCCCGGGTGCTCCTTGTTTCCTAGAGCCGTGGATAGTATATCCCTCTCCCTGACTACTTCAAAGGAGCCTTGGGAAGATTAGGTACTCAATGTTTGCTGCAAGAGGCTATCATGTTATTTTAGACCCTATAAAGTTATGGACTTCTTAACAACTAGGTAGTTTGACATATCTTACTAGGCATTGGGACACTCCCTCATCTGCTGGGTTTGTGAAACAGATGGCACTCAAAGACGTGGTTGTTGACCTCGCTCTTAGCCAGTTTTGGGCGTGCTCATCTGTGATCCTGGCAAATGGCAGGGAGGCCTCTGACCGGATTGCCTCACCATCCTTCGTCATCCATTGCGGGATTTTACCTACGTACCCAGTGGTGCCGAGTCTATGGGGGTGAGTGTATTTTGTCTGGATAGCCTTATGTGCCACACTTCACTGTTGAAATTCGGCCATCGTCTTCATCCGCACAAAGGCGTCCCATGTATCTGACAACACGAAATGATACTTCATGAAGGACATCTGATCCTTGTTTACGTACTCATTGACAAGCATGCTCTCGAAGGTCTTCCACGCTTTTCCCATAGCGAGGAATGCCTGCCGTCGCACGAGTCCCTAGACTTCTGTTGGGATCTCGAACGACGTTGAAATTTTAACCCACATCTGTGCTTTCTCTACGTCCGTCAGAGGCTTCAGCTCTGTGTGGTTATGGGGACCCGTTCCCTTTCAACTATACCACAGGTGATCCGAAATGCTGCCGCTGCTTTCTTGGGAAGTAGAGGGACCCCAGCAGTACTGACCTCCATGATGGTCATTCGGCCCTCAGGCCTTTTCGATACTCCTCTAGCCTTAGGTACCACATTCCTTGGAGATCCAAACGCATTTCGTAACGTCGATGGTAGCGGCGAAGATGGTGCGGAGGCCATCTCACTTACTTGCTATCTATGGAAACTTTTCAGCAAAAGACAAAATAATTTTTTCTTGATTGAATTTTTTTTTGTCTAAAACTAGGAATGTAATGCAACTCAATATAGTTAGCATATGGTAAGTTACTCGATGGTATCACTGTAAGATTAACTCAATGGTATCACTGTAAGATTAACAAATCAACAAATCAGTACTTTAGTAATCAATGATATTACTGTAAGATTAACAAATTAGTATTACATCAATCAATGATATTACTGCAAGATCAACAAATTAGTACTGCATCAATCAGGATAAAATGCTCAAAAGATATAACTTAACAACAAAATAAATCAGCATAATGCACGGATTTAGATTGTTGTTTATTGCTCTCAGATGTCGGGTTGCTCAAGATGTATTCTTGGCCTCCTCGCCACTTGGGTCAAAATTCTATCACAAATTAAATACGACAATTACTCTGAAATAAATTAGTCCTTGAGCTTCATAAAATCTTGCTTTGTCTAATTTGACACTTTAAAACAAATCATCAGTTGAGAGTTCACTGTCAATATTTTAATTGAACCAACTACACAATATTTCAATTGATAGGAATATAAACAATGACTGAACAATAATCATAGTGAACCACAGTGAGCCGAAGCTACCAACAAAATGGAACAAAATGACCAGACAACATCAACATAATGAAATAGAGTGATCCGATGAGCATGAATAACATGACACAATATTAGAGAAATAGCAAGTTAACTTCTAGCTCAAGACCAATTTATATCCAATTGTCGTATTAAATTATCACAATGACCCCAACTCTTCATTGAGCTTTAATCCTAACCCACAACATTACTAAGCAATATCTCCAAGTGCTAGAGTCAATCAAATCAGTACAATTTAAAACTTCTACTAGCACAATACATCTGACCAATCTAACCAAACTTGTACTAGACCTATACATGTTTCATCTACTAACTCAAGCAAATTATACGAAAAGCTATACATGTTTCCTCTACTGCCATCATCCAGGTAGCATTATTGGCTTAGATCTAGAAATTTCAGACCAACCTACACAATCCAAAGCGGTGAGCTCGTACCTTGAAGGGAGGCGTGGATGAAGAGGGAGTCGAGGTCAGGGGCGGCAGCAGCGACGTCGAGGTCGAGGGTCGTAGAGGGAGGACACTGGCACAGGGAGGAGGATGCACAGGGATGACGGCGGTGTAGGGGAGGAGGACGGCACGAGGATGACGATGCAGAGAGAGGAGGCTCGGGAGGAACACGGGAAGTAAGGGTGCTAGGGAGGTGGACGGGCGAGTGAGGACTAAGAAGTAAGGGCGCAAACCCTAGTGGGGCCCTACCTATAAAGGGGGGATTTGATCATATGCCACTACCAAAGATTGGTAATTGATTATTTGCCACTCATGTGTCTATGACATGTGGGCCCGAGACCCAGATGTCATAGACATATGCAGTGGCAAATCATCAAATCCACTCTTTTAGAGTGGCAAATAATCAATTATCCCTATAAAGGGATATCACAGACGGTTCTATTCCAGGACTGTTTGTGATAAGTGAGCATATCACAGACGATTATATTTTAGAACCGTCTGTGATAAGTATCATAGACGGTTCTATTATAGAAATGTCTCTGATATGAGACCATACCACAGGTGGTTCTATTCTAAAAACAGTCTGTGATAAGTATCACAGATGGTTTGTTCCACTAAACTGCCTATGATAGTTCCTTCTATAGCTAAAAAATATTTTATTTTTCGGCTAGCCTCAGGAAATGCTAGCCATGCCCTCTGAAAACAAGAAAGCAGATACAATCACAAATGGAATAATTTCTTAATTAATGAATCAATTACAATGGAATAATTTCTTAATTACATATCGAGTTTCTTAATTACAATAGAACAAATTTCCAAATAGGTGTTCACCATGTGGGATCATTCCACTTGGCTATTTCATTTTAAAAAATAGCCCTTCACGATGATCGGCGCGCACATAGCTTGCTTCCTCACTGGGTTCTTCCTCGAGCCTGATGTCGTCTCCGAAAGAAGGCAACTCGTCAAATTAATTGTACTCTTCCTCATCCACGATATTCTCAACTCCGACAATCATCCTTTTTCCATGAAGAACTACGTGGTGTTTCTTATTTTCTAGGTCCTTTACATAAAAAGCTTGAACAACTTGCATAGCAAGTACGAATGGTTCGTCCTTGTATACAACACATTCGAGGACCACATTAGTGACGCCGTACTTGTCGACCTTCACACTTTGTGGAAGTTTGACCCAATGGCACCAAAACAGGGGGATCTTGAAAAGTACGTAGTCAAGCTCCCAAATATCCTCTACGAACCCATAGTAGGAGCTCAACCTAGTGGTATTGAACTGCTCATGAAACGCATCTATGTGGAGACCGCTGTTCTAGACTATGCTCTTCCTATCTTGAGCTGTCGTATAAAATGTGTATCCATTTATGTCGTGTTCTTGCCATGTCACAATTGTAATTTTTGGCCCTTTTGCCAACCATTGCAACATATCATCACTTGATGACCAACCAGTGAATCGCACCTTTAACCATCCATTGAACCAATGGTTGTGCTCTCTCGTGATCCAAACTTCCAACCGAGCTAGATTCTGTTGGCGTACCATGTCTTTGTGCTCATCGATGTACGTGGACACTTCGGTCATGTGTTGCAAGACCGTGAAATGGGCTTGAGCATACATATCCAGATCGGGAGTGATTGCTTTCCTTTCGATGGTCTTGATACCCTCTAGTCTCCCCTCATGACGAGATAGAGACACACCTATCGGTTCCACCTGAGCCATGTAGTCACACAGAACTCATTGACCTCATCGGTTGAATAACCTTCGATGATGCTGCCCTCCGGCCGAGATCGATTCTGTACGTAGGACTTGAGAATTCCCATGTACCTCTCGAATGGGTACATATGACGTAGGAACACAAGACCGCATATCTTTATCTCTTTCACAAGGTGAACAATGAGCTGTACCGTGATATCAAAAAATAACGGAGGAAAATACATCTCAAGATGACATAGAGTCGTCACCACCTCAGCCTGCAGAGTATCTAGTCCTTCGAGATCGATGACCTTTTGAGCAATTGAGTTAAAGAAATAGCACAACCTCATAATTGCCACTTGAATCTTGTTCGGCAAAATACTCCTAATTACAACAAGAAGCATTTCTGTCATCAGCACATGACAATCATGAGACTTCCAACCAATTAATTTCAAATCTTGCATAGAAACAAGTTTCTTCATGCTTGCGGAGTAACCGGATGGAACTTTCACACCATGCAAGCTCTAGTACAGTTCATTTCTCTCGGTTTTGGATAGAGTGTAGCAAGCTGGGGGAAGGTACGTTCGGCCTTTATTGGTCTCTTTCGGTGCAAACTCGGTCCTTATGATCGTATCAACCAAGTCACACCATGCATTGACATTGTTGTAGCAGGGCACCAAGGGGTGCCCCACACCCTCGGATCGTCGGGAATACTGGTGTGCCTTCAGGGATGTTGTTCATATGTAAATCTAGTTCATATAGTGTATGTCAGGGCAAATATACCTAGAATACCCTTTCTCTTTTTCTCGCCTATGGGGGCAAGAAGGTAAATGTCCCTTCTTGCCCCCTATAAATAAAGGCCCATGGGCATGTAATGAAGGGCTCTTCTCATTCAACACATATGAGCAATACATACAAACACACTTGTCTTTGGCTTCTCTCCATCCGGTCCTTCACCGAAGACAAAGGGTACGGAGGGTCTCCGCTGTACGGAGGGTCCCTGTACCCATCTATCTAGCTTTTTACCTACGACAGTTGGCGCCGTCCGTGCGGACCGTACAAAAGGCTAAAAAAGAAAAGAAAAAAGAGAAAGAGGAGCCGAAGGCCCAAATTCTCCTCTATCCATCTTCGGCTGCAAAAGGAAGGAGGAGCCGAAGGCCCAAATGGACCTCGGTCCATCTTCGGTCCCGTTCAGCCTCCACTTCAACCGAAGCAACCTCAACCAGCGCACCACCACCGATCTTCGGAGCATCTTCGGTCCACCTCCGAAGGCAGCCCGGAGCCAGCAGCACCCTACGAGGCCACCTCTCCCAGAGAGCCATCTACGAGGCCACCTCCGGAGCTTTGCCTCGGTCCAAAATCACCCGGAGAGCCATCTGTGAGGCCACCTCGGGAGCCGCCTCGGTCCAAGGTCACCGGAGAGCCCCCTCCCCGCCTCGGGTCCTCACGGCCGGTGAGACCCACCGGGCCCCCCTCCTCGGGTCCACCTCGTGGCGGTGAACGAGGGCCACCGGGCCCCCCTCGGGTCCACCTCCTGCTGGCAGTGAGGGCCACCAGGGCCCCCTCGGGTTCACCTCCGGTGGGCAGCGAGCCAGGGCCACCCCCCCTCGGGTCCGCCTCTAGCGGCGGCAGGGCCACCGAGCCCCCCTCGGGTCCACCTCTGGCGGCCAGACTCACCGAGCCCCCCTCGGGGCTCCTCGAGTCGCGCGCTCTCGGCCACCTCGGGGCGCCCTCGGGGCGCCTCGGGCCCCCGCTCCAGCCACCTCGGGCGCCCTCGGGATGCCTCGGGTCGCGCCCGCTCCGGCCACCTCGGGGCCGGGCCCGCCGGCCAGCCACCTCGAGGTGTCCCGCTCGGTCACCTCGGGGCTTGAGCCCGCCAGCTCCGTCCACCTCAGGCGCCCACGGGCGCCTCGGGCCACCCCGCCGGCCACCTCGGGCGCCCTCGGGATGCCTCGGGTCGCGCAGACGCTCCGGCCACCTTAGGGCCCCTCGGGATGCCTCGGGTCGAGCCGCCCGGCCACCTCAGGCGCCCTCGGGGCGCCTCGGGCCACCCCGCTCTGGCCACCTCAGGCGCCCTCGGGATGCCTCGGGTCGCGCCCTCGGCCACCTCAGGCGCCCTCGGGGCGCCTCGGGTCGCGCCCGCTCCGACCACCTCGGGCGCCCTCGGGACGCCTGGTCTGCGCCCGCTCCGGCCACCTCGGGCGCCCTTGGGGCGCCTCGGGTCGCGCCCGCTCCGGCCACCTCGGGGCGCTTGGGTCTCACTTTGCTCCAGCCACCTCGGGGCTCCCACGGGCGCCTCGGCCCCCCCCCCGCCCGGCCACTTGAGCACCTCCAGAGTAGCCCCCCGCTTCAAGCAGCCTCCGGGGCACCCGGAGCCCCCTTCGGTGTCACGGCCACCTCGACACCGAAGCCTCCACCGGCGCACCACCTTCGGGCCCCCGAGCCTCCGCATCAGCTGCGGCCACCGCGAGGCTCCCTCAGGACCCCTGGCGGCGACATCGGCCCCTTGCATGTGCCCCGGCTGCAGCACCGCGACAGCCACCTCGCCTCAACTAGTAAGCATAATTTTCCCCATGCTGATTCAACGAGTCCTTGGCTTCCTATCTTGCTAGCAGCTCACTGTTTGCCTGGTGAGCCACGTCATCTCTATTTTTTCCTCTCGCAAAAATCAGATGATTCAGTGTTCAGGTTGCAAGCTTAAAACTCACACAGACCAAAACCTGATTTTAGCTTGGCCCTGATAAGCCAAAGTTACTTCGAACTGCCTGTGTGGTGTATCTTATATAAAGGCAAACTATGCCTTGTGCATGCTATATTCATTTTGATTAGATGGTTAAGTTCCAAAATTTGGCTACATCCTAGAAGAAATCATGCAGAATGAAAACGGCATTATGCATCCTCCATGGAACTACTGGACTACTACAAATAGTTGCGTGCAGACTGTGACTTTTTTAAGAAGCCATATGCACTCAAACTTTGGATCGTTGTGCGTATTATCCTTCTGATTAGATAATGAAAGCCATTCGTAATGTGTAAAGATTTTTTAGTTTTACTTTGCTTATCACTTATCAGCATTTCACCACCTATTTATCACTTGCTCTTTCTTGTATACCGCCAAGTTGCATCAAGCAGTCGCATTCCCAGATATTTTAGTCAATTAAGGAGAGTGCCACGTTGAAGTCAGGTTAACTGAATATTTCGTAGAGCATTGAGCAAAATCATCAGGTTCATGTGAAGTGCAGTACCACATTGTGGAATGATACACCTGTACTTACCCTCATATGTATGTATGCGCACACCTCGCATGGCCTCGAGCCCCGGTGCACACTAACTCACCCTTCGGGGTGTGCAGTGTATAAAAACAAAAAGACGTCGCGCATGGCCCCGAGCCCCGGTGCACGCTAACTAACCCTCCGGGGGTGTGCAGTGTATAAAAAAGCGCGTGCATGGGCGTGAGCCGGTGCACACTAACTCACCCTCCGGGGTGTGCGGTGTATAAAAAGACGCGCGCGCATGGCCCCGAGCCGGTGCACACTAACTCACCCTCGGGGTGTGCGGTATATAGAAAGACGCTGCGCATGGCCCCGAGCCCCGGTGCACACTAACTCACCCTCCGGGGTGTGCAGTGTATAAAAACAAAAAGACGTCGTGCATGGCCCCGAGCCCTGGTGCACACTAACTCACCCTCCGGGGTGTGCAGTGTATAAAAAAAAGACGCCGCGCATGGCCCCGAGCGCCGGTGCACACTAACTCACCCTCCAGGGCGTGCAGTGTATAAAAACAAAAAGACACCGCGCATGGCCCCGAGCCCCAGTGCACACTAACTCACCCTCCGGGGTGTGCAGTGTATAAAAATAAAAAGACGCCGCGCATGGCCCCGAGCCTCGGTTCTCCCGTCGCGAGGGCCTCGCCCTGGTGGAGAGACATTTCAAATCGCGCTCAAACGCGCAACCCTAAGTCATTTCGGAGGCCCCGCCTCGACGACTAGGGAGTCTCCTGCCGCGAGGGCCTCGCCCCGGCGGAGAGACATTTCAAATCGCGCTCAAACGCGCAACCCTAAGTCGTTCCGAAGGCCCCGCCTCGGCGACTAGGGAGTCCCCCACAGCGAGGGCTTCGCCCCGGTGGAGAGACATTTCAAATCGCGCTCAAACGCGCAATCCTAGTCATTCCGGAGGCCCCGCCTCGGCGACTAGGGAGTCTCCCGCCGCGAGGGCCTCGCCCCAGCGGAGGGACATTTCAAATCGCGCTCAAATGCGCAAACCTAAGTCATTCCGGAGGCCCCGCCTCGGCGAATAGGGAGTCTCCCGCCGCGAGGGCCTCGCCCCGGCGGAGGGACATTTCAAATCGCGCTCAAACACGCAAACCTAAGTCGTTCCGGAGGCCCTGCCTCGGCGACTAGGGAGTCTCCCGCCGTGAGGGCCTCGCCTCGACGGAGAGACATTTTAAATCGCGCTCAAACGTGCAACCCTAGCCATTTCGGAGGCCCCGCCTCAGCGACTAGGGAGTCCCCCGCCGCGAGGGCCTCGCCCCGGCGGAGTGACATTTCAAATCGTGCTCAAACGCGCAACCCTAGTCGTTCCGGAGGCCTCGCCTCGGCGACTAGGGAGTCTCCCGCCATGAGGGCCTCGCCCCGGCGGAGAGACATTTCCAATCGCGCTCAAACGCACAACCCTAGTCATTCCGGAGGCCCCGCCTCGACGACTAGGGAGTCTCCCGCCGCAAGGGCCTCGCCCCGGCGGAGAGACATTTCAAATCGCGCTCAAACGCGCAACCCTAGTCGTTCTGGAGGCCCCACCTCGGCGACTAGGGAGTCCCCCGCCGCGAGGGCCTCGCCCCAGCGGAATGACATTTCAAATCGCGCTCAAACGCACAACCCTAGTCATTCTGGAGGCCCCGCCTCGGTGACTAGGGAGTCTCCCACCGCGAGGGCCTCGCCCGGGTGGAGAGACATTTCGTATCGTGCTCAGACGCGCAAACCTAGTCATTCCAGAGGCCCCACCTTGGCGACTAGGGAGTCTCCCGCCGTGAGGGCCTCGCCCCAGCGGAGAGACATTTCGTATCGCGCTCAGACGCGCCACCCTAGTCGTTCCGAAGGCCCCGCCTCGACGACTAGGGAGTCTCCCGCTGCGAGGGCCTCACCCCGGTGGAGAGACATTTCGTATCGTGCTCAGACTCGCAACCCTAGTTGTTCCGGAGGCCCCGCCTCGGCGACTAGGGAGTCCCCCGCCACAAGGGCCTTGCCCCGGTGGAGAGATCTCATATCATGCCCAGTGCGCAACCCTACTCGCGAGCAACGGCAAGGTCCGCAAATATCAGGGGGCACTTAGAAGCTAGCCTAGCTAGGAGTGATTCCTGCTAGTGGAAGGAAGGACGAACGGGTTCAGAAACTTCGTTGGATCAGAGCCCAGCACATGCGCATCCATGCGTTCCTCTCGCTCCGGATGAGCGTGCATCACTGTAGGACCCTCTCCCCCACACGCTTATCCGGGAGCTTCCAAAGCCAACTAGAGCCCCATCTTGTACCACTTCGTGCGCGCACAACGAAAGACCGAGGTTGAAAATTGGGGGACGGCGATCGGCTTCGCCACCCCCTCGCTAGATTCTGGGCTCTCAAACGAGCCAAGAAAAGAAAGTTGGGGGACGGCGATCGGCTTCGCCTCCCCCTTGCTAGCTTCTGGGCTCTCCAACGAGCCCAGGAAAAGAAAGTTGGGGGACAGCGATCGGCTTCGCCTCCCCCTCGCTAGCTTCTGGGCTCTTAAATGAGCCCAAGAAAAGAAAGTTGAGGGACAGCGATCGGCTTCGCCTCCCCCCTCGCTAGCTTCTGGGCTCTTAAACGAGCCCAAGAAAAGAAAGTTGGGGGCGGCGATCGGCCGCCTCCCCTCGCTAGCTCTCGGGCTCCAACGAGCCCAAGAAAAGAAAGTTAGGGGACGGCGATCGGCTTTGCCTCCCCTCGCTAACCACAGGCTCTTAAACGAGCCCAAGAAAAGAAAGTTGGGGGCGGCGATCGGCCGCCTCCTCTCGCTAACCACAGGCTCTCCAACGAGCCCAAGAAAAGAAAGTTGGGGGCGGCGATCGGCCGCCTCCTCTCGCTAGCCACAGGCTCTCCAACGAGCCCAGAAAAGAAAGTTGGGGGCAGTGATCGGCCGCCTCCCCTCGCTAGCTCTCGGCTCTAAACGAGCCCAAGAAAAGAAAGTTGGGGGACGGCGATCGGCTTCGCCTCCCCCTCGCTAGCTTCTGGGCTCTCCAACGAGCCCAAGAAAAGAAAGTTAGGGGACGGCGATCGGCTTTGCCTCCCCCTCGCTAGCTTCTGGGCTCTTAAACGAGCCCAAGAAAAGAAAGTTGGGGGCGGCGATCGGCCGCCTCCCCTCGCTAGCCACGGGCTCTAAACGAGCCCAAGAAAAGAAAGTTGGGGGATGGCGATCGGCTTCGCCTCCCTCTCGCTAGCTTCTGGGCTCTCCAACGAGCCCAAGAAAAGAAAGTTGAGGGATGGCGATCGGCTTCACCTCCCCCTTGCTAGCCTCTGGGCTCTCCAACGAGCCCAAGAAAAGAAAATTGGGGGACGGCGATCGGCTTCGCCTCCCCCTCGCTAGCTTCTGGGCTCTCCAACGAGCCCAAGAAAAGAAAGTTGGGGGACGGCGATCGGCTTCGCCTCCCCCTCGCTAGCTTCTGAGCTCTCCAACGAGCCCAAGAAAAGATAGTTGGGGGACGGCGATCGGCTTCGCCTCCCCCTCGCTAGCTTCTGGGCTCTCCAACGAGCCCAAGAAAAGAAAGTTGGGGACGGTGATCGGCTTCGCCTCCCCCTCGCTAGCTTCTGGGCTCTCAAACGAGCCCAAGAAAAGAAAGTTGGGGGACGACGATCGGCTGCGCCTCCCCCTCGCCAGCCTCGGAACCCCAAAAGAGCCCAGTAGTAACTCCGGCTAGTGCACAAAATCCCTTCGCGCCATTCCAAGTCATGGGGACACTTGACTTGGAGCGATAAAGGGGACGATGTCGGGCCCCAAGCGAAGCATCATGACGGTCACACCAGAGTAGTCCAATACGAAGGTAGCAGCGGCTGCCATGACGCGCCACCTCACCCGCATGGGCTTCGCCACCTCACCATACGACCGCCCTTGCTCACCGCCACCGCTCGGCGTCGTCGGCGTCAGCCGCCTCAGGCCCATGCCTCGGTGGGCGGGCAGCAGCTTTGCCGCCACCGCCTCGAGGCTATGGCCTCGGCGGGGTCCCTAACGCCGCCCGCCTCGAGGCCCATGCCTCGGTAGGCGGCTCACGCCCGCCGCCCGCCACCCACCTCGAGGCTATGGCCTGGGTGGGCGGCCTCGGACGCCGCTTCGCCTCGAGACCATGCCTCGGTGCGGCTCGGCTCA
Source organism: Phyllostachys edulis (assembly GCA_036346405.1). Classification (NCBI taxonomy): domain Eukaryota; kingdom Viridiplantae; phylum Streptophyta; class Magnoliopsida; order Poales; family Poaceae; genus Phyllostachys; species Phyllostachys edulis. The sequence goes on from CM070556.1 coordinate 39,053,488, forward strand.
CACGCCGCCCGCCGCCCGCCTCGAGGCTATGGCCTTAGCGGGCGGCCACGACACGTCGCCCGCCTAAGGACCATGCCTCGGTGGGGCGGCTCCGGCCAGGCCCGCCGCCCACCTCGAGGCTATGGCTCTCGGCGGGGCGGCCCCGACGCGTCGCCCGCCTCGAGGCCCATGCCTCGCTGGGAGGCTCCGTCGGGCTTTGCCCGCCGCCCGTCTCGAGGCTATGGCCTCGGTGGGCGGCCACGACACGCCGCCCACCTCGAGGACCATGCCTCGGTGGGGCGGCTCACACGGCCCGGCCGCTGTCCCGCCTTGAGGCTATGGCTCGGCGGGCCGCCCGCCTCGAGGCCCATGCCTCGGTGGGGCGGCTCGACCGCCGCCCACCGCCGCCTCGAGGTGTGGCCTCGGTGGGCAGCCTTGACCGCTGCCGCCTCGAGGCCCATGCCTCGGTGGGCGGCCAGCCCGGCTTTGCCGCCGCCCGCCTCGAGGCTATGGCCTCGGTGGGCGGCCCTAACGCGTCGCCCGCCTCGAGGCCCATGCCTCGGTGGGGCGGCTTCGTGTCGGCTCCGCCCGCCCGCCTGCCTGGCTATGGCCTCGGCGGCGGCCCCGACGCCACCCGCCTCGAGGACCATGCATTAGTGGGGCATCTCCACGCCGGCTTCTGCGGGGGCCTCCCAACTCCCAAGGGCCGTGGGCGATACGATTACATTCGCTCGCCCCTCAGGATCACGGGATCTATCCTCACGACCTCGGACCACGCAGACGAGGGAGTTGTCATAGCAGGGCACCAAGGGGTGCCCCGCACCCTCGGATCGTCGGGAATACCGGTGTGCCTTCAGGGATGCTGTTCATATGTAAATGTAGTCCGTATAGTGTATGTCAGTGCAAATATACCTAGAATACCCTTTCTCTTTTTCTCGCCTATGGGGGCAAGAAGGTAAATGTCCCTTCTTGCCCCCCTATAAATAAAGCCCCATGGGCATGTAATGAAGGGCTCTCCTCATTCAACACATATGAGCAATACATACAAACACACTTGTCTTTGGCTTCTCTCCATCCGGTCCTTCACCCAAGACAAAGGGTACGGAGGGTCTCCGCTGTACGGGGGGTCCCTATACCCATCTGTCTAGCTTTTTAGCTATGACAGACATCAACCTTTGTTTTGTCACGAATCTTCAGTAAGAGACCAATCAAGCTATCACATACATTCTTCTCCACGTGTATGACATCGATGCAATGGTGAACTTCTAAGTACTCCCAATAAGGTAAGTTCCAAAAAATTGACTGCTTCTTCCAGATGTTCTTCTGATGGGTCCACAATTTACATCCCTTTCCAAGCACAACATCGATATCCTTAACCATATCATAGACCTCTTTCCCTTTAAAAGCCATTAGAGCTGAACCATCCTCCTTACTTCCATCAAATTGTTTCTTCATCTTGCGGTATGGGTGATACTTGGGAAGGAACCTACGGTGACGCATGTACATAGTTTTACACGAGTTGTTCATCCACACACTCTTGGTACCATCTAAGCAGTGTATATAGGCTTTGGATCCTTTTGTACTAAACCTCCATAGGTCACCAAGGGCAGGAAAATCATTGATGGTGCAGAACAACATGTCGCGTAAAGTGAAGTTCTCTCGTTTGTACGTAACCTATACTTGTACTTCTTCGTTCCACAGTGTCATAATATCTTCCAGCAATGGTGCTATGTACACATCAATATCATTCCCAGGTTGCTTCAGCCCTTGGATAAGTAGTGATATCAAAATGTATTTCTGTTTCATACACAGCCAAGGAGGAAGGTTGTACATACCTGGATTCACGGGTCAAGTGCTATGTCGGCTACTCATGTTACTAAAAGGATTTATTCCATCTACACTCAACCCAAACTTTATATTCCTCAGTTCCGCACTAAAGTTTCGAAGCTCCCATCGAAGTTTCTCCACTAGGCAGAATCAGCAGGGTGTCTTAGCTTTCTATCTTTCTTACGCTCCTTTGAGTGCCAACGCACCAATCTTGCCTCCTTTTGGTTTGCAAATAAACGCTTGAAACGGGGAATTATAGGAAGATACCACAACACCTTAGCAGGAGGTCCTTGCTTCACCTCGATGCCCTCGTCGTCATCGGAGTGATTCTTACGCTTGTATCAGGATGCTTTGCACACCGGACATACATGCATGTCTATATACTGTTTATGGTAGAGGATACAATCATTCGGACATGCATGTATTCTTTTTTACTTCCATTCCCAATGGACAAAGAACCTTCTTGGCTTGGTAGGTGGTTCTGGGCAACACGTTTCCCTCTAGAAGGATGTCCGCTAGGAGACCTAACAACGTCGTGAAACTCTTATCGGACCAACCATTACGTGCCTTCAATTTCAGTAGTTCAAGCATGGATAACAACCTTGTGTATTCCAACTTGCAGCTAGGGAACAAAGGTTTTCCCGATTCCTCCATTAAGCCCTCGAATTTACTGAACTCTCTCTCACTATAGTTCACTTCTGTATCGCGTGGCAACTAATCCAGATTGTCGTCATATGACCTATCCTCATCGAAAACATAGTCCACATCTAGCATATTGTTGTCTCCCTCAATGATGTTACTACCTTCCGGTATATTCTGCTCTTCATCATGACTAGTCCAACATGTATACTCCTCTTTGAAACCCCTTCGAATCAAGGGCGCTTCGATCTGCACTGGGTTGGTAAACAACTTCAGATTATCACAATCAATGCATGGATATTACAAAACTTTTATCCCCTTATTCATCATATCTTGCTCGGCAGCTCTTCTAAAAGTAGACGAGCCATCAATGTACTTTCACTCACACGGTTCTCAACGTACATCCAGCATCGGTCCATCTAGGCTACGCATGTAACAAATTAGTGTTAAATTAGATTAATGCTCCTAAAGTAGCTAGCTACAAAATATTCATGAAGCAATATATATATCAAACAAGAATATATTGAAGTAGACACAAGGAGTAGTGAGACCCATTCTTAAATTTCAGTAAACTACCAAGCTAGATCTAAACCTTAGATCAGCAAACTACCAAGCTAAATTAGATTAATGCTATCATCTAGATCTAAACCTAGCTACCATCTTTCTTGATTATAATGCATATCATTAGAAGCAAATACAAACCTTAGATCACCAAGAACAAATACATCTAGAAGCACACTTACAAATATGCGGTATTCTTTCACTAAACGCCCCAAATCTAAATGAAGAGGGAGGAGGAAGAAACAAAACTGAAACAGAGCCGCTCGGGATGTATCACTCACTCTGCAGACAGATCTATCGGGACGACCGGGTATTTAATGTTGCATATCACAAACGGTTCTTGTGAAGAACCTGTCACAGCCCCATTTTTGTTAAATTGAATTAATATTCATCTCATGAGCATACATGTGATTTCTGGAGCATGTGCACAAATTATTGCATTCGAAAATTTTAAAATCAAGTTAAATGTATAACTCAAACTGAAGCTCTCAAAATAAAACAACAATAAATACTTCTGAAATTCTTTGGGAAATAATTTATTTAAATACTATAATATTATCATGAATAAATATGAATTTTCCCCAATTTTTAGCACCCAATTTAACTCTAAGAAAATCTAAACACAATCCAAAGAACTCTACTATAAATGATTTAAAAACAAGCAATTAAAACATGAACAATGTTGAAGGAAAAACAATTATGTGTTTTAGGTCAACCCAGGAACCTCTCTACAAAATTTTACAATTTTCTAAATTATTTGATATTTTAAATCACTGGTCAAAGTGGAAGGGTTTGAATTAAACTATTAGTCAATCGGGTTGACTTGGTCCGACCCAACCCACCTGAACTAGACCCAACCGCACCACTTACCTCCGCCACTGACAACCCAGCCCCACTCACTAGGGCTTCGTCTCCATGCGTTGTGTGAGCTCCGAGCGCCAGAGCGCACTGGCAGCCATGCACGCTGTGCCTCCGTCTGTGCGAGCTCACGCCATCTCGCCACCATCTTCGCCACCCAACCAGCAGCCACTGTGAAGTAACACCATCGTCCCCCGCCCGTTGGAGCTTTTGAAACCCCGCTATCTCTCTCTTGGCCGCTCAGACGAGCTTGGCACTTTCTCCCTCTTCCATGAGGTAAATCCGACGTTCTCTCCACCTCTCTTCTCCTCATTGCATGTCGTGTCCATTTGCGCTAAGCCGAAGACTTGCCATGTAGCTGAGCATCGGGAACGTAGACTCGTCGTCATCGTCTCTAGAGCGTGTCATTTTCCTCTCCGATGAGCTTTATCCTCTCTTATGTGCATCAACATGTGTTCTAGGGTATGAGACTTACCTCCCCTCAACTAATTTTGCCAACCATTCACAGGAGCCCGTGGATTTTGGTTTTCCCCCACTTTCGACCGCAAGCACCCATTTGTTCTCCATCTCTGGTAAGGTGAGACTTTCTTCAATTCCTTGCTTTGACAACATCTTTTGGTCCCTCTCAAGCTTTCCTAACCACTCTTTTTCCTTCTCTTTCCTCAGGTCATCTTCCCCACATGAAGCTCATCGCCGTCGTCGCCAGCACTCTACTGTGCCTCTCCGACCACCACCATCACTTCGGTAGGTCCACTATGCCCCTAGAAGCTCATGCATGCGCTAATTAGCTTCATGCGTTGCCGGGTCACCTTAGCCACATGAGCCATAGCTCCACCGCCGCCTCTCGCTATCGCACCGCTGCTGTAGGCTATCTCAGCCCTTGCCGCTGGCACCCTTAGCATCGCAAGGCTGTGAGGATTTCATTTCTGGCCTTGGTCAACACTGCCGAGGTCCACATCACCGGCGACACGCTGGGCAAAGTCACGGCCGCATGCTCTCTGTTCTATCCTATTTTGGACCAACACTGTAGCGTAACCATTAGGGCAAATCTTTGTCGTTTAGGTTAAATCAATGGTTAGCTACGTTAATGATTGGTTATTTAATTGCTTTAAGTCTATGACACGTGTGACCATGAACAGAAAACGAGGGGGGTTAATGGTTGGTTTTCGTACCAGGTCATTGACATGCGGCCTGGAATCCTTAAGTGCACAATGCATGTGGCTGTGGACCGAGGCACTGAGCATGTGGACCTTCGGTCCATGGACTGAGCCTATGACATGTGGACCCCACATGTCGTAGGGGTTTTCTTTAGAAATAAATGAAGAACGAAAAAGAAAATGCATGGGTCCCACCTCTCATGATAGAGGCTAGGTTATCCTGAGTATAAAAAGTATTAAATGCAATAGAAAATTCAGAAAAGAATTATTTTTACACTGAAAAGTTCATTTAACTTTAAAAATTCATAGAAAATTCATATGAACTCCAAATGAGATGAATCCAATTGGGTTGTTCATAAAATTTTATTCTATAGCTAACCATGTAGTTTTTATCTCCACCATTATTACAGAAAGTTTTGCTAAAATATTTAATTTCGGAATGAAAGCAATAGAAGCTGATTTTTTAGCATTTTATCCCCGGCTGATTTTCGAAAGGCTATAACTCTCACATACAAACTCCAATGGAACTAATTATTTCACCAAAATTCATATAAAATAATTATCTCACTACTGTATAAATTTCATGAATTTTTGACCATTTTGAATTTTTTGGCTTTCTCAGTGTTTATTCGATATCGTTCTTTCTATAGATCCTTGCTAGAAGTGAACGATTACATGCCCGAGAGCGAGAAAGTGGATTACCTGCAAGGCAAGCATCATCTTGCATCCATATTTATCCTAGATTTGTCACTTTAGTTATTTGAATTGCAAATATACTTGCATGCATGCTATTTTGTGAAGTATCGATATTTTTGTGAGTTTAGTTAGCTATGTCCTACTCTTGCAGGTTATCCTTAATATTCTCACTTCTTATATCGTTATTCTTAAGTTATATGTCGTGTGATGGTCTATTTACTCTATATGAATGCTTAGCCATCCAAGTCTAGTAGATGCGTTAGTTCGGTTAGCGAGGTTAACCTGTCAATTGTGGGAAACATCAATATATTTGTTTTTATGCTTTTGTCCTGTAACATCCCAAAAATTTGGTCTTTTTTGAATTTTTAAAAGTAAAAATAACCATTTGAATTTTGTTTGTTAAAGTTAAGGCTTAATTGGAATTTTCAGAGATCAAAAACAATTTAATATGATTAATTGCAATATCAACTATTATCAAAATTATTTTATTTGGATTCTATGTGCTTGGATATATTTTATAGAATTTTTCTGAGTGCATTTGCTATTTTCTAGTTGCTATTTGGAGTTTTTGCTATTTTCTAAAAGAGAAAACTAATTTAAATCTCAGATAATAGCTTTGGGCTCAATCCTTAACCCTTGGCCCATTCTCTCCTTCGTGCGGCCCGCATCATTTTCCTTTCGGCCACTTCCGTTTTCATCTGAGTCGGCCCGTTTCGCTTTGCTTCTGAGCCGGCAGCCCACCACCAACCTTCCGTCCCTTTGGTCTCTCCGCCAGATGGACCCGCCGTTAAGTCCTTCCTCACAGTGCCTACGCCCGTGTTTGTGTTCATCCCAAAAGCAAGCATCGTCAGCTCTCTCTCAATCTCCTCCTTCTCGGCCCTATTTAAAGAGCCGACCGTGTCAATCTTTTCACCCGTGCCTCCTTTCTTGAAACACTAGCACATTGACCCGATTCCGTTTTTTGTTGCGCCGCAATCGCCAAAGGGCAGTCAGCTACCGAAGCTCCTTCATCGTTGAAGTTCATCACCGTCCGAGCAACTTTTCCCGAGCAGCCACCGCCCCTGAGACCACAATTTCATGCTCCTTGCTGTGCTTGCATTATTTTCATCTGAGGAGCACCCAACCACTGTTTTCGTTTTCGTCATCCGACCGGCCGCCACCCACTTTTCCAATCTAATCCTCCGGTGAGCTCCTTTGTTTTCCATACGCATCAAGATGTGCTCCATGTCTTTCTCATCTAATCCCCCACTTCCTTTTAGTTTCTTTGATGTCGAGGTGCCGCCACTCCTTTGTTATTTTCATCATCACCGTGGAGCTTCTCGCTGCCAATGTCGTTGTCACAGCCGGTTTGTTGCCGCCCATGCTAAGCCATCGCCTTCCAGAGCATCACCAAGTTCTTAGCGTCACGTTTTGCTCCTCGGACGGACTTCTCTCGCTGTGGTTCACCGTCGACGTTGCAAGTCTCACCACCGGTCAAGCCTCTCTCTCTCTCTCTCTCTCTCTCTCTCTCTCTCTCTCTGTTTCTCTCCGCTGACGCAGTACCCAGCTCTTCCCTCCACCTAAGCATTGTGGCTGATGTGTCAGTCCACATGGTAGCCTTGTCATCAATGCCTGTGGTGAACCTGAACTCAAAGACCATACACTTGTTCCACCATACACCAAATCAATGACCAGTGGGACCCACATGTAAATCCAATTTCCTTTATATTCTTTTCGGTCGAAAAACCCTAGTGATGTCATGCTGACATCATAATTCATTTTTCCTTGGGAGAAATAATTCAATAAATTCACGAAATTCTGATTTTCAGTATTTCATGTGGTTTCAAATTTCCACAACCCATATCTTTTGCATCCAAACTCCGATTGAGTCTATTCAAATTTCTAAATTCATCTAAATTCAAGATCTATTTACCTAAGATTTTTATTTAATTTTTGGAGTTTGTTTCATCTCTATTATTTATTTATTTGGTTTATTTGCTTTGTTTGCGAGTAGACGTTGATACTTTAGGAAGTTTTGAGCAAAGAGGAGTGCACCAGGATCAATATCAATCCCAGGATCTATTCCAAGGCAAGTCGTGGTCCTTTGATCATATTGAACCTATGATTTCAAAAGTATATTGTTTTATACAACTGCATGCTATCTTTATATAAATTATTTTGGGATTAGCTAGTACCTCTTGACATTATGCCTCCATTGATTATTTGAATGTTGTGAATCCTTTGTCACCCTAGAATGGATAATTTTAGTTGGACATATTCATATCACTAACATGGGTATCGTACAGATGCTTAGTTCAGCTTAGTTACGATGGGTTCATTATCACATGTGTTATAATGATTAATCTTGACTTAATGAAATATGAAATCGTGGTGGTTATCCACTGTTATTAAAATTTGTGTACCATGACAGGGTGTGTCATTGGTCTTGGTTAAACAAAATGGTTTTCGCTCAGGCGAGTGGATGGTGGATAGTGGGGGTGTTTCAACACGTTGTGGGTTTGTGGTAGACTCGCCTAAGTAACTTGTCAAGGACTTAATCTTGTGCGCCATTGAACTGGGCCTTTTGTACAACCACATGCATGATGGGATGGGCCTAACTTAGTAAGTTATGGAGTTTTGGCTTTTGACTACTCAGGTAGTATATGGGTGGAGGTGTGTATCCTTTTCTAAGGTCACATCTATGGGCGGCATTTTCACTATCTCCAGGTCCAACATTGTGCATCAACCCACGGTGATGTTTTGGGAGAGCTATATACACAACGGGAGAGTCAATTGTTAAGATGAAATTTCTGAAAGGTTTTGTTGTGGTCAACTCTGATCCGGTTGATTGCATCTTATGGGTAAAGTGTACAACCTCTATAGAGTATTAATTGATCTATTCAAATAGCCACGTCCTCGGTTATGGACATGTCTGGGGATTTCACACGAGAGATAGAGTTTCTTATAAAATGAGTCGAAGTGTGAATAGGAAGTTCACTTGATGGATATAATGTTTGTCTAGAGAACGGGTAATTCACTTGGTGGTTTGTGTCGATTGGTGAATTGGGGATTCACTTATCATTGGTTTGGTTGGGAAGTGAATAGGAAGTTCACTAGTTGTTTCAAAGAAATTGTTTACTTACTTATTATTCTTTTTAACTACGTGTTTCAATCTATTTATTGTATTTATCGTAAATACTACTTTATGCAAAAGAACCATACAGCTAACCTTTGTTCTAGCCTAGCATGAATACTATTTGCATACATTTCCCCACAATTTGTTGAGTGCTTTATGTACTCACGGCTTTGCGCCATTGTTGATCAGTTGAAGAATATCAAGCTGCTCAAGAATTCTTCGCCCAGAAGTACCATGAAGGTTTTGCGGATTAGGATGCGTTCTCCACTCGATTGCTTGTGGGCATGTTGATTGGCCTTTTCAAGAGTTTCGTTCCACTGTAAGAGTTTATTTGTTTCTTTAGCCTTGCGTGGCAAGTTAAGTAAACGTTGACCATAAGGTCCAGCTATTATTATTATTTGTTACTTTGAGATCTTTTTAGTTAAATCGAATAAATGGATGGTATTTCATCACTGTTTCATGTGGGAGCTAGCTACTGATCTGGGACTAGTTCAGAATACACAGTGGATTCCTGAATCGTATTTTCGGGTCCTGACATGTCCAGATGATCGAATCTGGTTTTTGAGTTAAAATTCGTTTATTTAAAACTGATTTTGGTTTGGACAAGTGGCTAGTAGTGTGGGTGTCTTCGTGCACGAGACTCGGGTATCGCGATTGTCTTGTTTGGATCGTTAAGGACCGAACTTTGGGCTGTCATGCCAAGTAAAACTCGTACTTCCACACGCTTGATTGGGGCTGGCTTAGTCAAGTAAGGGGAGGGTTGTATTGGGTTGAAACACGGGTGGTGTGAGGGCATCATGTGTGTGATCATATGTTCGTAGGAATCCGATGCAATTTTCTATAATATGAATGTGAGCACTATTTTTCTTTGTGTACATTGTATCGGTATCTCCAACACAACTTGCGTGCCCGCTTAGCAAGTTCTATAAATAACTTGTACATTGTTTGGGGTTCTCTCTCGCATGGGCGATTCAACTCATTAGGATCGTCTTGCTGAAAAATACTGAATCTCGATCTACCCAGCCAGCATACCTTAGGAAGTGTGTCCTTTTCCGGAGGCTTACAGGCTGATTGAATTGTGTGGATAAAGTTGTACTCCCCTGCACGGATTAATCTATTCGAATAGCCGTGTCCACGATTACGGACGACCACTTGGTATGGGAGACATCATCGTTAGACTCTAAATTAAAATTAACATGGGCAACTACTTGGTATCGGCATGAATGGTTATTCATGTAATGTTTAGTTTATCAAAGTGGGCTGTCACTTTGGTATTGTTTGATCTATTTATGTATCATTGTCAATTGTATTTCTTTTGCTAAAAATTTTGTTTGCAAAATGGCAATTGCAAACTAGTGTGTGTAGGGATAAAAAATTGTACGTTTTATGCAAAATTAAGCCACTAATGCCTCTCTTTCGGTTAGCCTCTAGCATATATAATTTTTATTTTATGTAAGACTTGCGAGTATATTTTGTACTTAACCAGATTGTCCACTTTGCTTCAGGTGAGGATGACTATACACTCGATCAGTTCGTTAGCGCCGATTTCGGTGACGCTAACGAATGACGCTGTTTCTAACCCCCTACTCTGTTGCCTTTGGGATTGGGCACACCTAGGTGGTCTTTTGGTTTATCTTACTTGTTTCCGCTGTGTACTGAGAGAACCTGGGCGATTTGACTTGTAATACTTAACCATCTACTTGGTCCTAGCATTCCAGACTCTCGATGTAACATGTACCTCCCAAGAGCGGTACACATACACCAACACAAAATTTGAAGCATCAATTCCATACACAAGTTATTACCATACCGAGTCTTCATAATTTACAACACAAAAGACATACAAGTTCAAATTACATAGAGAGGCTGACCGGCCAAATATAACAATCCAAAAGTACTAAAAGTTACAGCGGAAACATAGCCATAAGATGGCACCAAAAGAAAGCTGACTGGTTTGCCCTTACCCACAAGGCAACCGACCGGGCCGCCAAGCTAGTCGTCCTGCACGAAATCGGTCTCACAATAGTTGATCCCTTGGGGATCAACCTCCTCTGCAGCATATAGACAATGCAGTTGAGTGCAAAAACACACTCGCAAGACTTACGAATAACAAATCTATACATAGCTACATGCAAGCTGAATCAAACGAGAAGGCCATCACCACAACCTTCCTCGTCGATGTTCGCCGGATCCCTCAGTCCCAGAGTGCCACCGCCATCAATATCGACGTAGCCGCCACCTTAGTGTCGTTTGGTCTCCACCTCATCAGGCACCTCAGCATCCTTGCCGCGTACCCGTCTACGTCATCTGCCTCGTCAGCAAACTCGAGCCAGCCCAGATCAAACTCGCGTGGACTTGGTCCACGGTGGACCCCACTTATCAGCACTGTTTCGTGAACCCTGGTGCACCATGCGTTTTGAACCCAGTTCCGTCGACCTGGTCTATAGACCAGGGGCCCACATGTTAGTGATTGAATTTCTTTTCCTTTAGAAATTCAATTCTGGACGAAAATCCTTTTTCTTTGATGATGCGGTAATCTGGAATTTTCTTTTGAAAGGAAATTCTAAAATCCAAAATAGTATTTTCTCTCTCTTTTTCCTTTCCAGCGAATCTTCCGAGAGTCCATTCTCCTTCGTCCGAACTACGATCTAGTCCGTTCAAATTCCTAAATTCATCTAAAATCGAGCTCTTTCTTTTAGAGTTGGTTTTTCTGTTTTTGGATTTTATTTGAATTTCTTTTGGATTTATTTGTGCTACGCCTGTTGTTTTCTTCCTCGTTTAGACTATCTGTTTCAAGGAGCAGGAGCCGAAGCTAGTTTTGAAGATCCCAAGTGTGGTAACTGAGCAATGCCAAGGCAAGTCATAGTACTTTGACCATATTGAACCTATGATTTCTAAATTATATTTTTTTATATCAAATTGCATGCTATCTTTATATCATTTGCTTTTGGGAATAGTTAATCACCTATTTATCATTATTCCACCATTGATTATTCGAATACCATGAATCATTTGTCACCATAGGATAGTTATTATTGGTTGGACATATTTGTATCACCAAAATGTGTATCGTAGAGATGCTTAGTCATGCTTAGTTGTACGATGGGCTCATGTCAACATGTTCAATAATGTTAATTTGACTTAATGAGATATGTAATTGTGGCGGGTAGCCACTGTTGTTAAAATTTGTATGCCATGACAGGGTATGTCATTGGTTTGGTTGAACAAAATAATTTACGCTCAAGTGAGTGATCGTGTAGTAAAGGGGGTGCGTGAGGCACATCGTTTTGGGCGAGGTAGTCTAGCCTAAGTAACTTGTCAAGGACTTAAACTTGTGCACCATTGAACTGGGCCATACCGTACAACAACTTTTCCAGTATGGGATGTACCTGGCTAACTAATTAGCAATGTATTAATTTCGGTTGTCTTAGAAGCGTGAGTTATGGGATGGACGTATACTCACGATGGCGCAAGACAGGGGCCCTGTCTGGTTGGAAAGACATTCAGTGTTGAAACCTTAGCAGACAGAACTGGGTTAAGAAGGAGCTTTATAAATGCCTTGTGATGATCACTTAGTCCCACACCTACAGAAGTGTGGTCAGACACTTTGTGTTGATTTATCTCTTGTGGGTAAAGCTATACAACCTCTACAGAGTTAAAATTGTTTAAACAGGCGTATCCCTGATTATGAACAATGCTCGGGGATTTCACACGAGAGGTAGAGTTTCTTTATAAAAATGTGTGGGAAGATGAATAGGAGATTTACTTGGTGAATGCGGTGTTCGCTTGGTGTATGAGATGAGATGTTCACTTGGTGGATTGGTTGGGAAGTGAAGTTCACTAGTTACTTCAAAACAATTGTTTATTTATTCATTATTCTTTTCAATTACGTTTTGCAATCTATTTAATATATTTATTGTCAATACTGCTTATTACAAAAGAACCATACAACTATTCCTTTTTTCAAGCCTTGCATGAATATTAATTACATACTATTCCTAACGACTTGTTGAGTACTTTATGTACTCACAGCTTTAAACTTTGCTACTCAGTTGAAGAATATCAAGCTGCTCAAGAGTTCTACGAAGAAGAGTTCTTTTAAGGCTTTGCGAATTAGGATGCGTTGTCCACTCGATTGCCTGTGGGCATGTTGATTGGTCTTTCCATGTTTTTTGTTCCGCTGCAAGAGTTTATTTGTTTCTTTAGCCCTGTGTGGCAAGTTAAGTAAATGTTGTCCATAATGTCCAATTATTATTATTATTTGTTATTTTGAGATCTTTTTAGTTAAATCGATAAATGGATGGTATTTCATCGATGTTTCATTTGTGAGCTCGTTACTAATCTAGGACTAGTTTAGAATACACAGAGGGTTTCGAATGTGTAAATACGGGTCCCGACACGTGGGCTGGGGAGACAAGGTGAGGCCCACAAACTTATCACTTCCTCTCTCTCTACTATATCTCTCCTCACGTTCTTATCACTTCATCCTCTCTCTCTCTCTCATAGCTCTATCTCTCCAAAAAATCCCCTTTTTAAATCTCACTCCATCCCCGATTCCATCATCTATTCCAGCCCTAGCTTTGGTGAGTTCTCATCTGCTCCACCATTGCATCCTATATCTCTTCTTGTTGTTTATGGGCGCAACGACGATGAGGTGCAGGACGAACCAACTGGTAGTGACAACATCGATAATAGGCTCGTGTGGAATCTAGGTGTTGGAGATCAAAAGGTTTGTCCTCATCAATGTGGAGCTAGAGGAACCTCCTTGGTGAGTCTGAGGCCCTGGCCAAGTATGAGGTTCTTGATTTGCGTGCCTTCGAGTTAGCCCCAATGTTTTTCGTGTGAGTTGCTACCACATTTGAGTTTTGCTGGGAGTTGCAACATAGTTTCCCTGTGGGTTGCTAGACGTTTTTACTAAGGAATAAGTCTATTTTACATCCCTAAACTTTCTAAAAAGTCCACTTAACACCCTTATTGATAAAACTGGGTATTTTACCTCCAAACTTATAAAATCAAATCAATTCATAACCTAAGGCAGTTTTGTGGTTTTCACAATCACTACTACAGAAAAGGTCTTCACAGACGGTTCAAAAACTTCATCACAGACGGTTTCGTGAGCCGTCTAAGTTTATGGGTCAGTGATGACATGAGGTCATCATAGATGGTTTTCAAACCGTCTATGATGCATACTGTCATAGACGGTTATTAACTAAGAACCGTCTGTGATAGGCAACTATCATAGACGGTTTTTAGCTGAAACCATCTATTATGACTGATATATCACAGAAGGTTTTTAGCTGAAACCGTCTATGATGATTGATATATCACAGAAGGTTTTTAGTTGAAACCGTCTGCGATGACTGATATATCACAGACGGTTTGTGGCTAAAATCGTCTGTAATGACTTTTCTCTATAAAGCCTCCAAGCAGTGGCTACTTGTGCCTTTAAAACCAACATCATATTTATACACACACACACACACACACACACACACACACACTAGCAGGATGCCCGTGCGTTGCAATGGAATCATATAATTTGAACAAAATAATTTACATATTATGTGAAGTAGCTAAAGCTTTCTAAATCAGCTCTCATTGAAAATTTTCAGTAGTCAGGAATGCAAAACAATCCTGCATTGCATTCCATAGCTCAAAATTTGTTTGAACAAAATCTCAAATGGTTGTTCAAAGGAAGCAAAAATACACACATTTATTCATGAAGCACATCATTATAACTAACCACAACTCCAGTATATGAACAATGATGTCGTAACATGAAGTAACCAGTCCTTGCTCATTCTTCTGCTTCAACCGCTGGTAGGCCTTACTTGAATCATGTGTAAAGTCCTCCATCAGATGGAACACATTCTTGTAACCATTTACGACCAATAGGTATGTTGCTACCAGACACTTGCCAAAGTAAAAAAGAATCAATGAGTAACTTTGTGCTCAGAAGTGGATTTATTCCTTTGGAAAATAATACAAACTTATGAAAAGGTCAGAATGCATGTTCACTCAACTACAAAAAAAAAATAGAACTAAAAAGCATAGCAGATGCAACATGCATGCACATTCTTCTTGATTTCATTGTACAGACTTTTATCACACCTCGGCCTTGTGTTTCGGACGGTGCGTGAACTCGAAGTCCACATGAACGAAGGCACACTTGACTTCAGGGAGTTGCTCCATCTTCTCCTGCAGCAACTCCCCGATGTCGTGCGCTTGGCTCAGCTGCATGTCGCCCGGTAGGACGATGTCCACCTCCACAAAGTAGTGCGTCCCAAAGGTGTAGGCCCTAACCATGTCGATGTACCAGATCTGCTCGTTGTGGTTCCATATCAGGTATGTCAGCTTCATCAGGTA
Organism: Phyllostachys edulis; assembly: GCA_036346405.1. NCBI lineage: Eukaryota > Viridiplantae > Streptophyta > Magnoliopsida > Poales > Poaceae > Phyllostachys > Phyllostachys edulis. The sequence goes on from CM070556.1 coordinate 39,068,686, forward strand.
CTCGACAGGGGCAGACTTGCTGGTCAGCGTCCCCACATTCTTCGGGACCGTCCTTACCCATGTAGTGATTGTGTACAGAGCAATCTGCAATCACAATTCAAAGTTTTTGACATCCTCGGTCGATTGTAATGGATATGATCAAGGCAGGCAGTGACTGCATTGTACTCACCAATATAGCACCAACTGGATCCATCCACCATTCGTACCTGACTGCGAGTATCGCACCTTTGTACCGTTAGTTATATCAGCTAGATTGATAGATCGACCATCAACATTCAACTCAGATATGCCTAAAGCGCCTCTCTTCAACTTAGCAACGAGAACCCACATGTGTGCTAGATCGTTTTCTAAAGATATTTCCTTTTTCTCTGCCTTATCAAACTTTTTCTTGTACTCCTCTTCAAGAAGCTCCTTCTCTGCCAAAGCAGCTTCTAGAGCAGCTTCCCTCTGTTTTCTTTCCTATAGCTCCATCTTCCTATCCTCTAAATCAAGACTCCAAGTCCCAACCTCATCCCTGCCCCTACTGGCTGGGTGGCCCTTTCTACTAGGGACCCTGGAATGTGCCATCTCCTGAGCAATTAGTAACTCCTTTGCTTGCTTTGTATTTTGTACAGATAGCTTTGTAACTTCTTCACCAAATTCTTAAGTTCGACAATGAGCAGAAGATGCCAATTCTTTTGCATATGAAACTTCCTCACTTAATTTGTGGTTCGATTAACCAAGTTGCGATTTTCTTCAATGATTTTCATATGCTCGTATTTAAGCTTCTCACTTTCACTTCTGTCAAAGCATATCAGCAAAGTTGGTTGGCTTAATTGATGAGAAGACAAACGACGTAAAATTTATTACATGCACCATCAAATGAACATGTATACTATTTCATATCCACCACACTTATGGGAAGAATGCAACAAGAAATTTGGCAAAAGAAGGTCAAGCAAGAATATAAAGGTCGGTCCAAATCACTTCATAAATCGTGAGTTTACTATAGTATAATGACATGCCATAAAATTGTACAACTAAAAATACTACACAAGGTAATGAAATATACAAAATTAAATAGAACTACACAATTATACAAAGGACCATTGCAGAAAGCTTGAAAGAAATTCAGTTAAATTGAACACACACAAGGATCGGGTAAAGAACCTTGGACTAAAGTTTAGATTTTAAATCAAGAATCTCTGTTGTGTGCATTGCTCGAGGATGTGTCAATTTTGTTTGTGTCTTTGTTGCTCAAGGCGTAGAACTTTTTCTTGTAAATCGATGATTTCCACATTCTGCAAGTAGCACAATTTTTGCGTAAAACCAAATGAAACTTTTGCCTTCTACAAATATTCTCAACTGAAACTAACCTGGCAAAAAGGAACAAAGAAAAAAAAATACCTTCATTGAAGCCGCTCTCAAGAACGCGATTATCGGTGATTTTAAGCATCCCATGAAAAAAAACACTTAGAATAATTTTAAAAAGGGTTTTCAAGATTTTAGTTTTGTGGAAAGCACACTAATTATTCAAAAAGATCACCTCTAACTTAAAAGCCTTCTCCTTTGCATTGAGTCATCGACCGTAATAGCATGTTTTCACAAAACCAAACATGTTAGTGTGAATAGAAAAAAAAACACAAAATATTAGGAGGCGCATCTGTATACTAGACACATCACCTGCTGCATATGGACCATGGAAGCATTAGAACTGATGCCTCACCACTTTCTATAATTTGTTGTTCCAGGGCACGCATATGCCTTCTCTTTTGCTGGATTCCACGCTCTAAATTCTCTATCTGTTATCAAAAGATATATGTATATTATAATTAAATACAACACAGAGCATTGGAACATCAAGATAATGAAGATAGAGTAACAGCAATATCCCTGAAGTTCTCTCTTTTTGCCAAAATAGCTTTATATGGTGGCTTAGTTTCCTGCAAGTTCCAGCATTTCCAAAGAGGAAATAGGCTCCTTTTTTGCCGCACCACATGAACAATTAAGCCTGGAAGAAACATCTCCGGAGGCTCCACTGGTATTTCCCTATAAGATGTTCGATGCTCTTCCAAACCAGAATCAGGCCCATCAAGTGGAATTATCCGGACATCCTGATCAATGTGTAGGCCCTGATAGCTCTTGTGCTCATCTATGGATGGATTGGATCTATTATACCCCACGAAGCCATTATGCAAATCTTGGAGGTCTGTGTAGACATGCGATGCCTGTGACCATCGATGCGTCTTGAAAGAAATCAGTCGCATGCTCACGACCATCGAGGCGTCTTCCTTCCTTGTCAATCCACTGCAAGTAGCATTCACCCCAACTGATGAGGACATCACTTCTACTGATATGAACACTCCTCTTGCTACTACCATGATTGATGTGCAAGGTCCAATTACTCGGGCACGTGCTCGTCAACTCAACTATCAGGTAAACTCGTTTTTAGGAGTAAATAATATTTCCGCTGAGAATCCGATACTTCCTAAGACTTGTGATTTTCTTGTTCTTAGGAATCATGGAGAGGAGCAGCCAACTCACAGCAAGAGGAACACGTTAAGGACTTCACCTAATTCGTCCATCTCGACCAATTCGGCTGCATTCAAGTCTACTGCAGCGGGCTGATGAATTTAGGCTTATTATCCATGGTGCTGCGACACCTTTTGGGCCGAGGGCCTTGTATCACCACTTAGGCTATTTGGGCTAGCCATCCCCCTGACCGTTCCCCCCTTGGGCCGCTGTTTTCACGGGTACTGTTCACGTGAACAGTACCGCGGCCGTATTGTTCACGTGAACAGTACTATGAATAGTACCACCTCGTTTTTCTTAGATAAGTGTGGCTTTCCCCTCCCCTATTTAAGGAGGTCGCACCCCTTTAGTTTTTCTTGGGTTTTTCTTAAGAGTTTATTCTGCTTAGCAGTCTCGCCACACGTTTGGTTGAGGAACCCCAACTTGTGAACTTAAAGATTTATTCGCAATACAATTTCAGATTGCATCTTCTACTCTCTTGCTTGTGTTCTCGATTCACTTGCAGGAGATAGCCTTCTTGGCGAGGTCAACCGCGTTCGACACGGTTGATAACCAACGGAGCAATGGTGTAGTGATTGCGAGGGGTTCGATCTGTTTTGGTTAGAGCCTTTGGATCATCAACGTCGAGTTCTCCACAATCGACTTATTAGTACCTTTCAGAAGATCGGACCACCGTCACATCCGTTGGTATCAGAGCAAAGGTTGCCCGTTAGGTAATCGCAATTTTCCCCTTTTAGATTAGTTTGGCATCGTCCTAAAACCCTAGAAAATTAGCCCCACAAAAATAATTGTTCGGTGTGTTCTTCCGCTGTCCCATCACCATTTTGTGCCTTTGCAATTTGTTCTTTTTAGTTTGCTTTGTTGAATTGTCGTTGCATCATCGAGTCTTGGTGCTGGTTTTTTTGTCTAGATAGGTCTAGTTTTCGAGTTTCTTGTCAGTCGTCTAGTCCGTTCTTCACAAAAAAAAGGGTGCACTGTCTGTTATTAGGGCTTTAAGCGCATTGTCCTCGGGCGTTTCCCATCCAACGCAGCACCCAGGTAGCAAACCAAACCGACAGACACACGCACATCAACAGATCGCATCGGCTCCGCGCATTCCTCAGCGAGTCGCCAACCCTACGCGTCGCGCCCGCTCCTTCCCGCACGGTGCCGCATCTCTGCCCACGCGCCCTGCCTCCACCGCCCACGCCGCTCGGATTTGCCCTCGGGCCGCCCAGATCGGGGACGACGCCGCCGCCAGGAGCCGCCAAACCATCGCCGCCGCAGGCCCTCGCCGGGACCGCTTTTCGGCGCCGCCTCAACTCCCGCTCCTCTATGTCGCGCGCCGCGCGCCGCTTTGCCGCCGAGCCGTCCGTCCGCCTCAAGAGCGCGCCGCCTTTTTGCTCGCGTGCCGCCGCCCGCGGTCGCCACTGTCTTGACTGCGCCGCCGCCACCTTGACCCTTGATCGCCGCCGTCTTGAAGCCGCCTCCGCCTTTGCGCCGCCATCTTGCACCGCCGTCGGCCTTATTTGTCGTGGTCGCCGAGCCGCCCCTGCTACCGATCGGAGCCGACGCCGCTTTTTGGTTGAGCCACATCTGAGGTCCAAGTTCTTTTGCCATCGGGTTGAGGCAGTTTGATTCTCTTTTGAGGTTTTATAAAAAAAAAGAGAAAGAAAGGGAAAGAACAGAAAAAAAAGGACAGAGAAAAAAAAGAAAGACAGACAGAGTAGAAAAAAAAAGAGAAGAAAGAAAGAGTGAAAAAAAAATCAGAGAGAGCTACCTCTTTGTTCGGTTGGCATTGTCATCCATTGCTCGTTGGCGTTGTTTGTTTCAGTTTGGCCGTCCACTGTTACTACTAGTCGTTCTTGCAAGTTGCTCTAGCTAGACTTGGTTTAGACTAGGACCAGCACTTGTGACTAGTACTTTGAACTGCTTTTCAACTTTGCATACTCAATTGAATAATTGCTATTCATTGCTACCATATTGAAGCCGGCCAAGCTCCACCTACTCTTGATCAGAACAGGTCCCCTCTTGCAATCGAACCCACACTCGACACGGTATCACGAACCAGCCACCGGCTGTACCACCTGTTGCATTGGTAAGAACACTTGTAAGAGTGTGGTAAGACGCTTGAGAGTGTGTGATTCCACTTTCCACCACCTAGTAGTTGATAGGGATAATATCTTTGTGTTGTCTTTTGTTTTCTACTAACCATGACAGGTGAGACGTTTGATGAGAAAGAGTGTGTTATAAAGGGAGAGCTCATGACGCTCTTGGATGAACAACACACTACCATTAATGAGGACATCGACAGGAAGCTTCAAGCTACGATGGTTACATTGCAGCGCTCCATCAACGATTGTATTGCAGCGCTCACTACACGCCTTGAAAGAATGGTGAATCGGCCACCAAACAATGGACGCGAGTATGATCACGATTCAGGCCAAGACCATGAGGAAGGAGATGATAATGAGAGACAAAACCGCAACGCCGGCGCTGCTCTTGCTGCCCAAGATGCACGTCAACGACACCGCCTACATCACAACCATCACGGTATGGGAGGTAATAATTTTCAGCACCACAATGCTCATGCTAATGATGACCCATTTGCTAAAGTTAAATTTACTATACCATCTTTTGCGGGTGTTTATGATGCTGAAATTTATCTAGATTGGGAGATGACAGTTGAACAAAAATTTAATGTCCATCTAGTTCCTGAAGTGCATAGAGTCAGACAAGCTACTAGTGAATTTAAAGATTTTGCTATCATTTGGTGGAATCAAGTAGTTAATTCTGGTTTAGCACCTGATACATGGGGTAGATTGAAGGTAGCTATGCATGCTAGATTTGTTCCTCCTGCTTTTAAACGTGATATGCGTAAGAAATTATAGCGCTTAGACTAAGGTAATAGATCTGTCGAGGAATATTATCAAGAACTACAAATAGGCATGCTGCGTTGTAATGTTGTAGAGGATGAGGAGGATAAGATGGCTCATTTTTATGGGGGCTTAAGGCGTGAAATTCAGGATATAGTTGATTACAAAGAGTATAATGATATCAATAGGTTGTTCCAGCTTGCTTGTTTGGCAGAAAAGGAATTGCAGGGTAGACAACAAAGGACTAGGAGCAACTTTGGAAGTACGTCTACATCGAGATCGACACCGGGGCAAGCCAAGACAGCCCCACCTCCTGTTTTTCGATCTGCTGCCCCCTCTATGAGTAGGGCGCGTTCAGCAGCACCTCCACCACCGTCACACGCACCCGAGACGAGCAAATCTACTAGTGTGCAGGCACCAGCACAGAGCTCTTCATCGGTTGCTTCCACGGGTCGTACGACGGGCATTGTGTGCCACCGTTGTAAAGGGATGGGCCACTTCATGAGAGATTGCCCAAGTCAGCGGGCGTACATTGCGACAGAAGACGGTGGTTATGTAAGTGCTAGTGATGTTGAGGATGAATATGCTCTTGCAGCTAACCTTGCAGGTAATGATGATGATCATGAGGCAGATAGCGATGGTGAGGAAATTTTAGGTGTCATTGCCACGGCAAATTATAGGACCATAATTGTGCAATGAGTATTGAGCACTCAAAGAGAGTAAGAGGAGAAGCTGACGTCATAATTTGTTTCAGATGTTCCTCATCGTCAAGGATTGCCGTGTTCGTGTCATAATTGATGGCGGAGCTACAATAACTTGGTGAATTCAGATTGGTCAAGAAGCTTGGCTTGACCACGTCGCAGATCTCACCCATACCACATTCAAGTGGTTCAACAACAATGTAAGGTGAAGGTAACACAATCTGCGAGAGTGCATTTTTTCATTGGTTCCTATCATGATGTTGCTGATTTCAACGTAGTACCTATGCAAGCCTGCTCACTTTTATTAGGCCGTCCATGGGAATTTGATACCGATGCAACTCATCATGGTAGAAGTAATAAGTACTCTTTTATGCACAAAGGAAAGAAAATAACTTTGCTACCTTTGACACCTACTGAAATTGTGAATTGTGATAAAGAGCTAGCTGAAAATGAGAAGAAAGAACTTGAACATGAATCTGAAAATCAGCAAGTAGTGAAGAATGTTTTCCCACCTAAGAAAGAGAGGTTGGCACCTAGTTCTAGGACCGAGGGAATTAAATTAAAGGGTTGTGTCATGCTTGCAACCAAATCTGATCTTGCTAAAAATTTTCATAATGATATGCCATGCTATGCTTTGATATGCAAAGAAGCTTTATTTTCACTTGATGATATATCTAGCTCTTTGCCGTCTGCTGTCACTAACCTTTTGCAGGCATATGAGGATGTGTTTCCAGCTGAGATACCCCCGGGACTGCCACCTATTAGAGGGATTGAACATCAAATTGACTTAATTCTGGGAGCGACTTTGCCAAACCGTGTGGCATATAGGACCAATCCAGAGGAGACTAAGGAAATTCAGCGACAAGTCCAAGATCTTTTGGACCGAGGGTACGTACGGGAAAGGCTTGGTCCTTGTACTGTTCCTGTTCTTTTGGTTCCTAAGAAAGACGGTAGTTGGCGTATGTGTGTTGATTGTAGAGCCATTAATAATATCACAATACGGTATCATCATCCTATTCCTAGGTTAGACGACATGCTAGATGAGTTGAGTGGTTCTATTCTTTTCACAAAGATAGACTTTCATAGTGGGTACCACCAGATTAGAATGAAATTGGGAGATGAATGGAAAACGGCATTTAAAACTAAGTTCGGGCTATATGAGTGGTTAGTGATGCCTTTTGGTTTAACTAATGCACCTAGCACTTTCATGCGTTTGATGAACGAAGTTTTGCGTGCTTTCATTGAAAAATTTGTGGTGGTTTATTTTGATGATATTCTGATCTATAGCAAGTCATATGAAGAACACCTGGATCATTTACGTGTTGTTTTTAATGCTTTGAGAGATGCATGTTTGTTTGGTAACCTTGAGAAGTGCACCTTTTGCACGGATCGAGTCTCTTTTCTTGGCTATGTTGTTACTCCACAGGGCATTGAAGTTGATCAAGCCAAGATCGTCGCTATCCAGAGTTGGCCGCCTCCTAAAACGGCCACACAAGTGCGGCGTTTTCTCGGGCTCGCTGGTTTCTATCGGCGTTTTGTTCGGGATTTAAGCACCCTCACTGCACCGCTGAAGGAGCTTACAAAGAAGGGTGTCCCTTTTACTTGGGCCACCATACAACAAGAAGCTTTTTACGCTCTCAAAGATAAGCTGACACACGCCCCTTTGCTTCAACTTTCTGATTTCAGCAAGACTTTTGAATTAGAATGTGATGCTAGTGGCATAGGTCTTGGTGGTGTGTTAATTCAAGAAGGAAAACTTGTTGCTTATTTTAGTGAAAAATTAAGTGGTCCTAGTTTGAACTATTCTACCTATGATAAAGAATTATATGCTCTAGTTCGAACTTCGGAAACATGGCAACATTACTTATGGCCCAAAGAATTTGTAATACATTCTGATCATGAATCTTTGAAGCATATTCGAAGTCAAACCAACCTGAATCGCAGACATGCTAAGTAGGTTAAGTTTATTGAGTCTTTTCCCTATATCATTAAATATAAAAAAGGAAAAGAAAATGTGATAGTTGATGCTTTGTCTAGGAGATATGCCATGCTTTCACAACTTGACTTCAAAATCTTTGGATTAGAGACAATAAAGGAGCAATACGTGCATGATGCTGATTTTAAAGATGTGTTGCTAAATTGTCAAGAGGGAAAGGGTTGGAATAAATTTGTGGTGCATGATGGGTTCGTGTACCGTGCTAACAAGCTATGCATTCCAGCTAGCTCCGTTCGTCTTTTGTTGTTACAGGAGGCGCATGGAGGAGGATTGATGGGTCACTTCGGCGTGAAGAAGACCGAGGACATTCTGATCCACCACTTTTATTGGCCAAAGATGAGGCGTAACGTCGAACGCTTCATTGCCCGCTGCACCACGTGCCAAAAAGCTAAGTCACGACTTAATCCTCATGGTTTATACATGCCTCTTCCTGTTCCAAGCATACCTTGGGAAGATATTTCTATGGACTTTGTTTTAGGGCTTCCTAGAACAAAGAAGGGGAGGGATAGTATTTTTGTTGTCGTGGATAGATTCTCTAAGATGGCTCATTTTATACCATGTCATAAAAGTGATGATGCTACAAATGTTGCTGATTTGTTCTTTAAGGAAATTGTTCGCTTGCATGGTATTCCGAATACGATAGTTTCAGATCGTGATGCTAAATTTCTTAGTCATTTTTGGAGAACCTTGTGAGATAAGCTGGGGACTAAGCTGTTATTTTCCAGTACTTGTCATCCCCAAACCGATGGACAAACTGAGGTAGCCAATAGAACATTGTCTACTATGCTTAGGGCTGTGCTTAAAAAGAACTTAAAAATGTGGGAGGAATGTTTGCCTCATGTGGAATTTGCTTATAATCGCTCGCTGCATTCTACCACAAAGAAATGCCCTTTTGAGATTGTTTATGGTTTCATACCTCGTGCATCTATCAACTTGTTGCCTCTTCCAGCTTCGGAGAAGGTAAATTTTGATGCGCAACAACGTGCTGATTTGATACTTAAGATGCATGATACAACTAAAGAGAACATTGATATTATGAATGCTAAATATAAAGTTGCTGGTAGCCAAGGACGCAAGCACGTTACTTTTGAACCTGGTGATCTTGTGTGGTTGCCCTTGCGTAAAGAACGATTCCCTGAATTGAGAAAGTCTAAACTTATGCCTCGTGCAGATGGTCCTTTTAGAGTGCTTGAACGTATTAATGATAATGCATATAAGTTAGACTTGCCTGCGGATTTCGGGGTTAGCCCCACCTTTAACATTGCAGATTTGCGACCTTTCTTGGGTGCAGAAGACGAGCTTGAGTCAAGGACGACTCCAATTCAAGAAGGGGAGAATGATGAGGACATCACTTCTACTGATATGAACACTCCTCTTGCTGCTGCCATGATTGATGTGCAAGGTCCAATTACTCGGGCACGTGCTCGTCAACTCAACTATCAGGTAAACTCGTTTTTAGGTGTAAATAATATTTCCGCTGAGAATCCGATACTTCCTAAGACTTGTGATTTTCTTGTTCTTAGGAATCATGGAGAGGAGGAGCCAACTCACGGCAAGAGGAACACATTAAGGACTTCACCTAATTCGTCCATCTCGACCAATTCGGCTGCATTCAAGTCTACTTCAGCGGGCTAACGAATTTAGGCTTATTATCCATGGTGCTGCGACACCTTTTGGGTCGAGGGCCTTGTATCACCACTTAGGCTATTTGGGCCGGCCATCCCCCTGACTGTTCCCCCCTTGGGCCGCCGTTTTCATGGGTACTGTTCACGTGAACAGTACTGCATCCGTATTGTTTATGTGAACAGTACTGTGAATAGTGTCGCCTCGTTTTTCTTAGATAAGTGTGGCTTTCCCCTCCCCTATTTAAGGAGGTCGCACCCCTTTAGTTTTCCTTGGGTTTTTCTTAAGAGTTTATTCTGCTTAGCAGTCTCGCCGCACGTTCGGTTGAGGAACTCCAACTTGTGAACTTAAAGATTTATTCGCAATACAATTTCAGATTGCATCTTCTACTCTCTTGCTTGTGTTCTCGATTCGCTGCGGAGATAGCCTTCTTGGCGAGGTCAACCACGTTCGCACGCTTGATAACCAACGGAGCGGTGGTGTAGTGATTCGAGGGTTCGATCTATTTTGGTCGAGCCTTTGGATCATCAACGCCGAAGTTCTCCATAATCGACTTATCAAGACCTTTGGAAGATCGCCACCGCCACATCACCAACAACACAAAGTAACTCAACAAAAATCCACTACCATAAAAAATTATACTCCAAAGCTTAGAGATGCAAGAAGAGAAATTCTTATCCTTGCCTCAAGGTCTGCGCCTACCGAGTGTCTCAATCTCGCTCACGTTGCCATAATTCAACCGGCTGGTACATGACTCCTCCTTGATTCTGCTGACCCCATTTGGATTCACCAAACAGCCCAAAATTGAAGGAGAATAGGCAAATCTCTCAATCAACACACCCAAAAACTGGATTTTTGCCGATTTAATAGAGGTTTGAGCGGAAATCGCTCAAGATTGGGCGAAATCCCCAAAAGAATCAATAAATCGCCAAAGATAAGCGAGTTACAAAACTGAATCTTTCCATGGGAACCGTAGAAAAACCAATGGAAACAAAAGAATCAAGAAACTGATCAAAGAACTGGGAATCTCAACTTGTGCGGCACCGAATCCGAGAAGGAGGGCGAGGCGCATGGGCGGCGGCGCTGGTGCTTGAGCGGCAAAGGCGGCATGGGATGCCAAGAGGCGATGGCGGCAGCAGGCTAGGGAGGCAGGCGATGGAGGTGGGCGAGGGGGCAAGGGCGGCGTGGAGGGATGAGGGTGGCTCGGTGAAGGAGGACGGGGAGCGGCGCAGGTGGGAGGATGGCGATGATTGCGGGTAGGAGAGGGCTCCTGAGGGGCGCGGGGGGCGGGGGGTGGGGAGGAGATCTGATTTGTTTCCATGAGTCAGGGGGAGGGAGGAGATCGTGGTGTTCCGTGAATCGTGGGCAACGGTTTTTTTGTTTCCTTCGTGCGTGATCGGTGAGACGAGCGGAGTAAACTTCGCTTTCAGATTTTTCGTGGATTTATTCTTTGCTTGCGCGGACTAAACTCAAAATTATAGTAGTTAAGATATAATATATATATATATATATATATATATATATATATATATATATATATATATATATATATATTGTTCTTAGTCCCTTAGCCACTTTCTTAAACAAATGTTCGTAGAAGGATGAGGCACGAGCCGCAGTACACCGATCGAAGTGGCATCATGTTTAAACAACTGTAATTGGATGTCCCGACGCATCCGCAGCCATGTTTAAACTTGCATGGGCTCGATGAAGTTGCGCATGGCTACCGCCTCATCCTCCTCATGTCGTGGATGACCCCCTAAGTGGCCGAGGACTACGAACAATATAATATATATATATATGGTTTTAAAGGCACAAGCAACCACTGCTTGGAGACTTTATATAGAAGAGATTAGGAATGGAATGGTAGGACGTACCTGGGACGTAAGGTAGGAGAACTTGACCGGTATGAACATAGTTACACGCATAAAGTGAAATGAATGGCGAGAAGCAACGGGTGACATATTGACAAAATAAAAAATCAACAATAAGTCATAACATACATATCACACATTTTATACATCTATTTTTGCAAATCATCAATCATACATATCAACAACCCATGGTTCACCAAGCAAGTTTCCACTATCAATATGTAACACCCTGATTTTTAGAATCGGGTTGTTAATATTTAATTTGGTGATATATTAAATTTTTGACTATGTTTTAAAAAGAGTAAAGTCCATTACCGGTCCTTAAACTTTTTATGCTGTGTCATCCCGGTCCATAGACTTTCAAAGTGTGTCATCACGGTCCCTAAACACTGTTTGGGTCTCAAATTAGTCCTTAAACTTTTTATCTTTGTGTCATCGGTCCATAGACTTTCAAAGTGTGCCATTCTTGTGCCTAAGCAAGAGGGCTATGTTTGAGATCCAAACAGTGTTTAGGGACCGGGATGACACACTTTGAAAGTCTATGGACCGGGATGACACAGCATAAAAAGTTTAAGGACCGGTAATGGACTTTACTCTTTTAAAAAAATTTCAGTGTTTAATCAAAAGGTTGCATTTTATTAAACCAAATTATTTGAAAGACTGAAAAAAAATATTAAAATTAATTGTATTGATTTCTTTGTTTTCGCATGTATTTCAAAAATCAGGATGCATGCATTAGTACTGAAGCTCTTTTCCGGATCGATCGACTGCAGGCGAAACGCCTACGTGTTCCATCTTTTTCGGTCATCTCCCTTTTTCCTTCCCTGCCAGCTCCCTTCGCTTCTCCCCTTCTAATCTCATCCAAAAACTCAAAACCGAGCCATGCATGTCATACCATCGCAATCATTATCGAACGACCAACCCATTTCCGCAATTTGATTTCGCATGCATGGCAGTTTGAGTGAATTCATGAAAGGAGAAAAAGAAATAGCAGATAAAACACATGCGTGTTTATTCTTTTCCCTAATTTCTCTCCTCGCAATCACATCCGAGAATCAAGAATCCGAGGACGCATGTCATACCGTTGCGATCGTCATCACAAGAGCATTCCATTTTAGCATTTAGTTCGCGCATGCAAGGTCACTGGAGCGAGCCGGAGAAAAGAGGAAGAACTGTACTGCTACTCATCTTCCAGACAAACAGGAAATTCAAAGATTTTTAGAGAGCAACACACTCTGGATAAATTCCTGAAAATTTTACCTAAGCATTAACATTATGTCAGGAACCTTCCATAAAAATTTCGTGATTTTTAGAGCTACGACGCTATGTCTAAAAATTACCGAACTCCCTGCTGCTATTTATTTTTCCCTCCAAACCGAACACTGTTCATTCGGAAATTTCATTACCAGCCGAATCAACCACGTACTGCCATCTTCTTCTTGTTTTTATTCACCTCACACACTATCCAACATGTAAACTTTTCTCCCAACACCAAAAGCCTACACAGCCACTTCCTCTTTGTGTAGTCACATGCCACTGCCCATACACATTTCTTTCCTTTCTCTCACCCCCAAAACAAAGTCACATGTATGCCCATATGCCCAGCCGAACCATCCCCTGCCCACTGTTCTTTCTTTCTCCACACAAGAACTTTATCTCCACACTGCCACCCTTGTTTTCTTTATTCACCTTCACTACTAGCTTTATCACTGTCCCTTCTTTATGCCAGCCGAACCAGCCTGATCCATCCCTATCCAATTATTTATTCTAGCCAAGAGTCATCCCTTCCACTGTCTCCTCACGCCATTTCTTCCCCAAGGCAGCACAGCTCCATTTTTCTCACTCAAGAACACAAGCTCCTCTCTACTTCTCTCCTCCCAAATGTCTAGCAAGAACTGAAAATCAGCCCATGCATGTTATACCTGCGTGATCCTCATCATCTAGATTTCCCACTCATCCAATTAGATTTTACATGCATAGTCTTTTGAGTGATTTGGAGAAAGAGAGGAGGAGCAATGGTGGAGAGTGCTTGCTGTAGAGAGAGGGAGCAGTGCGTGCATGAGGCTGTGTTGGTGGCTTGCACCAGCTCGGCATGCAGCGGCAGTAGAACAGCAGAGGCACTGGACTGGAGCACGGGCAGCAGCAGTGCACTGGCTCCATGCAGCCGGTGGTGTGGGGTAGCCCCATGCGTAGCAAGCTATGGCGAGCAGCGGCAGAAGCATGCAGCGGGGCAGCATTGAGGCTTCAAGGTGGCCGCTCCTGTGCATGCATGTGCGCTGCATGCGTGGGCAGTGAGTGGCCAGCGAGCGGCGGAGGCCGACAGAGGCGCGGCTCGGCGATGGCCGGATCCGGCTCGGCTGGAGCAAGGAGAGGCGGAGGTGAGGAGGCAAGGCCAGTGGTTGTACTAAGATAAGTGACCGAGCTTATTTTTCTGAAAGTGGGAAGAGCAACTTGTGCCGCACAAGCACAAGCAGCAACTTAAGTGCTGAGAGCTCGTGCAGCAGCCAGACAAAGGGAATGATTCAAGGTGGGAAGCTATCCAAGTGGTCAAATCTAGGGATGGTGTTTTTGGTTTGAACCAATTTAGGCTGCTTAAGAAGCTAGGTTCTGGTAATATTGGCAGTGTATATCTATCTGAATTGAGTGGTACGAGGAGTTACTTTGCAATGAAGGGCATGGATAAAGCATCTTAGGCTGAGGCATCGGTACTAAGACAGCGGGTGAGCGGCGCCTAGGCGAGGGCGTGGCGACCCGAGCAAGCCGAGGTGCTGTCCAGTGGTGTAACGAGCACGGTGAGGTGGAGCCCGATGCTGGGGCACTACATGCATGCAGCAGCGGCATCGGTAGCGACCGAGGCAAGGAGGCAAGGCCGGTGGATGCGGACGAGCTCGGCGACAACTACGGCAGATGTGGACAAGTGGCCGAGAAGACGACGTCCGGTGACGATACGCACGCCTAGTGCCGTGGTAAAAATTTTAATGCTATTTTTGTTACTGCGCTACGATATTAGTCGTGCATGTTGCATATTAGTCATGTGCATGTCATCTATATATGCATGTTTAATTGTATAAATGATTTGGTAAATTAAGACCGGTATAATTCCCGGGTTAGGTCGTATTTGTGCGTAGGCATGATTATGTTTTGTTGTATTGGTGAATGCAAATAATTAGATTTTTGTGGCGGAATGTGTGTATTGTTGATCGGTGGATGCTAGATTAAAATTATGATTGGATGTTGAATCAAATGATTTATTTAATCGTGAGCAAATTGGTCGGATGTCTTAAGTAATAGTTGTGCGAATCTTATATGCTAGAATTTGGAGATGGTAGAATGGATTACTTGATTGCGGAAAAATATTCGGATGTGCCACGTAATTAATAGATAAATCCTATGTGCTGAGTCAATGGAATTTTACCTTTATTGGATTAGTGGATAAATGATTATTAATCGATCGTAGAAGCACATATGTGATTGGATTGATAGATGTTGTACGCGACTAGTCCGGTGAAATGGATGTAAGTTGATTTATTAGTGAGCTATTAAATGTTGGATGTGCTATTAAATTATAAAGATCATTAGGTATCGGTAAGTCAAATAAATCTCGATTGGTGGAAATTTTGGGGTATACAAATGTGAGTTGCCGAGGCAAGACTAGTAGAGCTAGATAATTAGTATTAGCTTAAATAGCATATTGGAGAATGATTGATGGATTTAGTCATGGTCATATGCCCATAAGTCGGTGGATTTCGTATAATTATTGGATAGGTTGTATAGTTGGAGTATCGTGAGTTCGGGCATCACTCTATGGATTCACTACCTTGATAATGCCTTAGTGAAGGTTAGTACGAGATTTAGATCAAGGTATGTGAATATGATCGGAGAGTGTTATGCACGTGAGTGGATTCAACACCGGAGAATCGGTTAAGTCAATGATCATGAGAATATTAGATTGCCGATAGATGTTTTCCTTAGGAATTAAATGAGATAGAAAATAATATTTGTAGGCCTCATTTGTCATGACAGAGGCTAGGTTAGCATGTGTGCAAGAAGTATTAAATGATTTGGAAAAAAATTCGGAGTACAATTATTTTTGCACTAAAAATGCTTTTAACTTTAAAAATTCATAACTATTTCATAAAAACTCCAAATAGGATGAACCAAGTTATTTTAGTCTTATATTAATAATCTCTATCCATCCATATAATCCTCATCCTCACCACTGCTCTGCAAATTTTGGCCAAATAATTAAATTAAGTGAACAGTAACCGAATTTAATTAAATTGGAATTTCCTGAAAACTGATTTTCAAACCTTCATAACTCTCACATACTAAGTCCAAATGGAATAATTATTTCACCTAAATTCATCTAAAATCATCATCTAGCTACTGTATAAATTTCATGCATTTTTGGGCAATTTGAATTTTTCGGCTTTTCTCGATGTTTATTCGATATCGTCTTTCTATAGATTCCGAATTGCCGGAAGTAAGCGAGTACGTAACCGAGAGTGAACAACTGAACTACCAGCAAGGCAAGCATCATTTGAACTTTCTTTTGCATCATATTTGATCCTAGTTTTGTTAAGATAGTGCAATGATAATTGCTTGCATGCTATTTTTGATAATGTCGCTATTTTCGTGATGTGTAGAATAGCTATATCCCACTCTTTGAGGTTTATCTTGAATCATGAATAACTCCAGTACCACATGCTTAAGATAGGATTGTGTGAATTATATAATGTTCGGGTTGCTTAGCCATGCAAGTCTAGAACGGTAGCGGATTGTCGGGAATAACCCGACAATTATGGGATACACACAACTTTCAATTTATACTTTTGTTTCAGATCTTCGTATTTGTTTTATGAATTAAATTTTGTCAATTTAATTGAGCTTTTGGTCTGGACAAGTGATTGGTTATGGAGGGTGCCTTCGTGCACACTTTGGGTTGTGGCTTGTCTTGTCTAGACAGTTAAGGACCGAACTTTGGGTACCTACGGTTCAAGCAAAACTCGTGCTATCACACGCGGTATATGGGTGCTGTATGGTTAAGTAGGGGGAAGATTTTGTTGTGTTAGGTCCCACGGTGGTGGAATTGTAAAGGCATGGGACCGTGAAATCCTATGTTTCCTTATGGGCCGATAGGGCATATAGACCGTGACGTCTTATGTTGCCTAGGAGCCCAGGGTTTTGCGGGACTTAGCCCAATGGGATCTTCTTGCTAAAAACGACCATATCTTGATTTACCCGGCCGGCATACCATAGGAAGTATGCTATTTTCGGAGGCATCTGGAGGCTCAACGGGCTAATCAAGTCGTGTGGGTAAAGTAGTACACCCCTGCAGGGTATAAATCTATTCGAATAGCCGTGTCCATGGTTATGGACAACCGCTTGAGTTTGTGGCTACTTATTGTTAGACTTGAAATTAAAATTGTGGTATAACTTGATATTGTCATGAATGGGATGTTCATGTTTGTTGTTGTATCAAAGTGGACAGCCACTTTGTCATTTGTATGGTTCATTTGTTATTCAATTTACTAATTATTCACATGCTTTACTTCTACTTCAAATCTGATTTTGAAATGGCACTTGAAAAACTAGTATGTGTAGGTTGTAAACTGTTGCGTCTCTTTTGCAAAACTAAGCCAATATGAGCCATCCTTTGGAACAACCTTTAGCATAACTAATTTTTATTTGTGTAAGACTTGCGAGTACCTTTGTACTCAACCCGGTTGCTACAATTTTAAGTGAGGAAGTGTATGAGCCCGTTGAGCTTGTTAGCGTCGATTTTGGCGACGCTAATGAGTAATGCTATCATTTAACTCCCAGTCGGTTGCCGATGGGTTATGGGGCATACCATGCTGGATATTTTGGTTTATTTACTTGCTTCTGCTGCTACTTAATACTCTTATTTGAATTTGGCCGGTCGGCCGTTTGTAATAGTTGTAGACTTTAACTATTATGTTGTGTGTCTTTTGAACTATCTATGTATGTTGTTGTATGGATGTGATCAACGTTGTATGAGAGTATGAGCATATTGGTCGCTGATCTTGGGAGCCAATATGATTGCATACTCGCTGTTCGTGGCTTCCTATTTAACTCACTAAGTGTAGTGCTTGACTTGTTGGAGAACCGACAATCATGTAGTGCTCGCAGAGGAGCAGCACGCATGATCATCGGGGCTCTAGTTTGTAGTTAAGCCTTTCACTGAGATGGAGTTAAGTTGGAATCCATTTACTTGAGGGCCTAAAGTTATGTCCTTAAGACCATGCTTAGTCTCGGTCTTACGGAGATAACCCGGGGGTCCTCACACAATAGTAGACAACACTTGACACTTCTGAATAAGTCATAACTCATAACAATATAACATATCAACAACCCATACATATCAACAACCCAATAAGTCATAACATATCAACAACCCATACATATCAATAGCAGAGACAACACTTGACACTTCTGAATAAGTCATAACATATCAACAACCCATACATATCAATAGCAGAGACAACACTTGACACTTCTGAATAAGTCATAACTCATAACAATATAACATATCAGCAGACAACAGCCCATACATATCAACAACCAAATACTTCAATAGCAGACAACACTTACACTTTTGAATTCACTCATTCAGCAATCAGCAATTAGCACAAGTGCACAACCATTCAAACTTAGGGGGGGAGCTGTGGTGCTAGGGGGAGCAAAGAAGGGAAGGGGGTAGAGCAGGTAGCAGCAGAGCAGAGAAGGGGGACCTACGGTGCTACGGAGAGCAAAGAAGGGAAGGGGGCAGAGCAGAGCAGAGATGGGACTGAGGGGGAACTACGGCACTAGGGGGAACTGAGAACCGTCTGTGATGAGGCATCCAGTATTAGCCTTTTTGTAGTAGTGATTAACAATTGATAATTGATAAGCGATAAAAATTAACAAGTAGCCAAGTTCAAACTTCAAACATAGAAACTTAAATGCAGGGTTCAACCAAAAGCAAGGTGCACTAGCCAATAGCCCAAGATAGGAGTGGTTCAACTTAAGTTGCATAACAAAATCAAATTCCAGTGGCAAGGCTAAATAAAAGATAGCATGAGACTCTTAGTATGTACTAAGTTACATGACTAAATAAAAGACAGCATAAGAACAAGCATCTGCATGGATCATTGCATTCATTTATATTTATGATTTCTCTACTTCTCTCTACATGTATGTATTACACATTTACACTTCTCTGCAATGATGCACTTCTCTTTATGTATGTATGTATTACACATTTAGCATCTGGGCTCTGGCCAATGGCTATCACCATCAGCATCAACCAACAACTAGACAACATCAAGAAGACAAGAAGGGGACTTATGCGTTAGTGGGAGAGCCGGAGAGGTTGGAGGCGCGAGGGAGGTCTAAGGTGGCGCAGTGAGCCGGCGACGAGAGGGAGGAGGAGCTAGAGCTGCAGCGTAGGGAGGAGGAGCCAGGGCCGGCGGCGCAACAAGGGAGGACTAGGAGCTTGATCCGGCAGCGCAGGGAGGAGGGAGCTTGATCTAGAGGTGCGAAGCTGGCGGCGAGAGGGGGGAGGAGCTCGGTTCACATGAATACCAACAACACAAACCAATAGGTGATAGATCTATCTTACCTTGACATAGCTGGTGGAGAGGTAGCCGGGGTCGTGCACACTAGGGGGAGGAGGAAGAGGGGAAGGCAGTGTCACTGTAGTTGTGGCACGAGCGACGATGTTGAGGTCGAGGGCACTCGGGTGGGGAGGGGAGCGGGCGAGAGTAAGGGCGCTGGGGAGTGACGACGCGAGTTAGGGCGTAAACCCTAGTGGGCTCCTACTTATAAAGACATATCACATACGGTTCTATTATGGAATCGTCAGTGATTCTTATCACAGACGGTTCCATAATGGAATCGTCTGTGATATGTCTCATATCATGACAGTTCCATAATAGAACCGCTGTTCCATAATAGATATATATATATATATATATATATGATATGGTTGTTCTCAAGTTATATGTTATATATATATATATATATATATATATATATATATATATATATATATATATATATATATATATATATATATATATATATATATATATATATATATATATATATATATATATATGTATGTATGTATATATATATATATATATATATATATATATATGTATGTATGTATGTATGTATGTATGTATGTATATATGTATATGTATTCTCGTATACATTTACATGACATGAAGAAATTACATGTTTATATGTCAATTTTGTAATTGAAATATTGCTAAAAATTTGTTTTAACTATGATCGATACATATATCACACAGATCGGATATAATAAATTTGTTAACCATTAAATTCCATCGACTATGATAATTAAATAGTTAATTCAACATATAATATAGTAACTTCACCTCCAAACTATTTTTTTTCATTTTGGAATTTACATATGGCCAAACAGCGTGGCCAGTCGCTTGTTACAAATTAAGATTAAAAAAAGTAGAAACCTAAATAAACAAAGTTTTTCTAGTAGCGGAGGTAGAATGCTATCTCCGTCTTCAAAACTTCGTAGGCAGCGGCGGTGGCATCAGACAGTTCGTGATCAGCGAACGAAGCCCGAAATGCGTTCACCCACTGACGCACTCGTTCGAGTGTCTCTCAAAGACCCTCGAACTGTTGAATCAAGAAGAATTGAGTCCATAGGCTCTCTTCCCTTGCTTGAGGGGTCTCGGTATGGTCGACTCGATTGCTCGCCGCCTCGATTAAATAGTCCAAGTGATGGCAAGCCTCCTGGAGATGTGCAACGTCGTTGTGGAGGACCACGTCGATGATGCGGTAAACTCGCCGGAAGTGGGAGATCACCCAGAAGACGCGGCGGAGGAGGATGTCAAGACAGCGGAAGGTGGACGTCACCTGCTCCGGTAAATGCTCGGACAGAGGAGTGAAGACACTGTTAAAACAGTGTATTTCCGAAGCATCCGCCAACATACGATGGGAGAGGCGCTCGTACAGTATGGCCAGGTAGGCCAACAATGCCGGCGACAAGGAAACAGAGGGAGCCATTTCTGCTTTAGAAGTATAGAGTTATATATATGTGGGGACAATCATCTTCGATGGCGGATGATCCGTTTTATAAAACAAAGAATAAATTCGGTGCTTGAGACGAAGAGACACATCGGGGAGCTGAAGCGGCATTGATGCAACGAAGAGACGCATCAGTGACGAAGAAACTCACTGGACCTGAAGCGATGTTATCTCAGACAGTTATAATTAAAAACCATCTATGAAGTCTAAAATTATCACAGACGGTTCGTGTTTAGAACCGCTTGTGATACTTCACAGACGGTTTTCAATATGAACCGTCTGTGAAGTCTACAATTATCACAGACGGTTCGTGTTTAGAACCATCTGTGATACTTCACAGTGAGAGACCATGTGGAGGTCGTCCCGTGTGAGTGATGAGTAATTGACAAAGGTTTTAGGTCACGAGTTTGGTTTGTGTGGTCGGACCTTGTCGCTTTGCGCGGTTCACGCGCTGCGGAAGTCAATCGTATCGCCGGGATAATCGAACGACCGGCGAAAGTTATGAGCGATACGACCGCAGGCGGTTGTACCGATTGGTAAATGGCGTTGAAGAATTCCAGAGAAGTTGTTTTTCGAGTTCGGTCTTCATTGGAAATCGAACGACCGCAGTATTGGAGCCGCACGACCGAGTCGCGGTTGATCCGCCGGTAACATGGCGGTTGTACCGATTGTATTGTGAGGTTCGCCATTTTGGTGATTTGAGTTTTGGGATAGGTCATATCCAGTGTGTTCATGCATATGTGTTGCATATTGCATGTTTGAGCTAACGCTAGGTCAAGTTGTGAAGAACTTGTTCCGGTTTCGTGTTTCTTGTCTCGTGTGGCCGCAGGACGCCGAGTGGAGTCGTGGCGAGACACGGTGGATCGGACTAGGCGCAGTGGCGCCGAGGTCGAACGGTCGATGTGTCAAGACGACGTGGACTCGAGGTGGTTGCGAGGCGTCTTGAGACAAGGAGCGCTGAAGCTTCCGGAAGGTGCGTATAGGGCGAATCGAAATTCGCAAGGTCGCACAAGCGGGCGGACTCAGTTGGACTTAGCGGGCGAACGGGAGGAGACCCGTTAGCCAAGGCTATATAAAGGATTGGAGGGCTGCATGCCCTCTTGAGCACTTGAAAAGGAATTAGGGTTTGCTAGAGTCAAAAGAGTCTTTAGTGGCTGTTTTTGCTTTAGGCTTTAGTTGTTGAGAGTGGAGGTGTAGGCAGAGTTTGGTGCTCCCTGCTTGTCCCCTTCGTAGCTCTCCAATGTGAGTTCTTGGCTTAGGGAGAGGGAGAGGATGGATTGATGAACTTGTAATCATTCCTCTTGTTCTAATGTCCATGCGTATGGGGATGTATCTCTTTGTATTTCGCTCTTGATTCAATGAATGGAAATCAAGTTTTCTTCTATTCGTGCTCTCTGTTCTTCGCTCTCCTTTTTGTGATTTTTGGGGCTTTCTTCAATTCGGGAGTTTTTGCTTGGTTCTTCCTCTTGATCTTGCTTGCTGGGACATGTGGGAACCTATCTAAGGTCATCTAGATCATCATCCACCCACGAGCAAGTCGTTAGATCAAGTTTTGTTTTTTGCGCTTTTGAACCCACCTTCGCTCAAATACAAAAGGATAGGAACCTTGGCATGGATCTCTGAAATCGTTGCTTGGAATAGGTTCCTAATATCTTCAGGAAGGTGTGGTTCAATTTTGGTCAAGTTTGGCGCCAGAGATCAAAAGTTTGATCGATTTTCGTTTTGAAACCCGAGCTGATTTTACCTACTCCAGATAATCGAACGACCGCCGCTTTACTGCGGTTGTTCCGATTTCCTGAGTTTCTTCGTAACTTCCGATTTTGTTTGCTCGAAATGTGGGGGTGAGAGTGGATTCAACATAAGTCTTCCTCTCGTGCTTAATCTTTGATCTTCATAGCTCTCATAGCTATTGGAGTGATTTACAAGTTGAACCCATTCTTTGCGAAAAAGATTAGGTGCTCCTATTCACCCCCTCTAGTCGCCTTTCCGTCCTTCAATTGGTATCGAGCCGGTTAGCTCTTTTCAATAGATCTTAACCGGTCTCAAGAGCCGTGGCGATGGACAAGTACTCGACCAAGTCGCTTGTTTTGATGGCATCGACACCCTTCCGAAGAGCCGAATGGAGACATACATCCAGCCTGGGGTATGCCATCCGCGAAAGGTCAAGGTTCGATTCATTGTTCTCGCCGATGAGAACATCAATGCCGGAACATGGTTGATGTTGAGGCGAATGCAAAGGCAAGGAACATCATCATCCGTGGTTTGAGTCGAGTGAGTTTGACCAAGATATCTCACCTGTCGTCCGCCTACGATATCTGGGTGACCCTCGACGCATACCATGAGGGCACCACCCAGATCAAGACGGTTCGACAGGACCAGTTCAAACGAGAATACAACAAATTTGAGATGCTTGCTGGTGAGTCCCTAGATGAGTGCTTCGCACGTTTTCACAAGATCTTGAGCAACCTCCGAGCGGTCGGTCTCACATACCCCGACTCGGACAATGCTCGTCAGATGCTCACGGCACTCGATCTGCGTGTTTGGGAGATGAAAGTGACCACCATCAAAGACACGACAGACCTCTCGACCCTGACTCTTGATGCTACCAGATCGCTACTCAAGACTCACGAGATTGACGTTGTCTCTCGTCGGTCGAAGTCACAGTCGATGGCCTTAGTCACCAATCCAGTTTCTTCTTCCGGGCTTTCTTCTGATTCTTCTTGCGGTTTCTCCCTTGCTGCTCTCTGTGACATAACTGATGATCAGTTAGAGCAACTTGCGGATGAGCAGCTTGCCCTCCTTGCTCAAGATTCTCCCACGCTACAAAGGAGGAGGGACAGAAGAGAGGAGGACCCGTGATTTGCTTCGAGTGTGGTGGCCCCAACCACATCCGAGCAACCGCCCTAAGCCGAGAAGGGCAAGAACGACTACGGCGGTTCGGGCAAGAACGACTACACCGACAAGAACGCAACAAGAAGCCTCCAGCTCGGACGCCCAAAGAAGAAGAAGTTCCGCAACTTTGGCAAAGCCAAGAAGCTCTTCCACGCGCCCTCACCGCCTCGACGACCTCGACCTCGGCGAGGTGGAGGGATGGAGCGACGATGACGGACGGGTGACCAAGAGCCCAAGGATGGGGGCGACGACTTCTCCCAAGATGTGCTTCATGGCCCTCGGGCGAACTCAATGACAATGAACAGATCTCGACTCGGACGAGGTAGATCCCACCTACGAACAGCTCAATCATGCTTTTCTTAAGCTAGGAGGTTTTCATGCTAAAGCTAAGGCTAGGTGTGCTGAGTTAGAGAAGGAAATAGATAGACTGTCACTAGAGATTATTGCTCTTACATCTGCTCCTTCTAGTGATGATTGTGATACATGCTCTGCTTTGCTGGTTGATATGGAGAAGTTAAGGACCTCACATGATAGTGTGTCCTCCAAACTTGATAGTGTTAAGGTGGAGAATGTTAGTCTACTTGCTGAGTTAGAGTTGAGTAGGATGGCTGTTACCCTACTTATTACTGATGAGACTACTTCTCCCACCTCATGTGAGGGTAAGGACATTGTCGCTAGAGGATCTTATGCCATGCTTCTTGATCCGCCTCGAGTCTTGTGAAAATTGCAATAACTTGAAGATGAACTTAAACAGGCAGATCATAAAATTGTGAACTACAAGCTTCTTTACTTGAGCCGATTGTTTCATGCTTGAACTGTCCTAAGTTAATCATTGAACTTGAGGTCGTCTCCAAACAGTTTCAAGATATGATTGATCATGAAAGGAAGTTGGCTCGGTTTGCTTCTAAGGACCTCGTTAGCTCACCATGCATTAAGTGTAACAAACTAAAATCGACTTGATTGCTTTGGATGAGAAATGTGAAGCTAACTAAGGACCTTCTAGAGAAGTCACATTGTGCTTGCAATATGATTGTGGAGAAGGGGAGAAGCCCTGTGGTAAGGATGAGACGCTTAGCAACGTGAACCAACCGGCTAGCGATGGGGATCGTCCCTTCAGAGTCGGTGTGCGTGCACAAGCCATTCTTCCTCTCGCTTTGGTTCTTCTTTTGCTCCCTTACCTTCTCATTGTCTCTTCTTCCCCTCGCTCTTCTTGCACCTCTCTTTCGGGAGTGTCAAGACTTTATGAACACTCTCGAGAGATTTGTAGGAGGCAAGAAGAAGCTCAATCTTATTCTAGACCAATCTAAGATCCGCAGATTTAATCGTGGTCTAGGATATGACTTCTTTGAGGACATGAGGAAGCATCCACCGCCGTGCTCGCACTCCATAGCACTGTGTGTGATCGAGACCGAGCCCGTGACCGAGAAAGTCCATTTCAAGTCACGGGCTATGTCCGGGATTTCGACAAGAAGGTAATTTCACATGCCGCTTCTACCTCTCGAAGGTGAAGTATCACCGCACCTTCGCCGGAAGGATGGACACACATCGATCGATGCTTCAGCGCCAAGATCGCACAGAGACCATGTTGAGTCTCTTAGGCGCATTGTGGTCGGCCCTGCACCTTGAGTGCACCTAAGACCAACACGAGGTCTAGGCTTGTTTCTTCGATGGGTTTGTGCAAAGATCGAGGACTTGGTTTTTCCGAAGTTTTCGGTTTTCGCCCTCATGTCGCTTTCGACCGTGACTTCCGCCGCTCCGAGGGTAGATCTCGTTTTCCCATCGAGATAGCTACCATGGCGTGTTCAAGATGTTGCGTGTGCTCCGACTCGCTCCTTCAGAGTAGTCGGACCCAAAGAATGCCTTCGGTCTACTCTTAGACCTTACGCTTTGAGTTACAGAGAGCGAGGGTAGATAGAGGTCACCGTGCTTGACTACTTCATCTCGCCGACGTGTTATTCAAGATTGGGTGCCAAAATCATTGTTGATTTATCCCAAGATCGAGACTTTACTCTGCTTGACTCAGTTCGCCGGTAGGGAAGGAGAAGGTTTGGCTTGTAGACTCGGTTGTTCTCGTCATATGACCGGAGACTCCGCTGGTTCTCCTCCTAGCCCGCGCTCCGGTGATGAGACGATCACCTTCGAGACGCTTCGTTCGGGCGTCATCGCCAAAATCTTGCGTATTAATACTTTTTTTTCTTAAGGATGTTGCCTTGGTTAGTAAGTCGCAAAGACAATTTGCTTTCCGCTTTCACCACCGATGACGGTTTCGAGGTGAGCTTCAAGAAAACGCTTGCAAAATTCTTGACTCTTGGGTAGTCCGGTTTATGGATTTCTCGTTATGGGAGGATCTTTCGTGCTGATTTTTCCGATTCTTCCGTGATCCTCTCCGGTGTTTGGTTGCTTCGAGTCCCGTGATCTCTCTTCTCGCATAGGAGACTTGGTCATATTGATTTGACCATTTGACCCGAAAGTTAGCGCCATGATCTCATTCGTGGTCCGCCAAACTCAAGATGGTCAAAGATCTTGTTTGCTCTCCATGCCCAAGCACGGCAAGATGGTTGCCGCTTCTCATCCTCCCACAAGCATTATGACCGATGCACTGGACAACCGCCCACATGGATCTGATGGGACCAATGAGTCTTGATCGGCAGGAGGGAAGTGGTATGTGCTTGTTGTGGTCGATGACTTCTCGAGGTATTCTTGGTGTTTTCTTAGCCTCAAGGATGAGACGTTTTCACATTTCCGAGGTCTTTTAGTAGGTCTGTCTGCTGAGCTCCCGGTGCCTTACGAGCGATCCATGAGGACAATGGCACGGAGTTCAAGAATTCCTACTTTGAGAGTTTCTCATGTGAGACAGTGTAGAGCACCGTTCTCTTCTCCATCGCGCCCTCAAAGAAATGGCGCTAGGAGAGGAAGAACCGCACCTTGGTCGAGATGGCCAGACGATGCTTGATGAGTACTCTACACCGAGGAAGTTTTGGGTGAGGCCATTGCATCGCAAGGCCATGTTTGAATCGAGTTTTTCTTGAGCACTCCTACATCGCACTTCTTATGAGTCGAGATACGCGAAAGCCCAGCGCCTCTCATTTTCGTGTGTTTGGTTGCAAGTGCTTTATTTTGAAGTCGGGAACCTAGATAAGTTCGAGTCACGCCTCGTGACGGTATCTTTCTAGGCTACTCGACTTCTTGGCGGGCTTATAGGGTCCTGAGGCGCGAGTCTAGCAAAATGGTAGAAACTCGTGAGGTGACCTTTGACGAGGCCACCGGGACTAGGCCAGATATCTCGTGTTCTTTAGAGCGGTCCGAGACCATCTTTGTGGATGATGAGGACGATGGAGATGACGGTTGTCTACCCGATCCCGCCCTCATCCACTCCTTGAGGTGCCGCCTTCCACCGCACCTCGAGGTGATCACCTTGCCTTCGCTTCCTCCGAGCTAGTGGCTCTGCTCCTACCTCGTCACTCATGAGGTAGAGGCCACTTCTTCATCTCTCCCAGACCTCCTAGACACATCCAGAGAGTTCATCCTTCAGAGCGATCATTGAGATCTTTTCGAGCGTGTTACCCGCTCAAAATCGCTTATCTCAATTCTGTCTCCATTCTCGCCTTCATTGCCTCTTTTGAGCCCAAAGATGTTTCTCATGCTTTATCCGATGAGTCATGGGTCAATGCCATGCATGAGGAGCTAGAAAATTTCGAGAGGAACAAGGTCTGTCGCTTGTTGAGCCCCCACGAGGCCACAATATCATTGGAACCAAGTGGGTGTTCAAGAACAAGCAGAGCGAGGATGGGGTAATCATCCCAAACAAGGCGAGATTGGTAGCTCGTGGGTTTTCCTGTGTTGAGGGTCTAGACTTTGAGGAGACCTTTGCCCTCAGAGCTCGACTTGAAGCCATTAGAATCTCGCTTGCCTTTGCAGCTTCTAAGGGTTTCAAGCTTTACCAGATGGACGTGAAGAGTGCCTTCCTCAATGGCCTTATTGAGGAGGAAGTCTACGTCCGACACCTCCGTGTTTCGAGAACCCCAAATACCCTAACCATGTTTTCAAGCTTTAAAGCACCAGATGGACTTAAGCAGTGCTCGTGAGCTTGGTATGAGAGGCTTAAGTCCTACTTGATAAGTCATGGTTTTGAGATGGGTAACGTTGACAAGACCTTGTTCATCCGCCAAGATGGCATCGACCTTCCGCTCGTTCAGATCTATGTCGATGACATTATCTTTGGCGGCTCTTCCCATACTGTTTTCCGGTTCTCGGATGTCATGAGCACCGAGTTTGAGATGAGTATGATGGGTGAGTTGACCTTCTTCCTTGGTTTCCAAATCAAGCGCACTCGGAGGGTACATTTCTTCATCAAGGAAAGTACACTCGTGACCTCTCAAGCGCTCGACATGAGTGATGGGAAGCTCGTGTCGACTCCCATGGCTTCTACAACCTATCTTGACCAGATGAGGATAGCGAGCCGCTTGATCGAAGGAGTTCGAAGATGATCGGCTCCCTTCTTTACCTCATCGCCGAGACCGAGATATACACTTCTCCGTGTGTCTGTGTGCTCGATTTCGAGCTTCTCCTCACAGATCTCACCGCCAAAGCGGTGAAGCGATCTTCCAGACTGCGAGCTACCATTGACTATGGTATCTGGTACTCTTCCTCATCCTGCCTTTCCTTGAGAGCCTTTTCGGATGCGAGACTTATTTGGTCAGAGGATAGATAGGAAGAGCACTTCTGGCACCTGCCAATTTCTTGGCACTTCTCTTGTTTCCTGGTCTTCAAGGAAGCAGTCTGGTGTTGCATACCCACCGCAGAGGCCGAGTATGTTGTCGCAACCGATTGTCAGAGTCAAGTGCTCGATGGCTTCGACCTGCGGGACTTTGGGTTAGTTATCGACAGTTGTTCCACTTTTTGTGATAACACTTTGCGATTAACATTGCCAAGAACCCAAGCAAAGATTCCGGACCAAGCACATCGATATTCGCTTCCACTTCCTTAGAGACCATGTAGAGAAGGGCGATATAGTGCTCCAGCCAGGAGAGTGACCACCAGTTATCGACATTTTCACCAAGCCTTTGGATTGTTCGAGGTTTTCACCATGGGAGAGCTTGGGGTGGTTTGTCCTTTTGGACTGTAGTGAGGGGAGCTTTGGGTTTTATCGCTTTACTATATTATTTATGCTCTTGCTCCTTACTATTGCATTGCATTTTGGGTGCATTTGGGATTAGTCCTCCTAGCATAGATTAGAGTGCTTCTTTTGTCTAGTTGTTTAGATTTTGCTCTTATCTTGTGATTCTAGGATGTCGCTTATTAGTCGTCTCTTCTCACTAGGTTGAGCTTACTCACTTCTTATAGGTTCTAGCAAGGGTTGGGCCACCCTTGGGTAGACAGGAACGGTTTGCTCCTTAGTGTGTTAGCGGGCAGCTTGATAGTCCTAGAGTCATATGGGTAGATGAGAGTCATCTGAGCCATAGTATTCTCTATATCTTATCTATGCTTTAAGGATCTACTGCTTTTATGTTTTCTTTGCCGACTTCTCGATTTATTGTTTTGGTTCAAGGAGTTCATTTGGGAGCTTCGAGCTTAATATTGAGTTAACTCAACTTGAACTAAAAGTTGCATCTAATGTTGAGGGGAGCTGGATCTTCGTGATTTCTAGCATTCTCGCATTGTAATATAACTACATTGAGCCTTGATTATTATCCTGCTATGGCATGTTTACAATGCTTTACACCTTGCCATGACTTGTGCTTATTTGCTAGATTTATCATGACTTCATATGTGTAGCCTAGCTTTTGCCATGATAAGTTAATTAAAATTGCTCAACTTAAACTAAAACTTGTCATGTTAGCACTCGAGATTAGTCTTTCTTGAGCTATCCTTGTATGATTCATGCCATGTCAAATAGGCTGGGTAGAGTGATGAATCTATATTGAGCCTTAGAAAGAGCTGTTTTAGTCTCTTGGTGATGCATGAGTTAGTACAACTTGTTAAAAGGCAAAAGATCTCTTTTGTGCTAAAAAACCGATCTCACCAATTCTCTCCTATGAGACGGCTTGCCATTGCACTTGGCATGAACTTAGGGGGAGTTTTGGGTGACCTAGACTATCTTCTTAAGCTTCTCGCTTGGAGTAGTCGCATAAGGCTTGAGACCTAGCACATGATAAAACAAAAATCTGGTTGGAAACCACCATGAATTTCAAAAGAAAATATGTTTCATGTGTTCAATGTGCTTAAAGCCACAAAAAGTATCATGTACTTTAACCAATGTTTCAATCTTGAGCATAGCACTCTATTTGGTCTCAATTTAAGCTTCTTAGTTCCGCTTAGCTTATTGACATGGCTCTGATCATCCTTGGATATCTCTAGCGAGACTTTGCTCATTGATGACTTGACTTGCTCACATAATGTACCTCATTTTCAGATTGTCATCTATGTGTTCTAGCTAGCTTATACATATCTTGTCATGATCTAGATAGCCTTTTTATTAAGTTATGGCTTGGTGTATTACATGATGGTCATTATGGATAATTCTCATGGCTCAAAATGCTTAAATAAACAAACTTCAGCCATTTTCATCCATTAACATGTCATATTCTCTCTATTGCATCTTGATGCGTTTATTGCCAAAAGGGGGAGAATAGAGAAGAAAAAGTCTGTTGGGAACAGTTTAGAGCTTTGGAGATCAATTTGCTCTTTCAGTTGTTGCTCTAGTGTTCCTTCTGTCGACATGGTCATTAGTTTCACTCTTCTTCTTTGGACCATGTTGGATTCGTCAAACTCAAACTCAACTTTGATCTTTTTCGGAGTTTGTCAATATACTCATCAAGGGGGAGATTGAGAGACCATGTGGAGGTCGTCCCGTGTGAGTGATGAGTAATTGACAAAGGTTTTAGGTCAGTCGAGTTTGGTTTGTGTGGTCGGACCTTGTCGTTGCGCGGTTCACGCGTTTTCGTGAAGTCAATCGTATCGTCAGATAATCGAACGATCGGCCGTGTTATGAGCGATACGACCGCAGGCGGTTGTACCGATTGGTAAATGGCGTTGAAGAATTCAGAGAAGTTGTTTTTTCGAGTTCGGTCTTCATTGGAAATCGAACGACCGCAGTATTGGAGCCAGACGACCGAGTGCGGTTGATCCGCCGGTAACATGGCGGTTGTACCGATTGTATTGTGAGGTTCGCCATTTTGGTGATTTGAGTTTTGGGATAGGTCATATCCAGTGTGTTCATGCATATGTGTTGCATATTGCATGTTTGAGCTAACGCGGTCAAGTTGTGAAGAACTTGTTCCCGGTTTCGTGTTTCTTGTCGTGGTGGTCGCAGGACGCCGAGTGGAGTCGTGGCGAGACACGGTGGATCGGACTAGGCGCAGTGGCGCCGAGGTCGAACGGTCGATGTGTCAAGACGACGTGGACTCGAGGTGGTTGCGAGGCGGCGAGACAAGGAGCCGAAGCTTCGGAAGGTGCGTAGGGGCGAATCGGAAATTGCAAAATCGCACAAGCGGGGCGGGCTCCGTTGGACTTAGCGGGCGTAACGGGGAGGAGACCCGTTAGCCAAGGCTATATAAAGGATTGGAGGGGCTGCATGCCCTCTTGAGCACTTGAAAAGGAATTAGGGTTTGCTAGAGTCAAAAGAGTCTTTAGTGGCTGTTTTTGCTTTAGGCTTTAGTTGTTGAGAGTGGAGGTGTAGGCAGAGTTTGGTGCTCCCTGCTTGTCCCCTTCGTAGCTCTCCAATGTGAGTTCTTGGCTTAGGGAGAGGGAGAGGATGGATTGATGAACTTGTAATCATTCCTCTTGTTCTAATGTCCATGCGTATGGGGATGTATCTCTTTGTATTTCGCTCTTGATTCAATGAATGGAAATCAAGTTTTCTTCTATTCGTGTTTCTCGTTCTTCGCTCTCCTTTTTGTGATTTTTGGGGCTTTCTTCAATTCGGGAGTTTTGCTTGGTTCTTCCTCTTGATCTTGCTTGCTGGGACATGTGGGAACCTATCTAAGGTCATCTAGATCATCATCCACCCACGAGCAAGTCGTTAGATCAAGTTTTGTTTTTGCGCTTTTGAACCCACCTTCGCTCAAATACAAAAGGATAGGAACCTTGGCATGGATCTCTGAAATCGTTGCTTGGAATAGGTTCCTAATATCTTCAGGAAGGTGTGGTTCAATTTTGGTCAAGTTTGGCCGCGTAGATCAAAAGTTTGATCGATTTTCGTTTTGAAACCCGAGCTGATTTTACCTACTCCAGGACAATCGGAACGACCGGCCGTTTGCCTGCGGTTGTTCCGATTTCCCTGAGTTTCTTCAGAACTTCCTGATTTTGTTTGCTGAGCTGTGGGGGTGAGGAGTGGATTCAACATAAGTCTTCCTCTGTGCTTAATCTTTGATCTTCATAGCTCTCATAGCTATTGGAGTGATTTACAAGTTGAACCCATTCTTTGCGAAAAAGATTAGGTGCTCCTATTCACCCCCCCTCTAGTCGCCTTTCCGGTCCTTCACACAGACGGTTTTCAATATGAACTGTCTATGATATTACCTCTTCACAGATGGTTTTTAGCGCATCTAGTTACACAGATGGTCTCTAAACAAAAACCGTCTGTGATTGTGTTTAATACAGACAGTTTTGATCAACCGTCTGTGATCAGGCGTCCAGTGTTAGTATTTTTGTAGTAGTGCATATTGAAAGCCACATCATCGGAATTTGGTAATGAGGACCCAATTAAAGGATGTCAAACATTCACATCGTTGACCTGATGTCAAACATCCACATCGTTGACCTCTTTCTCATCCACATCGTTGACCTCTTTCTCACTCCTTCTGTAACACCCTGGCCCAACACGAAGCCTGGAATGCTACTAAACTACGCTAACTATCATTTTTAACAACAATTAACAATAAATTACACCAAGCATCTCAACACTAAAATCCATCCATGGGTCACAATAAAACAAGCATATTGATATGGCAATCATAGGTAATTAATCTCTAGGAAGCATAGTAAGATAATAATCCAAGATCAATGCAAAACCAATCGAATAAAATCTATTGAATGAATAATCAACTCCAACCTATCATCTAAAGCTATTCAATACTATCAAGTCCTAAATATAAACCATCACACTCATCGCTTTTCATTACATGCAAGATGTCGCTACACTACATGACCATATGCTCATTTTATCGCGCATACCGGTGTCCATATGCTCATTTTATCGCGCATACCGGTATAGCATGAGTGAACACTCGCGACAATGTTCACAATTTCATTAAGCCCATCTTCAAAGGATCGGAGATCTCTTCACTCCTATGGGGTCTCTACCAACGAGGTAGATGTGTGATCACCATGATCACCTTCTCTTTATGCAATGATGCTTATGAATGCACAACTTAACACAAGTTCATCAATAATTCCATTATCCAACATTTATGACTTCATCAACACGATTAATATCATAACCATTCACATTGCTTGCAATTAAACAATGTAAAATCATAAACAATATAATGGTAATGAGTGATATGGAATACAACGATCAATCATCGATCACTGTCTACTATGTACTTGCCTCTTTATCCCCTCAGAGTCGGATAGTGAGGCGACAACAAGGCACTAGAGACACACTCCATGAACACACAATTCAAAACAATCTCAAAATCACATCATCATAGCACCAAAACATTACACTAATCGCCATCGCGTGTCTATGCCAAAACGACACAATTAACCCAATTCTACCGGACACACTACCCACTGTCCCAGTAGTAAAAAGGGTCTGACTTATTCATATGAAATCCAAATCTAACAAACCAATACTTTCTGGAATCCTCACGAAATTTTCTACAACTTCCTAGTTATGATGAACTTCTGAATCTACCGTTTTCTCCTGTTTCCTTCCCCAAAGACTGTCCCATAATCTGTCAGGACAGACCGCTTCACAATTTCATATATTTATTTCTAAAACTTGAAAATGTATGAATGATACTAATTTTGGAAAGTACTCAAAAATTCCTAACTTATTTATGGTATCACCAAAATTTAATTCTTTCATTTACGAGGTGAAAACATCCCATCTACATGACATCTCCCAACGACGTCTGATTTCTGGACGGCGACCTTCACGTGGCCTTAACTTTTTGCTCGCTACTCCAAATCTAGTGTTCTAGACCTTTCTGGAAAGCTAACAAAATTATCTACATCTTTTATAATTGGAAAAACTCTAAATCCGAGACTAAATACCTTGAATTACCCCCGCAAGGTTCTACATCGAAACTCAACGAAATAGGGCATACTAAAAACTAATCTTCCATTGTACAAAACGATCTACGAATCATACAATGACTAATCCATGGTAATTATAGGGATTAACAGAGGTTACCCTTGAAAAACACGATGTTGATCACGAGAACCCGCGAATCTTTCTCTCTTCCTCCGTTCTTTTCCCCTTCTGCCTTCCTTCCTTCTTTTCTTCCTCTTGCTGGCCAAACCCTTGTTGTCGTCCTCTCCTATCCAGTAGCTATGGCGGCCGTGGGCAACAGGACACTGGCTCCAGGCGGCAGGGGTGGCAGGGGAGGCACAACTAGGGGTCAGGGCGGCGCCAAGGGCAGGGAGGCAGGGGCGTAGGGAGTAGGGAGGGGTGGGGGTTGTGGCAATGTTGTGGGGGTGGCGGCTAGGGTTAGGCTACCGCACCCCTAGTACCTCTTAAGGCCAGCCCCCTCCTAGGCCAAGTCATCGTGGGCCGATGGCCCAAGGCCCAGGTTTTCCATTTTTTTTAATGAAATTTCCCTTGTAATTCCTTTAATTCTCTCTGTAATTCATTTAATCCCTCTAATACTATTCGAGATATTACATCTTCTCTGCTCTCCCAAACTGCCTTAGGGTGCAAATTGACCTGATTTTGCAAGTTCAAGGGATTAAATATCTGGTTTTATAGTTAAGGGTCCTAATTGGACTTTTTAGAATGTTTATGGGTGTAAAATGGAGTTATTGTCTTTATTAAAGTTGCTACATAGTTTTCCTGTGAGTTGCTACTCCGATTTGAGTTTTTATATGAGTTGCTACCTAATTTCCGATGAGTTGCTGCCTGATTTGATTTTTTTTGTGAATTGTTAGCTTATTTTCATTAATGTTGCTACCTGGTTTTCTTGTGAGTTGCTGCACGATTTCTAAGTTTTCTCCTTGAGTTGCTACTCTGTTTGGATTGAAGTTGCCCCCTGATTTTTCCTATGAGTTGCTAGCCAATCTTCATTGAAGATGCTATATAGTTT
Organism: Phyllostachys edulis; assembly: GCA_036346405.1. NCBI lineage: Eukaryota > Viridiplantae > Streptophyta > Magnoliopsida > Poales > Poaceae > Phyllostachys > Phyllostachys edulis. The sequence continues at coordinate 39,103,462 of CM070556.1, forward strand.
TCATGTGAGTTGCTACCATATTTGAGTTTTGCTGTGAGTTGCTATGGAGTTTTCTTTGGAGTTGCTACTCGGTTTTTATTCCTAAAGTTTTGATTTGCTCCTTGATTTTAACTGGATTTGCTACCCAGTTTTTTCTTAAAGTTTGATTTACTACTCGATTTCAATGGAGTTGCTACTAGACTATAACTGGAGTTGCTACCCAATTTTTGTTTCAGATGATTCTGTTTTGTTATTTTTGCTTTGAGTTGCTCCATGAATAAACATGAGTTTTTGCCAAATTTCACTTGCATCTGGACTTGCTACCTTATTTATATATATATATTGAAAACTTCGAGTTGCTACTCGACTTCAATGGGAGTTGCTACCCTAATTTTCAAGCAAGTTACTCCCCTAATTTTTCTGTAATCTATGGGAGGGATAGTGGAAAGGGGAGGTGCTCAGCTTTGAAAGCATATAACATATGTCAGACTTTTTTTTAGATGTAAAGCCATGCTTCCATTAGACTGTGGAACCAACCAAATCGCCCCATCAAGTCATGAACAAGGTCTAGGGTGCTCTCTACTATCAGGTCAACCCCTACATCACAACCAGAACCAAACTTTACAAACCCTTGGGCAGTATATGAACTGAAAATTGATGAAGTTTAAAGAGAAAATTGCACTGTAGGTCTCTAAACTTGTGAGGTTATGCTATTTAGCTCCCTAAATTTGTAATTTACTTTCTCAACCTCTGAACTTGCGAGGTTGTGCCACTTAGCTCTCTGAACTTGCATTGAAGTGAAGTTTGTCGGATGCGATGCCGGTGACTTCATCCCCTCCGAGTCCGGTGAACTCGTTGTCACCGTGTTCCAGCCTTCAATAGCATACTTCAGCCTATAGAAATCCTTCGGCCTCAGCTTGTAATGGATTCAGCAGATGCAGGCACCCATCACAATGTCATCTCCTTCCTCATCTCTGGTCACAAAGCCCCATCCAACTGAACCGGTATCAACAGAGAATGCGCCATCGGTATTGATTTTCATCACCCCTGATTCAGGTCGTTTCCACTTTCTCACTACCCGTGTTTTGCTCTCCTTCTGTGTGAATATCCTGTGCTACCCTCTCTTACGGTGCTACCTGAGTACTACCTATGTATAAAAGTTTTAAAAAAAATTGACAAAAAATAGGAGCGTGTGGAGGACATATTCTTCGACCATGTAAGTATTCATTTGCTAATCGGCTTGTAACAAACACCAGTTCCTCCTAAACAACATAGGAGCTTAGTAATTGTATAGCTCTACACTTTATATATACTAGAAACCTACGCGCGCATTGGCGCGCGCGGAGACAAACACACGCGATTGTGTTAAGAAGAAAGGAAATTGTAGAGATTCAACGTACATAGATAGAGTGGCTGGATCTAAGTACTTAGAACAATGTTTGTTGTAACTATTATTAAGAAGAAATTAGAAAACAACGTGGCATCCATTGCGTGCTATAGAAGTGGACCTTAGGATGCACAGAATCTTTAAGGAGTAACTGTGACTTGTATAGTAGAATGGTCCTTAACTGAGCAGATCAACATTGTGAACTCGGTGATGCACATGATGTAACAACCGATAAACAAGGTTGATAGAGATGGCGAATTATAGAGATACAAACAACATAACAAAGTGGTTTCTAATAATAGTAGGACATAGACATGCATATCTGAGAAGAGAATGTATTGAGAACAAAAATGCAACCTCTGTTAAAGTTCCATTCTTAATGTTCTATTTGGCAACTAAACAACCATTGCTCAATATTCCAGTGTTTACAGAACAAAGATCGCACATGGCTTCCATCTATTGTATCGTTGATTTGCTTTGGAAATAATGTGACACTATCTATAATAGCACAACCAAATTCCATTCTCTGGAATTTCAAGTGCTACCAAGACCATAATAGTGGGACTTGGGAATATGCTTTTCAAGAAAAACAGAAAATAAGGCAGAAGACTACTCTTACTTATATTAGTTATCTACACTGCAACTAAAAGATGTATCAACAGATCCAACAGTGCAGTTATTAGGCAACATATTACCAGAGCCAATAGCCAAAATTGCTGATTGGGGAGGATTTATGATGGTACAGAACTTCTTAATTCCAAAGGACCTCCCAAATTTGACACAGCGAAAGCGCCACCCTGCAAAGCATAGCATCCAAATTGTCAAGGACAAAGACTGTTGAAAACATCACAGATATGTTTTGGTCTATACCTCATAATCTTCTGGCTTAAGACTGTTATCCCTTGCTCTTTGAGTCAACTGCTTCACCTCATCAACAATAGTAGCTAAACCCTTCTTGTCCGCGTCCTGTGAAACAAGCACAAGTTTGTTTGTTAAAAAAACATGATCTAATTTAGTACAGAGTCAACAACCCACCTTGATTACTGGAACAAACAAGGCATGTTCAGTTTGTACAGTAATGTTAATGTTGACATTGTGATACCTGCATGAGAAATGGATGAAATACATCACATTCTAAGTAATAAAAAATAAGCTCCCAATTTTAATGCTCCATATCCATATCTTACTGGCGAATAAAATCATTCATCAATGAGTTGTTACACTCAGGAACCTTAGAAAGTGCCAATACTGCAGCCTGCATATCGAACAATAGGCAATTCAAAACTATAGTGTGGAGACAAAAGCAATCGAGAATTGCATGAAGAAAACAAGATAAACTTATTCAGATAACACTCCCTACCACTAAAGCAAACTATGAATGAATTGCCTTCTCAAAAAATAGTTTATTCGAACAGGAAAAAATGACACATGCACTGGAAGTGCACATCGCGAGAAGGACAAAACAATGGAAACAATTCTTCGAAATTAATTTAGAAAATGATTCATCAAATAGTGTACACAGCCGTGAATTTTTGAAATGTAGGATGCTAAATTTGCAAATGCTAGTGATCATTCATATATGTATGGATGGTAATTTGCTTACAAGTGGATGACCAAGTTTTGTGGGGAGTAAGTGACTATGCTCCAGCTACAAGGGCCCACCGAGTCCTTATCCCAGTTCCCTAGCACTCCATGGGGATCCTTGAATGAAGCCTTCACTCCAATCAGTGCTTGCACTGCAAATTAAAGAAGCGACCAGAAAACATAGAAATCAATCTCAACATCGAGATCGAGGAATGCAAAACCCTCATGAAATCTCCCATACAACATGCATGAGTAGTCGCACATATATGCATATACATATATGTTCACCTTCATAGTTGATGCCTTCAGGGGAGAGCACTGCATCCACCACCATGGCCAAGAAGAAATAGAGGTTTGCGGCCACCATGACCGCTGCTGATCGACAAGGCGCACCTATTTGAGCGAGCTCTCAAGGAACCTCGAGACTCAATCAACAAGGCGCACGTAGTTAAGGCAACTTTTTGTACAGAATTCTTAAAAGGGAAAATCTACCCCCACACTATGGATTAACTACTTAGGCACAAAGTGTAGCACTTCTAGCCTTCATGCTGAAGGTAAGTAGGATGCAAACAAAATATACATTTGGGAGGCCATCACTGAAACAAAAAAAAAGGATAAATAAAATGGAAGCTATACACTACTGAATAAGTGTGGGTTGCTTCAAAAAGCAGCAGATCAACAAATTGAGTCACAAACCAATGACGACCTTCTTAGCACCACCCTATAAATTAAACATAGGAGATTATGAGGTTATGAGTATCATCCTTTATGTGGATAATGATGACATCAAGTGATCCATCATCATTGCAAAATGTTGGATTTCACAGAAAATACCGTAAGGTGAGCAGTAGCCTTGTCCTTGTTGGTGAAAACACTAGTAGACTCCACAACATACTCAGCACCAATCTCACCCCATGGAATCTCCTCGGGGGTTCCTACACAGCAAAAATTAGATTGAGTCATATACCATATGGAGTATGACATCAATAACTGTGGAAATGATAAGTGAACCTGCAGCCAAACACAGTAACCTCCTTCTCACCAAAGAGAAGGGTCTTGGAGTCCTTCACCTTAACCTCGTGATGCTTCCACTGGCCGTGCATAGTGACGTACTTGAACATGTACGTCTAAAGATAACAAAATTAGTTAGTACCACATGCGTATTTGTACCAACATTGTTAAGGTCAAGCAGCACCTATCAAACATTTAAGCAGATACACTCCCAAATCAGAGCAAACCGGAAACAACCTAATCTTTGAAAGGGATATGGTATGACAAACAAAGCTCAATACCAATGTAATGCAATACAGTTGAAATGCAGAGTGGTCTGAAACCTAAAAAGGCAGAATTGGCACAAACCGTGACTGACCAGTGACCAGTGCAGATTGCATGATACCGTATCTAGATACAACCAAAAGACCCCTTTTCATAGATCAATGACCATTTCATCCATACACTACTATCCAAAATCATAGATCTAATTACGACAATCAACATAACAAGCAGCCATGAAGCTCACATCTGTAGATCAACACACCAGAACAAGTCAGTCAAAGCACACTCCCTAGCCTCCTGACTCTTAAACTAACTAACTAATCAGTAGATCCAAACCAAACCCATCTCGCATCTAACCACAAACTAATGGAGCACACGAGTTCAAAGCAAGTCGTGAACGATACCATGTAGTCGGTGGTGACGAAGGGGTCGTTGACGACAACGAGCTTGACGTCGTCGCTCTAGAGGGCCACCCTAGCCATGAGCCTCCCAATCCTCCCAAATCCTGCAACCCACCACTAAAAAACCCATCACAAACCACTCGAATAACCCAAACAAACTTCGTTTTAAAGTCCGCACTTCTCACAAAACTGCAATCAAGATGGAAGAACGGGGTACCTGCCGAGGGTGTGGAGGTCGTCGAAGTGACGGTGCATAGCGGCCTCCTCTTAGGTGACGGTGCACGCGGTCCCGTGGGCATTCTCCTATGCGCTGAGCGGAGGCGTGTGGCCAGCGATGAAGAGTGTCCCCATCTCCTGTCGTGCCGCCATGTTCCCTTTCTTACATGAGAGGACGTGAGGGAAAGGGGGAAGGAGGCGCTGACGGCGTTCTAGGGTTCGGGCATGCGGCAACTCAGGAGCGGCGACAATAGCGTGGAAGGTGGGGAGGAGGGGGCGACAGCCGAAGAGGAGACGGGGAGGAGGGAGTAGTGGCGGCGGCGACAGTGGGAGAGGAGATGGGGAGGAAGCGGGCACGAGGGGGGAAGAAGCGCCGGCGACAGAAGCGAGGAAAGAGAAGACACAGAGTGATGGGGAATAAAGAAAGAGACGTGAACCCATCACCCAACGCGTGATCCGATCAGATGGCGTGGATAAGCGCAGCGGAAATCCGACAGCCACAAAAAAAAACACGACGTGGCCACCTCCTTGAGCTCAAAGTCAGACTCCTTTTATATATAAGGATATTTTGCCTACTTAACTTCCATCGGATTTTTTGTGGATGTCCAAAACTCTTTCTGTGGATGGGGATCTCAAACTCTAGGAATTAATAGTTCCACCTGGATACTGCATTGGATTTTCTGCGGAACACTAGGCAAACCTTCTGCGCATTGTTGCGGGGCTCGTTGTGCTTTCGTAAAATGATTATTTGAAATATTATTGTTAAGTGATTTGATTAGTGTGATGTAGGAAGGAAAAATATTATGGCAATTGTGAAGTCATTGAGAAGGATAATAAATCTATATTAGTCATTTAGTTGACAAACAAAATTATTTTAGTACATTTGTACAAAAGTTGACCTTTATTCAGACATACTGTTTGTACTAATAGTCTGCCTGTATTGTTACAAATCGACATTGTAAAAAGACTTACATGGACATTGCACAAACTACAATACAATGAATTACAAATATAGATAGTGCGTTATTTTTCATTTGGATAAGAGCTTAGCCTTCTATAAATTTTCCATGGCTAGATTTCATATTCGTTTGGACCATCAAATGAAAATTTCATTTTCAAACACAGTTATGCTGGTGTGGCGGAGTTAGGATTTTTATCTTGTGGATATTATTTGTCCTCCCCACATTATTTATTTTTACTCCCTCTCGTTTCAAAAGCATGACGTTCAGACCGGAGGGAGTAGTACATTTTGGTTAGCGCTGATATGTCTGAACATCATGTATTTCAGACAGAAGAGAGTAATATTTTAGACGTCAACGCACTAATTAAAACCACATGACCTTAGTGATGCAAGTGCACAGGGCAAGGCCAACCCACCGACTCAAAATAGTTATTTTACTTAACCACTAAGAGCATCTTCAATAGTGTATTTATTGTCGTCTCTTAGCTATAACACGTCAACAAAATCCTACGTGAAGGAGAGATAGGGATAAGAGAGCACAAGTCGTTTCTTTTTAAAGAGATTATCGTGCACGCGAAACAAGACATAATACATTAATCTACTCTAGTTGGTATGGAGGCCCGTTTCAAAGAAAAATTATAAAATATAAATACTGGAGAGTGTGCTAGAGATTATCTATTAGAGATGTTATCTCTAAAAATGATGTAGCATATGTTAGAGACAAAGCTATCTCTAACTATTGGAGATGGCCTAATGCAAACACCGTGTGTACAAAGTAAACTACTAATTACCAATTATGTGTGATGGCTTAATGGGTTGACCCAGTTGCATCCCTACCTGCCCCTGTTAAATCTGTGTCTGTTTCTACCTCATTAAATTCTTTTGTCTCCTAAACCTGCGAATATGTTCCTTACCACTCGTGTGAGCCACTGGGGAAGTGGGATCAGTTTAGTTCAAGGGGGCAAAAACAACTTTTTACCCTCTTATCTCTCCTAAAATTTGAAATAGTAGTATTAATTTAATAAGCAGAGTATGTTATGCCAAATTGCAACAATTTCGTAATGTTCTTGACATAAATCAAGATTATACATTGTGTTTCGACCAATATGCCACCCCAAGTTACTCCATTGCTATCTCCAACTTTTGTTTCAATTCACTACAATTAACATCAATAATCCCACGTAGCATTATAAGGTTCCGTATCACTTATCCTTTTTTTTTTAGGAAGAGGCAGGAGAGGTGCCCTTTGCATTGATAAAGTAGGAGAAAACAAGAAAAAAAAATAAAAATATACATCCCGATAAGGAAACAATCCCCGGTGGGAGGGAGCCCACAACAGAGGCACGCCTTGCAACACTCAATCAACAGCACCACAGCTAGAGACACCAGCTGGCAAACTCTAACCACGCCCTAACGCCAACCAGCTCTGCCGCACACACATTAAAACTAAGGAAAAGACAACACCTCCCAACCAACCCACAGGAGCTTCGAACTAGTAAAACCGAACAGAGAAGAGGATCGCCCTAACACCGACTTGAAAAAGAAGAATATATGCAAGTACAGGTTGATCCACACGCTGACAGGGCCACCAGCGAGGAGCTTCATATGAGATAGCTGAGGATGCGGTTCTTTCTCTTGGCGATAAAAGTGGACGATGCGGAACCAGAAGACGACAACTCCGACTCCTTTCCCCCTCCACCCGTGCAGGTCGTTCAAGGTGGACTGGACCAACTGCTATGAATGAGGCCTTCGGGATAGTCGTCTTGCGCCTCGAGACGACACCTCAACGACAATAGCCCCCTACTCGAGCTCTACCACCGACAACAGTACCCTTCCCAGGCTCTTCCAATGGCGAGCCTGCTATTCCTTAGGACCACAGCATACATTCAGGGCGCTCCCGACATAGCAGCATGGGAGATCCTCCTTCTCCTCTCCTCCGCCTCACCCTAACCGATGAGCGCACAATGAAGATCCCGGAGGCAGGGGTTCTGAGGCCAGGGGTAAGGAGACTTCTCTGGTTGTGGTAGGGTGATCTGGATAGCAGGCGCTACGATACGTGGTCGTGTCGGCAACGGCAAGGCAAATCGCCGATAGGGATGGAGCAGCTCTAGTAGCTCGGAGTAGCGATGGGCAGCATTAGCACGTTCATGGTGTTTGAGCCCAGCCTCCGCATCAACCCACGCCAATGCCGCCTCCTCGCCGACGCATGCGCGCACGCGCTGGACACCATCACCGGCGAGGTCTGCTCCCACCTCCACTTTGACGAGCGCGGCACCAAATGGTGCGACCTTGAGGCCCCGCTCCGCGAGCTCCATCGTGCCTTCTGTGATGTCGAGGGCTACGTCCGGCAGTGCCTGGACCCGTTCAGTAGCTCCCTACGTGACGGGGCTCCTCCCAGCACGTGCGAAGACGGCGGCTCCCCACGCGATGAAACTCATCGGCGTCTCGGCGTCGGCGCTCCTGAGCCCGCGTCCGGTGGTGGTTGCCCTTGGGTGGCGCGTCAACCAACGATCGGGGGGCACTGGCGGCATAAGAACTTTGGCGACTGGGGGAGCCAGATCTAGATCTGGCCTTCAGGGGGTACACCGGCTACCCGTGAGCTCTGGAAGGGGAAGCACCGCACCGAACTCCAGGGGACCGCCGAAGGCTCGCCGCCATCGCATCGGCCATGGGCGGCATCGCCGCCAGCAACGCTCCCTCAGCTAGAACTGGAAGAGGGATGGGGGTAGGGAGAGGGTGGGGGGAGGAACAAGGAGGAGGGAAGCTCGGGAGGGGGATGGGGGGCCGCCGCCGGTGCTGGAGCATCGGCGGTGGCCAGCTGGGGGGCTAGGGACGGGATCTCTCAGGGACCGCGTCGGCGCCTCCTGGGTCGCCCGAGACGAGCAACACAGGAGTGAAGAGGGGTTTTAAGCAGTGTTCATTTGTATGACTTATCCTTAAACCACACAAACATAAGCATGGCATCTCTGCCTTTTCCTGGCCCGCCGCCCGCGCATATCGCCGTCAAGACCCATTCCACACCGGATCTGGATCTGCAGCAAACTTTACCAAGTGCTTGATCTAAAACCTCACCCTGCCATCTTTTGAACAACATGTAACGCCGTTGAATTCCCGAGGGCTGTGCCAAAAATATTGTTCTTGCCCTTTATCGACGAAAAACCAGTGACGCGATTGCTATTTTTATTGTCCTGTTTGACAGGCTCTTCCAACAGTTTCCAAACTCAACATATGGCTTTACCATGGCCAAATCCCGTGAGTGAAATTAAACGAACTAAATAAAATACTCCCTCTGGTCATAAAAAAAGTGACGTTTTAGAATATATGCAGTCAAAATTTCAAAACTTTGTACATCAGAATCTTTATGAATATTTACTATTTAGGTTGGATGCTTGAAAGTGATATGGGTATATTTTATTAGGTTTTACACAATATATTATAATAAAAACTAGTGGTCAAGCTTGTGTTTTAGAGATCCTGTCGGTGTCTAAAACTACTTTTTTACGACTAGAGTGAGTAGCCAACATGTTAAGGAAGTGACGGCACATGGAAAATGCAGCGACACCTTGATTTTGCTAACAAAGAGGATGGATCAGAGTTATATCCTCGATTAACTTGCGCCGAATGTCACCATGTCCCTGACACTTGGTTCCCTTGACGAAACCAAATCAGATTGTCGATTCAGTTAGTCAGACAAGGAGCAGAGAAACGCAGAGTCCAATATATGGATGGCAACAGAATAAAGGGGGCGAACGTGGGTTGTGCGCTGCGCGGTGCCAAAGTAGCGAGGGATGCGACCAGTGGTGGCAAAACCCAACCGGCGACGGGGCTTCACGTAAGCAGCTCGGTCAGTGGATGGCATTGGCAACGGTGGAGGCAGAAGTCTGCAATGAGATGGTGTAAGGGAGCGGTCGAATTTGCTGCTACCTCAAGGAGGCAAGAGCGATGGGGGTCGGAGGTGGGTTGGGATTGGAGGGGTGTCATGGTGGCCATGCAGTTGCACGGGGAGGAGAAGAAAGGGTGACCGGAGATGCATGTTGCGAGCTTCCGGCTGATAACTGTCCAGATGAAACGTCTCTTTATTTGTTTTGCATGTGGGGTTAATTAGGGGCGGACCGTCCGAAGAGGCGAGGTCGGGCGGCCGCCCCAGCTCCAGCGAGCGGCATGCCGAGCTGAGATAGACGAAAAACAGGACAGCGTCGATCCTTTGTTTATTTTGGCCTAGCTTGGCCTGCCTAGTAGAAACATTGACTAGGAGAGATAACCACCACACTGTCGATCAACACATCGAGTCTGACTCTCCTCCTCCACCTCCTAACCTTAGAGCGAGCTGCACGGGCCTAGGATGCGCACGTTGGCTGGCAAGCGATGACCAGAGTGGCGAATCAGTGAGGTGAGGCGCCGACACCACAACAACCAAGGGGTCTAGCCAGGGCACGGGTTAGCAGGGGGCGTAGGACGGCAGGAGGCAGCTGCGAGTAGAGGGCGTAGGCCGCAATAGCGACTAGAGAAGGAGCAGAGCAGGTGTGGCTTGCATTCAGTAGAATCTCTTTTGGTGTGTTCATGTCTAATTTGTGTGTTTCATTGGGTCGTTCTGGATTTATGTGCTACAGTCTTAAAATATATGTAAAACAGACTGTCTTATCAATGATATGCCAAATTGCCAATGCTTACATAGATTACCACCAATAGCCAAGCGTGCACATGTCATAATTGGTCATAGAAGGTAATAAGTAGTGAGTACAAGTAGAAATTGACTATTTATATATGACTTAGAAGATGATAACCGCCTAGCGAATAATAAGTGGTGGGTAACGGAGCAAAGATGCTGAACAACTGCAGATATGGAGATGCGGAATTGGGAGCATGTCAGACCCGAGAATAACACCCCTAAATCCTCTGCGTATTCTTAACTAGTCCCATGATCAATAGCTAGTTAACACAGTAAACAGATATGACAGCATCCATAATTCGCACAATTTTATTAATACATATCAAAGTTTATTACAAGAAAGGCTTGCGAGCCAACAATAAAGAACACAACGGAAAACAAAGAAGTAGTACAGCCCGGCAAATCTGCCATAAGCAATCGACTGAGGTAGTGGCCTAGTTATCGAGATCCACACTGGTAATGAAGTCATTCTCCTCTGAACAATTTTTTATGAAGTAAGGGTGAGCACAAAAATATACTCCGCAAGCTACACCTATAACAGAGTTAACGCATGCATGGATATTATCGAAGGAAGGCTTATATGGTTATTTGTGCAAAGGCAATGTTTTTCTTTTAAATATTTGTACTAAGTTTCAAAGAAATTATTCTATATCAAAAATCAGTTTTTGATTTTAAATTATCAAGTTTTATAGTAGGATAACCTCCATACATTTCTGGTGAAGGATACCCTCCTATCACATAGCTAACTGCCCAAATTTCTAATTGGATAAACTATCCAAAATCATTTGATAAAATTTTTTAAAATCAAAACCAAAATCTAACTTTGAGTGGCTTTGCTCAGCATGTCCATGACCATGGATATGGCTATTCGAATAGTTTTACACTCTGCAGAGGTTGTACAACTTTACTCACAAGAGATAATTGACTTATAATATCTGCTTCACACACTTCCGTAGGTGCGCGACTTAGTGATTATCACAAGGCCTTTACAATAACACACTCTAACACCAACCCGCCCAATGAGCTTAACCCCAAGTCATAAACGTTATTTACCATCGACCCAGAGCTCACCGTTATGGGGGATAACCTGCCCGAACATGGATGATTGTTACCATCGCCCGAAGCAAGCTTAGACAGATATGGATGTCAATTACCATCGTATGCACAATGCCAAAAACAAACACCTAACAACTACAATCTGCGGGCGTAATGCTAGAACATGATAAATTATTTAGCCTAGTTTGTCCCACTCCAGATTTGTGGTAGTACAGTAGAGCTTAGCAAGATGCGGCTTGAAGACCGGTCCTTAACTGACTGGGCGACTTTCAAAATAATCCCTGGGCCTCGACTATTTCTAAGAAGAGCCCGTGCATAAAATTGCACCTACCAACTTTCCATTTCGTCCAAGTCCAAACCAGTTTTTATTTTATTTTGCTTTTCAAATCATTTGCAAATTTCTATGGCACACCAATGCCATAAACATATTTTTAAACCATATTTGATTTTTGGCTGAAAAATCCCAAATTGAATAACTTTGACTCTAAGCATGACTAACCATAATTTTTCCCAAAATATTCTAGTTCATACTATTGCATAAACTAGATTTTCATCTAAGGTGTCAAGGTAGGTTTAATTCAATGTCAAGATTGGCAGTACAAAGGATTTAGGTATAACTATAAGTTTAAAACAAGAGTTTAAATTAAACTGAATATAAATAAGCATGCAATAATAATTTAAAATAGAATTTAAATAATTTAAAATAATGGGATTCAAATATGATCAAAGGATGTAACTTTCTTTGCTCAAATAATCGTTGTTCTCAAACGGCGTCGAAATCTAGTTCTCCGAAGTCGTCGAAATTTATACGTGAAAACGAGCCAAATTCAAACAAAATTCAAATAAACTCCAAATTAAATAATTTTGGTTTAGATATCTGATATTGAATTTATATGAATTTATAAATTTTATTCAGTTGAATTGGAGCTTGAACGAAGGAGAACGAGCTCTCGGAAGATTGAAAATCACATGAAATGATGAAAATGGATTTTCAAAATTTATAAAATTAATTTTCTAAAGGAAAATAAGATTACTGCGTCAGCATGACGTCAGTGAGAGGATATATGAATTTTCGACTGAATTAATTTCCTATAGGAAATGGCTTTGAGCCACTGACATGTATGGGCCCAAGTGCAAGGACTGGGTCCATAGGAATTGCGCTTGGTCCACGGTAGACCAGGTGCATTGCACCGTGTGGCTTGCCACGCAATCGCACACGTGGGCAGCCACATGGCTACCACACAGGCACATGCGCTTAGGTGGCATGACGTGGCGTGCACATGGCGATGCCACGTCAGCTCAGGACGGCGGCTGTGCGGGGACCAACGGTCGCCGGTGTTTGGAAGTGCTACGGCGGCCAGTGATGTGCGCAACAGAGAGAGAAGAGGACGGGGAATTTGGTGCTTACAACGGCGAGGGTAAGGTGCGAGGGGAACGCCGGCGGTGAGGAGAGAAGCAGTGGCACGTTGGTCTGGTGGTGCTCCGGCGAGGAGGAGGTAGGCACCGTGTAGAACACGAAGCCGCGATGCCAGTGGCGCTGACGGTGTCGCGGGGCGTTGATGATGGCGGTGCAAAAGGCGGCGGAGTACATGTGGCTGGCGGTAAGGAAAATGCCGATTTCGGCGATGGGAGGAGAGGAGAGGAGGGGAGATCTTCGGGGATGGATTGAGGAGGGAGAGGGGCGCACGAGGCTCCCTTTTATAGGGGTAGAGGGGGCCAGGGAGAGGAGATCGGGTGCGCGAGGAAAATGGCGGCCGTTGAGGATTCTAGTGAAACGACGTGCGAAGAGGAAGGGATAAGGGAGGACCGAGGGCGGCGGGATAAGGGGGAGGCGTTGCGCACGCGAGTGCGCACTACTACAAAATAGGCTATAGTAGACGCCCCATCACAGACGGTTCCTTTGGAACCGTCTGTGTTGGGTTTTGCCGGACCTGCGGGTGGAGCGGGAAGACTATCACAGACGGTATTTTTTAGAACCGTCTGTGATAGTCATCTATCACAGACGGTTTGTAAATAGAACCGTATGTGATATTACCTGACGGTTCTATTCACGCATCGCTCGTGATAATCCCAATCACGCAGCGGTTCTATAATAGAACCGTCGGTAATATCTGAGCGGTTCTTAATAAGGACCGCTCGGATTTGAGATTATCACGAGCGGTTTTAGTGAGAACCGCTCGTGATATTATATAAACGGTTCGAACTAAAACCGCTCGTGATAACTAATTATCACGAGCGGTTTTTATTAAGAACCGCTCGTGATATCCTCGCTGGGTATAAATTGAGCGCGACACGCCTCTACGTCATCTTTGCTATGTCCACTACCGCCCGCTGGCATTGCGTGCTCTGCTGCCTTGTGGTTTGATAACAACCGCCCCCTATTTGCTAGGCTCCTAGATCTGCTAGCTAGCTTCCTCCCAGTGCCGAGCCACTTTTACGCCTAGCTCCTCCAACCTACGGCTCCTCCCTAATTAAGCAGATGAAGTAATCTCGATTATCCTTTATCCACTCTATTGATCAGTGAATTTTCCTTATTTTGCTACTTTGTACATAGACCCTAATGTTTTGTTTTCTTTGTTGTATTCCTTAATTAGAAGCATAGGGTTTAAGTTTCAATTAATACTACTTGATGGGAAAAGGCAAAACGTATATCTAGCTCTCAATTTGATGGACCCTAATTCCAAAAAATGAAAAGCAAAACATGTAGCCTTTAATTAATCTGGTGTAATTCCTTTGTGTAACGATGAGACAAAACGAGTAATGTACGCAAAGAAGTGAAAGTCTTAATCGTAACTAATTTCATGAGTAGTTTTCTAGAACAGATTAAAAAGAAGAATTTATGACACACCAAGATAAGTCACATGTGCAATGATCTATTTTATATTTCCTCCATTTATATCCATGAAGAAACGTCATCTCAGTGGTTTATTGTTTCAATTATATCAAAACGGATACCCGCGCAATCGCGCGGACTAATTTGCTAGTTATTAGGATCTTCCTCTTGTCTTTTGTCTCGTATCTAATCAACAATCATGCAGATAATCAATAATTATCCGTTCGCTTGACTTAGAGAGGAGAAGGTTGGACCCTTGCCCTAGCGCCTCCAACACCCGCCTCCTCCCCATTGCGCCACCTTAGAGAGGAGAAGGAAAGGAGAGGAATCAGATTTTCTTCATGAGCTCCGAGGGTAACGATCTATAACCCTTTATGTTTGCTATAAATTAATCGCTAATCAATTTTGACACTAATTTGTTACATGCGTAGTGTAGATGGATCAAACTGGATGTACAAAGCAGAACCGTGTGAGTCAAGAGTACATTAATGGCATGGTTGCTTTTAGAAGAGCCACGAAAGGTGATATGTTGAAGAAGGGATAAATTTTATGTCTTGTCCATGCATTGATTATGTAATCAAGATGTTTAACAACGGCGCAAATAGAAGCGCACTTGATTCAAGGGTTTCAAAAAGGGTATACATGTTGGACCACCACGGTGAAGAGCAGATTATTACACATGAAGTTAGTAATGACGGCATCGCCGAGGAAGTCAACGATATGCCGGATGTGGACTATATTGCTTTTGATAAGGATAGGTCACACGATGACAACTGGATCGGATGCTACGCGATGCGTAAGAGAACTACTGAGGAGAGAGAGTTTTGTAAATTCGAGGGCTTAAGGGAGGACTCGGTGAGACCTTTGTTCCTGGTTGCAAACCGAATATACAAGGTTGTCAACCGTGCTTGAACCGCTGAAATTGAAGGCAAGCAATGGTTGGTCCGATAAGAGTTTCACGGCGTTGTTAGGTCTCCTAGCGACATCCTTCCAGAGGGAAACGTGTTGCCCAAAGACCACCTATCAAGCAAAGAAGGTTATTTGTCCATTGGGAATGGAAGTAGAAAGAATACATGCATGTCCGAACGATTGTATCCTCTATCAGAAAGAGTATGCAGACATGCATGTATGTCCTGTGCAAAGCATCCCGATACAAGCGCCGAGAATCGCTAAGGTGAAGCAAGGACCTCTGCTAAGATGTTGTGGTATCTGCACTGTGATCCCACGTTTGAAGCGTTTATTTGCGAACCCAAAGGAGGCAAGATTGCTGCGTTGGCACTCAGAGGAGCGAAGAGAGATGGAAAGCTAAGACACCTGCCGATTACGCCCGGTGGAGAAACATCGATCGGAGCTTCCAAGAGTTCAAAGGAACCGAGGAACATAAGGTTAGGGTTGAGTACAGATAGAATGAATCATTTCGCAACATGAGCGGCCGACATAGCACTCGCCCGTGAATCTATGTATGTACAACCTTCCTCCTTGGTCGTGTATGAAGCGGAAGTACATTTTGATGTCACTACTTATCCAAGGGCGAAGCAACCCGAGAATGATATTGATGTGTACCTAGCACTATTTTGGAAGATCTTGTGACTTTGTGGAATGAAGGGTGCAGGTATGGGATGCGTATAAACGAGAGAACTTCACTTTACGCGCCATGTTGTTCTCGCACCATCAATAATTTTCCTGCCCTTGGTAACTCGCTTCAAGCCAAGACAAAAGGAGCCAAAGCTCATCCACACCGCATAGATGCTACAGAGAGTGTATGGTGAACAACTCGCAGAAAGCGTATATATCGCCACCGTAGGTTCCTTCGAGAGTCACCCATACCGCAAGATGAAAAAACAATTCGACGGAAATAAGGAGAACGATTCACTCCAAGGGCTTTTAGAGGGAAAGAGGTCTATGATATGGTTAAGGATATCGATGTTGTGCTTGGGAAGGACGTAAATTAAGAACCCGTGAGAAGAACATCTGGAAGAAAGCGGTCAATTTTTGGGACTTGCCTTATTGGGAGCACTTAGAAGTTCGCCATCGCATCGACGCCATGCACGAGAGAAGAATGTATGTGATAGCTTGATTGGTCTCTTCTTTGAACATTAAGGGCAAAACAAAGGATGGTGTTAACGCATGCGGCGTGACTTGGTTGATATGAACATAAGGACCGAGTTAGCACCGAAGAGACCGATCACAGATTTAACGTACCTTCCCCAACTTGCTACACTCTATCCAAGGCCGAGAGAAATGAACTGTGCCAGAGCTTATATGGAGTGAAAGTCCCATCTGGTTACTCCACTAACATTAAGAACCTTGTTTCTATGCAAGATTTGAAATTAATTGGTATGAAGTCTCATGATTGTCATGTCTTCGATGACACAAATGCTTCTGTTGTAATTAGAAGTATCTTGCCGAACAAGGTCCGAGTGGCAATCTTGAGGTCGTGTTATTTTTCAACTCAATTGCTCGGAAGATCATTGATCCCCAAGGACTAGATGCTCTGCAGCCGAGGTGGTGACCACTCTATGTCATCTTGAGATGTATTTCCTCCATCATTTTTGATATCATGGTCCATCTCATTGTTCACCTTGTGAGAGAGATAAAGATATCTTGCCCTATGTTCTTACGCCATATGTACCCGCTCGAGAGGTACATGGGAATTCTCAAGTCCTACGACGAATCGATCTCGAAGGAGGGCAAGATCATCGAAGGTTATGCAACCGAAGAGGTCATTGAGTTCTGCGTCGACTACATGGCTCAGGTGGAACCGATAGGTGTGCCTCTATCTCGCCATGAGGGGAGACTAGATGGTATCGGGACCATTGGAAGGAAATCAATAACTCCCGATCTGGATACGTACGCTCAAGCCCATTTCATGGTCTTGCAACACATGACCCAAGTGTCCTCGTACATCGACGAGCACAAAGACATGGTGCGCCAATGTAATCCGCACGGTCGGAGGTTTGGATCACGAGAGAGCACAACCGCTCGGTTCAACGAATGGTTAAAGGTGCGAATCATCGGGAGGTCATCAAGTGATGATCTGCCGCTATGGTTGGCACGAGGGCCACAATTTACAATTGTCGTATGGCAAGGATACGACATAAATGGGTACACATTTTATACGGCAGCTCAGGATAGGAAGAGCACGACCCGATCAGCGGTGTCCGTGATAGATGCATTCAGTACCGATGGGATGAGGAGCTCCTACTATGGGCAAATAGAGGAGATATGGGAGCTCGACTACGTGCTTTTCAAGATTCCCCTATTTCGGTGCCGTTGGGTCCATCTCCCACAGGTGAAGGTCGACAAGTATGGTGTCACTACCGTGGACCTCGAACGTGTCGGATACAAAGACGAACCATTCGTACTTGCTAACCAAGTTGCTCAAGTCTTCTATGTAACTGACCCGGCAAATAACAAGCGTCACGTAGTTCTTCATGGAAAAAGGAGGATTGTCGGAGTTGATAATGTAGTGGACGAGGAAGAATACAATAAATTTGACGAGTTGCCTCCTTTCGGAAACAGCATTAGTCACGAAGGCCTATATTTTAATTAAGAATTTACTCCAATATAATTAATTTATTCCATAACATCATGTGTTATGGACTTGTAATCTCTCATATATTTTGATGTCAACGTGAAATTGTCATGTGTTGATGTGTTATGGACTTGTCATATTTGATATTGATGTCAATGTGGACGTACATTGTAATGTGGAGTATGAAAATTGGTTTCACTTGATTTGGAGTTGAGTTGAATTAGATATGAAATTTTGAAGTCAAATATGTTATGAACTTGTTATGGACTTGTCATATTTGATATTGATGTCAATGTGGACGTACATTGTAATGTGGAGTATCAAAATTGGTTTCACTTGATTTGGAGTTGAGTTGAATTAGATATGAAATTTTGAAGTCAAATATGTTATGAACTTGTTATGGACTTGTCATATTTGATATTTATGTCAAATGGACGACATTGTAATGTGGAGTATCAAAATTGGTTTCACTTGATTTGGAGTTGAGTTGAATTAGATATGAAATTTTGAAGTCAAATGTGTTATGAACTTGTCATCATACTTGTCACCATGTTAGAATTCATATGGACTTGTCATAATTGTCATCATACTTGTCTCACCGGAGTTCACTATGTTTTGCGGAGTTATTTATGTCTCAAAGAAAGTTCACTATGTTTTGTCGAGGATATCATAAATTGTCATCGGTTTTCGGCTATCACGACGGTTTTATAATACAACCGCTCGTGATAATAATATCGCTGAGCGGTTCTATAATAGAACCGCTCGCGATATTATATCACGACGGTTCTATTATAGAACCGTCAGTGATATTATATCACGACGGTTCTATTATAGAACCGTCGTGATATTATTATCACAGACGGTTATCATTACAAACCGTCTGTGATATACTTTTTATAAGGCGGGAAACGCTAGGTTTTTCCTCTCACTTCTCACTTCTCTCCCACCCCCCTTACGCTCTCGCCGTTCGCCTCCTCTAGGGTTTAGGGCTCGCCTTCACCGCCGACCACGACCTCGGTGCCGCCGCCCGACATTGGCGCCTTGGCCGCCGCCCGACCTCGGCGCCGCCGACCTCGGCGCCTTCAACCTCGGTGCCGCCGCCCCCGACCTCGGCGCCCGTTCACCTCCCCGTCAGTAAGTCTCGATGTCGCCGCCGACGACCTCGGTGCCACCGCCCCGACATTGACGCCTCCGACCTCGGCCGCTGCCGTCCTCCTCCCGTGTCGGCCTCCTCCCTCAGACCGGTCTTCTCCCCCGCCCTCCTCCTCCCGTGTCGACCTCCTCCCCACCTCCTCCTCCCGCAAGATCGGCCTCCTCCCCTGACCGGCCTCCTCCTTGCACCGTGAGTTCTTGTGCAGCATCCTCTTTGTGAGTATTGCTCCTCTGTGGCGATTCGGTTGATCTTTGCATATATATATATATATTTGCAGTGCTAGTTGCAAATTGATCGATGGGCTTTGTTGACATGCTCGTGATGAACTCATCTTATCTTGAGATTGAATGTGATAGTTAGTTCATACTTGAGCTCTATTGTATTACTTGCTACTGTCAATATGTACTGTTAATTGGTTACTTTCGGTTGAGATCATAGTTCTGTTGCAAATTGATCAGTGAGCTTTGTTGATATGCTCTGTGATGAACTCTATCTTATACTGAGATTGAATGTGATAGTTAGTTCATACTTGAGCTCTATTGTATTACTTGCTACTGTCAATATGTTGTACTGTTAATTGGTTACTTTCGGTTGAGCTCATAGTTCTATTGCAAATTGATCGCTTGTATTGACTAGTTTGTGATTCTTCTAGTAGTCTCAGATGAGCTCATTCAACTTTTCATTTGCCATCTTGATCTCTCGTAGTCAACCTCTGCTTGACTCGAAGTTTAATCTGTTTTTGCTAATGCTTGAGATCATTTGACAGTTAAGCAAAGTATTGTTTAGAGCTCATAGTTTGAATTTATATTATCATATTCATTTAATGAAGAGTATAGACAATAGGATTGAGATGGCAAAGACTTGTTCTTTAGCTACTCTCCTTCTGAGAGCACATAATATCATCAATTAATATGTTGGAATAGTGTCTGTGCACCGTGAGTTCTTGTGCGGCATCCTCTCTGTGAGTATTGCTCCTCTGTGGCAGTTCGGTTGATCTTTGCATATATATATATATATATATTTGCAGTGCTAGTTGATACCTTGATCTGTATTAGTTCTGATTTCTGAGTCTAATACTGAAGATATTGCAAATTGATCAGTGGGCTTTGTTGACATGCTCTGTGATGAACTCATCTTATCTCGAGATTGAATGTGATAGTTAGTTCATACTTGAGCTCTATTGTATTACTTGCTACTGTCAATATAATGTACTGTTAATTAGTTACTTTCGGTTGAGCTCATAGTTCTATTGCAAATTGATCAGTTGTATTGACTAGTTTGTGATTCTTCTAGTAGTCTCAGATGAGCTCATTCAACTTTTCATTTGCCATCTTGATCTCTATAGTCAACCTCTGCTTGACTCGAAGTTTAATCTGTTGCTAATTAGCAGTTGAGATCATTTGACAGTTACAAAGTATTGTTTAGAGCTCATAGTTTGAATTTATATTATCATATTCATTTCATGAAGAGTATAGACAATAGGATTGAGATGGCAAAGACTTGTTCTTTAGCTACTCTCCTTACGAGAGCACATAATATCATCAATTAATATGTTGGAATAGTGTCTCAGATTTTTTACAACAATCCAAAAAGAAAGTTTTACTTGATTCTATTTTGTTTCTATGTTGGGATTAACCCTTTGCTTAGCATTTCCTTCGTTGATCATTTTACTTGATTCTAGTTCGATGTCTTCATTAAAGGCTAGTCTTCTGTACATGAAGCATTAAACCTTTGCTTAGCATTTTCTTCATCGATCTTGACACACTTGAGTGTACCTTTACTTCATGCCAATCCTCCACGGCATGAAGCAAATGGTACACTCCAGTGTGTCGGGCTCGATGAAGTAGGCTCGGGCAAAAGATTTATATCATTAGTTTCTATCTATACAAAGATCACAAGAGAAGCTGGTGGATTAAGGAGTGTTAGGAGTGTTAGAATAGAAGCTCGTGGATTAAGGAATGTTAGGAATGTTAGTAGTGCAGATGAGCTCATTCAACTTTTCATTTGCCATCTTGATCTCTATAGTCACCTCTGTATTTCTTCCCGAGATTAATTGTTTCATATTTATCTTTGGAATGTTAGTAGTCTCAGATGAGCTTATTCAACTTTTCATTTGCCATCTTGATCTCTATAGTCAACCTCTGTACTTCTTCCCGAGAGCAAGTAAACGAGATGGCAGAGGCATCGTTTTCGCCGCCGCCACCGACGTCCGCAGATGGAAGAGGCGCCGACGAGGCCGCCAACACCGACCCCGCAGATGGAAGAGGCGCCGAGGAGGCCGCCATCACCGTCGATTTATAATGACACTAAGCGAGATGGCAGAGGACAATCAAAATGCCTACGGGCCGACGGGTCATCACGGAGGTGACTTTGGGGTCCCTCTCGAGTCCCAAGAGATCGTGGCGAGATTCCGCACCATCTGCGGGATACTTGAAGGAACGGGTCCTCATCACCACACCAAGGTGGAAGGACTGACGATTTAAAGAAGCAAAGGCGCTACTGTGGAAAGAACTTTCAGAGAAGTTCACTATCCCGTAGCACATGTGGCAGCGCGGCGACGGACGGCGATGCTCACGATGGGTAAATCGTGGAGGACCTTCAAGAGCATTCTTGTCACGGCACGTGAACACGGTCGACGCCTTCGCGTAGTATAGATTCTGACGCGGAAGCATGGGACACCTTTGTGGCTATGAAAACGACGGCCGAATTTAGGAGCAAAGTGCGGCGCACAAAGCTCTCCAGACATCGAAACACTCACCGCAACAGACTTCGGCACCACCGGGTGCAGCGGGTAAATACGAGGAATGGGCGGCGGAGAAGGAGAACCCGTTTCGATGTCACGCAGACTGCTCCCTAAGCCGGTTAAAAGCGAGGGCACAAGTCTCGTCTTCGGCAAAGATCTCCTTCACAAACCCGCAGACTAGGAAGTGTCCCAACGTGTGGTAAATATGTCGAACTACTAAGTTGTTAATAAGTCCATAACTTCATAGTGCCTATAATAACGTGATGACCTCTTGCGGCGTGACTTGATCGCCAAGCTTCCCAAGGCTCCTTCCATGCGCATAGGAGAAGGATATACTATCTACGGCCTTGGGAAACAAGGAGCACCTGGTCGCACGCGAGGCCTTGGGGTTAACGCCTTGGAGTCATGGATTCGCGGACGACTCATCGCACGATAGGACTAGGAAGAGATCCAAGGCCGAGCACGACAACCGGTTGGTACAGATGATTACTAACCAATTTCAAGTACAGATGGCAAGATTGCAGAGTCAAATGGATATACTCATGAGCCGCCGGTCGCAAGCCGCCCGCTAATTCGGGAGGCGCCTCGACGTCGGAGTAGCGTCGCGTCACAAGATAATTGTGAACATGACGACGTCGATTACCGATAGACGACATCAAGGTAACGTACATCTATGGAATGCACCAAAGATAGACCTATAGGACGCCTTAGCTAATTGCGATCGCTTTGTAAGAGCCGACACCTCAGTAAGCTCCAAGTGAGGATGGATGGGTCCTTTGTATTGAGGTCGCAGCAGGGATGGTGTATCCATACGAGGAAGGGCGCAAAGACGCGGTGCACCGTGGCGACGGTTACGCTTAGGGTCCAGTGGATATGGTACATGTCAATTTCGAGCCATCCCGCCAAGATTTGCCCGAACGAAGAGATCACAACACTAGGGATGCCGTCCTCTCTTTTATCCAATGGCCCAAGAAGGACATCCATACGAACCTAGCAAAGGCCGCGATCCGACACGACCATTTCTCTCCAACGGACCTCGATGACTCCACCTCATGTTTCGCCTCGAAGGCCACCTCTTCGATTCCCGTGGAGAAGACGCCAAAGGAACAAACAAAAGCGTGCCGACGATCGGCCCCGAGTCGTCTCACAAAAGACGCCGCCAATCGCTAAGGCCAAATCGAAATCAACGAACGTTAAGGCGCCTCCCAAGTCCGGAAGTTCGAAGTCCGCGATACCGGAACTACATCATCGAAAACCGCAGTTCGACGCAGATAATGCACGCTGGATTTGCTTGTCGCTTTGCATGCCCGGTACTTGGACAAGACCCAAAAGAAGGGTTGCGACATCGAATCACCGCCGACACGAGGACAACCATTTCTTCAACGGACGAGGTACTTCGTCGTGGGCTTCAACGACTTATATGAACTATTCAATCTCGTTGGCCTCGACGCCTCGCTTCTCACGATGTTGGACATCGTAAGTGTGTACAATCAAGTTCTACATTCATGTAATACCGATAAATATCACAACTCATTGCTTATGTATAGATACATGCCGAAAAATATCCGGAATGGAAAGAACCGGTGGGTTTCTCGACCCACATGTGGTATCGCTGCAAACCATCCAACAAGACTCGCCCTTCGCCGAGAAATACATAACGACGTCATTGCTTCGTCAAAGAACATGAAGTACATAGTGGTGCCCTACAACCGTGGGTAAGTGTCACTACTTGCTATACAAATTTTATTTGTACTTTATACGCAAAGACTAACTTAGGTTTAATGCCTATAGCGACATACATGAGTAGGTACCATCGATCCTTTTAGTTATTATACCCAAGAGGAACCATGTGATATACCTTGATTCCCTAAACCGCAACAAGCACGACTTCAAAGATTCTAAGAGGAATACTCGAGAGGTATGCTCATTTCCTCCTTACATAACTCTATTGTAGTCTTCATTCGCTTGAAATGGCCGAGGATAACTTTTTCAATCATGTAGGTCGCTCATCAATTATGTTGCCAACAAAGGAATATACGATGGAAAGAGTGCCCAACTAACACACAGATGGATTTTCCATGACGCGCTACAACACGATAATCCTATATCATACTTCATAATAACGCGCCTCGAACTAACTATACCTATATATGTAATTCTATTTTTGCAAAGGCCGCCAAGAAAAAGATGATGAGTTATGTGCAATCTACGCTGCGCTATCATATGCGTACTAATCCTTAGAGCTAGGAAGAAGGATCCCGAGGTTTGTCAATCTCAAATAATTATTTCCTAATTATAAATTTAAATATATATAGCTTACCACTTTACTCTTAATTGGTAGCGGCAGGTCTTGGATTTACAATGTGATTCACTCGTTATGAAGAGATCAAGGACATTCGAGGGAAACTCAGACCTTTATCAACACGTAAATCATTAACGACAATGGAGAGTTTCACTTGCCGCCAACCGAGAGCATCACCCGCCGACACCTCTCATCGTAAACAATTGTAATCCGCTTGTAACTATAGCGACAATACTTGAACAAATGCGATCTTTTGTAATTTATTTTGAGTAATGATCACTTTGAGTTGTCAACAATTGATTATCTCTAATGAATCTGTTTTTGTGCATGCTTGAATCTGCTTTTGTGCATGCTTGTTTTCAGAGGGCATGGCTAGCAATTCCCGAGGCTAGCCAGAAAAAAAGAAAATTGTGGTCGGTATGAGCTATCACAGACGGTTTTTGTTAAAACCGCTCAGAAGGCAAGTATCACAGAGCGGTTTTACTAAAACCAAATGGATACGAGAATATCATAGACGGTTATCAAAACAAACCGTCTATGATCCGAGAATATCACAGACGGTTCTAAATAAAAGCCATCTGTGATATTCACAAATCACAGACGGTTTTTATTTAGAACCGTTTATGATACTCTCAGATCATAGACGGTTTTTAATCCAAACTGTCTGTGATACTAGCCTTCATAGACGGTTTTTTATTAAAACCGTCTGTGATATTGCGTATCACAGACGGTTTTTTACCGTCTGTGATAATGGCCTATTATCACAGACCAACAAACATAGATAGTTCGGAAACCGTCTGTGATGACGGTTCCGAACCGTCTGTGATGTGGCTTCCTGTAGTAGTGGCGGAAAAAGGGGGATGAAAATGGTGGTGACACAGAGCTTCGAGGGACAACAATGGCACACGGGATGGAGGAGGAAGAAAGGGGAGGTGAGGGAAGGAGCTGACGGGTGGGGTCCATGTGTCGGTGAGAGAGAGAGAGAGAGGAGAGGTGCGGGATGGGCGGGGTGAAGTGGGCCAAAAAGAGGGAAATGGGCCGGGACAAATGGGTTTCGGCCCAAAATGAAAAAGGAAATTTTAATTTAATTTCCAATTTTCGTAAATATCAACAAATCGAATAAGCTTTTAGAAAACAACTAATAGAGTGAAAAATTCTAGAAGCATTCACAGTAAATTCCTTGAATTATTTTGAACATAATAAAATTATTTGCAACTTAAAGTTAGTTGTTATTTTTGCAAATAAATTGTTTTTTATTTTTGGAAAATAGGAAAAGCTTTTTAAAATCTAGAAAATTCAACAAATTAATTAAAATTTTTTTTTCACTTTAAATTGAAGAAAACCCAAAATCTTCAATAAATTTTATTTTTGACTTTAAAAACTAGAAATTAAATAATTGATTTTATTATTATTATTATTTAGACCAAGAAAACTCTTTTAAATTTCAAAAAATCAAGAAAATTTCGTGACAGATAGAAAATCCAATAAAATAATAACTTTATTAATCTTATTTTTGGCAACAGAACTTTGGGATGTTACAGTGTACGACGTCTAGTGAGGCAGTGGCAGTGGTCAATCTTACAATGTGGTGGTGGATTGGGGCTTGGTCTATGCCGCCCTAGCTAAGACTTAGTCATAGGTCCACCACTGGGTTAATACTACGGTCCCCCATTTCGAAATACAAGACCTATAATTCTTGCAATCTTGTTTTAAAATATAAGGTGTTGCAAATTTAATGGCATTTTCAATTTCCCCCTCATTTATTCCCCCTCTAACATTTGTTAGTAAACACTCATTAACCTATTTAATAGCCGGAGGCATTAGCTCCTCCCCGCGTGTACACGTCGACAAAAAAATTCGTCCGTCCAATTGCACTACGCTGGGCTCCGAGCCATTCGATTGGAGCCGCTGCGCTCGGTGCAAAAGGGCGGCCCTTGCGCGTCCACGTCTCCTGGACAGCTATTGCGTCGGCTCCTTCTCACTCCTTCCATCTCCTCTCTCGCGCCACACCATGCCGCATCTCCTCCCCTCGCTGCTTTCCCTCTTCTGCCGGCCCTCTCCGCCAGCGCCACCAGGCCTTCCCTCTTCCTCTGCTGCCCTTCCCCATTGCGCCCTACCTCTTCCTCCTCCCACCCCTCGGCTTCCCTACCCACCATCGAGTCCGTGATCGCCAAGACCACAGCCCTTTCCTCTTCCTTCCTTGTCGTCCCAGCCTCCTTCACCCGCCCAAGGTTCTCCCTCTTCCTCCCTCCCTCCGTCGCCCACTCGATTTCACTTCCCCGCCGTTGCTATTCCCTCCCTCTTCCTCCCCCCATCCCCTTGGTCATTCTCTTCCCTATTCCTCTTCTTCCTTTCCCCACTCCATTCATCTCCCTCTTGGTGCTTTGCTATCGCCGAATAGAGCTCTATGGCGCCTCTTCCCCGGGCTCCCCAGGCGCCACCTTCCCTTGGCGCCACTGCCGCCACCATGGGGCTTGGTCTGGCTCGACTCGATGCCGCCATCGCCGCCACCTCATGGCTCGGCCCGTGTTGGCTTTGCCACCGCACCTCCACCCGCCGCCTCGGCCTGGCGCCGCCACCGCGCCCATAACCGCGCGCCTCCTCGGCTGCTCCACGCCACGCCCATGGGCGCCTCGCCGCCGGCTTGGCCCATCCTCATCGCCACCGCTTCGCCCGCCTCCTCCTTTGTCAGCGTCGTCCCGGCCTCCTCAAGACCGACGCTGCAGGCGCCAAGACAGCTCCTCCCCACATTCGTGCGCTCGTCACCGCCAGATCCGTCGCCTCGCTTCTTTCAGTCTTTGTTGACCGAAGCTATGCGCCCCGCCGACCTTCGTCCGCTGAATATCGCCTAACCTCCTCAGACCGGCTGCTTCCCGGATCTCCGTGACACACCGCCATCTGTCACCATCGCTAGGCTAGCTCCTGCCGCCGCACAGCTAACTCCGGTTGTCCCTTCCCGGATCTAGCCGTCGACGCCCAGATCCGGCCCCTCCACTTTGGATCCGACCGTCACCCCTCTGCTCTCCAAGCTCCCACTAGCCTCGGCGCCACACCTCCCTTCCCTCCCGATCCGTTCTCCTCGCCTCCTTCACATGATTCTATGTGGTAGATACCCTCTGTCATCTTCTTCCTCTGCGGTAAGGAATTCATGCTCTGTTACCTCAATCTCATCGGCAGATTTACGCTCCAGTTTTGCCGCCACTTTGTTGATTGTATGTTTGCGAGATTTGATTTGAGAGACCTTTGGTTTCTTTGTGACATCACCTCATACACCTGCTGAACACTACTTGATTGTTAGCATATGCTTTAGTTCGGACAATTCACACTCCAGTTTTGCCGTCACTTTGTTGATTGTGTTTGGTTTCTTTGTGACATCACCTCAGACACCCGTTGAACACTGCTTGATTGTTCGCATATGCTTTAGTTCAGTCAATTCAGATTGATTGTTCGTGTATGCTTTAGTTCAGACAATTCAGATTTTCACTTCGATTTGTACTTTTTAGTTACTTCTCCCTAATAGAGTTGAGAAGTAGGAATTTCTTGCTTGATTGTATCCTTAACCGTTTCTTTTTTTTGGCACGAGGAACTCAACATGAATCCACTGATTGATGTTTGCCTCGTTGTTGTTGCCGGATTGGTTGTAGGGCTTGCTTCTCTTGGGCTCGAGTTGTTCGAGTAATGCTATAGGACAAAGCTATAGACGCATTACAAGAAATGTGCAGAGGCGTAGGTAAAATACAATGTAATTTATTGCTTACTCTAGCTTTTATGGAAGTTTTAGCAGTTGCATAGAAGTGATAGGGCAAAAAAAGGCCCCAATCTAGATATTGCTAATATATCAGGACCGACATAATAATAGTTCTAATGAGCTCTTGGAATTTGGAATCGAATGAAAGACTCTATACTTAGGGAAAATAGATGTAGATAGAAGCTTATACCCTCAAAAAAATACGCTAACTTTGTAAAGTTAAAGGTCTTTTTGTTACATCAGCAAATCATTTTCCTAATTCTTTTCCTTAGGATCTCTTGAATGAAATTAGGGAACGGAACAAGTAGATTAGATAGATTTAGTAGAATCTCTGTCTCCTACTCTATAAGTATCATTTACAAAGCAGAGAGCTTTGGTTTCATTCAGATAGAAAAGCTGACATAGGTGTTAAGTTTCCGTCATTGGCTGTGGCTATTTGTTCTTCAGTTTGTGAAATTCAAACTATGCTTTAGTGAATCAATATAATGGACATTGAACGAGTGCAAAAATTGTTCCTTTGGCCAATACAGATGAGATTCCTTTCTTCGATGTTGTTGTCCTAATAACTGTTGGACATCAGCTTAGGTCAATGCATAAATAGAAACTTCTATTAACTTTTTTCCTACAACTCTTCCATGGATTTTTGTCCAACATTTGCGGCAACCGCTTATGGGCATAGAAAAATATTTTTTTTGTTGATTAGTTTACGTAACGCTTGAATGTAGGTGAAGAAATTGTAGGTTTCAAAGTACAACACACTCTGTGATATGGTGATGTTCCAACTTTAGAATAGTCAGTGCTTTGTTCATATAAGACTGATTAGTCCAATATTAGTTCATAGGAATCCAACAGAGGTTTGGATAGAAAGTCGTTATGCCAACAAAGACCGGTATTATGGTGTCGCATATACTTTAGCAAGGCAAATCATTATTTCTGAAAAGAAATTCAGATAGAGATTGTAATCATGCAACCGACATTTGTATTTTATCCCTGAATAATTAGCTAGAGGCACGGAGCTATTCAAGATGCCATTCAGATAAAATAAATCGCTCGGTCTTGCGATACTACTTCCTCCAAACCAAACAAAGAAACACTACGCCTTGACTTTGACCGTGGAACTCACTAGTCCTTGTTCTGTCCTTCGACGTGACATAGCCAAGCAGCCCTCTAGTCTTCTGGTGTCTTCACGTAATGCTGCTTCCTTGGTCTTTCTTTCTTTCTTCACGTGAGGTTCCTCCTCCTGGACAAAATAGCAGCGTCTCTGCTTCTTTGGTTGCTTTACATGATGAAGCCTGGATAAAGTAGCGCCTCTCTCTCTCCTCAGCATTTCTGCTGGAAAGACAAACTACCGAGACAAAGTGAACAATCGATTGTTTCGGGAGCCTTCTGCTCCTCTTTTTGTCTTTTTTATTTATTCAACTCCACACCTCAATACACCAGACTCAGCTCCTTATAAAGACTGATTTACATGACTTTCATACAGACTATCTCCCTACTCGGATACACCCTCCTGTTAGAATACTACTCGGACACAAAACAAGACTAGAAATTGTAAAACCAGAAACTAACACAAAATACTAAAATGAGATTAACTCCAATATATATGTCCTATACTTCTAGCTCCATGCAAACTATCACTTCTATTGTTAATTTTTCCTTTGCCACATGCACTTTTAGTTTTTATAGTTTACCACTTGCACGATTAAACTTAGTGCAAGTTAACATATGTGCTTCTGAATTTACTAAAATTCAACGCATTTAGTCTACATAGTATTGTTCACTATCAACATCTCTAATCCTCCTCCTCCCATTATAGGATATACGGTACCTGACTATCTGTTTTCCTTATTATAGGATGGCTTTTTTTTATTGGATATGTTGGAATTTACCTTTTCATAGGAATACACAGTTGCCACGATGATGGATGTACCAGCTTAGGTGGCCATTTCTATAATTTCTTTATCGTTCACTTTGTTTAATGTTTCTATTCGTTATACTTATCTATTGCTGATTTATACATATTTTACATTCAGATTTATATACTTATATACTGCTATGTTATCTATTGATTGTGTTAAACTCATGCAGGAAGAGCCAAATATCTAAATATGAACTTATTTACACCATTGTGCCTACCAGTGGTCCGCGTTGTTGCCTGTTGAGAAAAAAAATGATCGAGATGTAGACCTTGCCCCCACATAAAACAATAGCATCCGTGCCAAGTTGGACACTCAATTATTGATCTTTTTTGCTTAGAGCTAAGAAAATGCAATGCAGACATATCGCACCTCTTGAATTTGCATGAATAACAGTATTCTGACTGTGGTGTACCCACCAATTTCGCATTTATTGTCAATAGCACTATGTATCACAAGAATCGCTTCGAGTGTCGCCATGTAGGACGACCATCACTCTTCAATTACATTGCACATGAGGGAAAGCTCTACTGCAAGCACCATCATATTCAGCTATGTGTGTTTCTATCAAAATAGACTGCTACAATTTTCCTTTATATTTGCAATACTTCAATTGAGCCCATTATTGTAGCGTTTGTTATTCTATCTTTGGCTACGGTTAGTTTTAAAAATAAAACAGGTGCTTTCATGTTTAATTTTAGTTGTATAGTTGACCGTTGCCGACGGGTAATGTTGTAGTTAGCAACGGTAGGTTTTGTAAATATCAGCTGCTACGTTTTTTGTGAGTTACATACCTAACCTTTTAGGATGCCATTGTTTCTAATTCACACGTACGCCTTTTTGTTTGTGAGTTAGCACCTATAGGTTTTGTGAATCCTTTCTGCAAAACATCTAGACCCATGGATCATTGCTTTTTCGAAAAAGAAGAAACATTGCCATATTTTCATTTCCATAGCAGAGATTGTGTAAAGTGAAATTACGCATGGATTTTACTTTACTAGCAGATGTGCGCAAGGATGTTAATGTTTGTACACATAACATGGCTAATAGGATTTTAGCTGATAGTGCCCATTGAGAAAGCCAGTTCATTTCCTTCTCAGCACATTTTTCCCTGTTGGATCCCATATTGAGAGTCAATTGATATATGCATCTTTGAACTGATTTTCTGTTCAAAGGTTATGCCCAAACCTTGGAATTGCATAAATAGGAAGAACCATTGTTCAGTACAAAGTCTCCTATGTATTTGCTGTTATTTTTTACTTCCTTTTTTCATAGACCTAGATGCTAATATACCTAATATGCTACCACCAGGTGTCTTAGATTGTGAAAGACCTGGGTAGTTTCCACAACTTCCTATCTAGCTTTCTATAAAGTTTTAGTCATTGTTATACACATAGAGCTCTTCTATATGCTTGTGTTAGCTGACATGCTCACGTTAGTTACATATATAAAGGTGCGATGCTGCATCTTGAGAACCATGATGTGGGAATACATTTTTTTTTTAGAAAATTATATCATTGTGGAGATGTAGGTAGCAACACGGGAGGGAAGAGAATGCAGCCCAAGTGAATTATATGTCTGTTTTAGGTGCACATTTACACAGCAAATGCCTTACATGCTGTGCTTAAAGTTTATGTGACTATTCGTTGAAGCTCATTTTCGTGCCTAGAAAGGTTTACATACAGATGTTCTCTTATGAGGCCCATGGAAATTAGCCACATCAAATATTGAGCTCAGACCAAACTTCTACTATGAAGATATACACATACATTGAACCACGGTTCTTAGATAAATGTACATACTACGTTTCTCATTTATGGTATTTTGCTTTGTATTATTTCTGCCCTTCATGTATTTCATGCCTCACTTACTCCCATCTTTCCTGTCGCGCCAATTGGCGCGGGCTCCATTTTAGTACTAGTTATTCTCTCTCGTATTCCCAAGACATTAACAACATGGATACCACGGTCATTTCACTTTACTATTATCTTCGTTTCTTGACTTTCTTAATCTCGATGCTCACAAAAATACATCTTATAAAACAAAATGGAGGGAGTACTTTAGAAGGACAAGCTGATCCGATGGTTCCTAATTTGTGGAAAATAAATCTGAGGGCTATGGACTCCTTATTGATGCGGCTTAACGAGAAGCTTTTGTAGTCAATAATAGAATTTTTTTAAAAATAATCTATTTTTTATTCGAAAATACAGAAATAATACCGCTTAATTTTTATTTACAGAAATAATCTCGTGTCGCCGCACGGTTGGGGTGTAGTCTAAAAGTCACCCAATCAAGTAGCGACATATTGAAGTCGCCCAATGAAACAAATGACTACTGTAAGTAAGTTGTAAACGGATGTGCGAGTTTTGGACGTCGTGCGTTGGTTGGGCAACTTAGTTAAAGTCGCCCAACCAGTGGACGATTTTAGCTCGCACACCTGAAATTTTGCCAATCGAATTGGAACAATTGTGTTAAAATATATATTACAATTTGTAGGTATTGTATTTAGCAAATCGTATTATATGATGTTATTTTTTAAAAAGATAACAGTGTGGTGACAACATTGGTTGGTTTGTTTGTTATTTTCGTAGAATATGAAGGGTACGAAATTTGTCAGACTCGCAATAATATTTTTTGATCGTCATATATTGTTGTAGTGTGCTAAATTTCTGTAGAATTTTGTGAGGACGATTGAGATAGTAATAAGTGGTAAGTAGAAAGGTAAGAAATATTACGATACGTGAGGGAGTCTCTCCTCGATGAAGCTATGAAGATGCAAAGAACGCTCGTTCTTTCTCGCATACTTGCAATATAGGCTTGCTTTGATGGCTTAGCAGAGACACGAACGAGAAGTACATTAAAGTCCGCATGATGTAGCACATTACATCGCTACAATTAGTTCCACAACATACTTGTTCCACAATTGCTTACAAGAACCAAAGTAATGATCAAGTACATGTTACAACATACTAGCGCTTGTAATACAAGTTCCTACGTGTCGACATGCACCTTGCAAGTTTCGACGGTGTGTTCTTCCGGCGGCAATGAGTTGTAACGTCTACCCGCCGTCTGAGCTTCCTTCGTCCATATCGTTATTTAATGCGACGACTCGGGCGACGGCCCTTCCCCTTTCAACAGTCTAGATCTGAAATCCAAGTCCTATTTGCAGATCCAACATGGCGGTTACCCACAACCCTGAAGCCTCTTAGCTCGCCGCACCACACCTGCTGCACCCTTTCCTTCATGAAGTACTCCGATACGAAGTTTGATGGGTCCATGCGGATGGTCCCACACGCGGCGAGGACATGAAAGCATGGCTTGTGAAGGAGCTTTAGCTTATTGTATGTGCAGCTAGGTTCATTCACATGGTCTCCAAGGCATACCTCATGGGTAACAAGAGACCGAAAGCGCCCGAATCCGGCTGCTTTCGAGGATCACGTCAATCGATGTTCAGATGCCCATTACGAAGACCGTGCGATCGAGCCTTCTCGGTCTTGGCTTGCATGTATGCTGTAATCTTCGAGCAGTAGGGTGTCTGTGGGTTGGCTGCATGAAGTGCCGCATTTGCATGTCTTTTCCTGAAATATCCGATTGTACTATGCAGAACACCTTCGACGATGGCAACAAGAGGCTGAGAACGGAGGCCCCTAATAACCCAGTTGTACACCTCTGCAAGATTAGTGGTCATTATGCCATACCTTGCACCATCCGTGTCATGCAGTAAGGACCACTTCTCCAATGGCTCGACCTCAATCCAATGAGAGAAACACCCGATGTCCCTCGAGGTCCTCCGCGTCAAATGGGGAGGGTCGAGCTCTCGCAGTGGTGTGAGGCGCTCGGGTTGTGCCGCCCCAGGAATGAGGGGACGCTTGTTCCTCTCGACGACATGCTTCCTAGTGTGCTCGTCCAACCTCTCCCACAACGCATCAAATTTACGCTGCTGGTTCTGCATAGCAAGCCTCTTGAACAGCTTCATCAACGGTTGCTGCCTGAACTGCTTGAAGAAGTTGGCCCCTAGATGGCGAATGCACTTTCAATCTTGTGAGCTCGACATGACCGCAAATATTACAAACGTTGCAACCAAAGGATTTCTCCACATACATTCCCCATATACGTCAGAACAAACAAGTAGCTACACGTCGCCTACATTCGCCGAGAACAAGAACAAACAAGAGTATTACCTTCGCTCGTCTTTTCTTTCACGCTCTGACTCCTCTCCTCCCGAACCGCCCTCTCCCGAGCTCGCTCCTCCCTATGCACCTCTCTCCCAAGCTCCTCTCCTCCCGAACCACCTCTCCCGAGCTCGCTCCTCCCTCGTACCTCTCCCAAGCTCTTCTCCTCCTATTGTCTCCTCTCTCGAGCTTCGCTTCTCCTCTCACCTTCTCCCCTTTTTTCTCCTCTACCGAGACAAATGGTGGATCTGGGTTGCTTTCTATATGACCCTGTAATCGCTCAACCGTAGGATGACTTGGTAGGAAATGCTAGACCAAGGGTTTACTGACACGTGTCCAACTCGCCATACGGTTGGGCGACTTTGATTGAGCGCTATAAATTCGCTCGTCAGACGACGACTTTCTCCAAGTCGTCGCATTATGAAGTGACTACGCCGAGCGCTTAAATAAATTGTTCCATTGGGCGACTTCAATATGTGTCGATCATGTTGGGTGATTTTTTCGACTCGCCCAACCGCACGTATGCATAACGAGATTATTTCTGTAAATAAAAATTAAGCGGTATTATTTCTGTATTTTCGAATAAAAAATAGATTATTTAAAAAAAAATTCGTCAATAATAAAGAAGAGAAAGATTTGGTGTAGTGCCACATATTATTTATCCTCTTGCAAACCATTTGTGCATTTGCAATATAAAACATATTTATTTGACTCAAATGTCATAAAAATCACTAAGGACACAATTATGTTATGTTTTTGCGCCTAGTGTTTCTTTGGCGTGTGTGCGTGTGTTTTTTATTTTTTTTTCCCTTGCGCCTAAAACGATTCAAGGGCCATGCACCTTTGATTACCTCGCATATATTAACATTAAAATTATATACCTATTTTGAACCTTTTTAATATATAAACACAATAGTTTCTCTCAAAAAATATATAACCACGGCAATTAACGGTTAAAGTTGTACTATGGAGATAGCACTAAGTAAAAAAAACATCTTTTCTGAGATGTAGTTCTTAATTAGGTCTCATTTCTTATTGAATTATCAAGCCCTACTAAACTAACTATTATTTCATGGGCCAATAGAATACCGATCTTACTTGATTACTTATTATTAGTTTGGTGCAAAAACCTAGAAAAGGTTGTTAAAATTTATTGTCCAAAAAGCTATATACTTAAAAGAAAATAATTCACAAATCTGCTAGTCGTGTCATTTCTGATCTAATAGATTCGATTTTGAAACAAGGGGAAAGGGAAAAAAATTCAATGGAAGTAGAGCACTCATCAGTGGGAAATAGGCCTCGGACCCTTGACTCCGTGTGATTAAGCCGAACCTGGCTCGCTCAAGCTCGGCTCGAACAGCGGCTCGGCTCGTTTTTCCCCGCCCCTACCCTGGACAAAGCACTGCAAGTCTGCACTGCTCACCACTCGTGCTACTCAACTACGCTGCGTCAGGCACCGCCGATTAATGGACTGCTCCATCCGAGCCCGCATCGGCGGCCCGTCTCCGGCCTCCGCCTCCCACCTCGACGGCGACCGGCGGGTACCGGTCTCGAGGAGCTCCCTCCGGCCGATGGCGTCGGCGGCTCCCGCGGAGACGGGGCGGCGGCGGCCGACCGGCGACTCCCCTCAGGAAGCTCTCCCCGTACTAGCCCATCCTTCCCTTCGAGGTGCCCCATCCATCTCATCTCACCGCGCGCGTTTGCCCGTGGCGACATTGTTTCTCGCGCAAATGGGGCGTGGAAAGGCGGCGCCTCTCGTCGTGTCCGGGAGGTGTTTGTGGAATTTCCCCTTTGAGAAGCGGTTCTTTAATAGGGTCGTTGTTGGCTATCGTGTGGTTCTTTTTGTGGTTTGTACGATATTGGGGAGCTCTCTTGATGTCTGCAGCCTGCAGGCACAAAGTGGCCCTGTGGCGACATAGGCAGGAATTTGCTTGTGGAAATGCACCGTGAAGTATCCCTGGTTTGCATCTAGCGTGGGTGTTTTTTTTGGAGCCAAGTACTCATTGCTGGAAACATACGTGACATCGTTCAAATGATTCTTTTTTAATTGGATGAAAACAGCGCTGGTCCTTGTTGAGTGAGGTGTCAATGTAGATTGCTGGTTGGGGTTCAAGTAATTTCCTTAGTGATGTTTGTGGAGCTGCCCACTGTGGTTTATAGGAAGGGAGGGATTTTTTATGAGTGAAGGACCATGTGATAGGGTCCTCGATAATGTTGTGATGAACCACTGCAATTTGTGAAGAGCGGAAAATTGATTTGTAAATTTATCGGAGTTTACAGGTTGCATGAGACTTGTTACTGCTAACGTAAGTCAAGTTATGAAGAACTTGTGCTAAGAAAAGATTTTTTTTTTCTTTAGATGTGCAGGGTCGCTTGGAGTCAACCACGGTCAATGGCAAGGATCGAGGCTAAGCTCATAGAGGAGCTGAGGCCTAAAACGATCGAGGATGCCGGGTGAGGTGGTGATCTCAAGCATGACACGAGAAAGGCGGGAAATGTTGAAGGAAAGTTCGAACGGCAGGATTGCACCATGTGGCTTGGTCGATCCAAGTGAGGCGTGGTCTGGTGGAACCGGAACGGGAGAGACTTGCCAATGCGCGGTAAGCCAGTGGTGCATCTACACGTGGCAAGCATGGCAATTGCTTGGAATGGATGGAGAAGACCGGGTCAAGGAAGGGTATTTTGGTAGTTTGACCAAAATATCGAAAATTGCTTCGGAAGAAAACCGCGACGCTTGAGCGGCGTTTGAAAAGACAGTTTAGATCATGGAGAAGCTAGTATGATCAAGTTGGATCAAGGCTAAGGACTTAGCGGATTCGGGCTTATGCGCTTTGAA
The DNA here is from genome assembly GCA_036346405.1 of Phyllostachys edulis. Classification (NCBI taxonomy): domain Eukaryota; kingdom Viridiplantae; phylum Streptophyta; class Magnoliopsida; order Poales; family Poaceae; genus Phyllostachys; species Phyllostachys edulis. The sequence goes on from CM070556.1 coordinate 39,140,228, forward strand.
AAGCGTGCATAAGAGTAGAGTGTGAGTTAAAACTCATGTGTGTAGGGTTATCGACTTTCCCCCATTGTGCTAAGTGGATAGTATCCACTAAGGGTTGGATGTGGCTGGTTAGCCCATCTATTTAAGTGGTTGGGATGGAGACTTGTGGTCATCCATCCAATCATTCTCTCTTGAGACCTAGGGTTCATGAGTTCTAGGGTTAGGGTTTGAGAGAAGTTGAGTGCTATGGTGTGCTCTCTTGTCCTCCAAGTGGAGTGGCTGTAAAACCCTCATCCTCAAGTAGCAATACATCAATCTTTGTTCATCTCCATAAATCTCTTTTGTGTTGATTGATTTGATCTTGATTTGGTTATTTTTTTCCCATCTCTCTTCCCTTCTTGATCTTGCTGTGCCAAGGACGTGTAAGAGATGAAGATAACCTCTGGAAATCAATCTCCACCCATCCAGGCACTTTCATGGCAAGTTCATGAAGAAGAAACCTGGTTTTTTTTTCTCTCTTTGGCTTCTCCGAGTGATTTCTTGATTCAGTTGTTTTATTGCTTGCTGTGATATGTGGGAACATATCTAGAGCCATCTTGGCTATCATCCATCCACGAGCAAGTCATATTCATAATCTTCGGTTTCTGCTCCGTTTTTGTGCAACTTTCCCTCAAACAAGAAAATGTCATAACTTTGAGAATAATTTTCTTAATCGGTGATTAGAATAGGTTCCTGACATCCTAGAGAGGGTGCATACCAAATTTCAAGTGATTTGGAGCTTTGTATTGAGAGTTAGCTCATTTTTAGGTTTTGACCCGATTTTGGTGCAATAGAGCTTGACGAACCAAAAGATCCTATATCTCTTAAGTTCTTTCAAGTTTTTTCGTTGGGATAGGTTCTTAAGGTCATGACCCAGCCTTGGTTCAAGTTTCAAGTCTTTTAGATTTACGAATCAAAATTTACATGGATTTTCGGATTTGAAATAGTGCTGTTTTTACTGTTCATGATCTGAAATTACTGTAGCAATTTGATTTTTTGATTTTTGATCTTCATAGCTTCTCATAGCTATTGGAGTGAAGAGTATGTGAATACTTGGGGGAAAATTTAAAGGCACCATTCACCCCCCCTCTGTTGCCATACCGGTCTTACAAGTAGTATCAGAGCTCGACTAGTTTTTCTCATAGATCTTAACCGGTCTTAGGAGCTATGGCATTAGACAAGTATTCTACCAAGCCACTTGTGTTCAATGGAGTCGATTTTTCTTATTGGAAGGCTCGCATGCATGCCTACATCGAGGCTTAAGGGCACTTAATTTGGCTTAAGGTCAATAATCCTTATGTAGTGCCGGCCAATGACGATGTGACCTTACCCGATGTGGAGGCAAATAGCAAGGCTCGGAATTTCTTGATTCAAGGGCTTAGTCGATTTGAGTTTGAGCGTGTCGCTCACTTGAGGTCTGCTCACGAGATCTGGAAGACCCTCGTTGACTACCATGAGGGCTCTACCGCGATCAAGGAAGTGAGACAGAACCAACTTAAGAAAGAGTACTCAAAGATCGAGTAAAGGCCCGGTGAATCTTTAGATGAGTTGTGGGGAAGGTTTTTCAAGATCATTCATGACTTACGTGCTGTAGACCTTGTGTTTTCTGAGTCTGAGAATGCACGCTAACTGTTGGGTGCACTTGATGTAAGAGTTTGGGGGATGAAGATCACTTTCATCAATGACAACACTATCATGAGTGAGCTTACCATGGATAAGCTCTACTCGAAGTTGGAGACGCATGAGATTGACTTTATCTCGCGTTTTCTCAAGACAGAGTCGATGGCTCTAGTGGTTGATCCTTCTTAGAGTAGCTCTTTTGATTCTTTAGACTTTGGCTCATCTAGATTTTCATTGTTTGCTTTGCACTACTTGAGCAATGAGCAGCTAGAGAGGCTACCTAAGGATGACTTAGCCCTCCTATCCACAAAATTCACGAGAGCCTACAACAAAGTGAGGAACAAGAGGGGAGGTGGCCCTATTACATGCTTTGAGTGTGATGAGCCAAACCACATTCGGGCTAGGTGCCCAAAGCTGAAGGGTAAGGAGGAGAAGGACTTCTGGAGGCGTCCTCAAGCTCGAGACGCGAAGGCCAAGAAGTCCAACTACTAGAAATTCATCAATCGGGTCCTTGCTACTCTTGAGAACGTTGATATAAGCGATGTGGACTTGGGGACGGAGGACGACGAGGATGATTCCCACAGCAAGAAGAAGGCCCAGAACTTCAGCGGCATGTGCTTTATGGCCAAGGACAGCCACGACGTCGAATCCTTTGACGACGATGAGCCTTACAGCGATCCCGACGAGGTATGCCCCTCACCTAAGGAGATGAAACGTGCTTTGGTTGCTGCTAAACGAAATCTAAAAAAGAAAGCTAAAATGATTAGGTGACAAGATATCATAATTAACAACTTGAATCTAGAAGTGGTTAGGCTCAAATCCATTAATCTCTGCTAATGATTGTGATTCTTGCTCTTGCTTGCATGTTGAATTGGCAAATATAAAATCTGTTCATTCCTCTATTGTAAATCAACTTAAAGATGCTCTATATGAACTAGAATCTCTCAAATCTAGTCATAATTATGTTTGCTTGGATGCTATTGCTTTAGATGTGACTCCTGTAGATGTTATTTCATCACCTTACTCAAGTTGTGCTTTGCTCGAATTGAAATTGGATAGTGCTACTAAGGAATTGCTGAAATTCAATTCTAGTCACACTTGCTCTCAATGTAAGGATAGTAAGATTAAAATGAAGGAAATGACTGAAATGGTTCTTCATTCTAAGACTGCTTCATGTGAAAACTGTTACAAACTCACAATTGAGAATGATGCTCTTAACAAGACTCTAGAGGAGAAATTTAAAATTTAAAAATCCATGTTCATGACTGCATCTAAGAAAGTAATTGATTCTAATTCTTGTGCCTTTTGTGCTGAAATTGGGGCTAATTTAGATGAGATATAAGAGGCATTTAGAGTGAAGTTTAAAGAGTAGTTGAGTAGGATTAGAAATTCCTCTTGTGTGTCTTATGAGGTCTTAAAGCTTGAGATAGCTATCCATAAAGAAAGATATGCTAGGGCAACCGAGTCGAATAAGTGTGCCACATGTGAGGACTTAGCCAAAGAAAATAACTATATCAAAAAGACTCTTAACAGATTCTCTAGTGGGTAGAAGAATCTCAACATGATCTTTGACCAATTTAAGGTGAGTGTGAAGAAGAGTGGCCTAGGATTTAATTCCTTAGAGTATTCCAAGAACTACCTACCTAAGGTTGTGAAAGTTGTTGAGAGTGGCAAGTTTGAGGTAGAATCCTCTGAGTCATCTAAGACAGTCTTTAGATCTGCAGGTCCTACCCAAACCCCTTCTAGCAAGTCAGATGCATCTATTTCAGTAGGTCAAACCCCTCAAAAGGTCAAGTACCATTGTATCTTCTGCAAGAAGGATGGTCACATAGTTGAGTTCTGCTTCCGTAAAGCCAAGGGTGAGAGGAAGGAGAGAGTGCGTGCCTTGAGATCCATTAGAGGAGTTCCTTCACCTGCAACTGTCTCTAGAGCCAAACAACCTGTCTTTCCTACTAGACATAGGCTTAGGTTTGTAGATGACTTCTTTGACTCCTTTGGTGGCTCTAGGCAGCATTTTGGGTTAGGATATCGTGAGGATAGACTACAGGTAGCATCTAGACAGGGAGAGTGCCGGCCTTTTGGTAGGTCGATTTGGAGAGGTTTAGGTGTTTCGCGTGTGCATTCTTATGATTATCCTTCTAACCATTTTATTGCTACTTCTACTACTATTCCTAGGCATCGTGTGGCTCAATACTGGATTCCCAAGTCCTTTATTACTAACCCCAGTACTGAGGCACAGATGTTTCCTGCTTACGCCCTATAGGTCCGACATGCGAGGAAAGAGGACATATGGCTTGTTGACTATGTGTTCTCGACACATGACCGGAGATTCTAGATGGTTCTCCTCCCTCACACATGCATCCGGCAATGAGTTGATCACGTTTAGGGATGCTTCTACTGGGAATGTGACAGCCAAGGGCATAGTGCATGTCAACAACAACTTCATGCTTAAGGACGTCGCTTTGGTAAGTAAGCTGATGTATAATTTGCTATCTGTCTCCCAGCTTCTTGATGAGGGTCTAGAAGTGAGGTTCAAGAGTGGTGAGTGTAGAGTTCTAGACTTCTCGGGTGAGCATGTCTTTGGGATCTCTAGGTTTGAGAGGATCTTTAGTGCTAATTTCAGTATCTCTTCTACCTCCAACCCTAGGTGTCTTGTGGCTTCTGATTCTCATGACTTAGTGTTATGGCATCGTAGGCTTGGTCACATAGTCTTCGACCATTTGACTAGAGTCAGTAGCAAGAACCTAATTAGAGGGTTGCCTAGGCTTAAGAGTGTTAGAGACCTAGTGTGCACACCCTGCAGACATCGTAAGATGGTCTCTGCTTCTCATCCACCTCTTACTTTAGTGATGACTGATGGGCCTGGACAGCTCTTGCACTTAGACATAGTTGGCCCTTCTAGAGTCCAGTTTGCAGGAGGGAAGTGGTATGTGCTTGTCATTGTGGATGACTTCTCTAGGTATTCTTGGGTATATTTTCTGGTTTCTAAGGATGAGGCTGCTTTAGAGAGTTGGTCCTTAGACTAGCAGTTGACCTCCCAAGAACCTTGAGAACCATTAGGAGTGATAATGACACAGAATTCAAGAACTCATCTTTTGCCACTTTCTGCACTGAGAGAGTTAGAGCACTAGTTTTCCTCACCTAGAGTTCCCCAGCAGAATGGGGTTGTAGAAAGGAAGAACAGAAACCTTGTAGAGATGGCTAGGACCATGCTAGATGAGCATGCACACCTAGGAGGTTTTGGGCTAAGGCGATCTTTACTGCTTGCTATGTGTCCAATAGGGTTTTCTTGAGATTAGTCATAGGCAAGACTTCCTTCGAGCTTAGATTTGGTCATAGGCCTAGAGTCTCTCATTTCAAGATATTTGGTTGCAAGTACTTCATTCTTAAATATGGGAACTTGGATAAATTTGAATCTAGATGTTATGATGGTATTTTCCTTGGATATCCTACTCACTCTCGTGGCTATCATGTATTTAATTTGGATACTAACAAAATTGTTGAGACTTGTGAAGTCACTTTTGATGAGGCTAGTCTTGATATTAGACCCGACGGTGCAAGTACACAGGTTCTTAGTGATCAAGAGAGTATCTTCGTCGACGACGACTCTGACATAGAGGATGAGGACCCAATCCATCCTCTAGTCACTCCTGAGATGGTTGGAGAGCCTGCTTCTACTTCTCTAGCTTCAGCAGAGCAACCTCTTCCCACCTTCACCGGCGCTTTGAGTGACTCTGCTCCTACCTCCACATCCCATGAGGTAGAGGCCACATCTGTACCAGGACCTCTTCATATTCAGCGACGACACCCTCCAGAGTAGATGATTGGGGATCTCCATGAGCAAGTTACTCGCCCTAGGTTTATCTCTCTAGATTCCCATGCGCATTATGCTTTTGTTGTGTCTTTTGAACCCCGAGATGTCACCCATGCTTTATCTGATTCCTTTTGGGTCGGTGCCATGCATGAAGAGCTTAAATTTTTTGAAAGAAACCAAGTCTGGACCTTAGTTGAACCTCCACCTAATCACAATGTAATTGGAACAAAATGGACTTTCAAGAATAAGCAAAGTGGGGATGGGTTGGTAGTTCGCAACAAGGCTAGGCTTATAGCTCAAGGTTATTCCTAGGTAGAGGGCTTAGACTTTGAAGAGACATTTGCTCCTATAGCTAGATTAGATGCCATTCGCATATTGCTAGCTTTCGCGGCGTCTAAGGGCTTTAAGCTTTTTTAAATGGATGTTAAGAGTGCTTTCCTTAATGGTTTTATAAAAGAAGAGGTCTATGACAAGCAACCCCCTGGTTTTGAAAATCACAAGTTCCCAAACCATGTGTTTAAACTCTCCAAAGCCTTGTATGAATTGAAGCAAGCCCCTAGAGCTTGGTATGATAGGTTTAAGAGTTTCTTGCTTAAAGATGAGTTCAAAATGGGAATGGTAGATAAAACCATATTCACTCTCAGGCATGGCAGTAACTTTTTACTGGTTCAGATTTATGTGGATGACATCATATTCGGTGGTTCTTCTTATGCTTTGGTATCCAGATTTTCAGATTCTATGAGTAGGGAATTCGAAATGAGTATGATGGGCGAGCCGACCTTCTTCCTTGGTCTTCAAGTCAAGCAACTGAAAGAGGGTACCTTCATTCATCAAAGCAAGTACACAAAGGACCTTCTTCGATGCTTCGACATGGGAAGCAGCAAGCCAATGTCTACTCCTATTGCCACTTCTACCGTGTTGGATCCTGATGAGGATAGAGAGCTCATGGACCAGAAGGAGTAACGCAGCATGATCGGCTCCCTCCTCTACCTCACGGCGTCGAGGCCGGACATACAGTTTGTTGTGTGCCTGTGCGCTTGATTTCAGGCTTCCCCTTGTGCCTCACATTGTCAAGCAGTGCGTCACATCTTCAGGTACCTTCAGGACATTCTTGACTTTGGACTCTGGTGTTCTTCTGATTCTGCTCTCTGCATTCAAGATTTTTCTGATGCTGATTTTGCGGGGTGTAGAGTGGATAGGAAGAGCACTTCTGGTACTTGTCACTTCTTAGGCACTTCTCTTATATCTTGGTCATCTAGGAAGCAGTCCTCTATTGCACAGTCCACTGTCGAGGCAGAGTATGTAGCTGCAGCTAGTAGCTGCTCTCAGGTTCTTTGGATCTTGTCTACTCTGCGGGACTATTGGTTGTTCTTAGATAGTGTTCCTCTTTTCTGTGACAACACTATGCCATAAATATTGCCAAAAACCCGGTGCAACACTCTAGGACCAAGCATATTGACATTAGATATCATTTCCTTAGAGACCATGTAGAGAAGGGTGATGTTGTACTTCTCTTTGTAGAGTCCGAGTAGCAGGTTGCAGATATTTTCACTAATGCTCTTGATTCATCTCGTTTTGCTTCTTTGCGGAGAGAGTTGGGGGTTATTAGTCCTCTTGGTCTGTTTTGAGGGGGAGTTTGATCTTTTTTATCCATTGTACCATATCGCATTTTAAAATCAGCAATTCACATTGTAATATAAGTACTTGGAGCTTTGACTATTATCCTTGTGTGACAAGATATCTTGCTTTACATCTTGCCATGTCTTGTGCTAGTTTGCTAGATTTTTCATGTCCTTTTATGTGTAGCTCAGCTTTTGTCATGCTAGCTCTATTAACTGTGAGAAACTTGAAGTAAATCATGACTTGTTGGATCTTGTGGCTAGTTTTGCTCTAGTGATCCTCTTATGATTCATGCCATGTCAATTAGGCTAAGTTGAGTCTTGAACCTAAATTGAGTTTTAGATTGAGCAATACTAGTTCCTTGTTGAAGCATGAGTTAGCATTAACTTTTGTTCTTGAACTAAGTCAAGAAAATGGAAAATGATCTTTTCTGTGCAAAAAAACTGATCTCACCAATTCTTTCTCATGAGATGGCTTGTCATTGCATTAGGCAAGAACTCAAGGGGAGTTTTGGATGGCCTAGACCACTCTCTTAAGCTTATTGCTTGGGTTGGTCGTAACACGGCTTGAGATCTAGCACACGGCTAATGAAACAAAAATTGTAGAAACTAGTTGAAGCTTAGGAGGCAGTTGTGGATGGCTCCTAGTCTAGGACTTGCTTTGCTATGATAAAACCAAAAATGAATTTCAGCAAGCGCTAATTGTGCTAAATATGCTTAATTCCAAGTGTTTGAACAAAATGATTCAACATTGAACTTGTAGCACTCTAGATTAACTCAATTGTAGCTTCTTGGTTCTATTTAGTTTATTGATATGGCTTAGCTCATTTTTGGATACTTTTGGCTAAACTATGATCTTGAGCACTTTGACATGCTAAACATCCATTTAATCTCAGATTATTGCTCATTTGGCTTTAGCTTTGCTATATATAATTTGTCATGATATAAAATAGTTACTTCACATAATATGGCTTGGTGTAATACTTGTAAAGACACCCTCGATAATTTTCATGGCTCCTTTTGCTAAAAATAAATAAATTGCAGTCATTCCATTTCATTCATGCTCTATATTTTTCTATGCATCTTGATGACTCCATTATCAAAGGGGGAGAAAGATTGGTAAAAATGCTGTTTTAGAGCTTGATTTGGAGTTTTTTTAGCAAAGTCTTACTAAAATTGGAGTTTTAATGTATTGCTATGATTCTCTTGATCTATTGATTTCTTCTCACCATGATCAAGGTCAAATAGAACAATTGTTCTTTCATATAGACCTAGAGTGAGATTTCTCGACTCATTTGGTGAGCTTGAAGCTTTTTGCAAAATTTCATTTTTTAGTTGCTTCAATTCACCTCTGCCTTAATTGGTCACTTTCAGCTCTTTGCATTCCTCTCTTGACCAATTGGAGCTCTATTTGCAATTTTTTCTCTCTATTGTCTAAAACCACATCAAAATTGCATTTTTGAGAAATTGTCATTGTGTTTATCAAGGGGGAGATTGAAGGAACATGTGAGAGGGTCCTGGATAATGTTGTGATGAACCATTGCAATTTGTGAAGGTCGAAAAATTGATTTGCAAATTTATCGAAGTTTACAGGTTGCATAAGACATGTTACTGCTAACGTAGGTCAAGTTATGAAGAACTTATGCCCGGAAACGATTTCTTTATCTTTGGATGTGCAAGGTCACCTAGAGTCAACCACGGTCAATGGCAAGGATCGAGGCTAAGCTCATGGAGGAGCTAAGGCCCAAAACGATCGAGGATGCCGGGTGAGGTGGTGATCTCAAGCATGGCACGAGAAATGCGGGAAATGTTGAAAGGAAGTTCGAACGACGGGATTGCACCATGTGGCTTGGTTGGTCCAAGTGAGACATGGTCCGTGGAACCGAAACGGGAGAGACTTGCCGACACGCGGCAAGCCAGTGGTGCATCTACATGTGGCAAGCATGGCAATTGCTTGTAATGGACGGAGAAGACCGGGTCTAGGAAGGGTATTTTGGTAGTTTGACCAAAATAACGGAAACTGCTTCGGAAGAAAACCGCAGTGCTTGAGCGGCGTTTGGAAAGACGATTTAGGTCATGGAGAAGCTGGTATGATCAAGTTGGATAAAGGCTAAGGACTTAGTGGATTCGGGCTTATGCGCTTTGAAAAGCGTGCATAAGAGTAGAGTGTCAGTTAAAACCTGTGTATGTGGGGTTATCATGTTTCCCCCATTGTGCTAAGTGGATAGTATCCACTAAGGGTTGGATGTGGCTGGTTATCCCATCTATTTAAGTAGTTGGGATGGAGAATTGTGGTCATCCATCCAATCATTCTGTATTGAGACCTAGGGTTCATGAGTTCTAGGGTTAGGGTTTGAGAGAAGTTGAGTGTTATGGTGTGCTCTCTTGTCCTCCAAGTGGAGTGACTATAAAACCCTTATCCTCAAGTAGCAATACATCAATCTTTGTTCATCTCTATGAATCTCTTTTGTGTTGATTAATTTGCTCTTGATTTGGTTGGTTTTTTCCCCATCTCTCTTCCCTTCTTGATCTTGCTGTGCCAAGGACGTGTAAGAGATGGAGATAACCTCTAGAAATCAATCTCCACCCATCTAGACACTTTCATGGCAAGTTCATGAAGAAACCCGGTTTTTGCTTTCTTTGGCCTCTCCGAGTGATTTCTTGATTCTGCTGTTTTTGCCTCGATTTCTTTGGTTTTCTTGCTTGCTGTGATATATGGGAACATATCTAGAGCCATCTTGGCTATCATGCATCCACGAGCAAGTCATATTCACAATCTTTGGTTTTTGCCCCGTTTTTTGTGCAACTTTCCCTCAAACAAGAAAATGTCATAACTTTGGGAATGATTTTCTTAATCGGTGATTGGAATAGGTTCCTGACATCCTAGAGAGGGTGCATACCAAATTTCATGTGATTTGGAGCTTTGTATTGAGAGTTAGCTTATTTTCAGGTTTTGACCTGGTTTTGGTCAACAGAGCTTCACGAACCAAAAGATCCTATTTTTCTTAAGTTATTTCAAGTTTTTTTGGTTGGGATAGGTTCTTAAGGTCATGACCCAACCTTGGTTCAAGTTTCAAGTCTTTTGGATCTACGAATCAAAAGTTACATGGATTTTCGGATTTGAAATAGTGTTGTTTTGCACTGTTCATGATCTGAAATTACTGTAGCAATTTGATTTTTTGATTTTTGATCTTCATAGATTCTCATAGCTATTGGAGTGAAGAGTAGGTGAATATTTGGGGGAAAAGTTGAAGGCACCATTCACCCCCTCTATTGCCATACCGGTCCTACAAGTGGTATCAGAGCCCGGTTAGCTCTTCTCATGTATCTTAACTGGTCTTAGGAGTCATGGCATCAGACAAGTATTCTACCAAGCCACCTGTGTTCGATGGAGTCGATTTTTCTTATTGGAGGACTCGCATGCATGCCTACATCAAGGCTCAAGGGCACTCAGTTTGGCTTGAGGTCAAAAATTTGAAGGCATCATTCACCCCCTCTTTGTTGACGTACCGGTCCTACAATGAGTTCATAGCTTCTACTTCACCTGTAATCGATTAAACCATGTCAAATTTTGCATTGATTTTGCTATGAGTTGATAGCTCATCGGTAGTTTTCTTTTGATAGCTCATAGGTAGTTTTCTTGTTAGGTGCTATCCGCTCAGCTTGGACGTAAACCAGAGGACATAATCAAGTTGGATGCCAATGAAAATTACCCGAGATTCCCATCTGGCTCTAGCTGACAGAAAAATTACTCGAGTGTCCCAACTGCTCCCGGGTTCCCAAAATTCACTCTTTTGAAATCAAAACCAAAATCTACCATGTGAAAACGCACATTGCCCGCCCTTGATCGTGGGCACGTGTCGGGACATGGATTTCTGAATCTGAACCCTCTGTATACTTTTACACCAGTCCCATGATTAGTAGCTAGTGCACACACTAGAAACATCATTGATAACAAGTTCGAATCTCGAAATAACATTAATAAATAACTGAGTACTGGCCTTATGACCAGTTATTACAAAAGAGGTCCAAAGACCTTAAGTCTCACAGCAGCAGAAATAAAATAAACTCTGTGGTTGACCCATCGAATCGCCCACCGGTATTCAACTGGGGAATGCAGCCTAGTACTCCGGAAGCCTTTGTCGAAGCCACAAGTGAAGTAATCGTATTCGTTCTCGACATCTTCGTAGACTTCTGAGATTTGTTTTGAGTGTAGCATGTGAGTACATGAAGTATTCCGCGAGTCTTGGGAAATTATGCATATGCATAGCTTTAACAATTGGGCATATATGGTTCATTTGCACAAAGCAATATTTTAAATTTAAACATCTTTTATAAAGCTCATTTGACAAATGATGATTAAATAGTTAAAGTAATTTAAATCAATCTCTAGTGCAGGTTCCAACTACCATATACTAGCAAAGAGGCTCTATCCGCCAAGTTTTGGGACATCTGGAAGTTTGGTAATACATAAAATGATAATACACTAAACTGCTACAAAACTGGAATACACTACTTCGGTTTTGATTGGACAAACCGACACAGAGCTAAAGCCTAGAGGCTATGACATTGTGGGTCCTCAAGCAAGAGTAATCAGTGAAGCAATAAGAAGAATGATTGGGTCAAAGCTTGTGGGGCCATGATGTAAGTGAACAACTAGCAATGCTATGAACAGAATGAAACAAACAGAGAAACGAGAACAGAGCTCCAGGCGCTTTGGCCATGGCAGTGACGCCGGGGAGGGAGTCAGCGAGGTGGCCGGCCAAGCACAAAAATGGGACCCCATGGGGTCCCTCTACCTCTAGGAGGCAATGGGGAAACCGGCAAATGATTTGGCGGCAGCGACTCTTTAGGTAGCGGCGGCGCACGGCCATGTGTGGCGCCATGGCGGATGACGTGGGGAACAGGAACGCAAGACACCAGTGTGTGCGAGCACGAGATGGTCTTGGCGAAGCATGGGGAGGCTGGAGACGGCTCGAAGAAACGGCGCGACGACGACCGGCAGCCAGAATAAGGGCGGCACGGTGGCAGCGTCGCTTGACGTGAAATTGAGCAAAAGGAGGTAAGCACTAGGTAGAGTAGATGATGGGGATTGTGCAATAGTGAAGAATTGAATTTTGGCTCACCGGAGATGACAAATCGATGGCGCAAGACAATGATGAATGATTTGGGGAAAAACTCGATTCCCGACAAACCGCTACATGAAAGTCAAATTAACTTCGCATGAGGGTTCAAGATACTCGGGAACACAATATGACGCGAAGAGAAATTCGAAAATCTCACCGGAATGAAGAATGTGCGATTTGGGCGAAGCGACTAACGTTTCGGGAAAACAGAAATGTGATGTCTACGGTGCTCTGGAGATTCTGAAACTTGGAGAGAGTGCAAAGGGGTTGATGAAGAGATAGCATGCCAATTTATAGCTTCTTCGTGATACAAATCACCGGGTACACGAGTGATTAACGACGACAATTTCGGGCTCGGTTTGGAAACGGATGAAACGGCAGTGGGAGCATTGATGGGGTTGCGCAATGAAGGCATTGACAGCACGGGGTAAATGGCGCGGTGATTACGAGATCGCATTGCCTCAGACGGATTTGAAAAAGATGAAACGAGTGAGAAGAATGGGGAAGAAATGTAACTTCTATTGTCTCTGCTGTTGTCGGATTGAACTGGAAACGCGTGCACGAACAGAGGGAAGAGACAAGCAGCAAGTTGGCTAGAATAGAGAATGAACAGGAGAAGAAAGAATAGCATACTAAAAGAGAAGGGTGCAACAACTGAGAGAAAAAGGAACTTTGGTTTTGGACTTGAAGAGATTCTTGCAGTTAAATGTGCTGGAATGGGAGTAGAGTTAGGATGGGTGATCTTGCGGGAACTGGATTTTTTTTATATAGAAAAGGAGAGAAGTGCCAAGAAGAAAAAAATAGATTGGACCGAGAAACTAGGACGAATATTTTTCTGGAGATTTGAATTTGAATTTGGAATTTAGCATGTAAATGGAGTTTTGGAATTTGAGTGAGAAATTGGAATTTTGAGATTTCCTTCCAGAATTACACATAAAATACAGATAAGATCCAAATAAAATCCAAACATTTTTAAATAATTAAATTGAAATTAAATTTTAGAGAAAACAATTTTTTGGGACGTTACAAACCTACCACTTAGAAGGAATCTCGACCCCAAGATTCGGATGGACTGGGAAAAAGGTTGGGGTACTCTGCTCTTAAATCCTCTTCGCGCTCCCATATTGCTTCTTTCTCTGAATGATTGCTCCACTGCACCTTGCAGAATTTGATAGTCTTACTTTTGGTCTAACGTTCTATTTCTTCGAGAATTCTGACAGGGTACTCCTGATAGGTGAGATCATCCTTCAACTCGACTTCCTCTAGAGGCATCTGTTCTTCCGGAACTCTGAGGCATTTCTTCAACTGAGACATGTGAAAGGCATCATGCACATCTGATAGCTGAGGTGGAAGCTTTAACTTGTAAGCGACTTCTCCTCTTCTGACTAGCACTAGAAAAGGTCCAATGTATCTCGGTGCAAGTTTTCCATTCACTCTGAAACGGCGTATTCCCTTGAGAGGTGAAACCTTCAGATACACATAATCTCCAGATGCAAAAGCTAGATCTCGCCGGCGGTTGTCAGCATAACTCTTCTGCCTGGTTTGAGCTATTTTCAGATTCTAACGAACCCTCCGTACCTGTTCTTCAGCCTCCTTCAGAACATCTGGCCCGAACACTTGTCGCTCTCCGGTTTCATTCCAATACAAAGGAGTTCTGCACTTCCTTCTATAGAGTGCTTCAAAAGGCAACATTTGCAAGCTTGACTGATAGCTGTTGTTATAAGAAAATTCTGCGTACGGCAAACTTACATTCCAACTTGTACTATTGGTTAAAGCACAAGCTCTTAACATATCTTCGAGAATTTGATTAACCCTCTCAGTCTGTCCGTCTGTCTGCGGATGGTAAGTTGTACTGAAGTTCAAGTTGGTGCCCAAAATTCCCTGCAGTTTTTGCCAAAATCTAGAGGTGAGCTGAGATCCTCAATCTGATACAATCTTCTTAGGTACCCCATGCAGACATACTATTCTAGACATACACAACTCTACGAGTCGGTCTCCCGAGTAGGTAGTCTTCACTGGAATAAAATGTGCAACCTTGGATAACCGATCCACAATAACTCAGATCAAATCATATCCAAATTTTGTTCTTGGCAGACCAGTGATAAAATCCATTCCAATTTCTTCCTATTTCCATTTAGGTACCTTTAGAGGCTGAAGCAATCTAGCAGGTCTATGATGTTCAGCTTTAATCTGCTGACACACATCACAAAATGATACGTACTCAGCAATTTCTTTTATCATGCTTGACCGCCAATATCTCTTGCGAAGATCTTGGTACATCTTCATGCTTCCTGGATGAATCGAATATGCAGATTCATGGGCTTCATTTAGAATCAAATTTTTGATTTCCTTCTGACTTGGTACAAAGATTCTTTTTCCAAACCAAATAACTGCCAGAACAACAATCCAAGAGTTCCAACTACTCCCGGATTCCCAAAATATTTCTTTTAAAACCAAAACTGAAATCTACCATGTGTATATGCACCTTGCCCGTCCTTGACCGTGGGCACGGCTATTCGAATAGTTTTTAACACTCTGCAGAGGTTGTACAGCTTGATCCACATGAGATAATCAGCTTATACTGTCCACCCACACTTCCGAAGGTGTGCGACTAAGTGATTATCACAAGGCTTTTACAATACTTTATCCTAACATTAGCCCATCCGATGAGCTTAACCCTAGGTCATCAACGTCATTTACTATCGACCTGGAGCTCACCGTTGTGGGGGATAACCTGCCCGAACTTGGATGTCTTTTACCAACATCCGGCGCAAGCCCCGACAGACATGGACGTCATTTACCATCGTCTGCACTATCCAGGTAACACCTAGCATCTACAGCCTACGGGCTAAATGTTCGGACTTAGTAAATTACTCAGCCAGGTCCTTCCCATTTAGGACGTGTGGTTGCACGGTAATGCTTAGTTTGAATAAACACAAGAGTAGGTCCTTAATCGACTAGGGTGAGACAAGCCAGACTCATGCCACTCACCATAGTCTAAAATATTTTCCACAATTTTTATTTTATTTCCAAATATTGACATTACCTAATGTCAAATATTTTCCAAAATTTAAAACATAACAAGTATTAAAAGTTTTTCTCCCCCAAAGGCTAAACAGGACCGAAAGGCACGTCTAAGCAATTCTACCGAATCAACTATTCTGCAAAATTGTATTCAATAATGTGGAATTTCTACGCTAAGGTTACAAAGGTACAGGATAACAAATATCAAGGATGATAATAACAAATTTTAGGTTTTTAACTAACAACCTACAGTTTAAACTTATCATTTAAATAAAATAGCAATGCATAATTTTAAAACTGAAAACATAATTTACAAATAATAGGTTCAAAGTGGTCAAAGGAGACTCACATTCGGTGACGTTGGAGGTGAGCGCTTCTTGTTGATCCAAATTCGTGTCGGCGATGTCGGACTCTACACGCGCGAATCGGACCAAATAAATAACATAAAACAAAAAAAAAACAAAAAAATTATAAAATAAATACTGGAAAGTAGAGAATGAATTTAGAAGAATTTAGGATCGAGAATCAACGAATTTGGAGTTCGTACGAAGGAGAACGAACATTTGGAAGTTTGGCAATACATAAAATGATAATACACTAAACTGCTATAGAACTGGAATACACTGCTTCAGTTTTGACTAGACAAACCAACACAGAGCTAAAGCCTAGAGGCTATGACATGGTGGGTCCTCAAGCAAGAGTAACTAGTGAAGCAATAAGAAGAATGATTGGATCAATGCTTGTGGGGCCATGATGTAAGTGAACAACTAGCAATGCTATGAACAGAATGAAACAAATAGAGCTCCAGGCGCTTCGGCCATGGCAGCGACGTTGGTGAGGGAGTCGGTGAGGTGGCCGACCAAACACAAAAATGGGACCCTATGGGGTCCCTCTACCCCTAGGAGGTGGCGGTTCGGCCGGGGAAGTCATGTGGCAGTGGCACACGGCCGTGTGTGGCGCCGGTGAGCAGACGACACGAGGGAATAGGGAACACGTGCACTAGCTGTGTGCAGGCACGAGGATGGTGCGGTGCAGCTTAGGGAGGCTGGAGACAGCTCGAAGAAATGGCGCGACGACGATCGGCGACCAGAATAAGGGCGACACGGTGGCGGCGTCGCTCGACGTGAAATTGAACAAAAGGAGGTAAGCACTAGGTAGAGTAGATGATGGGGATTGTGCAATAGTGAAGAATTGAATTTTGGCTCACTGGAGACAACGAATCGACGACGGAAGACGATGATGAATAATTTGGGGAAAAACTTGATTCTCGACAAATCGCTGCATGAAAATCAAATTAACTTCGCATGAGGGTTCAAGATACTCGGGAACACGATATGACGCGAAGAGAAATTCGAAAATCTCACCGGAATGAAGAATGTGCGATTTAGGTGAAGCGACTGTCATTTCGAGAAAATAGAAATGTGATGTTTACGGTGCTCCGGGGATTCTGAAACTTGGAGGGAGTGCAAAGGGGTCGAGAAGAGATAGCATGCCAATTTATAGCTTCTTTCGTGATATGAATCGCCGGGAACGCGAGTGATTAACGACGGCAATTTTGGGCTTGGTTTGGAAATGGATGAAACGGCAATGGGAGCATTGATGGGGCTGCGCATTGAAAGCATTGACAGCACGGGGTAAATGGTGCGGTGATTACGGGATCACATTGCTTCAGACGGATTTGAAAAAGATGAAACGAGTGAGAAGAATGGGGAAGAAATGTAACTTCTATTGTTTGTGCTGTTGTTGGATTGAACTGGAAATGCATGCACGAACAGAGGGAAGAGACAAGCAGCAAGTCGGCTAGAGAAGAGAATGAACAGGAGAAGAAAGAATTGCATACTAAAAGAGAAGGGTGCAACAAATGAAAGAAAAAGGAACACTGGTATCGAACCTGAAGAGATTCTTGTAGTTAAGTGTGCTTGAATGGGAGTAGAGTTAGGGTGGGTGACCTTGTGGGAATTGGATTTTTTTTATATAGAAAAAGAGAGAAGTGCCAAGAAGAAAAAAAAGATTGGATCGAGAAACTAGAACGAATATTTTTCTGGAGATTTGAATTTGAATTTGGAATTTAGCTTGGAAATTGAGTTTTGGAATTTGAGTGAGAAATTGGAATTCTGAGATTTCCTTCCAGAATTACACAAAATACAGATAAGATCCAAATAAAATCCAGACATTTTTAAATAATTAATTTGAAATTAAAATTTAGAGAAGGCAAATTTTTGGGACGTTACAGCATATCTATTCGAATAGTTTTACACTCTGCAGTGGTTATACAACTTGACCCACACGAGCTAATCAACTTATAATGTCAGCCATGACACACTTCCTTGGCGCGTGCGACTAAGCGATTATCACGAGACCTTTACAATACCACGCTCTAACACCAACTCGCCTGATGAGCTTAACCCTAAGTCATGGACGTCATTTACCATCGACCCGGAGCCCACTGTTGTGGGGAATAACCTGTCCGGATGTAGATGTCTATTACCATTGCTCAAAGCAAGCCTCGACAGACATGGACGTCAATTACCATTATTTGCAGAATCCCAAAAAGGAACACGTATCAACTACAGCCTGCGGGCATAATGCTAGAATATAGTAAATAAGTTGGCCAGGTCCTTCCCATTTAGGACATATAGTCGTATGGTATTGCTCAGTTTGGATAGTCACAAGCATCGGTACTTAATATAACTTGGGCGGAACTTTACACAATACAAGTTCTCGTGCTCTAACTACACCCGCCTGGACTTACCATCCGGCCAAGTCTAAACGTATTTTCATCATTTTATTTTATTTTCCAAATATTGACATTACCTAATGTCATACATTTTTCAAATAAAACATAAAGGGTAATATTGGTTTCCCCCCAAAGGTTGATCAAGACCGAAAACATGTCTAAGCAATTCTACCGTATTTAACTATTCCACAATGTTGTAATCAATATTGTGGAATTACTATACTAAGGTTACAAAGGTATAGGATAACAATTATCAAAGGAAGATATTAATAATTTTAGGTTTAACTAACAACATACAATTTAAACTAGTCATTTTATGTGAAATAATGATGCGTAATACTTTAAAACTGAAAACAATATTTAAAAATTATAGGTATAGAATGTTCAAAGGAGACTTGCCTTCGTTGAAGGTTTGAGGTCACTGCATCTGGTTAGTCCAAACTAGTGTCGGCGGCGTCGGACTCTATACGCGCGAATCAAACCAAAATAAATAACAGAAAACAAACAAAATCTAAAAATTATAAAATAAATGCTGGAAGGTAGATATTGAATTTAGATGAATTTAGGAATAAGAATTGACGGAATCAGAGTTCGTATGAAGGAGAACGAACACTCGGAAGATTTATCAAAAATTAAATCCTGAAAATTGGAAAGAGAGGGAATATTCCTGAAATTTCCATGCTCAGCAAAAAGATTGTGTGTATGACATTTTGGGTCCACATGCTAGAGAGAATGAAGTGAAGTGAAGGGATAGAAATGGGACAATGACATATGGGGTCTATTTGTCATAGACTCAAAGGAACTAACAGAGAGTCATTCACAGAACAGAGGAACAGAGGAAGGAGGAAGCGCATAGGAGCTGCACCGGCACTGGCGGGTGGCGGCGCGAGGAGTCGGGTCGACCCCAAAAATGGAACCCCATGGGGGTGTTCTACCCATGAGTGGCGGCGATTTGGCCAGAGGTGGTTCATGGCAACGGCGGCGACGGCGCACAGGCACGTGGCAGCTCCGCCGATGGGGCGATGTTGGGAGCAAGAGGGAGGGAGCATGTTCGGCGCACGGTTGTGAGGAAGGTGGAGGTCTGCTCGGGGAGGTCGTAGAAGGTCTGAGGTAGGGTGGCAGTGATCGGCAGCGGCAATGAGGCGACGATGACGGCGGCATTCCACGGCGAGAAATTGACCGAATTGAGGTGGGGGATGGGTAGGAAATCTTCAGGAACACGTGATGACGTGGTTCATTCGGCGAGAAACTCACCGGTGAAGGAGATCGATCGTAGGGGATGAAATCGGCCTAGAAGAAGAAATGGCAAAATTCCAGCGATGCACTGCACAAAAATTGAAATTGATTGAGGGGTTGATCACCGTGCTCGGGAACATGTTGTGATGCAGTGGAGACATCAAGAAAATTACCGGATGGAAGGAATCACAAAATGGGTGTGGCGGTCGGTGCTCGGGAAAACGGGAAATACGACGACGTTGGAGCTCTGGTGGCTATGGGGTTTAGAGGGGATGTGAAGGGAGTAGAAGGGGTGCTAAAGCTTCTATTTATAGTCGCGAACGGAATTGGAATCATCGGGAATGCGAACATGATCGACGACGTCGTTCTCGGTTCAGTTTCAGAAGCTAATGAAAACAACAATTGCAATGATGGAGAGCTGCAGTAACAAAGGCTTTGATTGCATGGAGATAATGGCACAGTGATGACGTATTGAAGACGGCATGGCGTGCATGGCGCGGTGGCTAGGGCGGCTCGGGTGCGCCAGGGGCAGAGCTAGGTAGAGAAGAAAAGGAAAATAAAATAAAAGAAAGAGGGAGGAAAAAGGAAAAAAGAAAAAGGAAAAGATTTTCGGCCCAAGAAATAAAAAATGAATTGAAATTCTGGGATTTACATTTCGGAGAAAATTCAAATAGAAATTTGAATTTGAATTTCGGCTGAGGTTTGAATTTAAAGAGATATGAATTCAAAATGAAATTTTGATTTCAGAATTTGGCCGAGAAAAGATTTTGGAATTTGATTTGAGATTTGAATTGGGATGATGGAATTTGAATTTTGATAGAAGGAATTAGTTCGAAGTTGAATTGAGAATTGGAATTTGGATCCGATTTAGCAAGAACTCCAATTAAAATCCAAAATTTTGAATTAATTAATTTAAATTTAAAATTTTAAAATTGGGAGGTTACAATTGACTATTTATGGCGTGTAAAGCATCCATATAATGTTTCTGTTGCTACAGAAGTTTCAGCATGTGTTGCCCTGCAGAACCCTTCCTATTTGAGGTACTCCTTTAGTGAATTTTTTTTAAATAATCTATTTTTTATTAGAAATTACAAAAATGTTCCAGCGTTCTTTTTTCTGAAATATCAAATCTGTCATTTAACGATTGGGTGATTGGATCGATCGCTCCACCATTGCGATCGAGACCTATCGCCCAACCGTTCGACATTTAAGGCTTGGTAGCGCCGAACCGTTAAGCGTCATTATTGCGATCGCTTCATAGTAGGCGACCACGGTTCGATCATCAGATGCCTATATAAGAAACCGCGAGGTCCCCGCCGATGAACCGAGAAGAGAGAGGAAACATTTGGATCCAGCGCAGCGCGTGGGGAGAGGGGAGAAAAGAGGGAGAGGAGAGGAAAAATAGAGGGAGAGGAGAGGAAAATAGAGGGAGAGGAGAGGAAAATAGCATCTGCGAGGTAAGTTTGTTTTATTTTGTAGTTTAAATTTTGTAGTAGGTAAATAGTTTATTTAGTACAAATTGTAGTCTAAGTAGTACTCGTATGAAATTTTAGTTAGAGAAAAAAAGTAGAAAATGGAAATGTTGTTGATTTGTATGTAAGTAACCGCGATAAGAAACTTTAGTTAGAGAAAAAAAAGTCTGTGAGGGAGTATTAGTGCTGTTTGTGAGAAGTATTGTAGTTATGTGATTGCATGCGTGGTCGACTATTATTGGGTGAATAATGCGTGACGGAGCGCATAAGGAGGATGAATTATTTCTATAAACTAATTAGTAGAAGTTAATTAGTATGAAGTAATTGACTTAGGTAATATGTATAGCGCAGAGAAACCGGGCATACCTATAGCATTTCGGATTGCAAGTTAGCGTCCGAATCGGATAATACTGCTATGGAATAGCTCGCTTTTGATGTTGAATGTAAATATCGTCATTGCACGTTCATTGTGGCCTCTAGTAGGTAATGATTGATCATCTTTGTCGTGTAGTTGTGGACGATAGGCGAAGGGCCTTAGAAATGTAAATCACAATGTAGCAGAACTTGCATATCGTGCGTTGCGATCTGACTAGTTGCAATGTTGGAAATATTTGCAGCCATACAATAAGTCATGCCTGTACCCACTACATTGAAAGTGCATTACGGTGTTGGCACCGTCCGTGAAGGTCCGTGCGGTGTTGACTTGAGCAATTTTCGGCAAGCCACTGTTGTACATCCGGACGGCGAGAATGCACAAATCGAAGATGTGAAGCATTGGCTCACCCATGACTTCTCTTTGAACCACGAGGTGTCTGTTGTCGACATACAAGGGCTTTAGAGCCGGTCTCCCACGAACATCAGATGGGAGTTGAGAAGACTGACGCGCACGGCAGTGTGGAAGGCCTTTATAGAAGGATGTCGGCGCCGTGGATATGATTGTGTGATACTTGTGCAACCATGCCCAAAAGAAGCTGTGCAGGGCCCCCCCGCCGGATATCATCCGGGTGGTGCGAGCAGTTCGGGTGCCCAGCATGTTGGTGAAGAAGAGGACCCGGAGGGCTGTGTTACAAAGAGTTCAGAGAATGTTGCTTGTGATCAGCTCGACGCGGTAGATAGAGGAGAGGAAGATCGGTCACCGCATGTTGAGCCTACAGGACAGGCTGATGAAGGAGAGCATAGGGATTACATATTGCATCAAATGGAAAGCGATGACCGGATGGCCTTGGCTGAAGACAAAGCTTTACAAGAAGACGAGCGAGGACAATTTCGATGAGGACGGAGCTCCCATCCCAGGAATGGAATAGATTGACGCCGAGGGTCTATCTACACATGACGAGCACGAATCGCCGTGGGAGTACCATGCCACGGAGGTTCGGTTGCACTCAATGTTTCTCGATAAGACATCCTTGCGGGATGCCATTAAGGTATGGGCTATGTCTATGCAAATGGATGTTTGGTCGTCAAATCTAGCCAAGAGCGTTACACCGTGAAATGCGAGCGGGCGGTTGTCCTTGGCGAGTGCACGCACATAGACCAAGTATGAGACTCTTTGGATTGTCTCGGGTGGAGCCTCACTCCTGCATGCTCGTGAGTGTTTTGTGCGCACATCGTAACCTAACGTCGACCTTCATAGCCAATTTGATGTATGGAGAGATAGTGGAGAAGAAGGATGTGGAGGCCAAGCACATTATAGTGGCTATTGAGAAGAAATTCAAGTACAAGATCGCCTACGAAGGCGTGGCGTCGGCGGCGAAGGCTTTGGAAAGAGCGGTTTGGATCTTTTGAGTAGCGACGACGAAACCTTCCTCGTATGCTTGAGGTGTTGCAAGAGAGAAATCCGAGCACGTACACTGCTGTAGAGAACATGCCATCTAAAATTCCGCGAGGTTTTTTGATATTGCGTAGGGCCTTCGTAGCCTTCGGTCCCTGCATCAAGGCCTTTAGGCATATGCTGCCCATGATCTCGATGAGCAGGACCTTTTGGTAGGAAATACAAAGGCAGATCCTTCGCCATAGGCGTTGACGGGAACAATCAAATTCTGCCATTGGCCATCGCATTTGTTGAAAGTGAGAATTTCGACAACTGGTTGTGGTTCCTTCGACATCTGGGGGTGGGAGTTGTTCGAGCTTGTCCTGGTGTGTGCGTGATCCATGATCGCCACGCTGGGATGCTGAAGGCCATAAAAAAACTTCAGGAAGACCCGGATGAGGCGTTTCCTTGGCCAGATATGAGGAGTAGATGGTGTATTCGCCACTTGGGGGCTAACTTCTTCAAGAAGTTCCCGAAGCAACCCTTGGTGAAGCTATTCAAGAGGGCTATGTAGAACCAAAGAACGCAAATTTGACGCTTATGGGCGCCGGCCGATGAACACAAAGATGAAACACGTGGACACGAGGAACCAGGGAGCAGACTCTAAACCTGCTGGTCCGAGGCGGAGGACCTCGAGGAACATCGAGTGCTTCTCCCACTGGATCGAGACCGAGCTTTTGGACAAGTGGTCTCTGCTGCACGACACGGACGGGGCAAGGTATGGCATAATGACTAGTAACCTTGCGGAGGTATACAATTGGGTTCTTAGGGGCCTTCGTTGTCAGCCCCTCGTCGCCATCGTGGAAGGTGTTCTTCACAAAGACTGTCGGATATTTCGAGGAGAGGCATGCAAATGCGCGACTTCATGCCACCAACCCTCAAACACCGTCTTCGCTCAAGATTACGGCATACATGCGGCGAAAGAGAGAAGGGCCACACACGGTGTACACGATGGGCAATATGGAGCATCGTTTGACGTGCTCCTCCGGATAGAGCGGATTTGGGACGGCTCGTTCTCTTATCACCCACGAGGTATGCCTTGGAGATCATATGAACGAACCTAGTATGTCGTGCAACAAACTGAAGCTCTTACACAAGCCATGCTCTCATGTGCTCGCCGCATGCGGATGTCTTATGGACCCTTTGAACTTTGTGTCCGAGTACTTCTTGAAGGAGAGGTTGGTGCAGGCATGGACTGGCGAGCTTAGGGGCTTTAGGGTTGTGGGTAACTTCGCCACCTTGGATATTGCAAAGAGGATCTGGATTCCGGATATTGCCATGTGAAGGGTGGCAAGGGTCGCGTCAGAGTCGTCAGATACCAATGATATGGACGGCACAAGCCGGGCGTCGGGTAGACGTTAGGGCCTTTGTGGCCAAGAGGGCTACACCCGTATTTATGCAAGGCACCGGTTGAGGAGTAGGCACTGCCATGGTTTGCGTTAGCACTTGTTGTAGTGTGGAGTGTGCAAATCAGTGTAGATTGTCATCTGTACTTTGTATTTTTCATGTAGCTGTGCGGTACTACATAATTTTTATTTCATGTACGTAATGTCGTAACACATGTATCGTGACGCTGCACGTAATGTTTATGTAGTTCTTTGTAGTACTATCCCTTTTTATTACTTTGGAAAAGCGTCACGCTAGGTAGTTCTTTTTATTTGTGTGTTTGGAAGTTAAATGTACTATTCTTTACATTCGATTTTTCATTTCCGCCAGATTTGCTAACTTGAAGTTGTGTTGCGGTATGGCTCACGGATCGGATCGAGTTTCGCCTCTGGAGGAGCGCATCGGCCGGGCTACATTGCGCATCGCGTCGTGTCCGCATCTGCGCGGCGCCGCCGACGCGATTGTCTTGGGGTGATCCGCGCGCGGACACCTCGGGTAACTGGAGGCTGGACCCACGCCGACAGTGAGGTTAGTAAATGTCCACACTATCTTCTCTGTCGTAGCTTCGTACTAACATTTTGTTACTTGCAGGCGGCCACGGCCTACTACCTATCGCCGGATGGTGCAAGCCACGGATGAGGACGAGCCCGGCACCGCGGTCGGCGACATCGGCGACGTCGAGCCAGCCGGGCGGTCACGACGCTTTCGCTCGACCGCTCCTCGCTTCATAGCTTGTAGGACCGGTGGCGGCCGGAGACTCACACTTTCCATCTCCCATTCGGAGAGATGGCCCCTACCCTGCAGGACGTCTCCCTACTTCTTGGCCTCCCTATCTCGGGAGGTGCCGCCTTCCCACAGGAGTCTCCGAACGACTGGCGCGAGGACATTCTGGCCAGGTTTCAGGGAGTACTTCCGCCTACGGTCGCGGGTGGGTACTACGTCTTCCCGGAGACACAGAGGCACGGCCAGCCCTTGCGGTAGTTGTCGCAGTTCCAGGTACGTGTTCGACGCCGTTCGCATTGGAAGTGCGGCGCTCTCCTCTTCGTACTATGGTCTGACTATCTTTTTCGTTGTGCACAGGTCGAGCGGATGGACCCTGCCGCGGACGACCAGCAGGTGTCACGCCACCTCGAGGCGTACTTGTTGTGGCTGTTTGGTTGGGTGCTGTTCACCAGCAGCCACGGCGACACCGTCGACGCGAGGCTCATCGAGTACGCCAAGGCCATCGCAGACGGGGAGGCCCCCAGATCAGCTGGGGTTCGACCGTACTTGCCGCCACCTATCGCGGCTTGTGCGACGCGTGCTTCAGGTAGAGGCCAAACTCCATCCTCACAGGGTGTCCTCTCCACTGCAGCTTGTGGTCGTTTGGCGCTTTAGCCTCGGGCGGCCTCGATGAGCAACGATTGGTTCGTCTGGCCGGAGATGTACAACGCAGACGAGGTGGACTGGCCGACGATGGGCTCTCTTTGGTGCCGGCGACGGGTACGTACTCTTTCCCTCGACTAATTTCTTCATATTACCGATCGTTCCATCTAATATGTTGTGTTCCTTACAGGTCTAGTTCGCGCACGTGCAGGTTACACGGGCGTACGAGCCGTTCGTGGAGCAGTTCGACCGGCTCACGGCAGATAACGTTCGTTGGGAGCCATACTCGCCTCACGAGGTACTTGCCCGCGCTCCCCACGGGCTGTCCTCGCTGTGCCTGCGAGACCAGGACTACTGGCTGACTCGTAGGGCGCTTGTCTTTGACATCTTCGTTGAGGACTACGGGGCGCATCGTGATCGCGCCGATTCGCTTCTGGCGCAGAGGTTCGATATCGATTAGGCATCTAGTGCCCGACAGCGTGCACGGGTGAGTAATCGGCATACATGCGTTGTTTGTGCTGCTCTCTCTTACGCACGACTTCTAACTATATGTTACGTCTTGCAGGTTCAGTAGGAAGGGAGTCCGTCGCGGCACGAACTGGGCGAGTAGGATTGACTCGTGGGTAGGGTAGTGGGAGGGCGTGCTACAGGATCGTGTGCAGGAGGACACCCCTTATGACCACAGGACCTACGACGAGTACATTCGTTGGTACGCTCCTCAGACACGTACCAGGCTCGTGCTTGCTGCAGACGAGCCCGCACCACGTCTCCTGGCACCGACCGACACGTACCCTGTGCATTTAGCGCAGGACGTGCACCACGCGGTACGTTACATCCGACTTCGAAAACTTCGCTTGTGGCATACGTCTTTACAGTTTCCACCGTGTTTTGTTTTCGATGTAGGCGAGCACGGCTCATGAGATTGTGACGGACTGCCGCTCCTGGCTTCAGAGGTTCACGGATGGTGTGGAGGGCACACGGGAGGACACGACCCATGTTATCCATCGTGTGGCACAGCAAGCCACACATATTTTCGGCCTGTTGTCGTGCACCAGGCTACCGGAGGTTGAGACACTCGGGCCAGCTCCACAGTCCGTACGTCCGTCCACGTCGGCCCGTCCGGCAGCAGCCCAGCAGGCGGGAGGGTCAGCTAGACCACGTCCGACACCGACGCGCCCTGACGAGGCCGGATGCTCGACTGCACCACGTCCGACACCGACGCCGCTTCCGACGAGGCCGGATGCTCGACTGCACCACGCCCGACACCGACGCCATACGACGAGGCCGGATGCTCAACTGCACCCGTATACGAGCGGCGTCGAGGGCGCGTATGACGTGCCATACTTCGCTGTGGACTCCTTCACACGCGCCATGGCGCTAGCCGAGGGTACGTCACGTCTCTGTTTGTCAGCACGCATCGCGTCTTTTATGAACTAACAATAGTTTGTTGTGTAGGTATATTGCCCTATGACGGAGGGGCCTACTCAGGTGACGTGGACGCGTAGGAGTTCTTGGTGGATGACGACCCGGCACCTTAGCCCACACCTCAGCCCACACCCGCTGAGGTTCTGTTCGGGTCACTGACTCCCAGACGCGCTAGTACCCACACAAAGACACCAGGTGTTGTCCACCCCTTCGCCTCTCGGTCCTCGTCAGATCAGGGCTCCTGACCGTCTTTCCCTCTCGGGGCCAAGGCCCCGACACCCAGCGCAGAGGAGGGCGCCCAAGCGAGCCCGTAGGGGAGGACACGGAGGTGGAGTGGGCGGTGGGGACGCGGGAGGGGATGCTGGTGGTGCGGTTGGGGGGGGGGCTAGTAGGGGGCATGTGACTGCACTGGCTGTACATTTTGCACTTAATATATGATGCCAGTAATACTTTTGCGTTCTTGTGTGTACTCGTTCATATAATGCATGCTTGTTCAATGCATATCGACGTCTATAGCTTAATGCACACGACACCTCGATGCAACATCAACTCGATAAAATGACAACCACAATGACGCGTCCACCATTTACTTACATGCGTTACGAGATTGAATTGTA
This sequence comes from Phyllostachys edulis, assembly GCA_036346405.1. Taxonomy (NCBI): domain Eukaryota; kingdom Viridiplantae; phylum Streptophyta; class Magnoliopsida; order Poales; family Poaceae; genus Phyllostachys; species Phyllostachys edulis. Next base: position 39,167,497 of record CM070556.1, read on the forward strand.
ATTGCGTACAGAAGGGGAGACTACATCGCGGACGCGAATTTCCTTCAACGCTGCCACATGATTCCTCCTCGGGCCCGGTAGCTCGCGGACGCGAATTTCCTTCAACGCTGCCACACAATTCCTCCTCGGGCACGGTAGCTCGCGGACGCGAATTTCCTTCAACCCAATTGCAATTCAGCTGCGTGCTATATATGGATGTTGTGGCTGCCATTCACCTCACTCTTCATTTCCTCTTCTCCTTTCTTCCATTGTTAGACAGGATGTTTTTGGCATCATCTAACTTTCGAGTGAGCAGACAATTACAATCACTACGGCAGCAGCTGGTTTGCCCTCGCTGCAATGATCCCGCGAATGTGTTTACCTCACATACGCCAACGAATCCATCTCGAGTGTTCATGAGGTGTTCAAATCTTACGGTAACTTGCGCCTAATCACCCCCAATCAATTTCATTCCAAACAACATGTTGTTTTTTCTTTCACTACAAGCTGCAATTATTTTTCAGAGCACAACATGTCGGTTTTGGCAGTGGGCTGACGAAGCTGTCTCAGTGCTTTAAGATATTGCACTGCAAATTGCTGCCTTGCAAGATGACTCTCGTGGTATTGCTGCATTTCGTCCTATTACTCGATCCTCTGAACCACCAACGCAGAACGAAGATAATAGACTTAAAAGACTGGATAAAAGGATGGAAAGAGTTGAGAACATGCTTAAGAAATTAGTTAAGCTAGTTAGTTTTGTGGTCTTTCTGCTATTATTTCTTATTGTCGCCAAGTAGAAGTTTATTTGTAATGAGATGTAATGTCCACTCTTTACTTATGCATCGCAGTCCGTCATGAATGAGAATAAACCAGTGACATTACCTACCCATGAATGAGTTTGTTTGATGCATATAACTTATAGCACACGACACATCGATGCAACATGTCAACTCCATAAAAGGCAGCCGCAATAACGCGTCCACCATTTAGTTACATGCGTTAGGAGATTGAACATAAGTGCGTACGTAAGGGGAGACTACCGACGTACAGGCTTCTCCGTCCGTGCCTAATTGTAGAAGGTGCCTCTCCCTACCCACATAGAGTGTTCTCCAGTTGGACGCCTCGGACGTGGTTGGCCGTCGTTGTAGTGGCACGCACATATGCAGCTAGGATTGGCACAACAGCATGTGGGATCATAGGAACTTCCTATGTTCACCACCTCCTCATTGCCCCTCTCACGCTGCATCTGTTGGCAGAGGTCATCATTTTGTTCCTTCAGATCGTCAATTTGCGCCTCCAAATCAAAGATTCGAATCCATAATACATCCAAGTACCTCGCAGCATGTCCTTCATTGGGAGGATCGATCCAGCGGGTGAAGTTGCATTTTGCCATCTGCTATAAGGGACGGTTAGTACGGAGGATGTATTAGCGGTGACATGAACAAAACTATTTACCCCTGCAGTATGGGCATCGGAAGAAACGCCGCCCACCATCGAAAGGGCCGTCTATGACCTGACGATCGCGTCCTCCGGTGTCGCATTTCGCCATACCTGGTTGAGCACGCTTCGGCATCAACCGGTAGTTAGGGCCGAAGTCCTCCCTCCTTTCGACGCGAAGGTCTGGCTTCGACGACCCCGGTTGGACTGGCCCCTCGGCGTCTGCCATCATTTGTTACTATAAGACGGAGAAAGTTCTTCTTCCTACTGTTTCAAGGGTCGAGTGGTCCAAATTTTGGAGCGTGGGGCGTGCATTTTATAGACCCGTGGGGGGAGGCTAACAAAGCATTTTATAGACAAGACCAAACGGGGCAGGTTTGCACAGTGACAAGACAAAATGGGGGCAGCCTTGCGCAGTGACAAGACCAAACGGGGCTGACAGCTTTGCGCAGCGACAAGACCACACGGGGCAGCTTTGCGCTGTGACAAGACCAGACGGGGCTGGCAGCTTTGCGCTGTGACAAGACCAGACGGGGCTGGCAGCTTTGCGCAGCGACAAGACCACACGGGACAAGACTCCGCAAGGAAAGACGTGACAACACTCTGCCTCGCCAGCTTTTCAGTCCGATATGACAACACTCTGCAAAGCAAGACATGACTTCTCATTGCAAAGTAATACGTGACAACACTATGCCTTGCCAGCTTTCGCACCGACATGACAACACTCTACCTCCTCGGCTTTCGAAATTAAAAAGCGAGATTCTATACTCGCATGAAATTAACCACACCATGCCAACCATGGGGCTTATAAAAGGGGGTTGAACCAAACCCAACACTACACAAAGTGAGTTATAAAAAATTTACATCCTTCTTACGATTTTCACTATACGGTACCCTTACATATGAAATCGCAGGACATGGACGACTGACATACCGGCCCGACGTGGGCGGTCCCACGACAAGGGCAAGGAAAGGCTCATCCGGTGAGCCGCGCCGCCACAACAGATCCGTCGCCCGGGCGTAATCCGTATGGATGACGTGAGTTATGAAAAATTTACATCCTTCTTACGATTTTCACTATACGGTGCCCTTACATATGAAATCGCAGGACATGGGCGGCCGACATACCGCCCGGCGTGGGCGGTCCGCGACAAGGGCAAGGAAAGGCTCATCTTGGTGAGCACTGCCGCCACAACAGATCCGGCCGCCGGGTGTAATCCGTATGGACGGCGTGAGTTATCAAAATTTACATCCTTCTTACGATTTTCACCATACGGTGCCCTTACATATGAAATCGCGGGACATGGGCGACTTGAGATACCGGCCGACGTGGGCGATCCGCGACAAGGGCAAGGAAAGGCTCATGCGGCCGAGCTCGCCGCCACAACGTATCCGCCGCCCGGCGAATCCGTATAGACGACGTGAGTTATGAACAATTTACATCCTTCTTACGATTCTCACTATACGGTGCACTTACATCATGGAATCGCAGGACATGGATGACTTCGACATACCAGCCCGACGTGGACAGTCCCGCGACAAGAGCAAGGGAAAGGCTCATGCGGCTGAGCCCGGCCGCCACAGCGTATCCGGTCGCCTAGGCGTAATCCGTATCCACGACGTGAGTTATGAAGAATTTACATCCTTCTTACGATTCTCACTATACAGTGCACTTACATAATGGAATCACAGGACATGGACGACTTCGACATACCAGCCCGACGTGGACAGTCCCGTAACAAGGGGAAGGGGAAGGTCGGCGAGGAGTTCAACGCCGAGCTACCAAGGAAGGGAAAATGGCCCCGGTCCACGCAGTAGGTCAGGTTATTACGTAGTAGTCCCCCGTCCTACCCCCCATGTTGTTTACTATCCCCTAAAGGCATGTAGACTTACATGGTCCGGATGCTTGTGTCACAGTGTACCCTAGTAGTAGTGAGCATGACTAAAGCAATTAGCCGAACCATCATGCCATGTGACTTTGTGTAACGTGCTTCTGTCTGCGGACTCTAATGTAGTTTTGGTTCTGTGTATCCGCTAAGCCATCAAAGCAAGTCTACAATGCAAGTATGCCTCTTCTAGTGCAATCTCAGAAAGAACCATTCGCATCGACATCGAATGCTCTATGTTTTAGGGCATCTTCATAATCACAACGAGTGTTCTCAGCCCGTTCAATCATATCCCTGGCATATGATAATATTACTTACCTTTCTACTTACAATTCATCACTATCTCAATCGTTCTCCCAAAATTCTACAGAAATTTTGTGCACTACAACAATATACGATGATCACAAAATGTTATTGCGAGTCTCACAAATTTCGTACCGTTGATATTCTACAAAAATTACAAACATACCAACCAACATTGTCACAACACTATTATTTTGAAAATAAATAACATCATACAATCAGATTTGCTAAATCAATTACAAAAACAGGAGTCCCCCTGTCGCCTTACGGTTCGGCGACAGAACACGTCGCTTAACCGTCGGCGCATCAAGTGCTTATGCCCAACGGTTTGCTGATAGCACTTGATCGCCTAATAGTAAAGCGATCGATCCAATACCAATCGTCGACGACGGACGGATATTTTGTAAAAAAAAAGAATGCTAGAATATTTTTGTAATTTCTAATAAAAAATAGATTTTTTTTTAAAAAAATTCCTCCTTTAGTCCTCTTACAGAATGTGTCAAATCCTGTATTCATCGAGGCCATATCTAACTGTATCCTGCTTGTTTTTGACGTCGTGTTCTTAAAGAGCGTGAAAAATCTTCTGGTGCATGAAAGGGAGAGGTTGTATCTTCTTCTCAAAGGAGTACCATTCCTCAAACCATTTCGTAGTCATTCCAACTTCATGCTTTGTGAGGTCACATCAGGAAAGGTTGAAAAAAAAGGTTTCTCCCTACCGTACAAATTAACTAGCTATGTTCTTTCATAAAATATGCTAGTCACTTTTTTTTTTGTATTTAGCCATATTGTTTTCATGAATAATAACAAACCATGTTGGACTGTTAATGACGAGTCTCTCTGGCTGTCTGTCTGGGAAGAGAATAAATGAAGAGGAAGAATGTGAAACATGGGGATAATAGGGACTAGTTGGCCCGCGCGCATCTTTGGCGTGCCGAGAACGAGCGCGGCTGATGGGGCCCATGCGCGTGGAGCGACGTGAGCCAAGCCCGCGCGTGGAGAGGCTGGCGCGAACGCGTGTCGTGCGTGGGGCCCGCACGTGGGGTCCGCGCGTTCGGCCAGCGCGTCGGGGAAAATCAGCGACGGATCTGACGGCCGAGAAAGGAAGCGAACGACGATCGGATGGCTAAAAAAAAGAGTGATGTGGCGCAGCTCTTGGAGCCTCAAACTACTCTTCATTTATACCGGATGATTTTGGTACTTGAGAAAGGCACCTTATTTTTATTGTGGCCATGAAGATAGTATATTTGATATCCTGACTGGTGCTTCAATGAGTGTCATTTAATAAAAGCGGCAGGAAAGGTTGTGAAGGAAATAAAGGTGTCTCCCTACCATACATATGAAATTGCTACATATCAACCATATGGTAGTCACGTATGTTGAATATGTATCAGCTGTACGGCTTCCATTAATCATGATGAATTATATCTAACCGTTAATCATGAGCCTCTTCTCGCTGGAAATGAAGAGAATAAATGAAAGAAGAAAGAATGTGAAACAGGAGGATCTTAGGGAATGTTTTTACTTGAGAAAGACACCTGATTTTATTTTGAAAACAGTATATATTTGATATTAAGTATGAGCTTTTGTTGGCCACCTTGCAATTATTGATTATGCAGTTAATAGTTCAAGGCTAATGCATTGAACAAATTTCCTCTTTGTCATTCAGTTAAATTTGTTGGACAACTGTTCCAGGAAGACCTTGCAAAGATGGGACTACTGATCCGCCACTATGACAAGAAGGAGCTGAAGGGATATATTCGAATTTCAGTTGGGAAGCCCGAGCACACTGATGCACTATTGAAAGGCCTGAATGCACTATAATGGTACAACTTCTGGCAAGCAAATGTTGCATTCACCTGATTTGATTGCACTTTTCGTCAATACATTGATGGAAGCATCAAAGTTCTCAATGGCGATTGATTTACCAGAAACCAACGCTTCAGGGGACGTAATCTATCAATTGGAGCTCCAAGGTTTTCTTTTTCATACGTCTTGTGGACGGAAATGCTTCAGGCTTTTTGGAGGCATGCAATTTTAGTATCTTATGCTTGCTTCACTACTGATATAAGCCCATTTTTGTATCCTTTGTCTGTTAGCAAGAGCATCGATCTATTTAGAAGTTCATTTCGCCAAGGGCATTGCCTGTTTGTCATACAGATAGAAGAATTGCCTCGTTCGAGTTTGCAATGTTTCTGTAAGGAGGGACATTGGTTCGATTGCAAAGGGCTGTAGTCTAGAAGTGTCGATGCAAATTGTATGATGTAATAATGAAGCAGGATACAGCTTGTGTTAAAAAAACCTAGACCCGACCATCTCTCTGTGGACTGTGGACTTTGAATTGAGCCTAATACTTCACCAATTTAGACCCCAAAACCTCAGGTTTTGCAAGTGATGCCGTCAACAACCTTTTGAGTCTTGTTGCCACCATGGATGCATCCAAGACAACCTCAGAGCTTCTTGCCTGCAGATTATGCAGAGGGAAGACGATGTCATGCTCCGGAAGGAAATTAGCAACCGAACTGGATGCAAGCATGTTTGTTGAAGATGGATCATACATACCCTGCACTTGATCGTGTGAGTAGTCTTGCCATCCTCAACCAAGCAAGAACTCGCTTCGACGATCTCGATGCATCGATCTTGCTCAATTGTTTGGATCACCTTGTACAATTCGACGCATTTCTCCGAGCTCATTGTCAGATTCACGTCGAAATCTGCCGCTCCATTGAGCTGTACTCTGACATCCTGCTTATCCTGCGACTGTGAGCAGGATCCTGGTGCTTGTTGGATCTTTGCATAGCAATCATCTCTCCTTCGCTTCAGTTTTTCAACTCTTTCTCGTAGATCTTTGATGTAGGTTGCAGCTTGCATCAATTGGCTGGGCAGGTCTGACGAACCCTGACCGTCAAAAGATGGGTTAAGATACAGCTATCCAGCGTTTATGCCGTAGTACTTATACAATTTGCGTTCCTAAAAAGGTTTACAGTAAAAATCTCCTTTGAAGTGACTACAGATTATGATACATGTGTTCATATACATTACAAATATATTTCCATTACCACTAGCACTCGTCCTACATGTAGCAGATGCAGTGAGTGCAGGTGAAATTGTTGGCCAGCAGTACCTTCCTAGACAACCCCATTTGGAACGAAGGAATCCAATATGTCCATTTCAATCCTTGGGAATTCTAAAACGCAGCAATCGTTCAATTATGCTATTTGGATGCTCCAGTTGAAAAAAGTACATAATTATTTTGAAGAGAGAGAGAGACACAAAGGGACTTTTCCATGAGGTCCTGCCTCATGTTAGATTTCGTCTCAAATTCCTATGTATTGGGAAATTCTGTAGTAATTTCATAGGAATTCTCGTGACTCATTCCTTTCTTCCAAAGGAACACCTAAGAAATTTTTCCATAGAACTCCGTTCATAAAAAATTCCTCTATTTTGTTCCTAATGGGGCTAAACAAACTGGTCAGGTACAACCGTACAAGAATACGCAATGTTTTTTTGCATAAGATTTCGTATTCAGCCTAGCTCAAAAACAAAAGGACGAATTAGACCAAATTTGTAGCTGTTTTCAGAACAATACTAGCCAGCCCTCATGTATACTGGCAGAATTTTTTTAAAAAAAATTCTGTGTTGGTAAAATTTGAAGTAACCAATTCAAGCTTTATGTTTTTTAGAAGAAAAAAAATGAGTAAGCCTTATTTTGGTATTAAAAAGTGTTTTTTTACATTTTCAGATTTTTAAAGATTTAATTTTGGTCTAAAATTTATGTTTTCTCGATTGTTTTTCAAATCATTCCACCCCGCTTGTAAGAAAAAATACTTCCAAAGTTTATCAACTAGCAGAATTTCTCGCGGAATTGCGCAGCTAGATATTATATATAGGAAAAATATCTTCTACTCTCGGATGTAATTACTCCCACCACTGATATACCACCTAAATGAACTTGTCATACTCCTTTATCACTTTAGGCATACTCATATACTAATTATAAGATAGTCCAATGTAAACCACACAAAAAATTTGCAAGGGAGTCCATAGTTTTTAGCGTATTTTGTAAATACCTTCATATTCGCACATAAAAAGGAAGTAGTATTTCTAAAAAAATTATACATACCACCACTAAAAAGTGTAAATACCACCTAGGTGGTCTTATATACTGTGTATACTACACATACATACCTTTGGTTGCATAAGATACGACATAGGAGTAACTACTCTAGAGTAGAAAAAAATGCTATATATATATATATATATATATATATATATATATATATATATATATATATATATATATATATATATATATATATATATATATATATATATATATACTCAAGTACACTCTCCCACTTCCAATATACCACTTAAACGAATATATTATACTTATTTATCACTTTCGGTATACTTAAATACCAATTATAAGATACTCCAATGCGACTTGATTGAAAAATTTTGATTCGTCCCTTTATTTTTGCTATGTACCATTTTTCACAAATAAAAGAAGTATATACACATATTTTGGTATAAAAGTGGACTTTAATGAAATTTTTATGGAACTCACTTTAGAGTATCTTATAATCATTATTGGAGTATGCTCAAATTGATAAAGATGTATCATCATACAATTTAAGTGATATATGAGAAATAGGAGTACGACTCCTAGGAATACCATACCATTTATATATATATATGATTAATTTGCACCATTATAATCTAGTTTCACCAAAATAAGTAGTGCAGATCTTTTCTTTTTTTTTTCTCTTGATTAACGAGAGAATTTATTACTTATATATGATTATTCTTATAATATGGCTCTACCGAAATAAGTGGTGTAGATCTTCTATTTCTACCTCGATTAATGAGAATTTCTAGAAATTCTGTTTTTTTTTCCAATTTATGGATTGTCGTGGGATTTTCTGACCTTCAAAGGGAACGAGTTAATATCGCCGGTCTTTTTTAGATATATATAGATTACAGACACATGTATAGTAGTTATTCCGGCCCATGTAAAGCACCTTGCACTCTACGCGTGCCCGCTAGTCTCCATGTGGAACATGTCGTTCCACGGCCGCGCGAGATAATACTGGTCCTGGCCGCCGGGGACGTCGCTTTCTGCACGTAGGAACACACATGTACACGCGCAAACACGCGCGCGCAATTAACATGACGGACCAGTGCTCGCCGTGCAGATGCTTTCCGATTTCCGAAGCATGGCTCTCACGTACGGCCGACGCGGCCATTATATTATGCGTGTTTCCGCTCCTGGGCATGTGTCGTGCGTGTGTGTAGAGGCGGGGGGAGAGATTCCTTTGGACCCGTTCGTTACGCGTCGCTTTTCTTCCTGTTCCCTGCATGTGTCTCACGAGTAGTTCGCCAATGTTTGTTTTGACATATTTGAAGCAAGCATTGAGCCAGAAAATTTTTACTCAAAGGGATCATACAGTGATAGCTAAATATAAGGGATACCAAGTGAAAATAATTTGCTATTCTAGGTGAGCAAATTAAAAACTATATAAAGGATTTCATAAACTATAAGGGGGACCATAACCCATTGGCCCCTTTCTCTGTCCCTAATTTGAAAACTACTACAACGAAGTATGTGGAAGTAAATCCACTACGACCACTCGGAACATGGGCCAAGTTTGGCTAGGTGCTTCAACAGTATTCATTTTAAACTAGAATTTAATCTCAAGGGTGCGTTTGGCTGGCAGAGTCCTATGAGGATTAATAGGAATCCTTCGGTAGCTTTGTTTCGTAAAGTAGCTAGGGATCTGAATCAGGAATACATTATTACCTTGGAATCATGTCACCATCAATTTCGGGAATATGTTTCCCGCAAAGTGTGTCTATCTTAGATTTACCGACTAGTAGAAGGGAGCATGTATACTTTTAATGATATGATTGATTCAGTTAGCATCAATTAAAGGTGAAGGAAGGAGATATATCCAAGACTGCCACCATGGGTTCACATTACCAATAGCCTTTATAAACCTGACGATCCTAATCATAATAAATTTGTGATGATATTTATTGATGGCATCCTCGTATATTCTCGAAATATCAAAGAACATGTTGGGTTTTTCTGGAGGGGGGCAAATAACAGTTTTAAGTATCACATGATGAAATGGGATGCTGTGTGCAGACCTAAAGACTTGGGGGGGGGGGGTTATGGGTGATTAATACAAGGGTTATGAATGACTGTTTGATAACTAAGTGGATTTGGCGCATTAACTCTTCAGACAATGAGCTTTGGTTCAGAATCTTTAAAGCTAAATACTTCCCCATAAGCACTTTCAGAGAAGCAGTCAACTCTCACAGAGGTTCTCAGTTCTGGAAACAGTTGATTAAAACGAAATCCTTCTTCGACTGGGGTGTAAAGTATAAGCTTGGGAGTGGTCACAATGTTTCATTTTTAGATGATATCTGGACTGGTGGCTGCCCTTTTAAGATTAAATATAGGAGTCTTTATAATATTTGTCACTTTCCTGAAATGAGTGTAGCAGAAGGTTTTACTAATGATAATTGGAACATTCCTTTTAAGAGGTGTCTTGGGACTGAGGAAACTACCCAGTGAGAGAATTTGAAAAGTATTCTTGCAGAAGTAGAACTTAACAACAACTCTGATATGGCTGTTTGATGTTTTGAAAATTCTGTGCTGTTCTCAGTCAAATCTTTATATATACAGCTTCTCTTTGGGGGTGTTGTTTGCAGGAAATTGCAAAAGCTTTGGAAATGCAAAATACCTTTAAAAGTTAAAATCTTTGTGTGGCAGTGTTATCATAATAAAGTCCAGACTTTGGAACAAATTAGCAAAAGGGGGTGGAAAGGGGGTATGAATTGCAATCTTTGTGGCTATATCGAGAACATTGATCACATCCTATTCAATTGCATTATGGCTAAGTTCTTCTGGCTTTGTATCAAAGAGTCTCTTAACTGGGATCGCGCTCCAGTTTCTATCGATGATTTCTAATTGAATTGGCTAGATAGGAGGGGGGTTACTGATTACAATGTTATTTTGTTTAATTTTGCAGCTTCCGCTTGGATTCTCTGGAAAGTTAAAAACAGAGTGGCGTTTGAGGGGATTTATCCTTGGCAACCTATGGACGTGATTTTCAAATTTCATTCTTGTTTGCAGCATTGGCGAGCACTCATCACCGGGGTTGATCGTTGTAAGTTGGACAACTTCATGAAGGCCGTCGAAGATGGGTCTAAGGACTTTTGTAGTTTGAACAAACCGGTTCATGAAAATTTGTAATATTTTAGTTTGTCTGTTCTTGTTTGCCTATGCTTGTAAGTGAAAACTGGTCACCCCAGTAGTTTGGTTTCATCTTCTGTAAGAACTGTTATATGCTTTATAAAAGCTGGGTTCTTCCCTTGTCAAAAAAAAGAACATGTTGGGTGCTGCAAACCCTAGCTGAGGGAAGCAGAGTTTGTAAAAAAAAAATGCAAGCGCTTTATTTGGCATACTTAGAATTAAGTCATATACAGTGTACTCCTTATGTTTCACTGTATTTGTTCACAACCCACTATCTGTGTAGACCAAGGAAACACTAAATATAAGAAATGACCATGTATACTCCTATTAAATGACATCACACAAATCACTTTATCTCTTCCAAAATAGTTAAGTAGGGGTAGAGAGTGGAAAATTTGCATTAAATACACTCTAGATTTTGTAAACGGACAAATATATTGAAATAGATACTTTCAAGACCATAGACAAATATAGTGAAACAGAGGGAATAATTTTTTTTTCATTCCATTCAGGACCCCAAAATGACAGAAGAAAGGGAGGAAGGTTGCCTACTAACGCGCCAAGAAAAAAAAAGGAGCGCTAACATTTAGATGCAATGAAGTGTTTTCATCGAAACAAGATGACTTATCCAAGAAGATATCAGACCAAAAAAAGAGAAGAAAAGCTGGTTTCATGGTGCAAAAGGAGATCAACTGCATGTGTTCATTTTAGAAATCTTCAAGCAGAGAGATCATCGATGCACTGTTTAATCCTCCCAATATATATATATATATATATATATATATATATATATATATATATATATATATATATATATATATATATATATATATATATATATATATATATATATATATATATATATATATATATATATATATATATATATAACTCACATGGTAATTTTGAATCGTAGAAAATTTGTGAATTTTTTGTTTTCCGTACCTGTGAAGTAGTGTCCAGCAGGTAGTCTCGTGGGATGAGAGAAACAAGCTTGGAGCACAAATCTTCCATCTCCATCCTCGCCTTCATCATCCTCTCCTCTCTGCATCCTTCATGTCGAACACCATTGTTCTCTCTCTCTCTCTCTCAGGAGGGTGGTGCTTTCTTTATAGAGCACGAATTTGGCATATGCAAGGATATGAATTATGACAATGGGCCTTGTGACCACCTGTGCAAAAAGATTTCATTAGGATGGGGACATATGCTGTCCGAGCCTGTCCGGACTCTGTTGTATTTGTGCTAAAAGGAATAATTAAACAAAACGAAAGCATATTTCCAACAGCATATAAATGACAAGAATGACATATAAACATGTAATTTCTTCATATCAATTAAACAGGATAATATGCTCAAAAAATAGGACTTGAAAACATACAAAATCAACATAATGATCAGATTTAAATGTTTGATTATTTGCTCTCAGATGTCGAGCTGCTCAAGACTAGATCTTGGCCTCCTTGCCGCTTTTGTCAATATTCTTCACTTATTAGATATGCCACTATAAAACATACTTTTGAACTGAAATGAATGCAATACTTCTATGTCAAGAACAGATATTGAGTTATCTCACAAGTCATAAACAACATTCAATACTTTCGGCCAACAGAAAGAGAGTAATTATCTCACAGTGCAAAATTGATATCTCAAAACAACATTAAGTACTTTTGGCCAACAGAAGGAACATGCATATCACAGAGCACAAACAGAAATTACCACTAGCCAAATTCGGTCAACAAAGAGGCAACCGAACCAAATGAAAGTAGTAGAGCTATGGCAAGCAACAACAGTATGCAAACATCAAGTTCAAGTCTGATCTACTAGGATAGGTTACTACCAATGTGGGCCTTTACAACGGTATAAGCCCTATTCCCTTTGACACTGCAAAGATGGCCTTTCGCGTCAATCTTTCACTACCAGAATCCTCTATTTTCCCGAGTGCCTCAAAGTTTCGCAAGTGTTTTGAAGAAAACACTCGGTAACTTACCGAGTGTTTCATAAGGCACTCGGGGAGGGAATAAAACACTCGGTAAACAAATATTTCCTAAGTGTCCAATCGGACACCGGGAAATTATGATGGGAGCCACTCCAAAACGGCGAACCGACACGTTCTCAATGGGGACAACTAATTCCCCGAGTGTCTGTCCGTTACATACACTCGGGAGCGAATAGTTTAGTAGTGCCATCCCCGCCCCTGCTACTTTTTTTTCATTCTTTGCCACGAAATTGCCAAGTCCTAAGACTCCTAACCCCCCGTACATCAAAGGGACAATTAAGCCTTTTCTTGGATTTTGTTGGATTTTAAAAAGAGGTTTTCCTTTTGTCCCTAAGAGTAATTTATTTGCAAAAATTTAAAAGCAAAAGTTAAGCTGAAAATATTTTTATTAAGTCCGAAATAATTCAAGGAATTTTTGTTCATTTTTCTATAATTTTTAGGCTTTATTTACTATTTTATGAAAATTAAAAAAATGGTTCAATTAAAACTCTAATGACGCTTAACCTCAGCGGGGGTCCACATGTCATACAGAGATTAGAGAAATGATTAACCCTGATGACTTCAACCTTTACCCTAACACGTCGGCGGCTTAATGGTGGCGAGGCAGAGGACCAAGCGATTGCGTGGTTCTCCGAGCTTGACGAAGACACGCACGGGTGCGCAAGGACTCCACGAATCTGAAGGCGGTGACACGGGTGCTCGAGGAGGACGGTGGCGAGCTGGCGGCGACCGGAGGCACAGACGATGACGGGCCCTTCGCGGAGAGGACGCTACAGACGTCTTGAAACTTCGGGAAGGCGCGCCTTGGGTGCGCCTCAGCTCTAGGAACAAAACCCCCAAAGTCTCGTTGCTAATGGAGGTCGGAGGCGGTGAAATTGACGGCGGCGGCTGAGGACCAGGTTTGGAGAAGAAAGACGATTGTGAGCGAGAGAGGATGAAAGAGGACAAATTGACGGGCGATGAAGGTTATAAGATGGCCGGCGCCTGCGCGGACACGCGTGCTCTACGTGGCGCAAAAGGACGTTGTGGCTACCATGCACAGCGCCAGCGCACGAGCTGGAGTGGCGATGGAGACGAAGGCAGTGCTGACCAGTGGGGCCCGCCCATCAGCGACCCAAAAGAAACAAGGTGCGGTGAGTCAAGTTCAATTGGACGGTCTAGATGACTTTGATTAAAAAATGGACGGTCCCGATTGACATGAATGTTCGGATGGTCCGAACAACCTATTAGATCTAGTCCGTTCAATTTAAATCGGATGGCTGATATGAAGAGGCGCGTTCGGACAGTTCGAATGGCCCAATCAATCTAGTCCGTTGGGGCTCAATCGGACGATTCATATGCTTACGTGCTTCCACGACCTGGACCATTGAGATTAAATAGGATGATCCACAACGAGAGGGGCGTTCGGGCAGTCCGAATGGCCCAATGGATGAAGTCCGTTGATATACAATCGGACGGTCCACAGCGAGAGGGGCGTTCGGATGGTCCGAACGGCCCAATGGATCCAGTCCGTTGATCTAAAATCGGACGGTCCACACGGTTTCACGTTTGGAGAACTAGGCACGCTAGGGTTAGAGTTGAATTTGATTTTGACCGAAAACAAACAAGTTTGTCCGGGCTGTTTAAAATAGAAATAAAATTCTAAAAATTATGAAAATTTTTGTGAGTACTCCCAGGTTCAACTAGGGATTAGGAAAAAAAATCAAAACAACCACTTTTGGTTTTTCCATTTGGCTAAAATAAAATCTTTTTCAAATCAGCCTTTCTGATTTGGTTTGAATTTTGAAGAGGTCAAAATAACTTTGAAAAATTCTAAAAAAATCATAATAATTAGTGTAAAATAATCTAGTATTTTATAAAATTGTTTCCAGAAATTTTGATACACAGATTTTTCTAAAATAGACTAGAACCTTGGTTTCAAGTCACAAGTTTAAATTTTTGAAACAAAATTTTGAAACCAAGCACAAACTTGTGAATTCCAACAAAGTTTTTGAAACTCACATACTTTTATACATTTAAAACTTTTATACATTTGAAACACAAACCAGAGTTCAGGATGTTACAACAAGCAAAAGGAAAAAACCAAGCACTACATTCACAACAATTTGCATCTCCCCTATCTTCGTGAGCTTGCTCAGCTTCACATCCCCATTGCAAGCAAATGCCTTCAACGCAACCATATCTTGCTTGAACCAACCAATGCTGGCCTTCAGAGCATCCAACTCAACCTTTAGCAAGTTGTAGCCTTCCTTGAGGTCAGATGTAACTTCAAGCAGATCTGGAATGACATCCTGATGAACCACGAAGGTCCTGTTTTGGCCCGATCTTTCGATGAGAAGGTAAGCTCGATAGTAGTCGTTCAACTCTCACGATCCTGGCTATGAACACGCAAGGCTCGAAACCACGCAATCGCTGAACTGCTCGACAAGTCGTTATCAACTGTGCACGAATACCCGAATGACCTCACCACAAAGGTCGATTCCTGCATACACCGAAGAAGCACGCAAGAACAAGATAAATAAGCAATATGAAATTGCGAATAGAAATTGAATGTATTGATAAGTGGGGTTCCGAAGAACAATGTCGCTGTTGATCTCGCCGAATAAGAGGACAAAGTATTAAGTAGCAAAGCTAAACTTCAATCAACAAAACTCGAATTTTGCTAAAGGGCGGCGGCTCCTATATGAAGCGGGTCGAAGTAGTAGTTGCATCCTTAGGGTCGATGTCCTCATCACATCCTCAGGGCGTGTAGTGTCCTCATGAAGAAGACCCATGTCCACCAGGTACTACTGGTACTTATCTATCCACATGAAAAAATTGCATCCATTCGAAACCTGCCAAGCACAAAATCAAGGGACAATTTAGCCATAGTTCAGCCCTAATCAGTACCCTACCCACGGCGCAACCCGAAAACCCTAGCATCCCTACCCAGTCAAAATTTGTCCTTACAAATTGCTCTACACTTAACCCTAGCCACGGTGCACCCCTAATCACTACCAATTTCTCTCTAATTTCCTCAAATTCGCCCAACCATACAACCCTAGCCTTGCGCAGTCCAACCCAAATCAGTGCCAAGTGCAACAAATATAGCAAAAGGACCTAACAACTTCCTCCGGATTGATTCCTTGGGCAATTGAAGAAGATCTTCCCCGGGTTGTTCTTCGTCTTCGAGGTGAGCTCCACCACCTTCTCGACTCCGCAAGTAGGGCAGTCCACGAGGGGAAACCCGCTATTCCCATGCCCTGGCAATGGCGCACGACTAGGGGTAGAGCGGCTTCCGTAGGACCTCCCCTCAGACATCATAGTTGGGCTTGGGAAAACTCACGGCCGGTGGATTTTCGGGGTAGTCGCGAGCGAGAGGGAAGCACAAATGCGACGAAGAAGAAGGGGAAGGGCACTCGAGGAGCAGCCAGGGTCAGGACTAACCGTGACCGGACCGAAGAAACAACCGAAGGGGCATATCCGACATTTCGCATGTGGGCCAACTAATTCCCCGAGTGTCTGTCCGTTACATACACTCGGAAGCGAATAATTTAGTAGCGCGCCATTTTTTCCCCCACCGCGCGCCCGTTGTTTCGCTGCCGCCACGAAATTGCCAAGTCCTAAGAGGCTAAGACTCCTAACCCCCCGTACAGCAAATCCCCAATCCCCGCTCCCCTCTCCTCCCCCACCTCCGTGACCGACGTTGCCTCCCCGTCCTCCTCTTCCTCCACCGCCTCCGCCGCCTCCACCACCTCCGCCGCCGCTGTCTCCCCCTCCTCCACCACCTCTGCAGCCGTCTCACGCACTGAAATCGACGCCGCCTCCTTGTCTGCCGCCGCACAGCGCGACGCCTCGTCTCCTCCCCACCTCCGCGACGGCCGCCTCCCGTCCTCCTCTTACTCCACCGCCTCCGCCACCTCCACCGCTTCCACCGCCTCCGCCGCCGCTGTCTCCCCCTCCTCCACCGCCTCTGCAACCGTCTCACGCACTGAAATCGGCATCGTCTCCTCATCTTCCTCTTCCACCGCCTCCGCCGCCTTCCCTCGACGCTCCACCTCCTCCTCCACCGCCGCCGCTATCTCCCCCTCCTCTACCGCCTTCTGGCCGCACACCACGATCAAATCGGCCGCCTTGTTCGCTGCCGCCGCACCCGATGCCTCCCCCTCGTCTGCCCAATCTACTGTTAAGGTCCTCTCTCTCTCTCTCTCTCTCTCCCTCCCCCCCTCTCTCTCAATGAGCATGGGCCAACCATTCAAAGCAATCTAGCATTGAGGCATGCATGCTGAAATGGATAGGCATGGAATCATTGTGGGGTGAGAGAGAAGGTGAGATAGGTAAGGGTCAGAATGGTGGGCATTTTTAGTAAGTTTTGCTTGTTCTTTTGCATCAGGTGAGGAAGGAGAAGCTAGGGGATAGAATAACTGCCCTTCACCAACTTGTCTCCCCATTTGGGAAGGTATATATCACTACATATCCTCTTCAGACTATAAGTTTCACCATATTAGTACGCACTAGTCTCTAGCTATAATTCTCATCAATGAAAGAGTTATTGTTAGCATTAGACTTATATCATATTTAATTTGAAGAAGAATACAAACAATGTGTTAGTCGGTGAAGTTACTTATGATAGAATAACAACTCGATTCAAATAGCTACTAGATGTTTTCTCGTCAATCAATAGATGATCAATCCAAGAGAAACAACCATCGATCGTAAAGACAAAGGATAGGACAATATTAATAAGACATTAAATGATCACATAATGTACAATCAAGTAGTGCCTTTTTAGCCTCCTCATATCAATTGTTAATTATCCAGAGAATGATTAGAACATATATGTTACATACATATATACTTAGTTAACTTTACTTCAAGCATTGACCGAACCATAAATCCAGCTACCTGTTATTGAACCTCTTCTTCTCAGGTGTGATTGTGTTCTTGATGTTTCTTGCTTATGTAGAATCTATTGATCATTTATATTGTCTTCATGTCAATCTGTTATAGTGTACATATATAGGGCATGTTTCCTATAGTAGCTTCTAGTTAGCTTTGTAGTTGTAATTTTTGACATAAATAACAAGTCGGATTAAAATACGCATTATGTTTTGCATACTAGGATAGCTGAGGATCGTAGTTGGATGTACACTAGGCGTAGAGAGATGGGTGACTGTAGCCAAGAATGGATGGAAAAGACAACTAATTTTGTGGATCGAGCATTTGCTAGGAGTAATGGACGGGGTGTGTTGTGCCCTTGTTCTCGTTGTTCGAACACACGGCCACAATTGAGGGCAATAATGATCGCACACTTGTTCAAGTACGGATTTAGGCCAGGTTATACCATGTGGGTCTATCACGGCGAGTCACAACGTAGGAGATCAGATGTGCTAAGGGAAGAAACAAATGATGGCGGCCACAATGAGAGTAGGATAGAAGACATGCTAGATGATGTGTGTGATGCATATGTGCCACCTGTAGAGGAAGAACCGGAGCCTACAACAAGGGTTTTCTTTGATATGTTGTCCGTAGTGAGTCAGCCACTTCAAGGGCAAACACAGGTGTCCCAACTAGATGCCATCACATGACTACTTGCTGTCAAGTCCCAGTTCAGCACAAGAATTGCTTGCTTTGATGTATTCTTAAGCATGTTTAACACCCTTCTCCCAGATGGTCACAAACTGCCCGCTAAATTGTATGAGGCCAAGAAATTGATAAGCGCACTAAATATGCCATATGAGAAGATAGATGTTTGTCCAAATCATTGCATGCTATTTAGGAATGAGAATGTGGACAAAGATCACTGTGATAAGTGTGGTGAGTCTAGGTTTGTTGAGGTTGACTCCGGTGATGGTCAGAAGAGGCAACTTCCTATTGGCAGAAAAATACTTCGCTATCTACCATTTGTGCCACGAATCCAACGGTTATACATGTCTGAGGTTTTTGCCAAACAAATGATATGGCGCAAGTATGGCCATCGGTACCATGATGACAAGATGGTCCACCCATCTGATGGTGAAGCATGGAAACAATTTGACCGATACTATGTAGAGTTTGCCGCGGAGTCTCGGAACGTTCGAATTGCAATTGCAACTGATGGGTTTAACCCATTTGGTATGGGGGTTGCGCCATACAACTGTTGGCCTGTGTTTGTCATTCCCCATAACCTCCCACCCGGCGTTTGCATGCAGAAGCAGAACATATTCCTTTCCTTGATAATCCCTGGTCTTGAATACCTAGGGAAGAATATGAGTGTATTTATGGAACCGGTGGTGGATGAATTGTTACATGCTTGGGAACAAGGCATAGTAACATATGATCGGGAATTGAAACAGAACTTCACCATTCGGGTCATGTACCACACATCCATGCATGACTTCCCGGCGTACGGGATATTCTGTGGGTGGTGTGTACATGGGAAGATGCCATGCCCAATCTGCAGGGAGATGTTGTGTGGCTGTTGGCTAAAACATAGTCGCAAGCACTCTTTCTTCAATTGTCATCGTCAATTCCTTCCAATTGACCATGAATTTAGAAGCGACACAAATGGATTTAGGGCCAAAATTTTTGTCCGTAGTGGACTACTACATCGTCTGGCAGGTGAGGAGGTTCGTGCACGGCTAGATGCTCTGAAGCCTCTTGATGATGGTGATGGGTTCGAGAAATATGGCGAGGAGCACAATTGGACTCACATTCCAAGCTTGTGGCAGCTACCATACTTCCGTAAGCTCATTCTTCCTCATAACATAGATATAATGCATAATGAGAAGAATGTTGTAGAGGCCATATTTAGCACATTCTTTGATATTCCAGACAAGACGAAGGACAATGTCAAGGCTCGCCTTGATTAGAAGGAGCTTTGCAACAGGCCCTCTCTGAATATGATCCACAAGCCAGCTATTGGCAAGTGGGAGAAGCCAAGAGCTAGTTATTGCTTAACTAGGGTTCAGAGGAAGGAGATTTTGGAATGGTTTCAGACCTTAAAGTTTCCTGATGGATATGCAGCAAATCTAAGGAGAGGAGTGAATTTAGCTACCATGCGCATAAATGGCCTAAAGAGCCATGACTATCACATATTCATGGAACACCTTTTGCCTGTGATGATTCGTGGCTACGTCCCCGAGTGTGTTTGGCAAGTGATGACGGAGTTGAGCTTCTTTTATCGACAGCTATGTGCGAAAGAGATAAATCACATTGTGATGTCAACTATGGAGCGTGAAGTTCCTGTGTTGCTTTGCAAGTTGGAAAAAATCTTTCCACCTGGCTTCTTCAATCCAATGCAACATTTCATTCTCCATCTCCCCTATGAAGCTAGGATGGGGGGACCAGTGCAAAACCGGTGGATGTATCCAATTGAGAGGGAACAAAAGGAACTACGAGGCAAAGCAAAAAATCGATCGCGTGTTGAAGCATCCATAGCAGAGGCGTACATACTTGAGGAAATTTTCCATTTCATATCAATATACTTTTGTAACACCCTAGCTATGCGGAAACCAAAATGTTACCTAAAAGACTAATATACAACAACAATATGGAATAACTTCAACCATCTTTCAAATATAACATAAAAAGATCAATATCTAATAGAACGAATATAAGAATTGAATCAGAATTCGTCCACAAATCAATCTCAATCATCCAATCATATTGAATCAGTTATGATAACACTATCAATAGTCTATATGAAGATCATTAAGCCATTGCTAATTCAACCATATCTTGAAGAATGATAATATCAACCCTCAACATCTATTTAAACCTTCAACCAAACATTCATACATGAATGGCATAAAGTTAATATTCAATACTAGCACATACTCTAAGCATGTGCCCTCTAGGCACAGGGATTGAAAGCCCACACTCCACAAGTGTGGGGACCAGGCCCGTCAAATGCATGATGGGGATATCAAGGAAACAACCCTTGGCTACCACGTAGTCCAAGGTTCAGAAATGAATGTCACGATGCAAATGCACATGTCCATTGTCATTAACATGATTCATCATTGTCATTATTCGCAAGGTAGTCTCATTACTGTCGGACCCGAGAGTAACCCCCCCAAATCCTCTATGTATTTCTGAACTAGTCCCATGATCAGTCGCTAGTTCACACAGTAAATAGATATGGTAATATCTATAAATCGCAATACTTTATTAATAATCAACAGAGTTTATTACAAAAGAGGCTTACAAGCCAACATTAAAGAAACACAGCAAAGACGAAGAAGTAGTGGAGTCCAGCTGATCTGCCACAGGCAATCGACTAGGGTAGTGGCCTAGTCGTCAAGATCCACTCAGTAGCGAAGTCCTTCTCCTCTGAAATTTGTTTGCATAAAGCAAATATGAGCACAACTACCGTGCTCGCATGTTACACCCGTCAAATAACAGAATGACATGCATACATGGATATCTCAAAGAAAGGCTTAATATGGTTGATTTGCATAAAGCCAAGTTTCTTTCAAATACTAATACTAAGTTCCAAGGCAGATATACAATATCTAAAATCAAATCTCATTTTTATTCATGATTTCTCAAGTGTAGGATAAATCTCCATACACAAGTGGTGAAGGATTACCCCCCTTGCACCAGACTTTCTACCCAATTTTCCCACATGAAATAAACATCCATGAAATCATTTTTGTCAAACCATTTTTAAAACAAAACCATAGTCTAATCCGCGAAAGGCTTTGCTCAGCATGTCCATGACCATGGACACGGCTATTCGAATAGATTAACACTCTGCAGAGGTTGTACAGCTCTACCCACATGACATGAATTCTCTAGTTTGTTTGGCATGGCCAATGCTACTGCTCACAACCTTAGGTAAGCAGTCTAGAGCACGTATCAAGGCTTTTACAATGCGCCATTCCACCGTAGTCCCCCCTTGGTAAGGTTTCGCCCCCTTTAGATAGAAATCCACAGAGTTCCTAGCTCCCTCTTGCGCCAGGTGGGACTAACTGTGAGGACCTTCTCGGGATACCTGGAGTGCTCTGATTTTTTTTACTGCGGTACTACCATCTGGTGAGGACCGGTAGTACCATCCACGTCCGAGTGCCGGTACTACCGCACTAGGGGTGGTAGCATCTACCTAGGTTCGAGCGCCGGTACTACCACACTAGAGAGAGGTAGTACCGACCAGGGTACCCCGAGAGGAGGTCCGCCACAACCTCCCAGGAGGTCTCAAGACCTCCTGGAGGTCTTGGCCTTTGTGCACTGAGTCAGTCCCATGATCAGTCCTACTAACTCGCACAGAGACACATTGGTGTAATCAAATCCATACCACATCAAGCTAAAGGAAAACAAGAGGCAAATTATCAAATATTATTAAAGACCAAACGGTCAAGCTTCTTACAAGAGCCACAAGGGCTTAAAACACAAGGGCACTTGCAGCAGGAAAACAAAACACCAACGCGTGAGTCCAACCGATCAGCCCACTGGCTATCGAGTGGAGGACGTCCCTAGGGCGTATGGTCTCCAAAGACCTCATCAACACAGAGCTTTGAGCTCCCTGGAACTTCCTTGAGCTGCTGATTTAAACAGAGGGCAAAAGCCATGAGTGCTTTTGAATGTACTCAGCAAGCCATGGGGAGTGTATGCAATAATACTTATGCAAGGCTTACCAAAAGAGAGCTGTATGGTTAGTTACAAAAAGCAAAGTTTGACAGTAAATAACATAATAGATTGTAAAACAACAAGTTAAAACAATAATACATAAATACTTTTGATTTCAAGAGAGGTCGTGAGCACCCACTCACTTCCAAGACCACTCTGGAGCACCCACTCCAGAGCTCCCAAAAGACCAATCGTGGGAGGTCTGGCCACACCCATGACCAGGACCTCAACCACGACCACCCTGGAGCACCCACTAAAGAGTTCCCAACTAGCCCCTGGACCTCATCTCGAGCCAACCATGACCCCTCTAAAGCCGGCCAAGGTCTCTTTGAGGCAAAGCCACAGTTTCTCGCAGACGCGCCCAGGGACACAATTTCACAAAGGCTACCCCTTGCTCCACTTCTCCGAGAGATGTCCATCACCAAGGACTTGGCTATTCAAATATATTTTACGCTCTACAGAGGCGTACAACTTTACCCACAATCCACGGTCTCTCTAGCGGGACGGGTTTCGGAAAGACCCTTGCTCACTTCCGAAGGTGAGCAGTCTAGAGAGCGTGGCAAGGCCTTTACAAAGCTTTGAACTGACTCGGGCTGCCCGCTAAGGTTTCGCATGTCCCCCCCTTTGGTCTAGAAATCCGCCGGTTTATGGTGTGCCCGCTCTTGCGCCAGCGCCTCACGCACTCAACCACAACAGATCCGAGCTAGCCATTGCTAATTATTCGGCCTAGGCCATCCCCATAAAATAACCTTGTGGTTGCACGGATTACCCGGATCCACAGACACAAAGTTAAGTCCTTAATTGTGCTTAGGCAAGACTTCCACAACCCCAATAGTGCAAAGCACCCACTACTCACCCCCGGCCTTCTTGCCTAAGCATAAAATAATTTGGGTTCAACCCGGCCACTGGACCACCCAGTCCTGGCACAACAAGTTTTAAGGTGGTCTCGCACCACAATCAACACAACGTATGGCATTACACCATAGTCGGTTAATAATGGCACCAACCAGAGATTCCATAGTTCATTAGTCAAGATTATTAATTGATAAGGCATAATTCATAAGACCCACGGTTCTACAGCAAGGCTAAGCATAAGCAATCGGTCCCATATTGGCATTAACAAAAGGTACCAACTAAATATCCATCCTAAGGTGTCCAAAGGAGATCATGTCAACATGTCAAGTACCCAAGTCCAAGGAGGCATAGTGTCAAATAGGCGAATAGCTACTGCCCAAAACAGCTCTGTAAAAATAGCCATGCAAGTTTAACAAATCAAAATATTTTTATAAAATGGGATCAAGATGATCAAGGTCCACGACTTGCCTCTATTGAAGGGAAAGGCTTCGGCTGGTGTAGCTTGAACCACGAGCTCCACAACAATCAACCGAATCTACACGTGCGCAAAGAAAACAAATAAGCAAAGAAATCCAAAAGAACTTACTTAAAGCAAAAGAGAGGAGGTCCACAAGGAAGGGAGGTCCGAGAGGGAGGTCCAGCGAATGGGAGGTCCAAACCCAGGGAGGTCCGAACCAGAGGAGCTTGGGGAGCACACCAAAACCGAGAGGAGGCTAAGAATGACGAACAGGGAGGAAGTGGATGCCCCGTGGTGCTCTATTTAAAGAAAAAGGGGAACAGAAGCACCACAACAAGGAGGTGACCAGGTTCAAAGCATTGGTACCAAGGCACACTGCCAAAGGTCCGAAAAAGGATTAGCTTATGAGAAGGAGGGAACAAAAAGTAGGAATAAGTACAAAGGAAAGGACAGCACTTTAATGTTACATCAACCCACATCAAATGCACTTTAGAACCTGGGGCAAGGGAGTCAGTCAAAAGGGTGAACACAAGGTCAAAGGGAATGGTCCAAGGAGGAGGTCCTACGAGGAGGTTTGAGGACAGGAAGTCCTAAGGCAACCAGGGAGGTCTTGACTACTAAGGTCCAAACACAAGAAGGGGGTCTAGACCACAAAGGGGTCCGAACACCCACAAGAGGGAGGTCTGAACCCAAAGGAGGTCCAAACACACACAAGAGGGAGGTCTGAATCTAAAGAAGGTCCAAACACACACAAGAGGGAGTTCTGAACCTAAAGGAGGTCCAAACACACAAGAGGGAGGTCTGAGAGAACAAGGGGGCTCAAAGGATAGGGAGGTCCAAAGGAACGCAACAAAAGGGAGGTCCTAGGGACATGAGGTCCAAAGGATACACAACGGGGAGGACCTGAGGACAAGATTCACAAAAGGGCAGGTCCTGACGGTCAGATCCTCAAGGACCAGGTCCTAACGGTCAAGATCTAGAGCAAGGGGAGGTACGCGGAAACAAAGATGTGCGGGAGGAACAGGGGCCGTCAGATCTTGATCGGACGGAGCAAGGCAAATGGGTCGTTTGGACCAAGCGAACGAGCCATGAGGCTGCCATCCGATGCGCATCGAGGGCATGAAGGGAGGAACGTTTGACCGCTAACGCTTCAACAAGATTGGGCCGTCCGATGTGGATCAAATGGTCCTAAGGCAAGAAAGGCAAAACTCAAGCGATACGACCGCAAGAGCCATCGGTGAGTCCAAACGCTAGAGAGGTCTGGACCTAAAGAGGTCCGGGCCTTATGATCCCAACAAAAAGGAGGTCTGGATTGTTAGATCAAGCAGCAGAGAGGTCTGGACCCTTGGATTAAACAGAGGAGGGATCTGGATGGTTAAGATCTCAAAAGGGAAGGTCCAAACGGCCAGATCTCAACAAGGGGGAGGTCTGAGCGGCTAAGATCTCTAGAGAGGAGGTCCTAACGGCCAGATCTCAACAAGGGGGAGGTCTGAGCAGCTAAGATCTCTAGAGAGGAGGTCCTAACGGCCAGATCTCAACAAGGGGGAGGTCTGAGCGGCTAAGATCTCCAGAGAGGAGGTCCTAACGGCCAGATCTCAACAAGGGGGAGGTCTCAGCGGCTAAGATCTCCAGAGAGGAGGTCCTAACGGCCATGATCAAAGCAAAGGAGAGGCCCGAGGAAACAAGGATACGCGGGGAAAACTAGGGCCGTTAGATCAAGATCGAACGGGGCCAAACAAAGGGGTCGTTCAGACCGAGCGAAGGCCTCACCAGATTAGGGCCGTCCAATACGGATCGGATGGCTCTTAAGGGGTAGAATGTTCGGATCGTTCGAACGCACCCTCAAGATCGGGCCGTCCAAAAGCATCAACGGTCCTGAGGCGAGAAAGGAGAAACCCAAGTAGTACGACCGCAACAGAACAACGGTAGTACCGCAAGGACGCAAAGGATCTCCAAGGAGTCAAAGGAGGTCCTTTGGATTCTGAGGAGGTCCAAAGGGACAAGGGAGGTCCAAAAAGATTCAAAGGAGGTCTTAACAAAGGCGGTAGTTGCGGCACTACCACAGCGGTACGACCGGAGGTCGGAAGTACCGAATCGGAGAAGGTAAAACCGGAGTAGAGTGCCACAACTCGAACGGACGGTACGACCACAACAGAAGGGCAGTAGTTCCGAGGGAACAAGCGGCAGTACCGCCAAAGCAAACGGTAGCACCGCACAAGCGCGAGGGAGGTCCAAAAAGAGCTCAAGGAGATCCAATTGAACCCAAGGGGTTCGAATGGACTGGAGGAGGTCCAACTGAACACCAGGGAGGTCCGATTGAACACGGGGAGATCAAAAGGAGCTCCATGTGGACACATGGAGGTCCAAAAGGATTTCAAGGACGTCCAGATCAACTTAAGGAGTTCGAATGAACTCAAAGAGGTCCCCAGGGAGGGTCCAAAGCGAAGGAGGAGGTCTAGATCAAAGGGGATCTAGACAGAAAAGAAGTTTAGACCAAAGGGAGGTCTAAACAGAAGAGATTCAAACCAAGAAAGGGAAGGTCTGGACTAAGGGAGGTCCAAACAAAAGATACAAGGAAAGATCCAAAGATGAAAGAGGTTTGAAACACAAACCCAAGCTGGTCTAAAACTCAAAAGAGAGGACTTAGACCAACAAAGGGGTCCGAGCAAGAGAAGGTTTGGAGGAGGACAAAACAAGACCCAACAGGAAACACTAGAGGAGGTCTAGGGGCAAGGGAGGGCCAGAGAGGAAAGAAAAGCACTGGGTCGAGGCCAAGCACAAGGCAAACAAAGACAAGGGAAGAACTCCAACACAGCTCAAAAGGGCAAAAACTGATTTTAGTTAAAGTTTGATTTTAGTCAATTAAAGCTCTTCTGAAAACTCAAGTTAAGCTTTGAACTCTCAACCAAACCAAATGGTTATTTTTATTTTAAAAAGCTTAAAAGACTCGGGACGAACGGGACGTTACAAACCTACTCCCCTTAAAGGGAATCTCGACTCCGAGATTCGGGCTGACTAAAGAATAGGTTGGGGTACTGGGTTCTACTCACACTTCCAATTACTTCCTCTTTGAGTGAGACAAAACCAAGCTAGCGCCACACCTAGCCAAAGGTTTTCCAAGAGACGGGTTGAGCGAACTTGCCCACAAGATCAAACCGCTCACTACAAAATGAACGGCTCAAAAGCGATAGAAGGATTGGAGCAAACAGGGGGTCCAGACGGACGCGAAGAGATTTCAAGACGGGTTCAAAAGGACAGAAGGAGGTCCAAATGAACACGGGATGGTCCAAAGAAAACTGAGGAGGTGCAAAAGAATGCAAGAAGATCTGAAAGAATGTTAGGAGGTGCAAGGGAACTCAAGGAGATCGAATGAGTCACTGGGAGGTTCAAATGATCACAAAAGAAAATCAATTGACCACAAGGGGATTCAATTGAACGCAGGGAGGTCCATTTGAACTGCAAGAAGTCCAAACAAACACGGAGAGGTCTAGATGGACAGAAAAGGATTCAAACGGACCTAAGAGATTCAAACCAACAAAGTCCAATCAAATGTCTCAAGGTAAGGTCCAGCAAAACTCAAGGAGGTCTGAACCTAAAGGGGCTCCAAGCACAAGGGAGGTCCGAGCCCTTAGATTTAAATGAAAGGAGATGGTTCAGAGAACAAGGGCTGGGCCAAAGGACAACACGAAGCAAAACAAGAAAAAGAGCGGAACTCCAGCAAGGCTCTAAGGGAACGGCTGGCAAGGATCACCTAGAGGACTGGCGACTTGGCTTGGAGCTTGGGGAGAAGCTTGTTTCCGCTGGATACGCTGAGGGCAAAGCTTGGCGAAATGACCCCATTGATGGCATTTAAAACACTGGATGCCTTCGGCAGACTTGGCATTCTTGGGTTGCTGTCGGTTGGTGCTGATGTCCAAGGTACGAACTTCTTGAGGAACTGCTGGTTGAGGGGCTGCCACAGAGGTCTCGAAGGTAATAGGAGGTCCTTGATGAGCTGCAGATTGTAACACACCGGCCCCGAAGATCTGAGGAGGTCCTGTTGGTGAAATTTTCTTCAGCGGGCACTCGCTAGCGAAGTGCCCCTTCTCCCGGCAGCGAAAACAGGTGACACTCGATGCGCTAGGGGGCTTCTTTTGAGGCGAGCTTCTCAAGGGTGAGCTAGGGAGCGTCCAACCGGCAGGCTGCTGCATACTGGTTTCTTGGGGCATTGGCAAATCTAGACTTCTACTTCTATATTCACACAGCTAGGACAAAATCCTTCTGTTATTCTTACTGCCCGCTGCTGGTGTTATTGTGGCAATCAAAGTGGCTTCTGGAATGTCATTGGCAGGAAATTTTTGACAACCTTTTGTGCCCTGGCTAGCAAAATGGCCCTTCTTTTGGCATCTGAAACACTGAATCTCTGCCCTTGGTGTCTTTTTCTGCTGGGGCCGGCCACCAAGATTGTCACGGAAAGGTGGCATTGGAGGACAAAGCTCTGATTTTGGAGGCTTTGACGCTGCAATTGCTGGAGTTTTGCTGGGTTGAGGCTGTTTAGCATGAATCTTAGAGCTTCCTGCAGCCTCTTGATCTTGGTTCAACGTCTTCCTCTTGAGCCTAAGGTCCTGTTGACAACCAGGAGCTTCTATGTTGGGAGCTTCGGGATGGATTTCTTCTGGACTTGATTCCTTTGCCCCGGCCTTCAATCTTTGGAATTGTCAAGATGAAAGCAAGGTGGCAAAAACCGGGGTTCTGATTCACCATTGCCATGAGGTCAGCAATGGTGTGGTTCTGCTGGTCCACCATGCTGACTAGGGCTGCCGTGGCCTGGTTCTGTTGAGCCATCATTTGATTCATGCTCTGCGTCACGGTGCTCACTAACTGAGTCTGAGCTACCAAAAACTGACTCAAGCCTTGATCTGCTAGGGCTGCCGGAGGAGGAGGTGCAAGGGGGTTGATACTGGCATTTGGGCCCACTGATCCACTGTGACTAGTTGAGGGGCTGGTCTGATCCATCCTGAAACATACCCGCTAGGTTTAATAGATAAGGGGGAGAAAGCACCATAGGTGAGAGGGAAAAGCATCATAGATGAGTGAGATCGGGGGAGGTAGATAGAACAGCCTAGTCGGGGAAAACAGGTTAAACTCAAAGGAGCAAGGGCCCAGAGGCCAAAAGAGGCAAAGAGGTGCAATAAGTCCTCCTACTGGAGCTCTTATTGCACTAGCTAATGATACAAGACTAAGGGGGACCACTACACAGAAGGAGTCTAGCAACTAAGGCTATAGGGTTGGGCTGACGAAACGGCCTTGATCTGCAAGAAGTCCAGCAAGACGTCCTTGAAAAGCAAAGACAACGCCTCTTCTTCCAACCAAATTTTTCCTCAGAGCAACTTGCCACAACCAAGGGTCGGTGTTAGCTAAGAGCCAGAATTGGCCTTCCTAACTTGGCTAGGTCCAAAACCTTATGATTAAAAGGGTCCACCAAATAACTTTTTTTTTCAAAGTCATCCAATCAAAGAAACCAATCAATCAATCAATCTCCCAAAACATTTGTAAGTCAACATGATTATCAATTCTTTCTCGGGTATAAGCTTAAGAAATTCCACAAATTGTTCACTTTAAATTGCATCCATCTTCTCTGCGCACAACAGAATATTCCTAAACCCAACATCACTTCTCAATCTAATGATTCTAAAATCACTCCCAAGATCACTCAAATCCAATTTAAAAGAAAGTTCTCCCGAGGGTCTTCCTTTAAACCACTATCTTCAAATTGATCTACCACATTATTTGTCACCAATCACCCCAAAATGGTTTTATTCAATGCTACCATCAAAGGTAAACCCCAAACATACATTCCATATTCTGATCAAGATATACAGTTAGGCTAAGATTCCCATCAAATTTTGATTCTCAATTCACTTATATCCAACTAAATCCAGTAAAAACCCACAAACTCAGATCCAAGCTCGCAACTAACTCGCAACTTACTTTAGATTCAAGGGTAATCCAATACTTTTCAATAATCCAAACAAGATTTCACAATCCTATATCCTCCAAGATCCCATTAGAACTTTCTATAATCAACCAATTCCAAAGTCTTTAATCCTCAAGATCAGATTAAAAAAAGGCTTCTTTCAAGCTACCTAGCCTGGCATCCATCGCACTGGTTATACTTGCAAGCATAGCTCTTGAGAACCTGGTGGGCTGCAGACTGCACCATCTTCCCAGGGCTTCAGCACCAGAATGCGAGGGCTTGATCCTATAGAGATTATAGAGATGAGGAGGCCAATTTAAGTTCAAATACAGTTCCAGAAGGGGGTAAGATTCAAGAATCTGGAAAAAGAGGTAAGAAGGAATGGAAGAAGGAAAGAAAAGAGTGAGACATGAGGAGAACAGACTAGAGCAAGATGAGGGAAAAACCACTAACCAAGTTTTAAGTTGGTTTGCTTTAGAAAATAATTTTGAAACAGACTAAAACGACCATGCTAACTAAGGTTACGACCTGCAGTCGATATGGAGCTCTGATACCACCTTTGTGAGGACCTTCTCGGGATACCTGGAATGCTCGGATTTTTTTTTACTGCGGTACTACCGTCTGGTGAGGACCGGTAGTACCATCCACGTCCGAGCACCGGTACTACCGCACTAGAGGGTGGTAGCATCTACCCAGGTTTGAGCGCCGATACTACTGCACTAGAGAGCGGTAGTACTGAGCAGGGTACCTCGAGAGGAGGTCCGCCAGGACCTCCCAGGAGGTCTCAAGACCTCTTGGAGGTCTTGGCCTTTGTGCACTAAGTCAGTCCCATGATCAGTCCTGCTAACTCGCACAGAGACACATTGGTGTAATCAAATCCATACCACATCAAGCTAAAGGAAAACAAGAGGCAAATTATCAAATATTATTAAAGACCAAACGGTCAAGCTTCTTACAACAGCCACAAGGGCACCTGCAGCAGGAAAACAAAACACCAACGCGTGAGTCCAACCGATCAGCCCACCGGCTATCGAGTGGAGGACGTCCCTAGGTAGCATGGTCTCCAAAGACCCCATCGACACAGAGCTTTGAGCTCCCTGGAACTTCCTTGAGCTGCTGATTTAAATAGAGGGCAAAAGCCAAGAGTACTTTTGAATGTACTCAACAAGCCGTGGGGAGTGTATGCAATAATACTTATGCAAGGCTTGCCAAAAGAGAGCTGTATGGTAAGTTGCAAAAAGCAAAGTTTGACAGTAAATAACATAATAGATTGTAAAGTAGCAAGTTAAAACAATAATACATAAATACTTTTGATTTCAAGAGAGGTCATGAGCACCCACTCACTTCCAAGACCACTCTGGAGCACCCACTCCAGAGCTCCCAAAAGACCAACCGTGGGAGGTCTGGCCACACCCATGACCAGGACCTCAACCACGACCACCCCGAGCACCCACTCCAGAGTTCCCAACCAGCCTCGACCTCATCTCGAGCCAACCATGACCCCTCTAAAGCCGCCAAGGTCTCTTCGAGGCAAAGCCACAGCCGCAGACGTGCTCAGGACACAATTTCACAAAGGCTACCCTTGCTCCACTTCTCAGGAGATGTCCATCACCAAGGACTTGGCTATTCAATAGATTTTATGCTCGCAGAGGTGTACAACTTACCCACAATCCACGGCCTCTAGCGGATCGGTTCCGAAAGACCCTTGCTCACTCAAGGTGAGCAGCCTAGAGAGCATGGCAAGGCCTTTACAAAGCTTTGAACCGACTCTGCTCGCTAAGGTTTCAGATGTCCCCTTTGGTCTAGAAATCCGCCGGGTTATGGGGTGCCCCCTCTTGCGCTGGAGCCTCACGCGCTCAACCACAACAGATCCGATCCAGCCATTGCTAATTATTCGGCCTAGGCCATCCTCATAAAATGACCTTGCGGTTGCACGGTTTA
Organism: Phyllostachys edulis; assembly: GCA_036346405.1. NCBI lineage: Eukaryota > Viridiplantae > Streptophyta > Magnoliopsida > Poales > Poaceae > Phyllostachys > Phyllostachys edulis. Next base: position 39,199,156 of record CM070556.1, read on the forward strand.
CCCGGATCCACAGACACAAAGTTAAGTCCTTAATTGTGCTTAGGCAAGACTTCCACAACCCCAATAGTGCAAAGCACCCACTACTCACCCCCGGCCTTCTTGCCCAAGCATAAAACAATTTGGGTTCAACCCGGCCACTGGACCACCCAGTCCTGACACAACAAGTTTTAAGGTGGTCTCGCACCACAATCAACACAACGTATGGCATTACACCATAGTCGGTTCATAATGGCACCAACCAGAGATTCCAAAGTTCATTAGTCAAGATTATTAATTAATAAGGCATAATTCACAAGACCCACGGTTCTACAGCAAGGCTAAGCATAAGCAATCGGTCCCATGTTGGCATTAACAAAAGGTAACAACTAAATATCCATCCTAAGGTGTCCAAAGGAGATCATGTCAACATGTCAAGTACCCAAGTCCAAGGAGGCATAGTGCCAAATAGGCGAATAGCTACTGCCCAACACAGCTCTGTAAAAATAGCCATGCAAGTTTAACAAATCAAAATATTTTTGTAAAATGGGATCAAGATGATCAAGGTCCACGACTTGCCTCTGTTGAAGGGAAAGGCTTCGGCTGGTGTAGCTTGAACCACGAGCTCCTCAGCAATCAACCGAATCTACACGTGCGCAAAGAAAACCAAATAAGCAAAGAAACTCCAAGAAATCCAAAAGAAGTTACTTAAAACAAAAGAAAGGAGGTCCACAAGGAAGGGAGGTCCGAGAGGGAGGTCTAGCGAATGGGAGGTCCAATCCCAGGGAGGTCCAAACCAGAGGAGCTTGGGGAGCACACCAAAACCGAGAAGAGGCTAAGAATGACGAACATGGATGAAGTGGATGCCCCGTGGTGCTCTATTTAAAGGAAAAGGAGAATAGAAGCACCACAACAAGGAGGTGACCAGGTTCAAAGGATTGGTACCAAGGCACACTGCCAAAGGTACGAAAAAGGATTAGCTTATGAGAAGGAGGGGACAAAAAGTAGGAATAAGTACAAAGGAAAGGACAACACTTTAATGTGACTTCAACCCACATCAAATGCACTTTAGAACCTGGGGCAAGGGAGTCAGTCAAAAGGGTGAACACAAGGTCAAAGGGAATGGTCCAAGGAGGAGGTCTGAGGACAGGAAGTCCTAAGGCAACCAGGGAGGTCTTGACTACTAAGGTCCAAACACAAGAAGGGGGTCTAGACCACAAAGGGGTCCGAACACCCACAAGAGGGAGGTCTGAACCCAAAGGAGGTCTAAACACACACAAAAGGGAGGTCTGAACCTAAAGGAGGTCTAAACACACACAAGAGGGAGGTCTGAACCTAAAGGAGGTCCAAACACACACAAGAGGGAGGTCTGGGAGAACAAGGAGGCTCAAAGGACAGGGAGGTCCAAAGGAACACAACAAAAGGGAGGTCCTAGGGACAGGAGGTCCAAAGGATACACAACGGGGAGGACCTGAGGACAAGATTCACAAAAGGGCAGGTCCTGACGGTCAGATCCTCAAGGAGCAGGTCCTGACGGTTAAGATCTAGAGCAAGGGGAGGTCCGCGGAAAAAAAGATGCGCAGGAGGAACAGGGACCGTCAGATCTTGATCGGATGGAGCAAGGCAAATGGGTCGTTGGGACCAAGCGAACGAGCCAACAAGGCCAAGCCATCCGATGCAGATCAGAGGGCACAGTAGGGAGGGAACGTTCAGACTGGGCGAACGCTCCAACAAGATTGGGTCGTCCGATGCGGATCAAACGGTCCTAAGGCAAGAAAGGCAAAACTCAAGCGGTACGACCGCAAGAGCCATTGATGAGTCCAAACGCTAGGGAGGTCTGGATCTAAAGAGCTCCGGGCCTTATGATCCCAACAAAAAGGAGGTCGGGATTGTTAGATCAAGCAGCAGAGAGGTCTGGACCCTTGGATCAAACAGAGGAGGGATCTGGATGGTTAAGATCTCAAAAGGGAAGGTCCAAACGGCCAGATCTCAACAAGGGGGAGGTCTGAGCGGCTAAGATCTCTAGAGAGGAGGTCCTAACGGCCAGATCTCAACAATGGAGAGGTCTGAGCGGCTAAGATCTCCAGAGAGGAGGTCCTAACGGCCAGATCTCAACAAGGGGGAGGTCTGAGCGGCTAAGATCTCCAGAGAGGAGGTCCTAACGGCGAAATCTCAACAAGGGGGAGGTCTGAGCGGCTAAGATCTCCAGAGAGGAGGTCCTAACGGCCATGATCAAAGCAAAGGAGAGGCCTGAGGAAACAAGGATACGCGGGGAAAACTAGGGCTGTCAGATCAAGATCGAACGGGGCCAAGCAAAGGGGTCGTTCAGACCGAGTGAAGGCCTCACCAGATTAAGGCCGTCCGATACGGATCGGATGGCTCTTAAGGGGTAGAATGTTCAGATCGTCCGAACGCACCCTCAAGATCAGGCCGTCCAAAAGCATCAACGGTCCTGAGGCGAGAAAGGATAAACCCAAGCGGTACGACCGCAACAGAACAACGGTAGTACCGCAAGGACGCAAAGGATCTCCAAGGAGTCAAAGGAGGTCCTTTGGATTCTGAGGAGGTCCAAAGGGACAAGGGAGGTCCAAAAAGATCCAAAGGAGGTCTTAACAAAGGCGGTAGTTGCGGCACTACCACAACAGTATGACCGGAGGTCGGAAGTACCGAATCGGAGAAGGTAAAACCGGAGTATAGTGCCACAACTCGAACGGACGGTACGACCACAAAAGAAGGGCGGTAGTTCCGAGGGAACAAGCGGCAGTACCGCCAAAGCAAACGGTAGCACCGCACAAGCGCGAGGGAGGTCCAAAAAGAGCTCAAGGAGATCCAATTGAACCCCAGGGGTTCGAATGGACTGGACGAGGTCCAACTGAACACCAGGGAGGTCTGATTGGACACGGGGAGATCCAAAGGAGCTCCATGTGGACACATGGAGGTCCAAAAGGATTTCAGGGTCGTCTAGATGAGCTTAAGGAGTTCGAATGAACTCAAATAGGTCCCCAGGGAGGGTCCAAAACGGAGGAGGAGGTCTAGATCAAAGGGGATCTAGACAGAAAAGAAGTTTAGACCAAAGGGAGGTCTAAACAGAAGAGATTCAAACCAACAAAGGGAAGATCTGGACTAAGAGAGGTCCAAACAAAAGATACAAGGAAAGGTCCAAAGATGAAAGAGGTTTGAAACACAAACCCGAGCTGGTCTAAAACTCAAAAGAGAGGACTTAGACCAACAAAGGGGTCCGAGCAAGAGAAGGTTTGGAGGAGGACAAAACAAGACCCAACAGGAAACACTAGAGGAGGTCCAGGGGGCAAGGGAGGGCCAGAGAGGAAAGAAAAGCACTGGGTCGAGGCCAAGCACAAGGCAAACAAAGACAAGGGAAGAACTCCAACACAGCTCAAAAGGGCAAAAGCTGATTTTAGTTAAAGTTTGATTTTAGTCAATTAAAGCTCTTCTGAAAACTCAAGTTAAGCTTTGAACTCTCAACCAAACCAAATGGTTATTTTTATTTTAAAAAGCTTAAAAGACTCGGGATGAACGGGACGTTACACTAATGTAGGTCATAACATGACTACCCACCGCATTTGAAGGGAACGACCACTGTGAAACATTGCAAATTAGTCAGCCAGGTCCTGCCGGCCATACAGGACATGTGGTAGTACGATTTTGGCTTAACAATCCGCAGCTCGTAGACCAGTCCTTAATTGACTGGGCGACTTCCAAAACAAACCCTCGGCCTCAACCATTCCAGAGAAGAGTCCGTGCATAATCTTGCACCCACCAACTATCCATTTCTCCCAAGTCCAAACCAGTTTTTGATTTTATTTTGTTTTCCAAAATCATTTGAAACTTCCATGGCACACCAATGCTATGGATACATTTTAAGCAACCATTGATTTTTTGGCTGAAATTCCCCAAATCAAACATTTTTGGTCTAAGCATTGCTAAGCATCAATTTTTCCAAAGTGTTCTACTTCATACTATTGCATGAACTAGATTTTCATCTAAGGTGACAAGGTAGGTTTATTTCAATGTCAGGATTGGCAGTACAAAGGAATTAGGTATAACTATAATTTAAAACAGGAATTTAAATTAACTTGAATATAAATAAGCATGCAATAATTTAAAACATAAATTAAATAATTTTAAATAATGGGATCAAATATGATCAAGGGTATAACTTGCCTTGCTCAATTGGTTGCTCTCAAACGGCGTCGCATTCTGATTCTCCGAAGTCATTGAAATCTATACGCGAAAATAAGCTAAATTCAAACAAATTTCAAATAAAGATTCAAATGAACTCCAACTTAAATAATTTTAGTTTAGTTAGCTATGATCACCTATTAGCAAATGCTCAATACCAATTTAGTGCACACTAATTCCAATCCAGAGGCTATCATAAACAATTGGCGTTTATTCCATCATGGAAGATTTTATATTCCTTTCTCTATTTGTATTCCCACTAGCATATAAGAAATCGTCAAGTAGTCAATTAAAGAAAATTTTCAGATTATTATCCACTAAGACAATAGTCGAACACACCTTTAAATTTCCCTTCCACCGTTGGATCAATCCATTGAGACCAAATAATCCAATAAGTTTAGAAACCTAAGCAATTTAATGATCAACCATTTCATCAAGGACATACTAATATCCGACAATTCCACCATCATGTAAACACAGATCACATATCAAATCCCATCAGTTCATCTCACCAAACTTTTATACACAATAAATGCACCTAGCTTGTACATATGATCACTATGTTTCCACAAGAAATAACTCGAAGATTAATATCCACTAAGATAATAATCTAATATCTTCTGAACTTAACCATCCTAAATGGTTAGGTTAATCCGCTGGGACCCGTTAATCCATTCTACCCAAGAAGTTTACAATTTATCACCCTTAGCGATCAAACTAATTCATCAATACCTTACACTTTTAATAATTCTATTGCTTCCAATTAGGTATAGCCATACTCTTAATCACATTTCATCAAGAACTACTACAAGACACTATCAAATTAATCAACTTCCCTTTTAAGGATCTTAGTTAAGATCGATCATGCACACACTGCAGACCCAGCCTAATAATCCATATCATAACCATTAATTGCTTTGATTATAACCTCGCACTTAATCATGACAAAACATCGCTAAAGGGTTTGACATCATCTTTCATAAAAGAGAACCATTAAACTTCAACACTCAAAATACCCAAAAGAGATACATTGAGTCAAAGCCTCCACGTACTAAAGGACTTGTAAAAGGAAACTTTCATTAACCAAAGACATCAAGCGAATAAATGGGTCATATTTTCCAATGAGAAAGACAAAACTCCAATATAAAGGTCAATCTTGACAATCAACCAAGTTCACCAGCCGCAAGAATAACTCATTAGTTGGGAAAAACATTGATTACTTTACGGGACAAAGTAAGCCAATGGAAACACACCAACCTTTCTCAAAACAACCCATCAACCGCAATGAACTAATAACCTGTCGGTGTTTTAGAACCGATCTTACATAAAGATTATTTGATTCGGGGGGTCTCCTAGAATGGAATCACGTAGAAAGATTGACGCGGGTATTTTTATACAGGTTCAGGCCTTCTCCGGAGAGAATAACAACCCTACTCCTGTGTGTATATGGTATTGAGTGTATTTCGTACAATCGGGAAAAAGACTATGGCTATTACAGAAGATAGTATCTGACTGTCTTCCTGATTGCTTGTTGTCTCCTCCGATTGCCCCTTTCCCTCTCTGATTGCTGCCTTTATATAGTCATGAAGGAATAGCCATTTTCTCCTGTGAAGAGGCGCCTCATCGAATCCAGTAACAGGCGCACGTTTGTAGTAATCATCGGAATGGTAACTCCTTCATGCCGCCTCGCAGTTACTTGTCAGAGATAATGGGGTATTACCTGCTATTATTTCGTATAATAACAGCGTATGTTGACTGCTTGGATTCCTTAATAATTAGACCCACCCGCCTGTACGTTTTATTGATCATAAGGTGGTCGTAGAAGAGCTTACGACTATGGGGTAGTCGTAAAATAACTTATGATCGGGCAAAGGATCGAGAAGAACTTACGACCATAAGGTAGTCGAGCAAGACTTACGACTATGGGGGTGGTCGAGAAGAACTTACGACCACCGGTAGGCTTTTCCTTGTAAGTATAAGGGTATACCTAGGACCACATGACATCATATTTTCCCATAATGAGAATTACGGATAATGAGATAAAATGAGGATTATTAAATCTCGCCATCTAGCCCCCGCCTTCAAGTGAAAGTAACTTGCTTGGTTAAGGAGTCGAGATGGTCCTACCACCACGAAAGGGTCGAGAAAGGTGGTCAAGGAAAAACTCTTCGACATTTGTGTACTACTTTGACCAGAAATATGCTTGGTCAAGAAGGTTGCTTACGACTATCAAATAGTCAGAGAACTCCTACGATCACGAAGTGGTCGAGTATGGTGATCGGAAGAAAATCCTTTTCGATTGATATTTCATTTGGTCAAAAGATCCGACTAAGAAAGTAATTTTGCTTGAGGTGTAAAAACGAAACTCGATTTTCTTGAACGGACAAGCTAGAGAATCGCAATCGACTCTTCTGTGTCCGTCTGCTGAGCGGTTCCTGCGGTGGCAACCTTTGATTGCCACGCCTTCAAATTTCTGCATACGGTTATAAATACTTACCGGGGGGTGAGACTTGGGTTTCTACTTTTCCCCAAATCGCTCCCGCTGTTCATCGAGTTCTTGCCTTCTTCGCCATCAACCCAATCGTGCCTTCTCCTAAGATCTTCCTTAATCCAAAACCTCCCCTTTCTGAGAGAGATGGCCGGGACTATTTCTGAGTGGGCCAAGTCGGAGATGGATGCGACGAAGATTCAAGCCTTAGTCGACGCCGGGAAGATTCTAGAGAAAGTTCTTGTGAAATGGATTGCGGCGGTTGGACAGCATTGGCCGTCGGGGGAGATTGGGCAAATCTCGCCTTCCGTGCATATTGTGAGTGTGGCCTTCGATTGCCTGCTCACCCCTTTCTCACACTCGTACTCGAGCACTTTGGGGTGAAATTAGTGAACCTCGGTCCTAATTCCATCACTATGCTAAGTGTATTTGTGTATCTGTGTGAGGCATACCTGGGAATTCCAACGGACCTCGAGCTCTTTCAATATTTCTATGGAATGGCTCGACAAACTGGGATTGCTGGGAGTTGTGGTCTGAAGCTCCATGACGGGAAGTCGAAGGAGTATATTCAGATGTTTACTCGGTCTTCGTGGCCGGGATGGAGGAAGAGGTGGTCTTACTAGAAAATCACTCAAGATGACAGCCTTTCTTTTCAAGGAAGGTCATTAAAAGAATTCTTCCCGGATTCGACCCGGGGATATCATTAATTGTTCCCTATATTCAAGCCATCAAGGACTTGAAAGAGGAGGGACTGACCGGATGGCATGTGGTGAAGGATTTCATCACACGTCGAATTAGCCCTTTAAAGAAACGAGTACCTCCTATGTGGAGGTATACGGGGCCAAAAGATCTGACCAGGGACTACGAGACGGGTAAGTGAATCTTCGACTTAACTCTCGGTTTGGTCTTTCTTTAAAGAGGTCTAATAAATGTTATACCTATTTGCACAGATCTTTCATAAGCAGAGGTTGATGTTCGAGTCAAACTTGTTTGTGAGAGATCTCCGCCACCTGGAGTGGCAGTTCCTCAAATCCTTGCGGTTTTATCTGCAGAAGAGATGATGGAGTGCCTAAAGGTAATCAAGGGTTGATTTTATCCTTAGGACTTTAGAGTCGTAGAAAAACTTACGACTGGTTGTTTGTCGTAGAAAAGCTTACGACTAGGTAGTGATCATAGAAAACCTTACGATCAAGGAAATGTCGTAGAAAAACTTACGACTTAATACTTATCGTAGAAAATCTTACGACTGGTCAATAATACTTTTTTGTTTTTATTACAGAAGGTAGGCATGGAAAATCGTCAGGACGACCAAGAGGTTGAACTGATAACTATCGGCGCAGGGATGACAGCGAAAAAAAGTCCAGCTCCTCCATCTAAGAAGCATCGACTCGTGAAAGTCGCCGACAAGGGAGGGGCGGGCTCAAGTTCTCTTATTTTGACTAGATCTTCCGCAAAATCTGCCGCATATGACCGCAATCGGCCGAGGAGGTCGGCTACTGTCAAGAAATCGGGCGCTTGAACCTCTTAAGCGCAAAGCCCGCAAGGCCAAGGTACCCTTCTATTATGACAAGAAAACCTTCGCAATTTCTGCCTCTCCTAGTTTTGTTAAGCAACTAGAAAAGGAGAACTGGAAGGACTTTATATCTTTTGTGAAGGACAGTGCTGATTCAGCAGAGCCTATGGTCGAGGGTAGCACTGCTCTTGGAGTAGTCAAGACTAATCTCGGCCATCCAAAAAGTCAGGAGACCAGAGAGGTGGCTCCTGTTCAAAATCCACGACCAGACGTGGTCGTGGCCAAGCCCATTCTTCAACTTCAACTCCGACCAAACGTGGTCGTAGAAAAGAAGTTGAAGAAATCTTCCGTTGGGAAGATGACTCCCAAATTCCTGGTTAAGTCCAGAGTGTAGAGGTATGTGAAACAGATTAAAGTGTAAGAACAGCATTTACCTTTTGCTTTTCATAACTTGACTTGCTTTCCTTTTGTTGATTTTAGCTCGACTCCTTCAGCCCCCAAGGATGCTTCTATTGAGAAGCCCATTGCCACCTCTCGAGCGGATGGAGAGATGACAGCGGAAGTGGTCGAAGGATCATCCATAGCCCGAGTGGTGGAGGAAGTCGTGGCTCCTGAAGTGGTTACCACAACCACTGAGGTAGTAGCTACGACCACTTAGGTAATAGCTACGACCGCTGATGTAGTAGCTACAACCACTGAGATGGTCATGGAGACAGCAGAGGCAGCGGTAGAAGTCTCTGGCCAAGGTGGTGATGTTCCTGACCACCGTGCCAGGAAGGAAGTTGTTGCAGACGTACTTCCCGGTCTCCAAAGAAAACCTGCAATCACAGAATCAGAAGACGAGGAATACTTCAACTTCTGTGCTGATTTCTTTGGGCCTGCTACCATCGTGGGGTCTTCTGCTTTTAGATCTCGCAATCGAGTCCCTCATCCCAAAGATATTCCAAATAGAGGGGAAACTTTCGACAACGAGCGTCTCGAAAAGGTTTGGTGGGACCAAGTCGCGAAGATAGACAAGCTGAAGAGTCCAGAGATGGTTTTTGCGATGTTTGCTCGGATGACCATGAATGTAAGTATTTAAGGATACTTATATGTGTGGCCTTCCCTTGCTTCTTACCGTCTTTCTTTTTGCAGGAAACTCTGGAACAAATTGCCACTGTTGGTGAATATCACCGACAACTTATAGAGCTACGACAGGAAAAAGTGAAACTCTGCGAACAGGAAGAGAGGTGGTAAGTCACTGTTATTCGTAGTCGTTTTAGGATTTGACTATTTATACAGTGCTTGTGAGGTTTGTCCTGGAAAAACTCACGACTAGGTTCTAGTCGTAGAAAAACTTACGACTAGTTAGATAGTGCTCATGTCTACCTTTAACCTTTACAAAGTTAAACAAAGGACGAAAATACTCGCCGACTCGCCGATTATGAAAAAGAGGAGTCGAGAAAGCTAAGGAAGAAAAAGAAGACCTCTTGAAGAAGCTTCAGGAGGGTAACTCTACAACTGAAAAATTACAGGGAGAGATAAACAGTAAGTGCTGAACTTAAGACTGCTTATGTCGTTGATCTTTACCTTTTTTAACTCGTTCTTCTTTTCAGAAAAAGAGGACTTAAATGAGAAGGCTTCAAATTGAAGTTAAAGATAAAACTTTGGTCGGCACGAGATTTCTCATATCGCCAAAGATAAAGATCAAGAAATTAAGAGGTCGAGATCTCGATTTGAGCAGGTAAGCAATTCTTTACCGTAGTCTTTACAAGTTCTTTTCCTTTTCTAACTCCCATTTCTTTTTTAGAAATTGAGCTCGAATCGAAGGCTCAAACTAGGATCGTGAAAAACCATGATCCTTAACGAGACTGTCCGCATTGCTAAGGAAAATGCAAAAGACATCAAATTATGGGAGAAGCGGCATGCTGAGACCATTGCTTCCCATAATGAAGAAATCAAGAAGTTAGATTCTCGACTAGTAGGTAAGGAATTCTTTTACCTGTGATTATTTTTGTTTTTTTTCCTCCTCTAGGAGTTTATTTTTGCTTGACCAGTCTTATTCTTTTCAGAGCAAGTGGTCGAGAATAAACAACTCCGTGAGGCTTCGACTCGTAACCAACAGGAGATGAAGTCGATGAAGATTAATCTTCAAGGCAACATCATGCTCCTGAACAATATACTTGGTGAGCTATGTAGTGAGGGAAAAACTCCTCAAGATGATACGATAGCTGCTCACATAAGTACTATTGGGGAATAAGTTGCGACTTTGCAAGAACTGGTGACCACTCTAAAGGCCAACCAAGCTGAGTTAATCAAGGAGGTGGTCGAAGGTGCAGTAAGTTATGCATTGGCAAAACTTAAAGCTCATGACCCCAACTTTAATGTACAACCAATCGAAGTCGACTTCGACTGCCCTGAGGCAGAAGCAAGTCGTCTGATAGAAGAAATGCAACCAGTTGGCAGGAAGGTCTCGGAGGAGATGCGACTGGGCTCTCCCTCTTTAGAGTAGTTTGTAAAAACCTGTGAAAAATAAGCTTTTGTTGATGTATTATATACTCCATCTTGTTTCCTGCAAACCATCTTGTCGAGTAGTTAGTAACTCAAAAGATAATTAATGAAAGAAAGACTAAGAATTGAAGTCAAATTAATAACTTCATCCTAGCCCCCGACTATTTGCTTAGTTTGTATAGACAAACTAAGTAAATAGTGTTAAAAAGGGTTTCTGAAAACAAAGAGGTTTGGTTAACTTGTAGTTTTTGGTCACAATTGTCATGCACTGGTCGAAAAAGTGGGAACGAATCGACACTAGGAAGTTCCTTCTAGTGGGCAGGACCACGTGCAGAGAGGAAATGCTTCGACTAGGTGATGTTACCATCTCCGACCAGTTTAAGCAAATCGAGAACGGCAACTTGAGTTAAGCAAACGTAAAATTCGTTCGCCCTTCCTTGGTGGATTCGATAAGTCTGTTCTGGTAGCAAAAGTAGGAAACTAAACAATGCTAGGAAGTTCCTTCTAGTGGGCAGGACCACGTGCAGAGAGGAAAGACTTCGACTAGATGTGTTTCTTCCTCCGACCAGTTGAGATGGAACGAGTATAGCAAAGGTGGTTGAATAAATCTAAGAAAGTGCACTCTGCTTAGAGTATTTTTCAAAATAACTGAAGAAATAAACTAAGGTGAAAAAAGTTGGCTTTAAAAATATTTCGACCAAAAAGAACCCAAGCTCTTTGTATTGGCGGCAAAAGTGAGTAACGAGTCGACACTAAGAAGCTCCTTCTATAGAGCAGAACCACGTGCATAGAGGAAAGGCTTCGACTAGGTGATGTTACCTGTCTTTCGACCAGTGTAAAGAAAACTGGGTGCTTGGAATGTAGTCGAAAGATTATGAAAGCACTACTCAAAAGTAAGACAATAGAGGTAGAAAGAACCTGAGTCTTTATTGTCTAAATGGTTGGTTACACATAAAACTTGCGTAACTAGTCGATGTTCCAAGAATTCGAGAGAACCTGGCCGTCTTCCATTGCCAATCGTACTGACCCTGGCCGGGTAACTTTGACCACTGTGTAAGGACCTTCCCACTTGGGAGAAAGTTTGTTCAGATTAGACTTAGATTGGCAGAGCCTCAATACCAAGTCACCTACAGCAAGGCTGTGAGGTTGGACCTTACGATCGTAGTATCTGCGCAGGGCTTGTTGGTAGACTGCTGAACGGAGTAAGGCCTGGTTTCTACTTTCTTCGAGTAGGTTAATGTCATCCGCTCGAAGTTGTTCCTGGTTGGAGTCATTAAAAGTTTCGACTCGTGTTGACCGTGTCTTTAGTTCCGGAGGAAGCATGGCTTCAGCTCCAAAGACCAGAAAAAAGGGTGTTTCACCAGAGGCAGAGCTAGTAGTCGCATTTAATTGCCCATAATACAGAGGGTAATTCTTGTACCCAAGCCCCCGAGCGCTTGACGAGCTGGTCGAAGACTCGGGTTTTAATTCCTCGCATTATTTGGTCATTCGCACGTTCGACTGCCCCATTGCTTTAGGGATGGGCCACATAAGCATAACATAACTTGGTACCCAACTCATCGCAAAATTCCTGAAATTTTGCGCTCGAAAATTGTTTACCATTATATGTAATTATTCGACTCGGCACTCCAAATCGAGTAATTACGATCTCATCATGAACTGCTTTTGTCGCTTCGTTGTTATCCGAGCCATGAGTTCGCGCCGATCCATTTTGTGAACGTATCAATAGCCACAAAAAGGAACTCAAAACCTCCTGGAGCTTTGGGGAACGGTCCTAGGATATCGAGACCCCAGGTCGCAAAAGGCCAAGACAGATGTATCGTTTGTAATGCTTGAGCTGGTTGGTGTACTTGCCTGCTATGAAATTGGCATTGGACACACTTTTTAACCAACTCTTTAGCATCGTACAGGGCTGTTGGCCAGTAAAAACCTTATCGAAAGGCCTTACCGACCAGCGTTCTGTAGGAAGCATGATTTCCACAGATGCCACCATGTATGTCGTGAAGGAGTGTTAATCCTTCGCTCTGCGGAATGCATCGCATGAGCACCCCTTGAGTACCTCGTTTATAGAGGATTCCTTCAACCAAAGTATACATTTTGGCTTTTCGGGATAAGCGATCTGCCTCGGGATCATCTTCGGGTATAGAACCCTTCTGAAGATACTCATAGATGGGAGCCATCTAGGTATCCTCGTATTCTAGAGAGGCCATCTCAATAGGAGGTGTCTCTGGTTCTTCAACTAGGGACGGCTTCTGGAGTTGTTCCAAGAAGACTCCTTTTGGTACTACAGATCGAAGAAGCCATTCGAGCAAGCGTTGATGCGAGGAAATTATCCTTTCGAGGATGAATTGTGCCTCAAACCTAAAAAATGCTTTTCTAGCTTACGACTTCCGATAAGTACCGAGACATTGTCGGGTTAGAGCACCGGTACTCTTTCCGACTGATTCACGACTAGTTGAGAGTCTCCCTCACGAGTAGTCGGCGAATCGAGAGCTTCGCAGCTCGTATGCCGCCTAGCAAACCTTCAGATCTCGCCACGTTGTTAGTGGCCCGAAAGTTTAATTGTATGGCATACTTTAAGGTCTCTCCAAGAGGAGATACCAGACCACCCCAACCCTCGAGGCACTTAAAGTAAGGAACCCGTCAGTACATCGCCCATCGTCGTGGGAATCAGATTAGGGATCCTGAGCAATGTTCAGATTTGTCCATTCGCGACAAAGTCCGCCATGATCTGGGATTTAACGGCCATTCAGGACACGAAATGGAGGTCGAACTCCCCAAGTTCGACTGACTATTTTGCCATGCATCCCGCTGTTTCCCTATTCTAGAGGATCGCTCCCAAGGGAAACTCAGACGGTACAGCTATTTTGTGCATCTGAAAATAATGTCGTAGTTTCCTCGAAGACATGAGGAGGGCATATAGAAGCTTTTGGACCTGAGGGTAACGCTCCTTAGGCCCGTGTAAAACTTCGCTAACGTAGTAAATCGTTCGTTGTATGTTTTCACGTTCTACGACTAGTACTGCACTTACTGCCTGTGGCGTGGTAGCTAGGTAAATTAAGAGCGTTTCTTCTGGCCTCGGAGAAACCAAAATAGGAGCACTCGTAAGATACCTCTTGACATCCTCAAAGGCAGCGTTTGCCTCGTTCGACCACTCAAAACCTTCGTGTTTCTTTAGAAGTTTAAAGAAAGGTAATCCCTTTTCTCCTAGTCGTGCGATGAAACGACTTAAAGCCGCCATGCACCCTGTGAGTTTTTGGACTTCTTTCTTTGTGGTTGGAGGGCGCATTTGGAGAATGGCCTTTATCTTTTCGGGATTTGCTTCAATTCCCTGTATAGATACTAGGAATCCAAGTAATTTTTCTGAAGAGATTCCGAACACACACTTCTCAGGATTGAGTTTTAAGCGATGTTTTATGAGGTTGTTGAATGTTTCTTGTAGGTCAGTGATATGATTAAGTCTCTTCATGCTTTTAACAACTAGATCATCAACATAGGCCTCCAGGTTTCGGCCTAGTTGAGATGAAAAAGTTGATTGCATCAAGCGTTGAAAAGAAGCGCCGGTATTTTTTAGACCAAATGGTATTTTGACATAGCAAAATATACCAAACGGTGTAATAAACGTGGTCTTTTCTTCATCGTCTAGACACATATTGATCTGGTGGTATCCAGAATATGCATCTAAAAAACTTAACATTTCACAACCTACAGTAGAATCAACCAATTGATCGATACGAGGTAAAGGAAAATCATCTTCTGAACAAGCTTTATTAAGATCAGTGAAGTCTACTCACATACACCATTTGTCGTTTGACTTCCTAACCATTACAAGGTTAGCCAACCACTCTGTGTAACACCCTGGCTATTCGGAAGCCAAAATGCTACCTAAAGGACTAACATACAACAATACTACGGAAGAACTTTAACAATAACTCATCAACTAACATATAAGGATCAACATCTTTTAAAACCTAAGTAGGAATTAAAACTGAATTCAACAACAGTTCACAAATTCCAATTATTTAAGTCTACTGAATCCACTAAGATAATCATACCAAATGAATGATCATGGAACATAAGCAGTTAATTAAACAACCTTAACGTAGAAAAAGATGTCAACCAACATCAAACTCCATTATATTACAGTCCATCACTTAACGAATGAAAGACAAAATCAAGTTCTATTATTGAAACTGGTGAAATGAATGAGTAGTGCGTGTCTACTCCCTCCCAAGAGAATCATCACCAACGATCACCTAAAAATAAATAAACAAAGCAAGAATGAGTCTGAGACTCAGCAAGTACATGGATAGCTGGACATACCACAAATATGAAAAAGACAACTTCATTAAAGAATTTGAACGCATAATCTTTGAATGAATACATGAATGCATGGAATGAATGGAATTAATGAAAAGAATGGACTACACACATGCTTATACCGGTGTAGCTAGTGACACACCCGTCGGTGTTCACCTAAGCCCGCATTTAACAAAATACGGGGACCCAAGTCCTGTATGAAGAACGTTTCATACGGGTGTCCAAATCTGCCCACATTGGAATGGTGGGTCTTACGTGCCCATACTGGAATTGATGGGTCTTATAATCCACTCCCGTGGAAGGCACATGAAACATGATGCATGAACTGAAGTATGAATTATGAAAGACATCATATGTATAACCATGGTATAAAACATAAGAAAGGGACATAAACTTGAATATTCTCATGGATCTTAGGAAAACACAATACAAACATCAAGCATGCATCATTCACCAAATATAGGAACATCAAAGTACTTGCCTTAACCGTGAGACGAAAAGATGACGACAGAACAGCTTTCAACCCTGGTGCTCACCAACACCTGGCAACCGTAAAGTATACTAAACAAGAGTGCTCAACAAAGCGATAGAACATAACGAGAGCGATCGCTCCTGGATGCAACACAAAAACTAGCAATTTCACCCCTGACTCTAATCTGTCCAATCTGTCGGTTCTCAAAGAAAAATCCATAACTTTTGAGTCCCAGCCCCAAAAGTTATGAATCCAAGTTTCCCGGAATTTACATGAGCTTAGCTACAACTTCCCAGGTGATCGATAGAACAAATTACCCCATCTAAGCCCTTGATTTTAACCCCGAAGACTGTTCTGTCATCTTCGGTACTTTCAACTTGTGAAATTCATAACTTCCATTTGGTACAACCAAAATCAATGACCTAAACCTTTCTGGAAACTACAAGGAACTAGCTTCCTGAATAAAATTATTTCAATAATTCCCAAGGTGTAAGAAAAGTCGCTAAAAAGTTAATCTTTCTCTACTGTCCACAACAGAGAGACAGATTACAATAAGAACTTCAAAAATTCATATCTTTCGTTATACAGCTCCAAATTGGATGTTCTTTAATGATATGGAAATATAAGACCAAGGCCTACAAATGTCATAATATGGAGAAGTCCTGATTCGGACCTTAACAATAATCAATCTACTAATTAAAATGACTGCTGAAACATAGCTAAGATTCTAGACAGCGGTAAAGAACAGATCATAACTTTTGATCTACAACTCCGATTAGGCGTTCTTTAACATTCTGGAAAGGTTATAAAACTTTCTACAATAACCTAGTTGAGTGAAAACCCTGAATATTCCATTATCATAATCATATTTTATGAGACAACTTGACAGATCAATCGCGTCAGAATTCTGGAAACTAGAAACTAAAACTATCATAACTTTTGATCCGTACGTCGGAATCAGGTGTTCTTGGCGACCACAAAAAGCTAAGAATATTATCTAAATATCTCTAGGAGATGAAAACCTCCAATTCGGCATCTAAGAACTCGAAACTGCTCACGCAACCTACTGGACAGAATTAAATCTTTAATAGATAGAGTTCGATCCAATCAATTCTAATCGAATTCACATCTACGACTAATCAAACAATGAAAATGACATTCATTACCCTTGGAGACAAGCGTGCCCGCTGATTTCCCCCGCTAGATGCTCCTCTCCTCTTCTTCTCCTCTCTCCCTCCACCTTTCTCCTTGGCCGACAACAATGGGAGAGCATCACCAAGAGGGGGCAACGGAGTGCAAGGAGGAGGGCTTGCATTGTAGCAGCACTGTAGCAGCGGCGGGAGCACTGTAGCAGTGCGCGCTACAGTGGTGTCTAGGGTTTCTCCCTCCTTTTAATAGTGGTCGGCCCCTCATGGGCCTCCTGGGCCAAAGCCTGAAGCCCAGGTTGCCAAAGAATTGCAGATTTTTCCTCCTCTAAAGTCTAATTTCTCTTTTCACTACTTCCTTCATTAGACTAAGTTGGAGTATTACAAAAAAAACCCTTTTTTTTGTTTACTCTCCTTCCTTAGAAACATTCGGGGTATTATACTCTGGGTGGTCAACTTCTCTTATAAAGCCTGCCTTAAGTAGCTTATCCAATTCTGATTTAATAGCATCTCATCGATCAGGGGCAAATCTCTGTAATTTTTGTTTTATGGGTACTTTGTCATGCCGTAAAGCTAGCCTGTGCTCGATCACCTCCCTAGGGACTCCGGGCATGTCGGATGCTTGCCACGCGAAGACATCTGCGTTAGCTCGGAGGAAGGTGATGAGGGTGTCTTCCTACTTGGGGTCGGAAGTATCCCCGATGCGAACAGTCTTCGAGGGCTCCCCTGCGTCCAGAGGAACCTGTTTGACCTTGTCGTTCGGCTTTGGTGCAGCTTTAGGCTTCGACTTGCTGGTCGAAGGCTGACTTTCTTCTCGAGTTGGTATTTGACCAACCATCTCGAGGGATCGACGGTCGCAGGTATACGCCATCTTCTTGTCACAATGAATTGTGATTACTCCTTTGGGACCTGGCATCTTAATACATTGGTACCCGTAATGAGTAGCCATTAAGAATTTTGCCAAAGTTGGTCGTCCGAGTATAACGTTATATGCCGTATCGATAGGACCGTCTCGAGTTTATACGCGAGGTACGCAACATATGGTATGTTCCAATGCTGAGTGAGTATTTGAGAGATCCATAACATGTGATTCCGCTAGAACCTCTGATCATTGAACAAGATCTTACCTTCGAATCCCGACCGAGGCAAATTCAGGAAGAGTCAGAGCAAGTTCTGCGAAACAAGATGTTGAAGTATGTCGTGGTGCCATGGTTGTGAGCACCCGGATTTATTAAGCTCATAATACTTAGTCATCCAATTGACCCTAGTATTATCAACCAAATAAACCCAGTCTCGAGAGATGTATACTCCCGAACGCAAGATACATACCTCACAACAAAAGAATGTATCAATTCCATACAACACATAGTACATAAGCAACAAACCGAAGTTAATATTAATAAGGAATAGGTTATTACAAAAGAGGGCCTTCGGCCAAATAACAACAAGAACTACTAAGAATAACAATGAAGCAAAAGTGCCATAAAGATGGCTATAACACAAAGCCAATCGGTGTGCCTTAACCCCTAGGCATCGACCGACCGCCAAGCTAGTCGTCGAATAAGTCGCAACACGTAGTACGTAAGAGAGGCTCTTGGAGCTCACCTTCTTCCTCTGCAACAAAAGCCACAAAAATGACACAACCACGCGCAGATGAGTACATAAAGTACTCCGCAAGACTTACGTGTGAGATAACAGAACTATAAATAGCTACATGCAAGCTTTATTTAAGTGGATGAGGCTTTGGACTCATTTTAGCATAAAGCAAGTTTCATTTGCAATAACATAATAGATTGAAGGCAATTTGACAAAGCATTTTAATTGTTGAAATACAACGAGATAATAACATAGTAACAACAACAAGAACAACCTGGAAGTGACTAACCCAATAGTCACCACAACAATAGCATGAACTCCCCATTCATACCAACCATGTCAAGTTTTAATTAAAGGTTGTAGTCTAGTTCTCACGGGCGTATCCGAGCGTGTCCATAACCTAGGACGAGGCTATTCAATAGTTTTAACCTGCGCAGGGTGTACCAATGTACCCACACGCCGAGACCGCCTTTCCTTTAAGCACACTACCTTTGGTATGCCGGCACGGCTAAGTCCTACGAGACATTTCCAATGGGCGATGCTAATTACGAGCCGCATCCCACGGGGACAAGGACACATTAGACAGCCTAACCGGTCTGCTAATACTCCTCCCACACCACACACACACATTTTCTTGTAAAACATACCAACCGACCAGCTCATAATTAACACCTCCCAAAGTACTTAGTCAAGAGAGGTCCCATATCCCCTCGTGTGGTTAGCATAAAAATTGCTCGAACGGTGGCGCAAGTAACTCGGTCCTTAATGACTCAGGCATACTACCATATTCCAAAAACCGCACCATCCATCCAATATGCCCAAGTCTAAATCAGTCCTCTTATTTTCAGTTTTTGATTTTACAAATTAATCAAAGCACAAGTGCTGGACATATAGGAGTAATAATCAGTTTTGAGTGATCAAGACCATCGACTAAGTCGATGATCGCCCATTACTACCGATAACTAAGCATGTCTAAGCAATTTACATCGAAACTACTAAGTGATAAGAGCTCATCCAACGAGCTCCCACCACAGCAAATAACCTAGGCTCAAGGTAGTAGAGGATAAGCAATTCCTACAGATTATGCAACTATAGGATTGCTAGCGACATTTTAACACAAAGTAGCATGCATACATAGAAGTAAAACAAAATATTAAGCTTTAAAGTAATGGGACAATGATGGAAATGATCAAACTGCTTGCCTTGATGTTGCTGGCCAAGTTGTGGCAGAGGGTCACTCTCGGGATCACCACAAATGTCGAAACCTAACGGAAAGGCGAGAAAGAACCGATAAGAACGACGAAAAACAACAAAGACAGCACAACAAACGAACTCCAAATTCTCTGAATTTTCTACAGCAGCAAGAGGGTGATTTTTAGGGAATTTTGCAATAAGAACCAATTGATTTGGATTCTCAATGCAAAAGTTATGAGCAAAACAATTCTGCTCAGCCCCTAAAATACCAAACTGCACTATTCACTAATTTAATTATGAGGCAACATTTTCCAGAACAGAAGTGAAGCTGAAATTTTTACTGTAAAACCAGCACCTCATGAGATGAATAACACAATTGAGTTCACCTCATTTGGAGCTATTATGCACTTTCTACAAATTTTCAAAAACAAGAACTTGAACAAAATTATAATGCACAAGTCCTCATTCTCATAACAGCAACATGCTCAAAACTAATGTTCACAGTGAGTTCATTATTAGAGGAAACCAACAAGGTTGGTCTCACTCAAAAATAATCTAAAGAGCATTAGTTATGTATTTTACAAGTTAAGCATTGATTTAAGTGTATATTTAAAGTTGGTTTCAAAATCTAATGGCAAAAGCGTGCTCTGGGGCTGAACTCAACTTACAATCATTTTTAGATTAAAGTCAAGTCCAAGACAGAGCTAACACAATTTGAATGACCTTATTTGGGTTTAGAATAAAAAGATATGCAATTCTAAAGTTCATACCATTTTTAGTTTATAACTAGAGCTCACTTTGGAATTTCTAAAACTCACAAGGACATGGGAGGACGTGAGCCACAGATCATAGATCTAACAGCTCAGACCTCCCAGAGAACAACGCACACAGCGGCCACGAGGTCCAGAGGTCTGGACCTCCTAGCAACGCACATGCGCGAGGTGAGGGAGGTCGTGGTGTAGATGGAGAATCCAACGGACCACAACGATGAGGGAGGTCCGGACGGACCAGATCTAAAGGGGAGGTCCTCAACGGTGAGATGACCTCGAGGAGGTCCCACGCAGAGATCTAACGTCCACGCACCTCCGGGGAGGTCAGGACGGCCACGATCAGCAGCAGGGGAGGTCTTGGACGCTCCAGATCTCCTCGGAGGAGGTCTGGACGTCCCAGACCCAGCGCGCACGCGCTTGGACATGGAATAAATGCGCGCAGGACAGCGAGGAGGTCCGCGCGCAAGATCTTAAATGCGCAACAAAGGGCGGATTAAAAGGCATTTAAGACCCACCCAATGATTACAATGATTGAGGTATTAAAGCGGCAAATCTTTGTCCTAAAACGACAATGGCACGGTCGGGACGTCCGACAAAGATTTGAGGACGTCCCACGGCTTATCGCCGGCGATTTAGGGCACGGCGGCGCGCACTGAGGGCACCGTCGGGACCGCAATAGCCAGCGCATCCTGTGGGCCTACTCTCAACGGCGGGCGGCCTTAAACGCCGGCGAGCCGGAGAGGGCAAGAATGACCAAAGACGCCAAAGACAAAAATGCAAAATAGAGCTCATGCGACATTCAAGCGTCGCCAAGAAAAGCTCCGCGACATCATTCAAGCGGGTGCCAGCAGCTAAGGGACTAACAGGAGGAGTACCTGGAGGTCCTAAGGTGCTCGGGAAGTGGAGGAAGGTGAAGACCGGAGTTGGAGAAGATGGGGTTGCTCCACGGCCAAAGCTCCAGCTCCAGATTCCACTTTGTCCACCTCTGTAAATGCCCAAACCAAAACAAGTTAGGTCTTGGTCCCAGAGGGAAGGCACAAATGGAAGCAAGGAGAGGGAGAAGAAATCTCCAATGACCCTTGCCCACCGAGGAGCTTCAAGCTCCAGCAATGGCTGCCAAGGAAACTTTGGTGGTCTAGAGCTCACAAGCAGTGGGTGTAAGCCAAGGAATAATGGTGTGCAAAGGAAGCCAAGCAGCACGATGGGGAGGCTTTATACTAAGGGCACAGGAGGTCGTGGACCACTAGCTAAGCTCATGGTGAGCTTGGCCCATGGGAGGTCCATGGCTTGGACAAGACACAAGGTTGACAAGGTGCAGCTCTGGCTGACGAGAGCGGAAGGTGACCGCATTAAATTGGTCGAGAAAGAGTTGTTAAAAGTACACAATGGCAAAGCGTGCATTAACTCCCCGCTCAGGAGCTCGCAGGCATGACCATGGAAGGAGAAGAACAGGGGAGGTATTTATGACCGTTGGATAAGATAAGACCAGGGGGGTCCTAACCATCGGATGACAATTTTGAACCGTTATGTTTTAAGTGGCTGGGAGGAGGTCCCAGCCACACGATCAAGGATGGGGTGGTCGTGGCCCTCCGATTTCCTTAATGTGTAAGCGCACGTGGAAAAATGGGACAGGAGGTCCAAAGCGTTGGATTTCCATCCAACGGTGCGGACCTCCTGTGAGGTCTTAACCGCACGCGAACATAAAAGCATGAGGGGGAGGTCATGGCCTTTGGATTAAAATCCAAGGGCACTGACCTGATGGGGAGGTCGACACACGCGAAGCGAAGGGAGGTCGAGGCTTTGCGTGAAGCGAGGGAGGTCAAGACCTTTGGATTTTGATCCAACGGTGGTGATCAAAACAGGGGAGGTCCTGAGCCTCGCGCGTGGCGCAAAGGAGGTCTTGAGCTTGCGCAACACACAAGGGAGGTCATGGCCATTAGATTTAGATCTAAAGGCAACGACCTCACGTCTTGTGGAGATCGATGCGATAAGACAAGGAGGAGGTCGTGACCGTGGATTTTAATCCAACGGTGCACAACACGAGATAGGGGAGGTTGTGCGCTTGTTAGCGCAGGAGGTCGTGGGTCGCTGGATCTCGATCCAACCAGCCACGACCTTGTTTAGGTGGGAGGTTTGCTTAGTTTAACGGTGAGGGAGGTCATGGCCATGGATCTTGGATCCAAGGGCTACGACCTCAACAAGGTGGGAATGTCAAGTGGTTTTTGAGGTTTAACACATGTGGGAGGTCATGACCGTGGATCTTTGATCCAACGGCTATGACTCGATGAGGTGGGGAGGCCTTTGCGGTGTTGACCGTGAGGAGGTCTGGCGCCCACGCTGACCCGAGGAGGTCCACGAGGTCAAGAGGACTTCAAGGGGAGGTCTGGGTGCGTTGGTTGAGGGGAGGTCGTGGCCTTTGGATTGATCCAACGGCTCTGACCTCATCAAGGTGGGAAAGGAGGTCGATGGGGTTGGGCTTGACCAGTTTGAATACTGGCTCGCCCAAGGAATAGTGCCAAGTTTTAAGTTTAATTTCTAACAAATGAGACTTTGCAAAATTGTTTGGGATAGCAATTCAACTCCAAAATTCATGAAATTTTAACTGGAGCTTGCTGACATGAGATTAACCTTGCATAAAATTTCCAGAGGTTATTATGCAATGCATTTTTCTCAGGAAATTCATGAAGGTTGTTTAAAGGATTGTTTTACCTCCAAAATTTATCAAACAAGTTTTACATCTAGGATATTTTTCAGAGGGTCCCACATCAGATTTAGGACCAAGGAAAATATTTTCCAAAGGTTTGGCACAAGATTTAAGATAATTGGAAAACGAGTTTGACTTTTGGTCAACAAGAGCTTTGTGTTTTGGATTACACAACTCTTGGACGAGAATTACATAAGAGATTAGGGGTTTTCAAGATGTGAGAAAAAGTTTTAATTTCTACACATATAATTATACTTGAATAACCCGATTATACAGCTTGGGATGTTACAAAATCTCCCCTTACAAAAATCTCGTCCCGAGATTTGGCTCACTCAGAAGAAAGATGGATAGTCCGCACGCAGACGCATCTTCTCTTTTCCAAGTAGCCTCATCCTCGAATGGTTCGACCACTTGAACTTTAAGGAACTTGATGGCCTTATTCCTTGTCCTTCGCTCAGACTCATCGAGCACGTGAGCAGGTGCTCGCGATAGGTCAAATCTTCCCGACATCGAGGGTTTCCAACGGAGCTTCCTCGGTTGGAACACGGAGGCACTTCTTAAGCCGGGACACATGGAAAACATCATGTACCCCTCAAGTGCAGCCGGCAACTCCAACTTATAGGCAACAGCTCCCTTTTTCTCGATAACGGTAGGGACCGACATATCGAGGAGCCAACTTGCCCTTGACGCCAAACGTTGATGGCCCTTCAAAGGAGAGACTTTGAGATACACAAAGTCATTAGGCTCAAAACGCAACTCACGCCGACGGCGATCCGCATAGCTCTTTTGCTCGATTGAGTGTGGCGCAAACGCCACGAATAAATTTGGACTTGGCGCCGCCTCATTGATTGAGTCCGGCCAAAGAGAGGTCTCTCACCGGTCTCGACCAGTTCAACAGGTCCTACACTTTCTCCGTATAAGGCCTCAAATGGTGCCATGCCGAGACTAGCTGAAAAGTCGTTGTTATATGAAAACTTCGGCGAATGGCAAGCATTTCTCCCAATGCTTCCCATATGAAAGGACACAAGCACGAAGCATGTCTTCCAAAACTTGGTTGACCCTCTCGGTCTGACCATCAGTTTGGGGATGATATGCTGTGCTAAAGGTAAGACGGGTTCCCATAGCCTCTTGCAAACAATGCCAAAAGCGAGAGGTGAAAAGGGATCCACGATCCGACACAATCGTCTTCGGCACACCGTGCAAACTCATGATGCGGGCGATATAGAGTTCCGCCAAAAGACCTACCCGAAGGTCAGTCTTGACGGGAAGGAAATGTGCCACCTTAGTCAATCGATCGATGACGACCCAAATGGCATCATTCTTCTTCGGGGACGTGGGTAGACCGGTGATGAAATCCATTCCGATCGAATCCCACTTCCACTCAGGAACTGGTAGAGGCTGAAGCAGTCCTGCAGGACGCTGATGCTCGGCCTTGACACGACGACATACGTCGCACTCGGCAACGAACTTCGCGATCTCCCTCTTCATTCGGGTCCACCAAAATCTCTGGCGGAGATCTTGATACATCTTTGTGGCCCCGGGATGAATGGATAAAGGCGAATCATGGGCTTCGCGGAGGATCAAATTCCGCAACTCCATGTCCTTTGGAACCACAAGGCGTTGCCCGAACCTCACAACACCATGCTCATCCTCAGAAAAGCACTTGGTTGTTCCGTTCTTGACATTTGCCTTAATGTGGCTCACCCAACATCCGATCGCCGAGCGGACTTGATCCGATCCACCAAGGTTGGTTGCACAACCAAGGCAATGAGAGAACCATGCTCAACTAAACTCAAGTTGAGACGCTGAAATTCTTCCGTAAGAGCGGGCTGAAACTCCTGGACAACAAGGCATTGCAATGCGCTTTATGACTAAGCGCATCAAGAACGACATTAGCCTTGCCCGGATGGTAGTGAATACCCACATCATAATCCTTGATCAACTCCAACCATCTCCTTTGCCTGAGGTTCAGGTCAGGCTGTGTGAACAAGTACTTTAAGCTTTTGTGATCCGAATACACTTCACAACGATTATCAATTAGGTAATGTCGCCAGATCTTAAGTGCATGAATCACAGCAGCTAACTCCAAATCATGGGTAGGATAGTTGAGCTCATGAGGTCTCAATTGCCTTGATGCATAGGCCACTACCTTGCCTTCTTGCATAAGGACACAACCGAGGCCTCGACGAGAAGCATCGCAAAAGATATCGAAGCTTCGATGGATATCGGGAAGAACGAGAACGGGAGCGGTGGTCAAACGCTTCTTGAGTATTTGGAAACTTTCCTCACACTCAGCGGACCACACGAACTTCTTGTCCTTCTTGAGCAACTCCGTCATCGGCTTCGCAATTTTGGAGAAGTTCTCGATAAAGCGACGATAATATCCCGCTAAACCGAGAAAACTCAGTACATCGGTGACCAAACAGTCGACTCCATGAAAGAACATCGCGACCTTGTTAGGATCAATGGCTACGCCTCGCTGAAACAATATGGCCTAAGAAAGCCACTTCCTTCAACTGTATCGCGACTTGTCAACTTCACAGACATTTGGTGCTCACGTAGCTTGCCTAACACAAGCTTCAGATGCTCGGCATGCTCTTCATCGTTCTTGGAGTAGATAAGAATATCATCGATGAAGACCACGACAAACTTATCCAAATACTCCATGAATACCGAATTCATGAGATTCATGAACAAGGCAGAGCATTGGTTGTTTAATGACATGACAAAGGTACTCATACAAGCCGTAGCGAATAGAGAACGCCGTTTTGGAATATCCTCAGTCGAATCCGAACTCGATGATATCCCACTCTCAAATCAATCTTGGAGAAAACTCGAGCTCCGGTTAATTGATCAAGAGATCGCCGATGCGGGCAATGGATACTTGTTCTTTACCGTCACTTCATTAAGTGGGCGGTAATCAACGCATACGCGTAAAAGTACGAATCCTTCTTTTTTACGAAGATTGCTGGACAACCCCAAGGAGATGAGCTAGGCGAATGAAACCCTTCTCTTGTAGCTCACTTAATCGCTTCTTCAATTCCACCAACTCGCTCGGTGGCATCCGATAAGGCCTCTTTGAGATAGGGGCGACGGAGCCAACTCAATGACAAACTCGAGGTCTCGAACGGGTGGCATCCCCGAAGATCTCGGGAAAGACATCAACGAAGTCACAAACTGTTGGGACTTCGCTAATATCTAGAGCGGCTTCGCTTCAAGCGAAGAGATGCGGATCTAGCGACCGGTAAAAGCTTAACTCGCCGCCGGAGGAGCTAGATAGAGAGATGAGCTTCTGGCGAATCGATTTGCCCCATGTTGGGACAACCAATCCATGCCAAGAATCACATCAAGACTCATTTGAATGGAGAAGGATAAGGTTTGCTAAGAAACCTACCCTTCGATCTCGATAGGAACATCCCTACACTCAGATTCAGCTCTCAACTCCGAACCAGAGAGCGAATGAGAAGGGACCGACAATGGAGAGAAAAGAAGCTCTCCAACAAGTAGCAAAAGACTCGTAAACAAAGGAATGAGATGCTCTGAATCAAACAAGACAAGAGCAGGTGAGAGTTAACGTAAAGTGTACCTAGCATGACGTCGGGTGCCTCCCGAGCCTCCTCTGCGGTGACGGCGTTGACGTGACCACTACCCACGCCTTGGGTAGCCGGACGATCTTCGGTCTGCGATGCACCACCTCTCGCCCGCGTCCTCCATTAGGACGAGGGGTGCCTCGCCTTCTTAGGGCATTGGTTCGCATAATGCCCCTTCGTTGCAAGAGAAGCATGTGACCCGGCGGCCGGGTTGCGGGGCCGCTCACGACTCGCAGTGCACGGATCGAGACACGGCTGCGATGAACGAGAACAGGGGGTAACCTCGGGCGCCAAGAATGAGACCGGTACCTCGAGACCGCCAAGCGGGACGGAGGAACTAGCCTCGACGACTTATGGGCCTCCCACTTGCGCTATGGAGTCCATAAGCTCTCGAGCCGCATGCTCACGACGATGGCCTTGTCGACCAAGGTCTGGAAATCAGGGAAGTCGACAATGGATAGCTTGTCCTTCAGCTCCTTAGACAAGCCACGCCTGAACTTGGCCTGCTTAGCCATATCAGTGGCCACATCCTCAGGAGCATAACGAGCTAGATGGTTGAACTCGTAGACATACTCCATGATCGAAGCACGCCCTTGCTTGAGCGCGAAGAAACTCCCCGCTTGATCTCCATCAAGCCGGCAGGGATGTGAGCCCGACGGAAGGCAGTACGAAACTCCTCCCAAGAGACGGTGTGGTCTGCGGGCTGCATGGCGAGAAAGCTCTCCCACCATGACAAAGCTGCACCTCCGGTGGTGCGCGCGATCAGCGCCTTCTCGTGCTCCTGGCACTGCGCAATGCGGAGCTTTTGCTCCACCAGACGAAGCCAATCGTCCGCATCCAACGGGCCCTCAGACCGGGAAAAGGTAGGGGGCTGAGTACGAAGAAACTCCGCGAGTCCTCCACGCGGCTGATGGGCGTTGCCTTGCCCAGATCCTCAAGCTCCATAAGTGCAGGTGGTGTTGCGCGATGACGCCCAAGAGAACTCTCTGTCATCCGCGCGGTTGCGCCGATCCAAGAAGAACCTCGGCATGGTCGGAGGAGGAGGAAGCTCTCGTCCGGACCGGTGATCGCCTTGGCCGCTACGAAAAGGCCCGCCATCTGTTACAATGAAATTTTGGTTAGCATCTAGACTCGAAAAACAAAGCCTTTAAAAGAAGCAAAAGCGATCGACTAGGGGAATGGAATATCACCCTAAACGAAAGCCAAAACAGCGAGTAAATCAACTTTAGAAGCTTCTAAAAGACTCTAAAACAGCCAAGAAACACCAAAAGCAAAGCTCAACTTCTCAACTCAACGAACCCGTATTGAATGAACGAGTAATTGATCGAGAAGATTAAAAATCAGATTGTAAGATGAGATCTAAAACTATTAGAGAGCAAGGTTAATGCAGCGAAATAAGTGTTAGATACTTAGCTAACTAGTATCACATCTTACCCTTTTATTCCCACAAATTTTAGTTGATTAACCTCTCATTTTCTACCCTATTTAGAACCTTTGAGCTTACTGTCCGGAAATTGACGCTTGCTGTCTAGATTTTGCATCCAAACTTCCAGTCGAAATTGGCCATTCCAGAAGCTTCAAAACCTTGTAGATGGGCAGCTAACACTTCAATTTGCCAAACTCATTGATTCCCCAAAACCCCATTAATCGATAACAACTATTTTGTAGAAGGGAAGAGAGGAAAACAACTTTTAAAACTTAAATTAGAGTGAGATGAGAAGAGAAAGCTAAGATAGATGAGGAGTAAAATGTGAGAGTTTTCTTAAGCTTTCAAAACTCATTTGATACTTTGAAATTAGGTTTTCAACATACCCTAAAGACGCCCAAGCTTGCGTTACTACGGTCAGTATAGCTCTGATACCAACTTTTTGTGAGCACCCGGATTTATTAAGCTCATAATACTTAGTCATCCAATTGACCCTAGTATTATCAACCAAATAAACCCAGTCTCGATAGATGTATACTCCCCAGAATGCAGTATACATACCTCACAACAAAAGAATGTATCAATTCCATACAACACATAGTACATAAGCAACAAACCGAAGTTAATATTAATAAGGAATAGGTTATTACAAAAGAGGGCCTTCGGCCAAATAACAACAAGAACTACTAAGAATAACAATGAAGCAAAAGTGCCATAAAGATGGCTATAACACAAAGCCAATCGGTGTGCCTTAACCCCTAGGCATCCGACCGACCGCCAAGCTAGTCGTCAAGAAGTCGCAACACGAAAGTACGTAAGAGAGGCTCTTGGAGCTCACCTTCTTCCTCTCGCAACAAAAGCCACAAAAATGCCACAACCACGGCGATGAGTACATAAAGTACTCCGCAAGACTTACGTGTGAGATAACAGAACTATAAATAGCTACATGCAAGCTTTATTTAAGTGGATGAGGCTTTGGACTCATTTTAGCATAAAGCAAGTTTCATTTGCAATAACATAATAGATTGAAGGCAATTTGACAAAGCATTTTAATTGTTGAAATACAACGAGATAATAACATAGTAACAACAACAAGAACAACCTGGAAGTGACTAACCCAATAGTCACCACAACAATAGCATGAACTCCCCGTTCATACCAACCATGTCAAGTTTTAATTAAAGGTTGTAGTCTAGTTCTCACGGGCGATCCGAGCGTGTCCATAACCTAGGACGAGGCTATTCGAATAGTTTTAACCCTGCAGGGGTGTACCAATGTACCCACACGTCATACCGCCTTTCCTTTAAGCACACTACCTTTGGTATGCCGGCACGGCTAAGTCCTACGAGACATTTCCAATGGGCGATGCTAATTACGAGCCGCATCCCACGGGGACAAGGACACATTAGACAGCCTAACCGGTCTGCTAATGCTCCCTCCCACACCACACACACATATTTTCTTGTAAAACATACCAACCGACCAGCTCATAATTAACACCTCCCAAAGTACTTAGTCAAGAGAGGTCCCATATCCCCTCGTGTGGTTAGCACATAAAAATTGCTTTCGAACGGTGGCGCAAGTAACTCGGTCCTTAATGACTCTGCATACTACCACATTCCAAAAACCGCACCATCCATCCAATATGCCCAAGTCTAAATCAGTCCTCTTATTTTCAGTTTTTGATTTTACAAATTAATCAAAGCACAAGTGCTGGACATATAGGAGTAATAATCAATTTTGAGTGATCAAGACCATCGACTAAGTCGATGATCGCCCATTACTACCGATAACTAAGCATGTCTAAGCAATTTACATCGAACTACTAAGTGATAAGAGCTCATCCAACGAGCTCCCACCACAGCAAATAACCTAGGCTCAAGGTAGTAGAGGATAAGCAATTCCTACAGATTATGCAACTATAGGATTGCTAGCGACATTTTAACACAAAGTAGCATGCATACATAGAAGTAAAACAAAATATTAAGCTTTAAAGTAATGGGACAATGATGGAAATGATCAAACTGCTTGCCTTGATGTTGCTGGCCAAGTTGTGGCAGAGGGTCACTCTCGGGATCACCACAAATATCGAAACCTAACGGAAAGGCGAGAAAGAACCGATAAGAACGATTTAAAAACAACAAAGACAGCACAACAAACGAACTCCAAATTCTCTGAATTTTCTACAGCAGCAAGAGGATGATTTTTAGGGAATTTTGCAACAAGAACCAATTGATTTGGATTCTCAATGCAAAAGTTATGAGCAAAACAATTCTGCTCAGCCCTAAAATACCAAACTGCACTATTCACTAATTTAATTATGAGGCAACATTTTCCAGAACAGAAGTGAAGCTGAAATTTTACTGTAAAACCAGCACCTCATGAGATGAATAACACAATTGAGTTCACCTCATTTGGAGCTATTATGCACTTTCTACAAATTTTCAAAAACAAGAACTTGAACAAAATTATAATGCACAAGTCCTCATTCTCATAACAGCAACATGCTCAAAACTAATGTTCACAGTGAGTTCATTATTAGAGGAAACCAACAAGGTTGGTCTCACTCAAAAATAATCTAAAGAGCATTAGTTATGTATTTTACAAGTTAAGCATTGATTTAAGTGTATATTTAAAGTTGGTTTCAAAATCTAATGGCAAAACTGTGCTCTGGGGCTGAACTCAACTTACAATCATTTTTAGATTAAAGTCAAGTCCAAGACAGAGCTAACACAATTTGAATGACCTTATTTGGGTTTAGAATGAAAAAGATATGCAATTCTAAAGTTCATACCATTTTTAGTTTATAACTAGAGCTCACTGGAATTTCTAAAACTCACAAGGACATGGGAGGACGTGAGCCACATATCATAGATCTAACGGCTCAGACCTCCCAGAGAACAACGCACACGCTCCACGAGGTCCAGAGGTCTGGACCTCCTAGCAACGCACATGCGCGAGGTGAGGGAGGTCGTGGCTGAGATGGAGAATCCAACGGACCACAACGATGAGGGAGGTCCGGACGGACCAGATCTAAAGGGGAGGTCCTCAACGGTGAGATGACCTCGAGGAGGTCCCACGCAGAGATCTAACGTCCACAGCACCTCCGTGGAGGTCCGGACGGCCACGATCGCGCAAGGGAGGTCTTGGACGCCCAGATCTCCTGAGGAGGTCTCGACGCCCTGACCATACGCGCACGCCGCTGGACATGGAATAAATGCGCGGGACAGCGAGGAGGTCCGCGCGTAAGATCTTAAATGCGCAACAAAGGGCGGATTAAAAGGCATTTAAGACCCACCCAATGATTACAATGATCAAGGTATTAAAGCGGCAAATCTTTGTCCTAAAACGACAATGGCACGGTCGGGACGTCCGACAAAGATTTGAGGACGTCCCACGGCTTATCGCCGGCGATTTAGGGCACGGCGGCGCGCACTGAGGGCACCGTCGGGACCGCAATAGCCAGGCGCATCCTGTGGGCCTACTCTCAACGGCGGCGGCGGCCTCAAACGCCGGCGAGCCGGAGAGGGCAAGAAGGACCAGCACGGCCAAAGACAAAAATGCAAAATAGAGCTCCGCGCGACATTCAAGCGTGCGCCAAGAAAAGCTCCGCGACATCATTCAAGCGGGTGCCAGCAGCTAAGGGACTAACAGGAGGAGTACCTGGAGGTCCTAAGGTGCTGGGGAAGTGGAGGAAGGTGAAGACCGGAGTTGGAGAAGATGGGGTTGCTCCACGGCCAAAGCTCCAGCTCCAGATTCCACTTTGTCCACCTCTGTAAATGCCCAAACCAAAACAAGTTAGGTCTTGGTCCCAGAGGGAAGGCACAAATGGAAGCAAGGAGAGGGAGAAGAAATCTCCAGCGACCCTTGCCCACCGAGGAGCTTCAAGCTCCAGCAATGGCGGCCAAGGAAACTTTGGTGGTCTAGAGCTCACAAGCACAGGGGTGTAAGCCAAGGAATAATGGTGTGCAAAGGAAGCCAACCAGACAAGTGGGGAGGCTTTATACTAAGGGCACAGGAGGTCGTGGACCTTGGCTAAGCTCATGGTGAGCTTGGCCCATGGGAGGTCCATGGCTTGGACAAGACACAAGGTTGACAAGGTGCAGGCCTCTGGCCGACCAGAGAGGCGGAAGGTCGACACGCATTAAATACGGGTCAAGAAAGAGTTGTTAAAAGTACATGGCGGTGTGCATTAACTCCCCGCCAGAGCTCATGAGCATGACCATGGAAGGAGAAGAACAGGAGTATTTATGACCGCTGGATAAGACCGGGGGTCCTAACCATCGGATGACAATTTTGAACCGTTATGTTTTAAGTGGCTGGGAGGAGGTCCCAGCCACACGATCAAGGATGGGGAGGTCGTGGCCCTCCGATTTCCTTAATGTGTAAGCACACGTGGAAAAATGGGACAGGAGGTCCAAAGCGTTGGATTTCCATCCAACGGTGCGGACCTCCTGTGAGGTCTTAACCGCACGCGAACATAAAAGCATGAGGGGGAGGTCATGGCCTTTGGATTAAAATCCAAGGGCACTGACCTGATGGGGAGGTCTGATACGCACGAAGCGAAGGGGAGGTCTGAGGCTTTGCGTGAAGCGCGAGGGAGGTCAAGACCTTTGGATTTTGATCCAACGGTGGTGATCAAAACAGGGGAGGTCCTGAGTCTCGCGCGTGGCGCAAAGGAGGTCTTGAGCTTGCGCAACACACAAGGGAGGTTATGGCCATTAGATTTAGATCTAAAGGCAACGACCTCACGTGCGCGGGGAGATCTGATGCGCATAAGACAAGGAGGAGGTCGTGACCGTGGATTTTTAATCCAACGGTGCACAACACGAGATAGGGGAGGTTGTGAGCGCTTGTTAACACAGGGAGGTCGTGGGCTGTTGGATCTGATCCAACGGCTACGACCTCGTTTAGGTGGGAGGTTTGCTTAGTTTAACAGTGAGGGGAGGTCATGGCCATGGATCTTGGATCCAAGGGCTACGACCTCAACAAGGTGGGAATGTCAAGTGGTTTTTGAGGTTTAACACACAGGGGAGGTCATGATCGTGGATCTTTGATCCAACGGCTATGACCTGATGAGGTGGGGAGGCCTTTGCGGTGTTGACCGCGGAGGAGGTCTGGCGCCCACATTGACCCGAGGTGGTCCACGAGGTCAAGAGGACTTCGAAGGGGAGGTCCTGGGTGCGTTGGTTGAGGGGGAGGTCGTGGCCTTTGGATTGGATCCAACGGCTACGACATCATCAAGGTGGGAAAGGAGGTCAGATGGGGTTGGGCTTGACCAGGTTTGAATACGGCTCAGCCCAAGGAATAGTGCCAAGTTTTAAGTTTAATTCTCTAACAGCTGAGACTTTGCAAAATTATTTGGGATAGCAATTCAACTCCAAAATTCATGAAATTTTAACTGGAGCTTGCTGACAATGAGATTAACCTTGCATTAAATTTCCAGAGGTTATTATGCAATGCATTTTTCTCAGGAAATTCATGAAGGTTGTTTAAAGGATTGTTTTACCTCCAAAATTTATCAAACAAGTTTTACATCTAGGGATATTTTTCAGAGGGGTCCCACATCAGATTTAGGACCAAGGAAAAATATTTTCCAAAGGTTTGGCACAAGATTTAAGATAATTGGAAAACGAGTTTGACTTTTGGTCAACAAGAGCTTTGTGTTTTTGGATTACACAACTCTTGGACCAGAATTACATAAGAGATTAGGGGTTTTCAAGATGTGAGAAAAAGTTTTAATTTCTACACATATAATTATACTTGAATAACCCTAATTATACAGTTGGGATGTTACAATGGTCGTATCAGGATGAGCGAGAAACGACTTGGGAGTTGGAACCTCGCATGCGCGAGCAGTACCCGGAGCAGTTCACGTCAAGTATCTGTTAAGTCGATTGATTTCAGATCTGGTGCTCTTGTAAATAGAATGGTGAGAGTAGAATTCGGGGCCGAATTCTTTTTAAGAAGGGTAGAATGTAATACCCCGACTATCATTTGAGAGTGCAATAAAAATTGAGAAAGAATTAAGGGAAATAAAATAGAAAATTCAGAATTTTAGGAGAAGAATGGGTCGCCAACCCATATTCGAGAGGAGGGGAGCTGGCCATAGTGGCCCAAGGCCCATGAGTGGGCTGGCAGCCCATTAGAAGGCAAGGGGGCACTAAACCCTAGCCACGCTTTGCTATAGTAGCCACCGTGCTACAGTAGCGGTCATGCTACAGTACCTCCACTCCCCTGCTGCTCCTCTCCCCGGCGCCATCCTCCCTGCTACTGCTGTCGGCCATAAGGAAGAGGAAGGAGAGGGAAGGAGAGGGAAGAAGAGAGGAGAAGGAAGTGGAAGAAGGAGTTCTTCGTGGGGGGTCTCCAGCAAGTTTATTCATGTCTTCTAGGGTAAAGTCTTAATTTCCTCGCTATTTGGATCATTTAGTTTCTTAATTGCTATCGATTAGTGAATTGTTGAACTGCTGTGATTGGAATTAGCAATCTGTACCCGGTTTGTTCGTCAGTTTTCATGTAGTTCAAGGAATAATTGGAGGATAGGGTCTCCTAGAGAATTGTGGGGATTATCTTCAGGTTTCTATAGGTTCTAAGATAACTTAATGCGGAGTTGTAGTTTGGGAGATACGTTAGGTTCTTTGCTGCTGTCCAGAAACCCTAACGAATTACAGTAGTCATTTTATTTAATAAATAAGGTTTTGTTAATTGTCGATTTAGGGAGGTCTCTCAACACGACTTTCGTAGGAAATTCTCTTAGATTTCCAGATTTTTAAAGATCATAAATTTTGATTCAGCCAATTAAAAGATATAAATTTTCTTCTACTGCTGTCCATTCTGTCTGTCAGATTCTGACATTACGTTTTGAACTGTATGCTAGGCTAAGACAATGGCGGAATTAGAGGATCTCGCCAAATAAGTTATTGTAGATAATTTTGTTATCTTTCCAAATAATCTGAGAATGTATTTTTTTATTTACAAAGAGCGAAAATTATGTTTTTTATAAGGCCACTGTCCAGTTGTAGTTTCCTGCTAGTTTGTCATCTGATTTGAGTAGATCAAATGACTAAACCTTGGTTTTTGGGAAAGCATTTGAGAGCATTGCAAATAGCGTCATGTTACCATGTCGATCTTATTTTGAGTAACTTAATTGTTGTAGGAGGAGTGGCTTCGGGGTTAGTGGCACCTTCCTTACCTCCTAACGCATCGCAATGCGAAAGGCAAGTACATATTGAATTAACTTGTATGTTTGTGCAGTTCTAATCGTTTGAATGGTTATGTCATACTTGAATACTATGGATGATGAGCATTTCCGTTCTTACATGGTTATGTTCATTATTGATATCAATTCGCTTTTGTGGGAGAAGGCAATTATGTTATTCATTTCATTTCATTCATTCATGCCTCTCCCACAGGAGTGGGTAATAAAAGTCCCATCATTCCAATATGGGCAAATAAGTCTCATCATTCCAATATAGGCAAATGGATCCCCGTATGAAAGATTCTTCATACGGGTCTTGGATCCCTGTATTTTGATAATGCGGGCCTGAGTGAACACCGATGGGTGTTCACTGGCTATACTAGTATAAGCAGAAGAGAAGTGGATGCATTTTCATACCTGCATAAAGTGCATATTAGTTCTTATGAATTCTAAATATTGTGAATGATATGTCTTTGATTCAATGTTTTCCATGCTGTTCAATTGTATTTGCTGAGTCGTGGACTCACTCATGCAATTTTTTGGTTTTTAGGAAAACTTTGAAGACGACATGCTTTGGGAGGGAGTAGTCACATGGAGAAATACACGCTATCACTTATTTCACAAATTAGATAATAATTCTGTGACTACCTTTTAATTGTGAGCATGGCTTGTAATAATTGGTCATGATGTTTTCTATTGATCATCTCTAAGTTCTGTTTGCACTAGTTAATGGTTTACATTTACCAATAATATTCTTGATATTATTCCTCTTGAATGAATTATTGTGATCTGAGATTTAGCGTTTTTATGCTTGCTGAAATTTGTGTTGTTTAATTTAATAGTAAGCTTGTGTGTTGAAGTTAGTGGTCTGTAGTTGTTAAATTGATGGAAATAATTTATTCTGTTGTTTCCTGTGAGAAGTCTAGGTAGCATCTTGTTTTCCGTATAGTCAGGGTGTTACAGACTTCCAAAACAATCCCTAGGCCTCAATCATTCGCTACATTGAGCCCGTGCATAAACCTACTCCCACCAACTATCTAGTTCGCCCAAGTCCAAACCAGTTTTCATAATTTTATTTCATTTTTTGAAGTCATTTATAAACTTCCATGGCACACTAACGCTATGGATACAAATTAAATCACATTTGATTTTTCGCTAAGATTTCACAAATCAAATATTTTTGGGTCGAAGCATGACTAAGCACATTTTTTTCTAAAATGTTCTAGTACATACTATTGCGTCAACTAGATTTTATCTAAGGTGAAAAGGTATGGATAATTCAATGCCATGATTTGGCCATGCAAATAGAGTTGGGAATAACTATAAATTTAAAATAGGAATTTAAATTAACTTGAATATAAATAAGCATGCAATAATAATTTAAAATAGAATTTAAATAATTTAAAATAATAGAATTCAAATATGATCAAAGAATGTAACTTGCCTTGTTCAATTAGTTGTTCTCAAATAGTGTTGAAATCTGACTCTCGAAGTCGTCGAAATCTATACGCGAAAATAAGCCAAATTCGAACAAAATTAAATAAACTCCAAATGTAATAATTTTGGTTTAGATAGCTAGATCTTGATTTTATATGAATTTAAAAAAATTTGAATCACTTCAATCGGAGCTCAAATGAAGGAGAACGGGCTCTCAGAAGATTGACAATCACATGAAATGATGAAAATTAGAATTTCAAAATTTAAGGAATTATTTTTCTAAAGGAAAATGATTTACTGTGTCATGATGACTTCAGTTACTGGTAATTGGATTTTTGGCCAAATTAAATTTGTCAGAGAAAAGGAATTGCCACGTGGGCGAGGACATGACATTGACTAGGCGGCCACATGGGTAGGTTGGCTGTGTTAGCATACACGTGGCCATCACGTGGCAGCCACGTGGCTTGCCAACGGTGGCGGCGCATGGGAACCAACGCTCACTGGTGAACGGCAACATGGAGGCGCCAGCGAGGGCACCAATAGAAGGAGGGAGACGTGGGGAGTCTAGGGCTCACCTCGGTGAGGGTTGAACGCGAGGCGAACACCGGCGGCGAGGAGAAAAGCGGCGGGGCGATGCGGCTCAACGGCGGCGGAGTGTTCCAGTGGCACTCTGGTGAAGGCGATGGGAGCACCTCATAGAACTTGCGAAGGCGAATCCGTCGGTGGGGAAGATGTCACCAGGGCATCGTCGACGGCGGTGCTAGAGGCTGCGGAGCGACGCCCGGCCAGCGAACCTCGACGACAATTTGCAGCGGCAATAAACAGAGAGGGGAGGGGAGAATCGAGGGAGGAGATGAGGAGGTAGAGGCACTCACGGGGCTCCCATTTATAGGGGCTGTGGAGTACCGGGCGAGGAGATCGTTGTGGTGAGATCTTCGTCGACGGTTTGGGAATCTGGTGAACGACGGCGCAAGAAAGGGGAGAGAAGGGAGAAACGGATGCGGCGGCGAGCGCAGATGTCGTTGCGCACGTGCACGCGAGAAATGGGGGGAGGATAACGGTGGTTGTGCGAAGTTTCGAAGATGCGTCAATGCCGCCAGGTTCAGGCGAGGAAGAAAAGAGGGCAACAGGAAGGCCTGACATGAGGGTCCCACACGGCAGTGAGGAGGAGAGAGGAGAGGCGCGGGATGGACCGGGCACGGGTGAAAAACGGGAAATGGGCCGAAGAATGGGTTTCAGCCCAAAATGAAAAAGGATTTTTTTTCATTTCTGAATTTTAGAAAAATAAACAAATTGAATTAGCTTTTAGAAAATAGCAAAATAGTTCAAAAATTCTAGAAAATTTCACATAAATCCCTTGAATGATTTTGAACTTAATAAAATTATTTCCAACTTAAATTTGGTTTTTAATTTTGCAAATAATTTATTTTAATTTCTAGAAAATAGGAAAACCCTTTTAAAATCTAGAATATTCAAGAAATTAATTAAAATTTTATTTTTCACTTTAAATCCAAGAAAACCCCAAAAAGTCAATAAATTTTATTTTTGACTTTTAAAATTTAGGAAAGTCAAGAAAAGCAATAAAACTATTTTAAATCTCAAAAAATCCAATAAAATAATAACTCTATTGATTTTATTTGGTAACATAACTTTGGAATGTTACACTAATCCATTATGCCTTTACATCTGTTGAGTCAAGAGCTACCAGCTCAGCCTCTATGGTGGACCGTGTAAGGATAGTTTGTTTAGAAGACTTCAACAAAACAGCCCTACCTGCTTGTTGGGACCCAAATATACAACTAAATAAAGAAATGGCAGCGGAACGAAAGCAACTCTAGTGGAAACCTATCGACTTTCCATAGGCAACTGATTAGGATCAAGACATAACGATCACCATCCTCGTAAAACTCCTCGAAAGCATGCAAAGACCCTTCCACTTTAGCTGAATGATTGCAGCAAGAATGAGTACTCCGAGTACACAACAAGTTGTACCACAGAATGCAATTATAGATGATGTCTAATTCCAAAGAAAATGACTTCTATGGTTATTTTGCAATAAGGCAACATTTGCAATTAAATACAAGTAATAGATTGAAAGCAATATTTAAAACAAATAAACAATAATGGTTGAACAGTAGATAGTTCACACAAGAAACAAATAAGATAACATCCATAAATCACATATCTTTATTAATAAAAATAAGAGTTTTTTACAAGAAAGGCTTACAAGCCAACAATAAAGAACACAGTGGAAGATGAAGAAGAAGTGGTAGAGCCCAGCTAATCTGTCATAGGCAATCAACTAGGGTAGTGGCCTAGTCGTCGAGATCCTCAATAGTTGCGAAGTCCTTCTCCTCTGAATAATATTTTATTAAGTAAGGGTGAGCACAAAAATGTACTCCACAGGTTACACCCATAATAGAGTTAATGCATGCATGGATATTATCAAAGGAAGGCTCATAGGGTTGTTTGTGCAAAAGTAGCATTTGACATTTCAAATACAATAGCTAAGTTCAAAAGCTCAAATTTTACAATATCTAAAATTGAGTTTTAACTGAATTACTAAAGCTAGTGTAGGCACCAACCTAACACTAATTTAAACACGGGTACCAACCCCGGGCTTCAACCCACAATGTTTCTCATGGACACCCATCTATGTCATAAACTGTTTTATAAAACATTTTTAAAAACAAACTCAAAGTCTAATCCACGAAAGGCTTTGCTCAGTATGTCCATGACCGTGGACACGACTATTTGAATAGATTGACAATCTGCAGAGGTTGTACAACTTTACCCACAAGAGATAATCGACTTATAATGTCCGCTTCACACATTTCCATTAGTATACGAGTAAATGATTATCACAAGGCCTTTAAAATGCGCCATCCCAAAATAGTCATGCTCACTAAGGTTTCACTTCCTTTGGATTACACCATCTGCCAAAAGCCCCCTCTTGCGCCACATGGGAATGCAAAAAAAAAAGGTCATTTTGACACCCACACATCCACATGGCATAACTAATAGTAGAACTTTGCAAATTAATTAGCCCAGTCTGTCCCATACCAAACTTGTGGTAGTAAGGATGGGCTCAACAACCCGTAGCTCACAGACTAGTCCTTAATTGACTAGGTGACTTCCAAAACAATCCCTGGGCCTCAACCATTCACTGAATTGAGCTCGTGCATAAACCTACACCAACCAACTAATTTCGCCCAAGTCCAAACCAGTGTTCATTTTTCTTTGTAAATCATTTGTAAATTTCTATGGCACACCAATGCCATAAACACATTTTAAAACCATTTTTGATTTTTGGCTAAAAATTCCCCAAATTGAATACTTTTGGGTCTAAGCATGACTAAGCACATTTTTTTTACCAAAATGTGCTAGTTCGTACTGTTGCATCAACTAGATTTTATCTAAGGTGAAAATTTACGGATATTTCAATGTCAAGATTTGGCCATACAAATGGAATAGGAATAACTATAAATTTAAAATAGGAATTTAAATTTACTTGAATATAAATAAGTATGCAATAATAATTTAAAATACTTGGATCAAACATTATCAAAGATGTAACTTTCCTTGCTCAATTAGTTGTTGTTCCCAAGTGGCGTCGAAATCTGACTCTCCAAAGTCGTCGAAATCCATACGACGAAAATAAGACAAATTCAAACAAAATCCAAATAAAATTAAAATAAACTCAAAATTAAATAATTTTAATTTATACAGCTAGATCTTGATTTTATATGAATTTAGAAATTTGTATCACTTGAATTGGAGCTCAAACGAAGGAGAACAGGCTCTCGGAAGATTGAAAATCACTTGAAATGATAGAATTAGAATTTTTTAGAATTTAAGGAATTATTCTTCTAAATAAAAATCCTTTATAGCATCAGCATGATGTCAACGCCAGAATAAAGAATTTTGGCCGAATTAATTTTATGAAGAAAAAAAGGAAAGGCCACGTGGGTGAACACGTGGATGGCCACACAAACACAAGCGCTGAGGTGGCGATGATGTGGCAGCCATGTGGTCGTGCCACGTCAGCACAAGGGTGCTGGCGCACACGGGTCCGGTGATCACCGGTGAATGGTGGCGCAGATGCCAACGGCAAGGGCACCAATAGATAGAGGGAGAGACGTGGAGCGTGATGCTCACCTTCAAGGTGGTGGGAAGCGAGGGGATCACCGGTGGCGAGGAGCTTGGCGGCGGCGCGTGTGACTCGACGGTAGAGCAGCAATTCTGGTGGTTCTCCGGTGAAGAGAGAGCGAGCACGAGGTAGAACATCATGAGGCGAAGCCGTTGGTGTGGACCATGTCAACGGAGACCCACGGGCAGCGTCCTAATCGGTGGAGGAAACGCGTTCGGTCGGCGGTGGGGAAATGAGGAATCCAGCAAGGGAAGGAGAGGAGAGGGCTAAGGTTTTCAAGGATGGGGGAGGGAGAGGAGAGGCACGGGATGCTCCCTTTTATAAGGGCGGGGGAGGACAGAGGGAGGAGATCGAGTGCACGAGGAACGCGACGGTCGTTGCGGGTTCCGGCGGAACGAGTGCGAAGAAGGGGGAAAAGATGGCAGAAATGGACACGGCGGCTGTTGAGGAATATGAGGTGCATGCTAGCATGGAGAAAGCGTGAAAGAAAAATGGCCATGAGTTTGGAGCTTCCGAGCGGCAATGGCGGCCGGTTGCGTGAAGAAGAAAGAGGTGGGGAAGAAGAACTGACGGGTGGGTCCGGCTTGTAAGAGAGAGGAAGAGGGAGAGAGAGGAAGGGTGGTTTGAGCTACGCACGGGATGGGCCGAAAGCAGAAGAATGGCCCGGAAAGAAAAAGGTTTCGGCCCAAAAGAGATTTCTAGATTTTTTAACACTTCGAAATTTCAAAAAAAACAAACAAATCGAATAGTCTTTTAGAAAATAGCAAATAGAGTTAAAAAAATTTCTAGAAAAATTCACAGAAATTCCTTGATTTATTTTGAACTTAATAAAATTATTTCAAACTTAAAGTTGGCTTTTATTTTTGTAGATAAATTATTTTTATTTCTCAAAAATAGGAAAAACCATTTTAAAATCCAAAAAAATCAAGAAATTAATTAAATTTCCCTTTTTAACTTTAAATAAAAGAAAACCCCACAAAACTTAATAAATTTTATTTTTTACTTTCAAAATTTAGGAAATTCAGGAAAAGCAATAAAATTCTTTTAAATTTCAGAAAATCCAATAAAATAATAACTTTATTAATTTTGTTTTGGTAACATAACTTTGGGATGTTACAACCGACATACCAACCCTGACGAAGTTCTTTGGTCTAACATAGATCGTTGGACCTAGAGACGGCGAACCACTCATAAGTGTAACTCGATATAGTAGTACACACCTCCACCCTGGCATAGTCTAACCTACATGCCTGAGTAGTCAATGCCAAGATTCCATAGCTTATTAAGTTAGGTCTGTCACATACTAGACATGTGGTCGTACATTTATGGCTCAGTTCAATGGCCCACAAAGTTAAGTCCTTAAATTGACCAATGCGAGACTGGCAATTACTACCAACTATCACATTTATATTTTCCCAAGCACACAGTTCCGCCATATCACAATTCTTTCCACTAGCCTCCATCTAAATCTTTTTCCACCCTGTTGGTTTAGTGCAACACACGCCATCAATGAGTAATAGCACACAACACACAACACATAGTTTTTACACAAAGTTCTATAATCACTTAATCAATTTTATATTTTGCTACTCAAAATGATATCAATAATCCGTTGCATAGCTAAATAGACTATTTGTATCTAACCAACCCACATTGGTGCTAAGGTAATACTAACTAATAATTAACCAAGATAGGGTGAAAAAAGTTCATGATAATACAATAGGCAAGGTGGATATAATCAAATGGTGTATAACTAATCCCAAAACATTTAAATAAATAAATAATTGAGGTAACATGCAATAATTTGAATCAAAGTAATTTTGGAAAACTGGGTTCAACATGGTGGAAGGTACAACTTGCCTTGAAACAAGTCTTCGTACTGGTCTTGAGCTTGATCAACTCCTCCTTTCTCAAAAGCTCCCAAAGTACCAACGTCTACTCGCAAACGAAAGGTAAAAACCAAATAAATAATAAAACAGAGCAATAGGTAAACTCCAAAAATTAAATACAAATCTTAAGAAGGTAGATCTTGAATTTATATGAATTTAGAAACTTGAATGGGTTCAATCAGAGTTCGTATGAGGAAGAACGGGCTCTCGGAAGAGTTAAATCTAAGAAAAGGAGAAAGAAAACACTATTTTGAATTTTCAGAATTTTTTTTCTAAAGGAAATCCTAAAATATTGCATCAGCATGACATCAGCAATAATTTCATAATTAAATGAAAGCCCAGAAAATAAGAAACAAAGGCTGACATGTGGGACCCTTGGTCTATGGACCATGTCCATGTCTCTGGCTCGGTTCGTGGTGGATCGGGTGCACATGGTGAATGGATGACATGCAGGTCCCACGTGTCATTGGATTAGGGCTCGGGTTCACCACATGGGTTGGCACACAGCGTTGACAAGGATGACACATTGGCGATGGTGCTGAGGTGGAGTTGAGGTGGCGTGCTATGATGGCTTAACGACGGCAGCGCTTTGGGACCAAGGGACTCTGGCGAACAGCGGCTCACCGACGATGAGGACGATTGGAATCCGGACAAAGGGAACATGGGGAACAAGATGATGTGGTTGATTCTCATCGGAGACGATCACAGCGACGGCGGCTAGGCTCAAGGCGAAGGAGTGGCTAGTCTTATGGCGGTGATGGGAAAGCGACGATCTTCTGGGGACAATAACGTGCGCACGGGCTAGAACACGAGACGACAAAGCTAGGGAGGTAGATAATGGTGCTCGGGGCTCACTGACAGCGAAGAAATCAACGGTTGAACGACAACGGTGGAGAAAAAGAAAAAGATTCAATTCCCAACAACGGTGACTGCTCGCTCCGATTGGCTTCTCCTAGGGGTTGGCAACGATGAGGCGTCTCTTTTGACACGAACGGGATCATCGGAGAAGCTACACAGCAGCGGTGTGATGAGCTTGACCTACGGCTTCAATGGCAGTGGCAATGAACTAGTGAGGGGCAGCTAGGGCTAGGGTTTCCGGGGCGAGGGCTGCTTAGGGTGAGGAAACGAAGGGAGTCAGGCAGCTTTTGAAGGCAGCAGAGGGGAGGATCCATAACAGGGATGGCTGGACTACATGTCAGGGACAGACACGGCAAGGAGACCAGGACGAAGACTAACGCGACCTAACAGGTGGGTCTCGCCCATCAGCGGTAGTGGCAAAGCGCGCGGGCGAGCACGAAGATGGGTAGGCAAAAATGGGTTGGGCTTTGGAGAGAATGGGTTGGGGAATAGGAAATGCAGCCCAAAGGATTTACTGATATTTTAAATATCTTTTGCATTTTATAAATTCCAAAAAATCCAAAAGGCAAATTAAAAATAGCAAATGAACACG
Source organism: Phyllostachys edulis (assembly GCA_036346405.1). Taxonomy (NCBI): domain Eukaryota; kingdom Viridiplantae; phylum Streptophyta; class Magnoliopsida; order Poales; family Poaceae; genus Phyllostachys; species Phyllostachys edulis. Next base: position 39,243,164 of record CM070556.1, read on the forward strand.
AAAAAATTCCAGAGAAATCTAGAAAATACTTCCAAGTACAAAGAACTCAAATAAAATAGTTTTAGAATTAATTGATGTTTAGATTTGTCACATTAAATTGTTTTGACATTTGAAAGTCTCATTTAAACTTGATCAAATTCAAATAAAATTTGGTGAATTTTTCCAAAGGACTAAACTACTGAAAAAGGATTTTGAAACTCAGAAAATTAGGATGTTACATTGCTAGAGTGAAAACATAGCCACACATAGCCTTCATGTTATCTGAGTCAATGATCCAGTTAGAATCACTAAATCCTTCTAAGACTACTGGATGGCTAGAATAATGTATTCCCAAGTTTGTGGTCCTTTTTACGTACCTAAGTACCCTCTCTAGTGCTATCCAATGATCATCTCCTGGATTGGCCGTATAACGACTCAATCTGCTTATAGCATACGAGATGTCCGGTCTCGTTGCACTAGTTAGATACATTAAGGATCTAATTATTTGAGAATATTTAAGTTGGTCTTTTCCATGTCTAGTGTTTTTATGTAGCTTAACATTTGGATCATAGGGTGTGGCTACTGACTTATAGTCCAGGAATCACATCTGGTTAGAACCTTGTCCACATAATGGGACTGTGAAAGAATAATCCCATTCTCAACCTTTACCAGCTTGATGTGTATGCCTCTGAAAGTGTTCATGGTCTTTCATATCAAAATTCTAGGAGAGGAAAGACTTCGTTTTATTGATTGCATCCATGTTGGTCCCAAAAAGCAATATGCCACCTACGTATAGACAGAGAACGACACATTTGCCCCCACTAAACCAATAGTAGACACATTTATCAGCTTCGTTTATACAAAAGCTGACCAAGGTCATAGTACTATGAAATTTCTCATGACATTGCTTGGGAGCTTGATTTAGACCATACAAGGATTTAATATAAATCTCTTGCCCTTCAACCACAAAAACATCGAGTTGTTGTATATAAATCTCCTCATCCAACTCTCCATTTAGGAAAGTGGTCTTTACATCCATTTGATATACTTGGAGTTTGTATGTGGCAGCTAGTGCTAAAAGGACCCAAATTTTGGGTAAACATACCACATGAGAGTATGTGTCAAAGTAGTCTTCACCTTCTTTTTGCGTGAAACCCTTAGCCAGTAAACGGGTCTTGTACTTTTCTATAGTACCATCAGGTCTTCGCTTTCTTTTAAAGATCCATTTACAACCCACTAGCTTGTATCTAGATGGGAGGTCTGTAACCTCCCACATTCCGTTAGCTATGATGGAGTCCATTTTGCTACGAACTGCCTCCTTTTAGTAATCCACATCTGGGATGCGTATGCCTCTGAAAGTGTTCATGGTTCATCATCCACAACATAGGTAACATAGTCATCGCCATGAGACTTTTCAGTCCTCTGCCTCTTACTCCTCCTCAACTCCAATTCTAGAGTGGTGTTATCCACACTAGGAAGAATAGAGGTTTAATACGTGCAATTATCTCGGTAATAACAGCACATATTAACCACTACATATATTAAACACAGTGCACAAATGTCCCTAGTTGATTAGGCCCACATCTTTGTAGGCTTTACCGATCATAGGGTGACCGTAGCGGACTTGGTCGTAGTAAAACTTACGACCATGAGGTGATCGTAGTAAGACTTACAATCAATAGGTGGTCGTAGAAGAACTTACGACCATAATGTGATCATAGTAGCACTTATAATCAATAAGTGATCGTAGAAGAACTTACGACCATATAGGGTGGTCGTAAAATAGCTTACGACCACTAGGTGTGTATGATCTCCGTCATTGTTAATATTGAGGGGTACCTTTGACAGTTGTATAAGAGACATTATTATCTATAATAATAAATACTATAGATAAATAACTTAATTAATGGAGTAATATTAGATCATTGTCATCTAGGCCCCCAACTTCAAGTGAAAATCACTTTATTGGAAAAGAGGTCGTAGGATAGTGGTCGAAAGTAAGGTCTTTCCAACTAGTATTTTGTTTGACCAGAAATTGACTTGGTCAAGAAGATAATTTGACTTGAGTTATAAAAAACATTCTTTTCCTAAATAGACAGAAAAAAGAATACCAACCATCTCTTATAATTCTATTTATGGATAACAGTTTCTGAAGAGATGGTGATGCTTTTGTTTCCAATGATTCGTCAGGAACAGTTTCTAATAGAATTTTAACCGTTGGACTTCCATTGTTATTGATTGAATTTTGTTGTAAACTGATGGCTATAAATAACCATCGGAAGGGTAGAACTAAGAAAAACTTACTTGCAATCTTTCTATCTTTCCCACTAGTACTTCTTCTTAAAATTCTTTTCCTAAACTTCTCAAGTCTGAGTAGATTTCTTAGAAGAAATAGCCGGACCTAAGTTTGAATGGGAAGAATCAAGGATGGATATGAAGAAGATGACCAGCTTTGATGTTGTTAGAAGTACTTTTCTGAAACTTTTGTTGAAGTGGAAAAAGGTAGATGATGAACGATGGTCTTTAAAACAGGAAGGTGAGATTTCTATCTTCAAAGCTTTTTATGAGTATGAAATCAGATCGCCTTGATATCCTTCCATTGTGAGTAAGATCGTGGAAAAAATCCATGGAACATGACTTTAAGGTGGTCGAAAAGTCAATTTGTTCCATTGATTGAAGTCCTCAGGAATTTAGTAAAAAGCGATCCCGATGAGCAGGTGAACACTTCACTGTCTATGATGTGCAATTTTTTATTAACAATGAAGTTTATATTGGAGGGAAGCAACATACTGGACAAGCGCTTACCAATTTACATATCTTCTGCTTTCTTTTAATGGAGATCAACTTCGACCACTTTGAAGAAGAAATCCAAAGAACTGGTCGAAAAGACTAACCAGTTTGGAAGAAAGGTTGTAGAAGAAATGTAACTAGGATTTTTTTTCACTTTTGTAACATGTAATATGTATCTTTTGGACTTTATGAAATAAAGTTTTATTTCCTTGGTTTCGATCACATCTTTTGTAATTAATTCCTCATCTTGGTAGAATGTGGGTCTGGTCGATTATAGAAAGTTCCTTCTAGTGGGCAAGACCATGTGCAGAGAGGAGAGACTTCAACTAGGTGACATTCCAGTTTTTCAACCAGTGTAAGGAGGATCAAAAATAAATATAAGGAAAATGACAGCTTTCAAGCACTTGCTTAGCACTCGTATCTCATTTTCCCTTGTTGGTTCGAAAGTGATGGAAAAACTATAACCAATTTGCTCGACCATGAAAAAGTCATGTTGCAAAGGTTAACGATAAAAAAGGAGCGTTAGGAAGATGCTAATCATGAGATCAAGAAGCTTAACTCTTGCTTAGTAGGTAAGAATTCTTTACCTACAACCAATTTTATTTACTAATCTTCGAGAAGTGTTTTTCTAACTAGTCGTGCTCTATTTTCAGAGCAAGAAGTCGAAATAAAATTACTTTAGGAAGCTTCGACTCGTAGTCAGGGGGAAATGAAGGCTAAAAAGATCAATCTTCAAGACAACATTTCTCTCCTAAACAATGTGCTCGGTAGACTTGGTGCTGAGAAGGTCACTCATCTTGAAGTCGTTGTGGTCAGACATACGAGCGTCATTGGGCAATAGGTCGGGACACTACAGGAGTTGATAACTACCTTGAAGACCAATCAAGCCGATTCAATAAGACAAGTGGTCGAAGGTGCAGTAAGTTTTGTTTTTGCAAAACTGAAGGCTCATGGCCGGAATCTTATTCTTCAACCAATCGAAGCTAACTTCGATAGCCCTGTAGCAAAGGCATCACAACTGATTGAAGAAGTGCAGCTAGTCAGCAAGAAGGTCGCAGAGGAGATGTAGATCGAATCTCCTTCATCAGAGTAGTTTGTAATAAGATTTCCTTTGTAAAAATAGTTTCTTGTTTATGTATATAAAACTTCATTTCCTGCGATATATCTTTTCGAGTAGTTGGTAACTCATAAGAAAAGATAAAAAAATGAGAATTGAAATTTTAAGACTAAGAATTGAAGTCATAATTTTACTATTTGCTTAGCTTAATTAGATAAACTAAATAAATAGTGGAAAAGAGCTTGTTTTAAAAATTCGTTCGACCTTTGTTGTTGATCTCAATTTTCTTGTACTGTGAGCAAGAGTTAGGAACAGATCAACACTAGGAAGTTCCTTCTAGTGGGCAAGACCACATGCAGAGATGAAAGACTTCGACTAGGCGATGTTTCTTCCTCTGACCAGGTTAATCAAATCGAGTGTATCAAAAGTAGTCGAAAAAACTATAAAAGCCTAACGCACTTAGAGGTCTCTACGTTAAATGAAGTAAAGAAATCACGTAAATGATTAAAAAGAGCTTGCTTAAATTCTTTCGACCAAATTTTGTTAAACTCATTTTCCTTGTATTAGCAGCTAAAGTTAGGAACAGATCGACACTAGGAAGTTCCTTCTAGTGAGCAAGGCCACATGGAGAGAGGAAACACTTCGACTAGGTAGTGTTACCTTCCTTCGACCAGTGTAAGGAAAACCAAGTGTTGTAAAAAGTGATCGAAAAATTATCGACGTGTTGCTCAATGGATATTTTAAGACAATAAAGATTGAAGAAAACATAAACTTTATTGAGAATGCATGAGATTACATATAGAATTTTCATAATTGGTCGATATTCCATGAATTAGAAAGAACTCTACCATCTTCCATTGCTAGTCGAACCGAGCCTGGCCGCATCACTTCGACCACTGTTTAAGGACCTTCCTATTTAAGGAAAAGTTTGTTCCGATTAGACTAGGATTGAATTTTTTTCAATACCAAGTCACCTACAGCAAGGCTATGAGGTCGGACCTTACGATCGTAGTATTTGTGTAGGGCTTATTGGTAGACTGCCGAACGGATTAAGGCTTGATTTCTCTTTTTTTTTGAGTGAATTGATGTCATCAGCTCGAAGCTGTTCTTGGCCATAGTACTATAGGTTTTGATCCTTGTCGACCGAATCTTTAGTTTAGGTAGAAGCATAGCTTCTGCACCAAAAACTAAGAAAAGTGGTGTTTTGCCTATAGCCTGACTAGCGGTCATGCTAATTGCCCATAATACCGAGGGTAATTCTTTTACCTAAGCCCTGAGTGCTTCATAAGCTGGTCGAAAACTCGATTTTTGATTCCATGCATAATTTGGCCATTTGCCTTTTTGACTGCCCCAATGCTTTGTGGATGGGCGACAGAGGCATAACATAGCTTAGTACCCGATTCTTCATAAAATTCTTGGAATTTTGCACTAAAAAATTGTATACCATTATCTATTATGATCCGACTTGGCAAAACATATCGAGTGATGACCTTTTTTATCATAAATTTCTTGGCTACTTCTGTTGTTACCCCAGTCATAGATTCAACTTCAATCCATTTTGTGAACGTATCAATAGACACAAAAAGGAACTCGAAACCCCTTGGTGCTTTTGCGACCGGTCTTAGGATATCGAGACCGTAGGTTGTAAAAGACAAAGAAAGAGGTATTGTTTGTAATGCTTGAGCTGGTTGGTGTATTTGCTTGCTATGAAATTGGCATTGTACACACTTCTTAATGAGTTGTTTAGCATCATGGAGGGTTATTGGCCAGTAGAAACCTTGTCAAAAGGCTTTTCCGACCAACGTTTTGTAGGATACATGAGTCCCACAGATGCCTCCGTGTATTTCTTGAAGAAGATATGATTCTTCTTTCTGCGATATGCATCGCATGAGAACCCCTTGAGTACCTCGTTTGTAGAGGACTCCTTTGACCAAACTATAGATTTTGGCCTTACGGGATAAATGATCAGCCTCAAGGCTGTCAATGGATACAGTACTCTTCTGAAGATACTCTTAGATGGGGGTTCATCCAAGCATCCTCGTATTCTAGGGAAGCTATCTCAATAGGAGATGTCTTTAGTGTTTTGACTAGGGATGGCTTCTAGAGCTGCCCCCAAGAAGATTCCTTGTGGTACTTGTGATTGGAAAGAAGTTATTCAAGCTAACTGGTGAGCGAGGAAAGTATCCTTTTGAGGGATATATTGTACATTGAAACCGAAAAAAATGCTTTTCAAGCTTCTTGACTTCTGATAAGTACTAAGACATGGTCCAATTAGAGCATTGATACTCTTTTCCAACTTGATTCACAACCAGTTGAGAGTCGCCTCTCATGAGTAGTCGTCGAATCCCGAGCGCTTTCGCTGCTCATATGCCAGCCAATAAACCTTCATATTCTGTCACATTGTTAGTAGTAGGAAAGTTTAATTGAAAAGCATATTTTAAGGTTTCTCTTGTTGGAGATACCAAGACCACCCCAGCCCCCAAGCCACTTAGCATAAGTGAACCATCGATGTACATTGTCCAATGGTCATAGGATTCGTAATAGGGTCCCTGAACAGGTTCAGAATTTGTCCATTCGACGATAAAGTCTACTAAGATCTGGGATTTAATGGCCGTTCGGGACATGAAATGGAGGTCAAACTCCTCAAGTTCAACTAACCACTTTGCCATGCGCCCCGCTGCTTGCCTATTTTGGAGGACCTCTCCTAAGGGAAATTAAGATGGCACGATTAACTTGTGCAGTTAGAAATAATGCCTCGGTTTTCTCGAAGACATGAGGAGGACTTATAGAAGTTTTTGGACCTAAGGGCAATGCTCCTTAGGCCCATGTAAAACTTCACTAACGTGGTAAACTGGTCATTAAATATTATCACATTCGACAACAAGTACTGTGCCTACTGCTTGTGGTGTAGCAGCTAAATACATTAAGAGTGTTTCTTCTAGTTTAGGAGAAATCGGAATAGGGGTACTCGTAAGATATCTCTTGATATCCTCGAAGGCTTTATTTGCCTCCTCTAACCACTTGAAACCGTCATGTTTCCTCAGAAGTTTAAAGAAAGGAAGTCCTTTTTCTACCAGTCGTTCGATGAAATGACTTAAAATCGCCATACATATTGTGAGTTTTTGGACTCCTTTCTTCGTGGTTGGAGGGCGCATTTGTTCAATAGCCCGGTTTGCTTCGATTCCTCGTGTAGAGACAAGGAACCCAAGCAACTTTCCTGAAGAGACACCGAACACACACTTCTCAGGATTGATTTTCAACTAGTGTTTTCTAAGGTTATCAAATGTTTCCTGTAGCTTGGAAATATGATTAAGATGTTGTACGCTTTTTACTACCAGGTCATCAACATAGGCTTCCATGTTTCCGCCAAATTGAGGAATGAAGGTCTCTTGCATCAAGCGTTGGAAGGAAGCACCAATAATTTTTAAACCAAATGGCATTTTGATATAGCCAAATATTCTAAATGGTGTGATAAATATGGTTTTTTCTTCATCATCTAAACACATACTTATCTGATGATAACCAAAGTATACATCTAGGAAACTCAATATTCCACAACCAGCGGTAAAATCAATTAACTGATCAATACGAGGAAGTGGACAATCATCCTTTGGACAAGCTTTATTTAGATTAGTAAAGTGTACACACATACGTCATTTACAATTAGACTTCCTAACCATTATAGGGTTAGCCAACCACTATAGGTGGTCGACCTCTTTTATGAAACCTCCAATTCTGATCTAATAGTAATTCGTCGATCAAGTGTAAATCTCTGTAATTTTTATTTTACAGGCTTCTTGTCAGGCCGTAAAGCTAGCCTATGCTAGATCACCTCCCTGGGGATTCCAAGCATGTTAGATTCTTGCCAGTCGAAGACATCTACATTTCTTCGGAGGAAGGTGACGGGGGTGTCTTCCTATATGGGGTTGAGAGCGACTCCGATGTGAATGGTCTTCGAAGGCTCCTCCGTATTAAGTGGAATTTCTGTGACTTGGTCATTTGGCTTTGGGGCAATTTTAGACTTTGAATGCCTAGTCGAAGGTTGCACTTTTCTTCCTTCTCGAGTTGGTATTTGGCCAACTATCTTGAGTGACTTACGGTTGCATGTAAGCGCCATCGTTTTATCACATAAGGTTGTGTTCTCCTTCGGGACCTGACATCTTAAGACATTAATAACCATAATGAGCAGTCATTAGGAATTGTGCTAGAGTTGGTCAACCAAGAATAGCATTATATTGAAGGGATACAGGTAGGCTACGCTAGCTAGCAATTCAAAAATTCTACCACGTAAACCAAGAAGCCATGTAAGTACGTAGAAGATCACAGATCGTTACCACTAGACACGCAGTGCAGCGAAAGAAGAGTTGGAGAAGCCTGATCCAATGTTGAGCGCGTCGATGAAGTGGTCTTAGTCGATCGTCCAACGTCAAGAATGTCGATGCAGTGGTTGTAGTCGATCATCCAGCGTCCTCGCGAGTCGATCGCCTCCTCCAACAACCTCTGCAGTTCCTTGTGAAGATCACAGATTGTCCTCAAGCGCAACAGTAACCACAGTAGCGCCTCTATGATATCCACATGTCTAGGGAGGGAACACCACACGCCGGTGTGCTAGAACCAAGTCGCACGGCAGGGCTCTCTCGAGAAGATGGTGGCTAGGGTTTCAGTGGAACAACTCACGTGTCTCGCGTGTCTTCCAATAACCTCATGCATCTTCGGATATAGTGCCCATGACGGATCCTATCCAAACATGTTTTGTTTCAACCTGTTAAGTGTGTGACCCTATGGGTTCATGCGTAATTGGTTGTGACTCGGAAACCCTTTCCGAGCACGAGTTGTTAGCGGTTTCTAGCAGGACATAACGATTCCCGAATACACACGAATTATATCGGACGAACCTTAATGCAATATGATCTACGACCAGGTCCTTTTCACTAATGACCAGCTCATATCTCTATATGACTAGTTCATATTTAGTCTTTACCAGTTCGTAACTCCTTACGAGCAGGTTTTGACCACTTAGTGATTATGTTCGACCAGTCTACGACTAGTCCGTATCTGATCGAACTTAACAACCTTCTTGTGTATTCTCCCTTTGTCTCATGATATCTAGTTGAACTCTATGTGAGATATTATGTCATCCATGGACTGTTCAATATTTTTCTCGATCGAGTGTCGAATAATTTTATGTGGTCAAACTCTTCGACCACTAGTGGCATGGCCAAGCACTTTCTTTATCCGACCACATCAAAGGGCCTAGAGATATCTCTCCTGTTATGTTAGGAGGAACAAATCTCATATTCGACCAGTCACATCCCTCCGCATGTTTCATAGCATACTCGAAAGCTACCTTTATAACTACCCAGTTACGATTAGCATTTGGCAATCCTTGAGTGTACTATTACCCATGTAGGAAACCATATTGATCTCAGGTCTAAGGATTATACATCATAATTGCTTGAGACCAACTAATGACACATAGAATCATAACAATCTCAACAATGTCTCAAGGTGGGTCTATCCAACACCATGTTCTCTAACATATGTTCACATTATTGATTCGATATACCTATAACCATGACCGATGAAAGATGGTCATCAATCAATAGATGTGTTGGTCGATAAATCACTAGTGTTCCGACCAGTGACATCCGACCAAAGATACAATTAGAATGACATCATATAAGTTAAAAGAGCTTCACCAATAAGTCACATACTTGTTAATCTTTATAATTGATGATTCATTCAAGGAACAAAATAACATTTATTCAATAAGTCATAAATATAGATGTGTTACAATCATTTCTATGATTGCCTCTAGGGCATATCACCAACAGTCTCCCACTTGCACTAGAGTAAATTGCATAGGTATCGAATACCCATAGCTTAAATAGATCAACAATATTCAAATCCGTGTTCACTTTGCATATCTTCACATCACCCCTTTCGACAATCTCACGAATAATGTGATATCGTCAAAGTATGTGCTTGGACTTTAAGTGTGATCTAGGCTCCTTAGCTTGTGCAATAGCTCCACTATTATCACAATAGAGATCTATTGGACTGGAAGCACTAGAAACCACACCTAGTTCACCAATGAACATTCTAATCCACACGACTTTGTTTGCAACTTCAGAAGCAGCATTGTACTCAGCCTCTGTTGTAGAATCAACAACCGTTCCTTGCTTGGAACTTTTCCAGCTCACTGCTCCTCCATTAAGACAAAACATAAACCCAAACTGCGATCTGAAATCATTCTTGTCGGTTTGGAAGCTAGTATCGGTGTAACCATTTATGACCAGCTCTTTCTCACCACCATAAACAAGGAATGCATCCTTAGTCCCAAATACTTAAGGATATTCTTAACTGCTATCCAGTGACTTTCACCTAGATGTGATTGATATCTGCTCGTAACACTTAGAGCATATGACACATCTGGTCATGTACAAAGCATGGCATGCATGATAGATCCAATAGCCGAAGCATATGAAATTCTACTTATTTTGTCTCGCTCTTCAGTGGTCGTAGGACACTGACTCTTGCTAAGAATAATACCATATGACATGGGCAAGAGACCTTTCTTGGAATCTTGCAACACCTTGTCAACGTACATATCTTAGTTTAATCCAATTAGCCTTTTAGATCTATCCCTATATATCCTTATTCCAAGAATATATGTTGTATCTCCTAAATCTTTCATTGAGAAACTATTTCTTAACGAAGTTTTAACATATTCAAGCATAGGAATATCATTTCCGACCAGTAGTATATCATCCACATACAATATCAAAAACACGAGCTTGCTCCCACTAACCTTCTTGTGAACACAAGGTCCTTCTTCGTTCTTGATGAAGTCAAACCCTTTGACTACTTCATCAAAATGGATGTTCTAACTCCGAGATACTTGCTTTAATCCATAGATGAATTTCTTAAGCTTGCATACCTTTCTAACTTCCTTTGGATCGATAAAACCCTTAGGCTGTGTTATGTACACATTCTCACTTAGGTTTCCATTTAGAAAAGTCGTTTTGACATCCATTTGCCATATCTCATAGCCGAAATATGCAGCAATAGCTAGAATGATCCGGATAGACTTAAGCATAGCGACTGGTGAGAATGTTTCATCATAATCAACTCCTTGAATTTGTTTGAAACCCTTCGCGACCAGTTATGCCTTATGAATGTGAATATTTTCATCCATATCTATCTTTTTCTTAAAAATCGATTTGCACTCAATGGTTTTTACACCATCAGGTGCATCAACCAAGTTCCAAATTGATTGTCGTACATGGACTTTATCTCGGATCTCATGGCTTCAAGCCATGACTCAGAGTCTGGGTCCACCATCGCTTCCGTATAAGTCTTAGGCTCATCATTATTCAATAATAAAACGTCATGTCCATACCTTGTAGGCAATTGACGTGGCCTTTTTGATCTACGTGGGGCTAATGCCTCATCTACAAGTTCAACAAAATTTTGTTCATCCTGTAGAGGTTAAGTAGGAGTTGAAACATTTTTAAATGGTTTTTGAATTTCTTCGAGTTGCACCTTACTCCCATTGACTCCTTTGAAAAGAAACTCTTTCTCCAAAAAGACACCATTACAGGCAACAAACACTTTGTTATCAACCCGATTATAAAATAATATCCTTTAGTTTCTTTAGGATACCCCACAAAGAAGCACTTATCGGACTTAGGTGTGAGTTTATCATACGTCAAATGCTTTACATAAACCTCACATCCCCATATCTTGAGAAAAGACAATCCAGGACTCTTCCCGGTCTATATATCATATGGTGTTGTTTCTACAGTTTTTGATAGAACCCTATTTAAAGTGAAAGCTATTGTTTCTAGAGCATATCCCCAGAATTGCAATGGAAGATTAGATTGGCTCATCATTGACCGAACCATGTCCAACAATGTTCGGTTCCGTCATTCTGACACCCCATTCCATTGAGGCATTCTTGGCAGAGTAAGTTGTGGAACAATTCCACACTTCTTTAGATGATCACCAAACTGATGGCTCAAATATACACCTCCACGATCTGATCGTAGATATTTGATTGTCTTGCCAAGTTGATTCTGTACCTCATTCCGAAATTCCTTGAACTTTTCAAATGATTCAGTTTTATGCCTCATTAAGTAGATGTAACCATATCTATTAAAGTCATCAGTAAAAGTTATGAAGTACTGAAAACCACCTCTGGCCGAAGTGCTCATTGGTCCACATATATCCGTATGTACAAGGGCCAACAAGTCACTTGCCCTTTCACCTCTAATTGTGAAAGGTGCTTTCGTCATCTTGCCAACTAAACAAGATTCACATGTTTCAAATGATTCAAAATCAAATAAGTTTAGAAGACCATCTTTATAGAGCTTCATCATGTGTTTCTCATTTATATGACCAAGATGACAATTCCAAATAAAAGTAGGATTCAAATCATTAGATCGAAGCCTCTTAGCATTAATGTTATAGATAGGCTTATCCTCAAGATTCAAAACATATAATCCATTCACCAATGAAGAATAGCCATAAAGCATATTTTCAAAATAAATTGAACAACAATTATTCTTTATTATGAATTCATAACCTTCTACTCCTAAACATGAAGCAGAAATAATGTTTTTGCTTAAGGCTGGAACATAATAACAATTGTTTAATTTCATTACTAATCCTTAAGGTAAAGCTAATGGTAAACTGTCAATAGCTAATGCAGAAACTCTTGCTCCATTGTCCATGCGAAGATCAACATCTCCTCTTGCCAAACTTCTACATCTTATCAGTCCCTACGTCGAATTACAAATATGAGAAACTGATCTGGTATCTAATACCCAAGAACATGTAGGAGAAGTGGCAAGATTAATTTGTATAACACTTATATCCTGAACTAGAAGTCTTACTTCATTTGTTCTTTTTCTACTCTTCCAAGTACTGTTTGCAATTTCTCTTCTAGTGCCCAGTCTCATGATAATGGTAACATTCTGTGTTAGGCTTAGGACCTAGCTTGAGCTTCTTAAGCTTAGCCTTGAGACTCTCTGTGACGACCCACCCTGTGATATACCGCAAGAGGTCCGGGAGGACCATTTTTTTTTTGCGCTGCGGTGCCACCACACAGAGGAGGTGGTAGCACCGCTCGGTGCATTCCCGAGGAGGTCTACCAGGATCTCCCAAGAGGTCTTCAGGACCTCCTGGAGGTCTTGGTCCGCAACCGACCTCCTAGGAGGTCTTTAAGACCTCCTGGAGGTCTTGGGCCGCAACCCTTCGGGAGCACCTCCTGGTATATCACTAGAGAGGTCCGACAGGACCTCCCAGGCTAAGTTCCGTAGGACCTCCTGGAGGTCCTACCCCTGTGTGTTCGAGCTAGTCTCAGGACAACAAAAGCTAGCTCACACAAGAACACAAGCTAATATCACAACCACGAGGTCAAACAAAGATGAAGCAGACAAATTAAACTTAATAAAAGACAGGACCTTATGGTCAAGCTTGTTAACAAGAGGTCTACCACTGAGGGCTTACAAAACCAACAAGGACTTACAACTGGCAACAAAGAGCTCTAAAGCTCCAACACCAAAAGCACGCAGTAGCCATCCAACAAGCCCCACAGGCTGTCGGGTGGAGGACGTCCTAGGCAGCTGGATCGTCGAAGAACTCCTCCTCAAAGAGGTCTGCATTGCCCTGCACTTAATCATCTTCAAAATCTGCTTTGACATAGGGCTTAAGCCATGAGTACTTTGAATGTACTCAGCAAGTCACAGGGAGCATTTATGCAATACTTTTCATGCAAGGGCTTACCAAATGAGAGCTGTATGGTTAGTTTGTACAAAGCTAGGTTTTGACAGCAATAGCATTAGTAGATTAAAAAGCAGCAAGTTAAAACACTAGAACATAATACATTTGATGCTTGAAAAAGTGGAGTGAGCACCAACTCACGTCCACCACAAAAATGGGGGAGGTCTGGTCACACCAGTGGCCAGATCCTCACCCAAAAACCACTCTAGAGCACCCACTCCAGAGGTCCGAACCAGCCCCTGGACCACTACCCGAGCCAACCCTGACCCCTCTGGAGCCGGCCAAGGTCTCTTCTAGGCAAGGCCAAGGCATCTCGCTGAAGTGTCCAGTGGCACAAACTTTTGAAACAACTACCCCTTGCACCATTTTCACTGAGCATGTCCATGACCAAGGACTTGGCTATTCGAATAGATCTTTACACTCTACAGAGGTGTACAACTTTACCCACAATCCACGATCTCTCTAGCGGGACGGGTTCCGGTCACCCTTGCTCACTTAGAAGGTGAGGATCTAGAGAGCTTGCAAGGCCTTTACAAAGCTTTGAAGCGGCTCGAGTCGCCCGCTAAGGTTTCGCAATTCCCCCCTGGTCTAGAAGTTCGCAGGTTATGGGTGCCCCCTCTTGCGCCAACGAATCACACGCTCAACCACAACAGCCCCAAGCCATCTCATTGCTAATTATTCAACCCAAACCATTCCCATAAAATGATCTTGTGGTTGCACTGATTGGCCCAGATCAATAGACACAAAGTTGAGTCCTTAATTGTGCTAAGGCAAGACTTCCACAGACCCAGATGTGCATAGCACCCACTACTCACTCCCTGCCTTCTTGCCTCAGCAAAACCTTTTGTAATTACCCTTGCCAAAAGACCACCCAGTCTTGGCACAACAGTTTTAACAAAGTGGCCTCACACCACAGTCAACACAACTTAGGCATCCCCGCCATAGTCGCATATGATGGCACCCGATCACAGGTTCCATAGCTCATTAGTCAAGATTATTAGGAATGAAACATGATTCACAGTTCCACGATTTCTAGAGTGAAGCAATACATAACCTACGGCCCCATGTTGGCAAATAACAAGGAATACCAACTAAATACCCAAACTAAGGCTTACAAGGTAAACATGTCAACATGATCAGGACAAGGTATAAAGTAGGCATAACAACAAGTAGGAAAATAACTACAGCCCAAACATTTTCTTATAAACATAGCCATGCATGATAAAGTAAAACCAAAATATATTTTGCAAAGCTAGGCTCAATATGATCAAAAGGAGGTCTGTGGCTTGCCTTGGTCAAGCAGTGGAGAACCTTCGGCTGGAAGAGCTGGATCCAAGAACTCCTCGAACTCGTGATCTACACGTTCGCAAAAACCAAATGAGCAAAACCACACTAGGCCAAAGAACTTCAAAAGACCCAAAAGGAACTCAAACCAACTCGGCAAGAAAGGAAAACCAAGAGGCTCAGCACAGCCTCAATGAGCTCCAGGGGAGGTCCTGCGCCAGGAGAGAACCAGGCGAAGGAGGCAAGGAAACAAGAAATGAACCAAAGGTGGCAAATGAAAGCCTTCCCAGGCTATATATAGCCAGAGTTGGTAGTGTGCACCAAAAGGAGGCTCAATGACGTGTTGGCAATCGGGGCAGCTAGGACAGGGCTTGCCCTAAAAGAATTGAAATAAGGTACCTCAGATGTGACTGCATTTAATGTGATCCGACACCTATTAAATGCGCACAGAGTTCTGAGGCAAGAGCAATAATAACAGGGTTGAGTGAGGTTGGCAAGTGGGGCTAGTCAAAAGGGTGCACAATAGTCAAAGGGATGGCCCCACCACAAGGGTCAAGTTTCCATATGCACCATCGGGAGGTCTGGACAGAGGTCCAAAATACTCAAGGGGGAGGTCCTGGAGGGGAGGTCCAAGGACTCAAGAGGAGGTCCTGACACTCAGATCTCCACAAGGGAGGTCTAACGGTCGAGATCTCAAAGAGGAGGACCTCGATGGTCCAGATCAAAAGCGCAGGGAGGTCTTGACCAACATGGATACTCTGGGCTAAGAGGGTGGTCTTTACAAAAAGACCAGCAAGGATCGAGGAGGTGGTCCTTGCAAAACAGCCAGGAAGAGGTCCTGGGAACAAAGAAAAACGCGCAGCAAAGCAGAGCCGTTCGATTGGAACCGGGCGGTCCTAAGGTGATGAAGGCAAAGCCTTAAGCGGTATGACCGCAGGAACCAAAGGTGAGTCCAAGTGCTAAGGAGGTCTTGGACCTAAGGAGGTCCAAACACAATAGAGAGGTCTAGACCACAAAGAGGTCTAAACACACAAAGGAGGAGGTCTGAACCTAAAAGAGGTCCAAATGCAACAGGGAGGTCTAGACCACAAAGAGGTGTAAACACACAAAGGAGGAGGTCTGAAACTAAAGGAGGTCCAAACGCAACAGGGAGGTCTAGACCACAAAGAGGTCTAAACACACAAAGGAGGAGGTATGAACCTAAAGGAGGTCCAAACGGCCAGATCTCAGCAAGGGGAGGTCTGAGCGGTTAAGATCTCCAGAGATGAGGTCCTAACGGCCAGATCTCAACAAGGGGAGGTCTGAGCGGTTAAGATCTCTAGAGAGGAGGTCCTAACGGCCAGATCTCAACAAGGGAGGTCTGGCGGTTAAGATCTCCAGAGAGGAGGTCCCAACGCCAGATCTCAACAAGGGAGGTCTCGGCGGTTAAGATCTCAGAGAGGAGGTCCCAACGGCCAGATCTCAACAAGGGAGGTCTCGAGCGGTTAAGATCTCAGAGAGGAGGTCCTAACACCAGATCTCAACAAGGGGAGGTCTGTTTGAACACGGGGAAGATCCAAATAGGCAAGGGGAGGTCCTAACAGCCGCAGAGGAGATCCGTAGGACAAAGGAAGGCCCGAAAGGATTCAGGGAGGTCCGGTAGGGCTCGAAGGGAGTTCGAGGAAGGTCCCAAAAGGGCACTGGGAGGTCCAGAGGAACTCTAGAACGCCCAAGAGAACTCAGGGGTTCAAAAGAAAGGTGGGAGGTCCACGGGGGAGGTCCGAGAGGGCACAGGGGAATCAAAAGGATTCCAAGGGCACCCCAAATGAACTCATGGAGTTGATAAGAACGCGGAGAGGTGCAAGGGGAGGTCAAAAACAGAGAGGGAGAACGAGAAAGGGGTTCCAGACACAAAAGAGGTCTGGGAAGGAGTAACCAAACACAAGGGAACACAGAGCCGAAAGAGGGAGAACGGGAAAACTCCAACAAACAACAAAGGCACCGAACAGATTTAGTTCCAGTTTGGTTTAATCAATTAAAGCTCTTTTGAAAACTCAAGTTAAGCTTTGAACTCTCAACAAAACCAAATGGTTACTTTTATTTTGAAAACTGGGCAAAACCCTAAGAGAAACGGGACGTTACACTCTCGATCTCATCTTGAGTCTTTTCTTTGTCTTTTTCCTTTCCTAACTTACCCTTCTTCTTTAAGCTAGTAGTCTTTTGAACCATCATCACATGATTGGAGCTTTCCTTGATGCCCTCCTCAGCACCTTTAAGCATGCCATGCAACTTGATCATTGACTTCTCCATGCCATTCATATAAAAATTCAATATGACAGGCTCAAAGCTCGTAGGGAGTGATTGGAGAATGACATCAGTAGCCAACTCTTGGTTAAGGGGAAAACCAAGCTTTTCCAACCTCTCAATGAGACCAATCATTTTAATCACATGAGGACTGACCGAGTTACCTTCTGACAGCCTGCCAGAAAATAATGCCTTAGAGGTGTTAAACCTCTCTGCCCTTGCTTGATCCTAAAACATACCCTTCAGACTCACAATCATATTGTAAGCATCTGTGGTCTCATATTGCTTATGAAGCTCAGAGTTCATGGTAGCAATCATAAGGCAGTCCACATCGACTGCGTCATTGCAATGCTTCTCATAAGCATTCTTTTCAGCTCGAGTAGCATCAGCATTCAGTTCCTCGGGATATGGACCCTAGAATATATTCCTTCTTTTCTTGTTTGAGAACAATTCTTGGATTACAAAACTAGTCAATGAAGTTGGTTCCATTCAGCTTTTCTTCCTCAAGAATAGATCGCAAAATAAAGGTAGGTGCAGAAGAAGTAGTAGGTGCCATGATCTACAACAGAAAAATATGCAAAAATTCAGCACTATGTTTATGTAAGATCTTCTATTAGGCACTCATGTTGGTGGTTATGTTCGACCAGTCTACGACCAGTTCGTATCACCATACGACTAGTCCGTATCTGGTCGTATCTCCATACAACTAGTCTGAACCTAGTCGTATCACTAGACGACTAGTTCATACCTGGTCGAACTTAATCATTAACAGTTAATAAAAAGATACTCCCACTATATGTTCTAAACCATGTTTCCCTCTACCATCATATAGTGAGTTCAAGATCCAAAAATCATTAAGTCGTAGTGAGCTTTGGCAGCACTGCTAGAAACTTAGTGATTTTAGGTAGGCAACCTCTTGCCAATCATATCCCATATGACTCTTGTTTTTTGGGCAGCATCTCTATGCCCCAGCGACCAACACTATGCCCCAAGGCCCAAAACTGTTTTGATAGCCTTGTCAAGTTAAACCAACACTATGCATGTAGGTGTCCAACACCCACCCCATCTTATTAAGATAGTTATTGGCACCCAACTTTGGTCGACCTATCAATTAACGATCAAAATCGTGACAAGCGCAGCAATTGGAAAGGCATCAATTTTACTAAATTTTTCTTGAGGGATACTACTCTACCATGTTAAAACATGATCAATAGCATGACAGGAATAAACATTCACAGATAATCATATTAAACCATGCAATAGTATGGCCCTCAACATGACGATCTCCATCACCATGATTCATGTCCTTCGACCACCATGCTTGAAATCTCCGTCCGCATTCATCTACTAAGCAATTACTCCTAAAAGCTAGCAATGAATTATATAGGATAATATCAAGCATCACATGTCGGCATGCAGACCGTTATACAATAATATGCAGCTCGATCGCTATCTCACAGCACGACACATAGGCCATGAAAATCCATTCATGCATCACATACACAATGTGCCATACTATTTACATCAATCCCAGCAAAAATGAGTTATGCAAATAATCCAATTCTATTGGGCGACATGAACACATACTACCTATAACGTGCGGTACGATTACCCAGCATGGTGGTCCTGCTTGGGTCAAGGGCAGCGCCCTTGGACCTGAATCTTATTCACATAACCGAGCCTCGGAAATCATCGGATTAATCATATTAACCCTATTTCGAACCAATCTGATCACTGCCTTGATACGACCACGCACTACGGCATACTCCAATGGTGGAATTTTGACCGGTAGGAGTACTATGCAATGTGGTCGTGAACAGGCGTAGTAAACCATCTAGTACTTTTAGCTCATACCTCCTCGCAACACCCATCTACTATCGCCGAACACCGTTTGATCTTATCAACTAGTGTCTAGATCGTTCCATCCTCATGAACTAGTCTAGGTTACCAGACCCAACCAGTAATATATCCAATCTACTACTGGCACATATCAAGTATATGCGATCGATCCAGATCAAAAACTACGTAGGCATATGTCGCATCGGGCAACATGTGCGGCAATATCTTTCTTCATACCAGGCCACCAGAACTGTTTTCGTAAATCTTGGTACATCTTGGTGCTTCCAGGATAAATGGAGAGGGAAGTATCATGTGCTTCTCTTAGGATTAACTCGTTGATATCTTGATCATTGGGAACGCAGAGCTGCTATCCGCACATAATTAATCCATTCAAGCCTTCGGAAAAATCTGATTTTCCGCCCTCTTGTAGATTTTGCTTGATTTCGGCTATCACCGAATCTTTGAGTTGGGCAGCTTACATTTGTGATTCAAGAGTAGGTTGTAGGGCTAAGGTGGTAACATATCCTTTCTCAACTATTTCTAAGTTGAGCTTCCGAAATTTTTTATGTAGCATCGGTTGATTCTCTTCGATCGATGCATTCATGCAGTGAAGTTTTCAGCTTAGAGCATCAGCTACTATATTGGCCTTACTGGGGTGGTAATGAATGCCTAAGTGTGGATATCATGGGGATATGCTCATGATCTTAGGATGATGTTATAATTGGCAATGTCATTATCGGTTTGTCGAAACAGCGTTTTTAGCAAGTGTTAGGACAGTCGGTTGTACCGGCGTTTAAGTCATGAGACGATCGCTTGATCTTGATATAATACCGGCTTGTAGATGGCGATCAAGATCACGGTTGAACCGTTTGAGAAGCGGTATGGAATTTCCAGAGAGGATGTTTTTGGGAAGTTTTGGATTTCCTTGAAAAGCGGTACAACCGTTAGTATATCTGTGATCGATCATAAGAGTACCGGTAATCTTTACTTTGGCGATAGTACCGATTCGGTTCTAAGTTCCGTTTAACTTGGAGAATTGTTTTTGGGTTAGGTCAAGTTC
Organism: Phyllostachys edulis; assembly: GCA_036346405.1. NCBI lineage: Eukaryota > Viridiplantae > Streptophyta > Magnoliopsida > Poales > Poaceae > Phyllostachys > Phyllostachys edulis. The sequence continues at coordinate 39,263,242 of CM070556.1, forward strand.
ATGGGTTTCATTGCATATGTGTTGCATGATGCATGTTTTGACTAACGTGGGTCAAGTTGTAAAGAACTTGTTCCCGAAATCGATTTCTTTGTCTATTGTTGTGCAGGTTTCTTTGAGGTCAATGACGGTCAACGGCGAGGATGATCGGGACTAAGCTTGGAGAGCTGAGGTCCAGAACGATCGGGGATGCCGGGTGAGGTCAATGGAGTCAAGCATGGCGCATAAGGGACAATGGTGACCGAACGGGCAGTTCGGTGCGATGGGTTGGATCAAGCGGTGTGGGGTCGGTACAAGTGCCATGGTGGTTTCGGTGAGAGCCGGATGGGAGAAACATGCCGACATGATGAGAGCCGCTGGATCAACCTACACGTGGCGAAGCATGGGAGGTGCTTCATGCAGTTGGGACTCGGTCTTTGCAAAAAGATCGAGAAGGGGTATTTTGGTAATTTTACCAAATACCGTCTTGGTGACCTTTTGCCAACTCACGGCGCAAGATGGCGCAAGGTGAAGCGGATTAGGTCAAGAGATGAAGACGACGCTTTAAAATGTGTGCGTATGTGACCCGTTTGTGTGTGGGCCTTAACGGGAGCCCATTAGGATTCAATTTTCTAGATGGTCTAAGCCTCCACTATAAATAGAGGAGGGAGGTGGCTGCACCCCCTCAACCCTTTCATTTGTAAAACCCTAGTTTTGCTTTGGTGCTTAGGGAGAGGTTAGTGGGAGGTTAGGGTTCTAGAGAGTTGAATTTGATTTCGTGCTCATGTATTGAGTCTTTGTCCTCCATTGATGGAGTGGCTGTAAACCAATACCATATCAAATCAATGTAAGGAAATATTGCTCAAAGATGTGTCTCTTTGCTTTCCTTCTCTCTATTTGATGATGTTGAGTCTTTCTTTGATTCACGAGTTTTCTCTCAGTTTCTTCTCTTGATCTAGCTTATTGTGACATGTGGGAATACATCTAGGATCATCTTGATCATCAATCACCCACGAGCAAGTGTTTGGATCATATTTTGGTTTTGACTCGGTTTTTGGAGCAACCTTCGTTCAAACGTAAAAAGGTCAGAACTTTGGCAAGAATCTTCATGATCATTGCATGGAATAGGTTCCTGACATCCTTAGGAAGGTGTGTTTCAAGTTTCGTGAAGTTTGGAGTTACAGATCAAAAGTTACGTCAATTTTTGATTTCATTTTCAGGTTGTTTACTATTCATTTGCCTGTTTTTACTGTTCATTGCGGTTGAACCAACACTGTTCATCCGGTACAACCAGCACTGTTCATCTGGTACAACTGGTATTGTTCATCAAGCTGTTTTTTTGTTTTTGGTCATTTCTTTTGGGGGTTTGAAGGGATTCCGTATAAGTCTTTCGCTACGCTTATATATATTGATTGATATGACGGTGACCCGATCTTCTGAAAGGTACTGATAAGTCAATTGTGGAGAACTCGACGTTGATGATCTAAAGGCTCCGACCAAAACAGATCGAACCCCTCGCAATCACTACACCACTGCTCCGTTGGTTATCAACCGTGCCGAACGTGGTTAACCTCGCCAAGAAGGCTATCTCCTGCAAGCGAATTGAGAACATAAGCAAGAGAGTAGAAGATGCAATCTGAAATTATATTGCGAATAAATCTTTAAGCTCATAAAGTTGGGGTTCCTCAACCGAACGTGCGGTGTGGCCTCCTTATATAGGGGAGGGGGAGCCACACATAGAAAAGAAATAGCGGGGTGGGACTAAAATGCGTGTTTACTGTTCACATGAACAGTACCACGCCCCCAGGTGGGCCGTCGGCATATGGGCCAAGTTGAGTACGATTACAAAGCCCAGATTGGCCCAAACAGGTGATATGATGTTTTCTTTTGTTGATTGCGATCAGTCTAGAAGGAATTTGGAGGTGAGGCTAGATCCGTTGGAAAGAGGACAAAATAAGCTTTCTATCAAGTACTCGTGGACCTCCAACGGACTCTGTATGTGAAAGTTATGTATGTTTGAAGTCAGTGTTGTCAGGCTGATTCCGAACTGATCTGACCAAAACGTATCCAGCTTGAGCTCTTGCTTGGCACATGCAGTAGCACCATGGCATGTAGATATAGTACCATGGAATGTAGACGTAGCACCATAGAGTGTAGACGTAGCACAGTCCAATTGGGTAATATGGCATTGCAGTAGCCGAAAGTTCTATCGGGGAAGATGTGGTCGAAGTAGTGATTGCATCCTTAGTGTCGATATCCTCATCATTGATCTTCATAGTTCTTATAGCTATTGGAGTCAATATTATGTTTGAATCCGATCAAAGCGAGAAAAAATAGATAGTTCTCCTATTCACCCCCCCCCCTCTAGTCGCCTGTTCGGTCCAACACTAAGTCATAGTCTTTGATTAATTCAAGCCACCTTCGTTGTCTTAGGTTGAGATCTGGCTGTGTGAAGAAATACTTCAGGCTTTTATGATCCGAGTATATCTCACACCAGTTGCCGATAAGGTAATGCCTCCAGATTTTGAGGGCATGAACCACTGCTGCTAACTCCAAATTGTGGGTTGGATAATTAGCTTCATGTGGCTGCAATTGACGTGAGGCATAAGCCACTACCTTGCCTTCTTGCATTAGCACACATCCAAGGCCATGGCTAGATGAATCGCAATATACAAAGAAGTCTTTGTGTATATCTAGCAAGGTGAGCACTGGGGCTGATGTGAGTCTTTTCCTCAACTTGTGGAAACTCTCTTCGCACGAGGCTGGCCATTCAAACTTCTTTCCCTTCTTCAGGAGTTGAGTCACTGGTCTTACAATCTTGGAGAAGTTTTCGATAAATAGGTGGTAATATCCTGCCAAACTAAGGAAACTTCGGACTTCAAGAACGGTCTGAGGCTGCTTCCAATCTAGAACCTCTTGGATCTTGCTTGGGTTTACTGCCACACCTCCTTTGGATAGAGTGTGGCCTAGGAATCCGACTTCTTTAAGCCAGAATTCACATTTGCTGAACTTGGCATACAGTTGATGCTCACGCAGCTTATCGAGCACTAAACGCAAATGCTACTCATGCTCTTCTGCGGTTTTCGAATAGATGAGGATATAGTCGATGAAGACCACTACGAACTGATTTAAATACTCCATAAGGATCTTGTCCATAAGGTTCATGAAATTTGCAGGAGCATTGGTAAGTCTGAAAGACATTATGGTGTATTCATACAAGCCGTAACAGGTGGTGAAGGCAATCTTCGGAATATCTTCCAACTTGACCTTGAGTTGAAAATATCCAGTTCGTAGGTCTATCTTGGAGAAAATGCAGGTGCCATTCATTTGATTGAACAAGTCATCAATCCTTGGAAGAGGATATTTGTTCTTGATAGTGACTTCGTTCAGAGAGTGGTAGTCGACGCACATGCGTAAACTGCCGTCCTTTTTCGTGATGAACAAAGCTGGACTTCCCCATGGAGATGAGCTGGGGCGAATAAATCCTTTGTCCAATTGTTCCTTGAGTTGTTTCTTCAATTCGGCTAACTCATTAGAATCCACACGATAAGGACGTTTGGATATAGGTGATGTCCCGGGTATCCATACGATAAGGACGTTTGGATATAGGTGATGTCCCGGGTATCAGGTCGATCACAAATTCCATGTCCCAGTAAGGTGGCATTCCTAACAGTTTATCCAGAAACACATCGGGATATTCGCATACCACAGGCACTTGACTAAGTTCTGGGATTGATATAGAATTAAGCTTGGGCTACTGCGATAGAGCGCCATATGTGGGGACAAAGTCGATGCGCTCTCCATCAGAGTTGACTAGAGAAACTGCTCATCTAGCGCGATCGATAACCCCTTGATGCTTGGATAACCAATAGTTATCAAGCTAGCTTGCAGATGTCCCCTTTTGAAGCTCTATATGGTAGACCATGTAGAACACCCCTTCTGTGGGATGAAGTTGGAGAACATCAGCTCTATGGCCCTGAATTGATCAAGGATGCTGAAGATAAGGTGAAGTTGATAAAGGAACGATTGAGAGTGACTCAGTCCCGACAAAGGAGATATGCAGATAATCGTCGAAGGGAGTTATCTTTTGAAGCTGGAGACTTCGTCTACCTCAGAGTGACGCCACTTCGGGGAGTTAGAAGATTTCAGACTAAAGGGAAGTTGGCACCAAGATTTGTCGAGCCATACAAGGTCCTGGCAAGGCAAGGTGAAGTGGCCTATCAACTAGAGCTCCCAGAGTCTTTATCAGCAGTGCACAATGTCTTCCATGTATCACAGCTAAGGAAATGTCTTCGAGTGCCAGAAGATCAAACCACCCTAGAGATCATTGATCTCCAAGAAGACCTCACTTATGTGGAGCAACCAATCAAGATCCTCGACATTGCAGAGCGTGTTACCAGGAGCAGGACCATCCGATCATACAAAGTCCAGTGGAGCCACCATCCAGAAAGTGAAGCCACCTAGGAGAAAGAGGAAGATCTCAAGACTAACTATCCCTACCTCTTTGCTGGCCAAGCTTGAATCTCGGGGTCGAGATTCTCTTAAGGGGGGTAGGTTTGTAACATCCTGCCTTTTTTTGGAGCCTTTTTTTTTGAATTTTCAAAATAAAAAGAACCATTTTGTTTTGATGAGAATTCAAAGCTTAACTTGAGAATTTCAGAATGGACTTCAATTGACTAAACCAAACCTCAACTAAAGACTTTCTTTTGGTTGTTGGGTTTGTTGAAGCTTTGGTGATCCCTTCCCTTCTGTGTTGGTTTTATCCTTCTCGGGTCCAGGCCTCCTTAGGTCTAGACCTCCCAAGGGGTTGGATTTGCTCAAGCCTAGACCTCCCTTCCTAGGTCTAAACCTCACTCATGTTCATTTAAACTCACTCCCTGTGTCCTTCAGGACCTCCCTGCATCCTTTAGGACCTCCTCCTTGTCTATTTAGACCTCCCTATGTCTTTCAAGACCTCCCTGTGTCCTTTAGGACCTCCTCCTTGTCTATTTAGACCTCCCTGTGTCTTTCAGGACCTCTCCGTGTCCTTTAGGACCTCCTCCTTGTCTATTTCGACCTCCCCATGTCCTTCAGGACCTCCCTGTGTCCTCTGGGACCTCCTCTATGTTCATTTGGACCTCCCTCGTACCCGTTCGAGCCTTCCGCTTGATCCAGACCCCTATCGCTTGTGTACCATCCGATTTGCATTGGATGGTTTGATCTTGGTGAGACGTTCGGATGGTCCGAACGTCCCACTCCTTTAGAACAGTTCGATCCATATTGGACGGCCCCGATCTGTTGGGGCGTTCGCTCGGTCCGAACGGCCCAATTGCCTTGACCCGTTCGATGGAAATCTAATGGCTCCCGCTTCTCCTGTTTTTTAGCTCGCTATCGCCCACCTCCCCCTTGTTAGATCTGGCCGTTAAGACCTTTCCTTTGGAGATCTTAACCGTCTAGACCTCCCCCTTGTTAGATCTGGCCGTCAAGACCTCCCCTTTGGAGATCTTAACCGTCCAGACCTCCCCCTTGTTAGATCTGGCTGTTAAGACCTCCCCTTTGAAGATCTTAGCCGTCTAGACCTCCCCCTTGCGAGATCTGGTCGTTAAGACCTCCCTTTTGGAGATCTTAACTGTCCAGACCTCCCCCTTGTTAGATCTGGTCGTTAAGACCTCCCCTTTGGAGATCTTAGCCGTCCAGACCTCCCCCTTGTTAGATCTGGCCGTTAAGACCTTCCCTTTGAAGATCTTAACCGTCCAAACCTCCCCCTTGTTAGATCTGGCCGTTAAGACCTCCCCTTTGGAGATCTTAACCGTCCAGAACTCCCCTTTGAGGATCGGACCGTCAAGACCTCCCCTTTCCTCTGCGCGAGCCCCACTAGGTCTTTGCAGGACCTCCCCTCGAGCTTTGACTGGCCCCATTTGGCAGTCATGCGCCTCTTTCTTTATCCTTTGACCGTGTCCTTTGCGCATAGGAGTCTCCCCACATTTAATGCCTGTTGTATCGCATTAAATGCTTCTATGTTTTTGCAGCACCCGTGCTATCCTTTTTGTCACATCTTTTACCCGCTCCCATTGTCCTTTTCACTAACTCTTGAACACGCCTACCCTTAGAAATCTGGGTAGCTCTGGTTATATAAGCTTGGGCAGCCCTTCCTCTTCACCCTTTGCTCATTTCCACTCCCTGGCTAGAACCGACCAGCTCTTGGACCTCCTCCAAAGCTCTCGGACCTCCTCCAGCAAGCTCGTTGGACCTCCCCCTAATCACCTAGCCTCTCTGTTGGTTTTATTTTGAAGTTTCATTAAAGTTTTCTTGGAACTTATTTGAGTTTTGTGTTGAGTTGCTTTGGTTTCCTCGTGTAGATTGTGAAGACACTGAGGAGCAAGAGCTCTCTGAAGAAGAAGACGTCCAGGCCTTTGAGCAAGGCAAGTTACACTCTTGATCATATTGCACCCATTATTTCACCCTATGTATGTTCCATTTTAAATGTTAATGCATGCTTACTTTACTAAGTTATTTCAATACATGTCTTTAAACTCATAGCTATGCCTATCTCCTTTGTATGGCCAACATTGAAATTGAACCAAACCTGTTGTTACCCTAGATAAACTCTGGTTGATACAATAGTGTGAACCAGGAGCAATTGTGAAATCTTACCAACATGACCAACTGCTGTTTAAAGATTTTAAGCCATGGCATTGGGTTGTCATGGGAGCTTCTAAATGCTTTTTGAAAAGCAAATGAAAGGAAAATGGATTTGGACTCAGGCGAAGTGGTTTGCTTGGCTGGTGCAATGTTTATGCACGGGATCAATCCTGGGTAAGGTTGAGGTCCAAGGGTTTGTGGTGGTCGCCCAAGTCAATTGAGGACCGGCTTTTGAGCGATCCTTTGCTAGGCCTATAATGGGTTATGCCTCACCGTACAACCACATGTCTCCAGAATGGGACGTGGGACCTGGCCAACTAATTTGCAAAGTTCTACCACAGTTGTTCCACTTGGATGTGTGGGAGGTCTTTCATGGCCTATGGTCTTTTATAACATGTGTTTCCCACTAGCGCAAGAGGGGGTTTTTCCGGCGGGTTTCTATCCAATGGAAGCGAAACCTTAGCGAGGAGGGGCTGTGGTGGAATGATGCATTGTAAAGGCCTTGTCATGAGCTCTAGACCTCTTACCTTCGGCAGTGAGAGGTGGCATTGACGAATGCCAAACAAACTAGAGGAATCATGTCGTGTGGGTAAAGTGTACAACCTCTGCAGAGTGAAAACTATTCGAATAGCCATGTCCATGGTCATGGACGTGCTGGCAAAAGACTACTCAAAGTTAGATATTGGTTTTGTTTGCAAAAAGGTTTTGGATAAACTGATTTTGGGATGTCTATCCCATGGTTGGGCGGGGAGCCTTGTGACAGGAGGGTATCCTTCACCATTCGATGATGAATGCTATCCAACTGAAAAATGGATTTTTGTAAATGAATTTTAGTTATTGTATAACTGCCTTGGAACTTAGTACATGTATTTGAAAGAAACTTGGCTTTACGCAAATCAACCATATTATGCCTTCCCTTTGATATCCATTATGCATGTCATTCTGTTATTTGACGGGTGTAACTTGCGAGCACAGTGGTTGTGCTCATTCTTGTTTGATTGATGAATTGAGCAGGAGAAGACTTCTTTGATGATGAGGAGGACCACATCAATTAGGCCACGCCCTCCAGCCAATTACCTGTGGTGTATTGGATGGACTAGCCTTTTGTTCTGCTATGTATTTTGCTACTATCGGTTTGTAACCAAACTTTGTAATCAACCCTTTTGCTGTTAATAAAGTCTCGTGTGGATGTATGTTATCACCTGTAATTGCTGTGAGAACTAGCCATTAATTCTTGGGATTGGTTCGGATCACAGGAGGGTTAGGACTTCTCCAAGCCCCATGACCTCCTCGGGTTGGTCTCTGGACCTCCCCCAGGTTTGGTCGTGGCTCTTGGGGAGGTTCTGAGCCTCAAGAACTCCTCGGGACATTCCCTGGACCTCCAGGAGGTCCGGCTGGACCTCCTTGGAGGCCTGGGAGGACTGCTCGAGAGGTCCTCAGGACCACCTGGGAGGTCCTAGTGGACTCCCAGGGAGGTCTTGGAGGACCCCTCGAGTGATGCCCCTGGTCGGGTCGTCATAGCCAGGCTCGAGGTCTCGGTCGACTATTGTTGGCTAATTTCTGTGCAAGCCATTTGCGCTTGTGGCTCTCAACTACTGCTCGAGTACTATCTTCAACTCGAATAGCTTTGTTAATCAAGTCCTGGAAGTTGGAGACGTCATGAGCAGTGAGTGACCACTTCATTTCGTCGTTAAGTCGTTCCCTGAAAAGAGCAATCTTTTTTTTCCTCAGTGGGTATCTCGGATGCTGCATAGTAGGCAAGATAGTTGAAACAGTGTAGAAACTCCATCACGGTCTGGTTTCCAGGCCAGAGTTCATAGAACTCTCGCCTCTTAATGTCCATGATGCTCAAAGGGATATGGGCATTATGGAAAGCTTCTTGAAGGCGGCCCAAGTAAGAGTCTGACTTTCTGGAAGCATGGCCTGATGATTCTCCCACCAGGCAGCTGCTACACCTTGAAACTGGTAGGAGGCGTACAGCACCTTCTCTTCATCGGTGCACTAGGCAATGATTAGTTTGCTCTCCAGCTGTACGAAGCTAGTCATCAGCGTCAGAGGGGATCGGTAGCTGATGTGAAAGTCGGTGGCCGAGTTCACATGAACTCGCCCATTCTGGATGAGGGCTGGTTGATCGTAGCTCTATTTCCTCCGGCGACGGCGCCAAGAGCTGCAGTGTTCTGAACTAACTGTTGGAGTAGTAGAGTGTTGGTCTACCATCCTTGATCAATCATGGCGAGCACTTGTGCCATGGTGGGCGGTAGTGGCAGAACTTCTATTTCTCAAAGAATGCAGGTCGAGGTTGATTTATGCATTCCTTTGCCGCAGCGGATCTTGAGGATTAGGTAGTGAAGGCACAGGAGTCTCGTTCTCTGGGAGTTGAGATCCAGAGGGGGTTCCTGCTGCCATGAGCTGTCGAACTGAGCGTGTTACTGGCATCCTGGTCAAACAACAGGTAGAGTAAACAAATATTCGCAGGATACGAGGGAATAAGCAGAAGTTAAGTGGGTCAGTAAGCATCTTCTTCCCAAACTATTGTAGCTTAATATACACTAGTAGCATGCATAATTTTTAAGACTTAGGGGCAGCACACATGAATTTTTAACATACTAGTTAAACATTACATGGCACACATGCCCGTTGTTCCACATTACAAAAGAGAGCAAACAGAACATAACAAGTAGCATATTACAATAATTTTACAGTGAGGTCCCACCTCGGTCTACTTCTACAAAATGTCCAAAAGTGCTCACTTAAAGACCTTCAAGTGAGCTCTAGACTGCCTGTAGTAGTCTAGTCCTCCTAATCGCGCTAGGCAGCTCCTAAAGACTCGGGGGCAGTGAAGGACGGGGTACTCTGGTGCTCAGTGTCCTCATGTCCAGCGAGGCAGTGGTGGAAGCGCTGCAACGGCTGTGTAGGAGCTACTGCATCTGCGTAGATAGCCATCACCCGACGGCGATGTCCGATTACCGACATACGAGGACATCGGGTGCGGGGCTGCAGACGGATGATGGGCTGAGGTAGCTCCTCGGCGGTTGCCAGCACTGCATCCTCTCCGTACAACAACTCCCTAGAGAAGAAACCTTGGGCCACCATAGGAGCAAAGCTATCCTCCAGTGTGCAGATCCTCCGACGGGCCTCCAAAAGCTCGAGGGACACCCGACGGAGATATCCGTCAAGTGACCTCACCAGGCCTGCGAGGTGCAAGTGAGGGGTAAGGAACTGCCTCCCCTCTACCTGGTAGGTAGGCTCCTCCTGGTCCGCAGCGCGAGCTAGAAAGTGAAAGAAGGACTCCCATAGCGCTGGTAGCTCATGTCACAGTCGAACAATAGCGACATAAGCCGCATCAAGCAGGGACATCCGAACAGTAGAGATTCTCCCATAGAAATGAAAAGCTAGGTCACTGAAGTTCCTCCCCTGGATGAGCACCTGGGTGAGGTACTCAGTGGAGGCTGCACTCGCTGGTGCACTGTAAACTGTGTACTGTGGAGTGTGAGGCCACTCAATGTGCTACAACATCACCCAAAGGGTATGCTGCAACGTGCCCTCCTCAAAGGCACTCGTGCGGTACTGTGGCTCCCACTGGTTGACCATCTACATAATTATAAAGAGAAGATGAGTTAAAGATCAACAGACCAGAGTTATGGATAAGAATGACAGTAGTTAGGAAAGAATTTTCAGCACACACTTTTAACCATTCTTAGGTTCACTTACTAATCCCTTAAGGCTATTAAATAGGTATTTCTACCCCTTGGTCTTTACACAAGTAGACCTTTATAGTTTCACTTCCAAATAACTCCAAATGTGTAACATCCCAAAGTTATGTTACCAAAATTAAAATAAATAAATATATTATTTTATTGGATTTTACCGTCACAAAGTTCTTTCTTGATTTTCTGCAATTTAAGAAGAGTTTTTTTTGCTAAAATAGAAAAAGAAAAATTAATTATTTGATTTCTTGGTTTTAAAGTCAAAAATAAAATTTATGGAGTTTTCTGAGATTTTATTGGATTTAAAGTGAAAAGTAAAATTTTAATTAATTTCTGGAATTTTAAAAGCTTTTCCCGAATTATTTCAAAGCAAAAATAAATTATGTGCAAAAACAATTACCATCTATAAGTTAGAAATATTTTATTTAAGTTCAAAATAATTCTAGGAATTTTGTGAAATCTTTCTAGGATTTTTGGACTCTATTTGCTATGTTCTAAAAATATTTGATTTATTGCTTAATATTTATTTCGAAAATAAAAAAAATAAAAAAAAATGTTCTCCCCAATCGGTCACCCATCTTTTTATTGCTCCCATCCTTTCCTCACTTAATTCGAAAGCCAGGCATGCATGCACTTCCGCCGTAGTCATTTGTTGTCATTTGATTAAAATACTCCCTACCATCCATTTATACCTATTTAGTTCTCTCTCTCCCATTCATCTTCTTCCTCCCATGGACTTCATTCCCTGTTGTATTCTTTCTCTAACTGAGCCATGGCTGACTGCCTCTCCAATGGCTGAACCTCACCTTGGCTGCCAACTCCGGCCACCTCGCCGCCGGTAGAGCCGCTTCGGCCCCACTCCACCGCGCCACCCTCGTTTCCCCTCTCCCTTTTTCCCTTGTGCCTGTGCAAGTCTCAACCGAAGCTTCATCACCATTAATGGCTGCTGGCCAATCTTTCTCCCCTTTCTCCGTACTCGGTGCAGTAAAACCGACTCTGTTTGAAGGGAAACATGCGCGTTAATCTCGTGCACGTTACCACGCCATCAATTGAACGGTTCCTCCTTTGCATGTAACCAATTTGGCCGTTTCAATTGTGCTTCTGATACAGGGGGTCCCGATCTTCTCGACGTAAGATCGAAGATAACTTGCACATTTGACTTGACAAATCGTAGTTGCTCACCCGATGCCAATGCATGAACTTGCAACTCTTTTAGTAAGCTCACGTTGTTCTAAGGTACTTGTTGAATTGAAAACACTATATGGAACAGCGTAGCTAAGGATGTCCGCATCATCCTCCCTTTCTTCAAGAAAAGCCGTCCTCGGCTTTTGATAGCCTGAAAATGTGCTAGACAAAGAAAACAACATATATGCATGGTATATGTATGAATCAATTATTGTGTTCTTGTTGTTGTTTTGCACAATTGATAGCTCGAAATCATATTTCAAATTACACAATTGACTCATATGATGAAATTTCACCTTCCCAACATCAAATTCAAGTAAAGTGAGTGAAAACCAATTGATACCTTTCCATGCTTCAACTGTGCTACTCTGATTAGTTATACAGGTAAGAGATAAATAAGTAGGCATCATGTTGCGTTCTAAACAATAGGCACTTCTATTTAAACACATCTCCAAGTGACCATGATATTGTGCAATAGATGGTTTGCGCAAAACATGCAATTTTAAATCAGCAAGATTATCACAAGTAATGCATATTAGATAAACTTGAAACATGTTGTCTACACCAACATCTCCAATCAAATTGAATTTATATGTGTATATGTAGCAATTTACTAGTGATCGTAAGCATGAAATTTCAGGAACCTTCTTAATCACACTAGATAGCTCTTTAGGTTTATCGGATATAATATAACACAAAGAATCATTAAGGAATATTCTACTAAGAACTTCTTTTTGAGTAATCAATTCCACATTATGCAAATTAAGCATATCAAATTTAGAACGTGGAATCATGAAAGGAATAACAGAGTTCTCCGTTTTACGCACCTTGTCTTGATGAACTATCAATTCAGTACCAACAGTGTTACCTTGATCGTCCTTCTCAATTAATGTAGGTGCCGTGGGTATTGTAATATCATCATGTAACCCCAGGGCAGCAGGCATTCCCTCTCCAACCATAGTTATCTCTTCATCTTTCTCTTCTAATGGTGAGGGCTCTTGAATGTTCAACTCCTTATTTGCTTGGTCAACCTGCACAATGAGAGATACAACACTAGAAATAGAGGATAAGTTGTTAGATTCAAAAATAATCTTACTTGGCCTATCATCTCTCTCTCTCTCTCTCTCTCTCTCTCTCTCTCTCTCTCTTTTCTTTTGGTGTATCTCTCACATACTCAATTGGGATGCTCTCAACCTCGCATATGGTAGAATCACACAGCTCACTCTTTTTATCTCTCACTCAATTTGGCCATGTAGCTCTCATCCTCACATGTGTTTTGATACATCTCATCCTTGCAAGACCGTGGGCTAGAAATGGCACAATTTCTGCCAACCACGACCTCGGCCAAAGAAAAATTCCCAAGCTCGACCTTCTTTTCAAGTGACACACCAGTGGATGAATAAGAGCTAAAGAGTCGACGCAGATTTAATTAATGTGCTTGCATGTCTTTGACGCAGATTTAATTGATGTGCTTGCATGTCTTTAAGTCTGTTTTCTGCCTTCGTAGCATATTTCACAAGATCTTGCAGACTACGAAAATATTCATCCTGAAGTTCAGCAACGATCTGAAAATTCAAGCCTGCTTTGAAATATGTCCTTTCTTGATATGCACTAGTGATATTGGCCCGACGCATTGCATGATTCAACTCAATATAGTAATCTTGGACAACTTTGCATCCTTGTGTAATGCTCTCCATATGGTGTAGTAGTTCCCGCTCACAATAGGATGGAACAAATTCTCTTCTCATGGCCCTTTTTAAATAGACCCAAGATGTAATAAACCGTTTCCCACTTAGTTGTTGCCACCAACTAGAGGCATAGTCCTTAAAAAACATAGTGGCCACTCTCACTTCCTTTGCTTCTGATTCAAACTTCTGGGATTCAAGCTCGAACTCCATGTCTTATACCCACTCAAGATACTCCTCTGGATCATTGCTACCATAGAAGGAAAGATACGTATACTTGCGATCTGCCATTGTTAGTAGCAAAAGAAAGAATATTTTATGTACGTGTATGTGTATCTCTCAAACTCACTTGTCTTGCCAAATCACATTCTTACCTTTCCGAAGTAAATTGAGGTAAAAAACTCAAACTTGATATTATAGGTAAGAACAACGTGATAATTGAGCGAATTCAAGAGCAAGTCAAAATACAACAACAGATGTTTATGTGGAGCTTGGTATGGATACCTACTTAATTTGAAAATTCTAGGTATTGTAAAGGTAAATATCCAAACTAGAATTCAATGCCTAGTTGTCGATCACAAAGATATAAGTGAAAAACAAAGCAACTCACACGCAAAGATATTGGAACTGAGTGCAATCAAGGAATGAGCTATGCAAGATATAAGTGAAGAACAAAATAGCTCGTATTGCACAAGTTATAGAAAGACGCTAGCTAGTTGCAAATAATGAAACTAGGGCACAAGATTGCACAAAATATTGATATTCTAACAATTGAATCAAGAATGAGTGGGGATTGTTTTTTTTTTGCTCAAGTTTATGGTTTGGCTTTGCACTTTCTTTTTTTTCCTTTTCTCTTTTTCTCTTTTTTTTTCTCTTCTCTTTTTCCTTCCCTTTTTTTTTGAACTACGGCCGAAATTCTTCTTCTACCAAAATGAGCAAAATTTCTTTCCCACCTTTTGATCCTTGAACAATTGCAAGAACAAAAATATTAATATGCAGCCCTAAGAAACAATTTAGCTAGTCTTAAATAGGTTCAAAGTATTCGCAAAAGGATTGAAAGGTTCACAATGGATAAATTGATGTCTCATTTTTTTTGTGTTAATTTTTTTATATAAACACAACAAAAAAAATAAGATCAAACTAGGCTCAAATAAAAAGCAACACAAAAGAATTCAAGATCAGCAAACTAAACTTGATTCTAATGGACAAAAACTTAACAAAACTCACTAGAATAACAAATTAAATACTACGGTTGACAGAATTTTTTTTGTATGGCTTTTTCGTGTATAGGAAAAAAATAAAATTTAGATAACTAGATAAAGATCCTACCGAGTGAACGGAGCTCTGATACCAAGATGATACGGGGGGTCCCGATCTTCTCGACATAGGAACGAAGATAACTTGCACATTTGACTTGACAAATCATAGTTGCTCACCCGATGCCAATGCATGAACTTGCAACTCTTTTAGTAAACTCATGTTGTTCTGAGGTACTTGTTGAATTGAAAACACTATATAGAACAGCGTAGCTAAGGATGTCCGCATCAGCTTCAACTGCACCCAAAACCGTCGCATTTTCGCTGACGAATTCCCGCTGATTCAAACCCCTCCTCCCCTATATAAAGGGAGCACCAGGAGCTCCTCTCCATCCTCAACTCATTCCCCAAAACATCTCCTCCCCTCTCCCCCTGTCTTGACCGAATTTTGAAGTTGAATCTCGTTGGCTGAACGCTGTTCATCGGCCAATTGCGCCTCCAACGGTGGAGCCCCAGCATCATCGACCGCACCACTAGCTTCACCTCGCGACGTTCTACGTCGTGCTCACCATCTCGTCGCCGGAGCATCGCCGGAGCACCGCCGCCTCCGTGAGCCACGCCGCGTCGACGTCATCATCCTCATCACCGGCCATCCGTGCATGTTCCGCCACCACCGAGGTGAGCACCAGCATCCCCATCCTGCCCCCTCTCCATTCATAGCCTTTAAATCGATTTCTTTGGATGAGAAACGGTTTCATTAAACTCCTCCACGATGCAATGCTCTCAATTGAACAGTCATCTAGTGCATAGCCCATCAAGTGCAAACCACTGCGTTTCATTGCTTCCAACCGAACCGACGTCGGTGCTCTTCGTCTTCCCGATGGTTCAGCTTCCAGTTGTAGCTATATAAGGGCATGCCATCTCTTCTTGGATCCTTGGCACTCTCTCCAAGCCCTTGATTCTTCGGAGCATAGCAATCCTTTTGACAGTAGCTAAGCACCACCTTTGCCGCTGTTAGTGTTTGGTAAGCCACCTCCGGCCACCACCGTCGACACTCTGGCCAGCCCTCTGCCATCTTCTACTTACTATTCTTGCGGTGCATGCTGATTTGTTGATGTTCCATTCGGCTGCAGCAAGCTAGTGCTTTTTGTTCGTTTCCTTAGAAAGAAGATGAACAGTAATGCTACTAGATAATTCAGCCTATGCTTTGTACATACATGTTTCATTCCTTCCAAAAATTCATTCTCTCGCATGCAAGCTCCAAATCTGTTGATTCTTTCTCCTAAATTCATCTAAATTCATTCTTTACTTCCATTCTTTATTTTGTAATTTTTGGATTTTATTTGGATTTTATTTGAATATTATTTGAATTTGGGTCATTTACGCGTATAGATTTCGATGACTTCGGACGACCGGATTTCGACGCCGTTTGAGAACATCGTTTAATTAAACAAGGCAAGTTACACCCTTGACCATATTGATTCCATTATTTCAAATTATTTACTCTGTTTTAAATTATTATTGCATGCTTATTTTTATCAAGTAGTTAAAATTCTTGTTTTATATTATAGTTATGCCTAAATCATTTGTACTGCCAATCTTGACATTGAAGCAAACATACCTTGACACCTTAGATGAAAATCTAGTTTATGCAATAGTATGAACTAAAACTGTCGATGTTTTAGAACCGATCTTACGTAAAGATTGTTTGATTCGGGGGTTCTCCTAGAATGGAATCACGTGGAGAGATTGACACGGGTATTTTTATACTGGTTCAGGCCTTCTCCGGAGAGAATAATAACCCTACTCCTGTGTGTGTATGGTATTGAGTGTGTTTCGTACAATCGGGAGAAAAGACTAAGGCTATTACAGAAGATAGTGTCTAATTGTCTTCCTGATTGCTTGCTGTCCCCTCCGATCGCCCTTTTCCCTCTCTGATCACTGCCTTTATATAGTCGTGAAGGAATAGCCATTTTCCCCTGGTGAAGAGGCGCCTTATCAA
Source organism: Phyllostachys edulis (assembly GCA_036346405.1). NCBI lineage: Eukaryota > Viridiplantae > Streptophyta > Magnoliopsida > Poales > Poaceae > Phyllostachys > Phyllostachys edulis. The sequence goes on from CM070556.1 coordinate 39,279,674, forward strand.
ATCCAGTAACGGGCTCATGTTTGTAGTAATCATCGGAGTGGTAACCCCTTCACGCCGCCTGGCAGTTACTTGTCAGAGATAATGGGGTATTTACGTGCTATTACTTCCCAGAGTAACAGCGTATGTTGACTACATGGATTCCTTAATCAATTGGACCCACTCGTTTGTAGGTTTTATTGATCATAAGGTAGTCGTGGTTGACCTGGTCGTAGAAGAGTTTACGACTATGAGGTAGTCGTAGAATAACTTATGACTGGATAGTGATCGTAGAAGAACTTACGACCATAAGTTAGTCGTAGCAAGACTTACGACTATGGAGGTGGTCGTAGAAGAACTTACGACCACCTGGTAGGCTTCTCCCTTGTAAATATAAGGGGTATACCTAGGGACCAGATGACATCATATTTACTCATAATAAGAATTATAGATAAAAGATAAAGTGAGGATTATTAGATCCTCATCAAGAACTTTTTGGGAAAAATTATGCTTCGCCAACCTTAGACCAAAAATATTTGAGTTGGGGAATTTCAGCCAAAAATCAAATTTTGTTTTAAAGTCTATGGCATTGGTTTGTCATGGAAGAGTTTGCAAATGATTTTGAAAAGCAAAAGTAAAATTGGTTTGGACCTGGACAAAATGGATGTTTGGATGGTGCAGGTTGATGCACGGGCTCAACCTGGTTAGGGTTGAGGCCTAGGGGTTGTATTGGAAGTCGCCCAAGTCAGTTAAGGATCGGTCTTTGAGCCACATCTTGCTATGCCTATAATGGGTTATGCCTCCCCGTGCAACCACTTGTCCTGTGTGGGCGGGACCTGGCCAACTAATTTGCAAAGTTCCATCGCGGTTAATCCTGTTTGTACGTGGGAGGTCTTTCATGGCCGGTTTTTCATTACCTTTATTTTTCCCACCTGGCGCAAGAGGGGGCCTGAACTCTGCGGACGGGTAGTCCAAAGGGGGTGAAACCTTAGCGAGGGTGTACTGTGGTGGAACAATGCATTGTAAAGGCCTTGTGGTGATCCCTTAGTCGCACACCTTCGGAAGTGTGTGAGCGGACAGTATAGGTGGATCATCTCGTGTGGGTGAAGTGTACAACCTCTGTAGAGTGTAAAACTATTCGAATAGTCGTGTCCACGGTCATGGACATGCTAGCAAAAGCCACTCAAAGTTAGACTTTGGTTTTATTTTCAAAAATGATTTGACACAAATGATTTTGGATTTCTATCCAAATGGGAAATTGGGCGGTTAGCCATGTGACAAGCGGGTATCCTTCACCACTTGTGATGAATGTTATCCAACTGAAAACTGAGATTTAGAAAATGAACTTTAACTATTGTTTATTTGCCTTAAGAACCTAGTACATGTATTGGAAAGAAACTTGGCTTTATGCAAATTAACCATATAAGCTTTCCTTTGAGATATCCATGTATGCATGTCATTCTGTTATTTGACGGGTGTGACTTGCGAGCACGGTAGTTGTGCTCATACTTTCCTTGTGCAAACAAAATTTCAGAGGAGAAGGACTTTGCTACCGGTGTGGACTTCGACGACTAGGCCGCTACCCCAGTCGATTGCCTATGGAAGATCAGCTGGACTCCACTACTTCTTCGTCTTCCGTCGTGTTCTTTATGGTTGGCTTGTAAGCCTTTCTGGTAATAAACTCTATTGTTATTTATTAATAAAGTTATGCGATTTATGGATGTTACCATATCTGTTTACTGTGTGAACTAGCTACTGTTCATGGGACTAGTTCAGAAATGCATAGAGGATTTGGGAGTGTTAATCTCAGATCCGACAGAAGTGGTATCAGAGCCATATCGACTGTAGGTCGTGGCCTAATTAGAATGGCCGTTAGTTGAAAAACTTCAAAACTTATTTTATACAACAAGCAAAATAATTTGTTCTCTCCTTATCTGGGTCATCTTTCTATCCTTACCCCCTTCTTGGTATTATTCCTTACCTTATTCTCTCCTCACCGTTTTACAATGTCAAATGGATCCTCTTTCCCTGGAAAATTTCTATAGGTGGTTTCACGATTAGCTAACCTGATGTTCAAAACCTCAAGACTTGAAGCTGTCAAAGAGCATCGTCGTGCAAGTCTCTTGAGAGCTACTCTTGTGGGAATAACCAGTGTGTTTGGATGCCAAGCTAGGTAGCTTTGGAGAATCATTGATAAGACTAATATTGGGAATTAAAGATTTTAGCATTCGCTGATGATTATAAGGAGTTCTAGTGGATACAAGAGTATGTTGGTGGATATGCCCTGATTTTGAATGTTTTAAAGAAGACCAGTTTGGTGGATTGTATAGATTATGCAATCAGGAGATAATCGTAAAGGAAAATGTCGATGGATTTTGAAGGATATAGAAATCTGGTAAGCCGATTTGATTTTTAGGAGAAATTCGATTTTATCCAAGTCTTGAATTCATTGTATGATGGTTGGAAACTTGGAATTGGATGTGCTTGAATAGAGAAGTTGGATCTAAAAGGAATCTTGGTCGGATTGTGGAGATATGTATTGATCGGATTATAGAATTGTATAATTGTTGAATTTTGAAATATTTAAACTTATGCTTGTTGGATATTAGAATATATGTTTAAGGGATATCTTGCTGTATTGAAGTTGGTCAAAATATTTGCTGAATGGATGATGATAAATAATGGGCAGATTGAATCAAAATTTGTGGATCTCCAGCAGTCATTTGGAGAATTCTATAAGGAAAGTATTAGAGTTATATAAGGGAATCCTAGAAGTTGCAACTGACAAATAAGCTTGCGAAAGGTAAGTGAATCATGTTGTGAATCAAGTTGAGAATTTTGGAGAAAGCAATTGTGTAATTGTAATGTTCGGGAGAATTTTCGTTTCAAGAATGGATATAGTTAATTTTAGCGTGATCTTGGAGTATATCAGATTGGAAGATATGAAATTCTGCTCCTGGATTCGTGCAGTGAAGAAACCTTGCAAACAAAGGGGTGAATTTGTTGGATTACCTAGGCTTATGCCAAAGAAAGATTTGTGGATCACGTTGTTTTACCATTAGATTGTGAGATTGATTGAATGATTGGATTTCTATTTGGTTGACTTTAAGATATATGGACTGGCGGATCTCAATAATAATAAGACTTGGATCTAGCAAAGTTGGGAAGATAGATTTATGGCTTTTAGCTGGCACCCCAACACATGGTTGTGGACCCGCAGTCTGGCATCAGTTACCGATTGGAGCTACCGCTGCAGTTGTCAAAGGTGCACAACATTTCTCCTTCATATAGGATTGATCGAAGACCGCGAATCGAACATCGTTTTGTCAGCCCAACCATATAGCTTAAGGTTGCCTAGACTCATTCTGTGCATTGAGTCGTTTCACCTGATTAAGAGTCTCGATCGAGGAGAACGTTATATTGTTGCTTGATTTGTATAGTATATTTTCTTTTGGTACGTCGTACATAGATCTTTTGATCTTATGTGCAGCATTTGCTTAAGGGGGGTAGACTTCTCTCCTCATAGCTTATCTTCTCTTCCCTTGCTTTTCCCTTTTCTCTAACAATCCATTGGACTTCTAACCTATCGATGCACCTCGGACTTGAAGGACGAATCGATACCTCAAGACTTCGAACAACTCAAGACCCTTAGACATGAAGTCAGCCTGAAGATAGACTCTCTCTATCTCTTAATTCATTTATCCTTTATGCGCCTTCTTTCTTTCTAGCCACTCCGAATCTAGGGGACGAGATTCCTTTTAAGGGAGGTAGTTTCTAACATCCCAAAGTTCTGTTACCAAAATTAAAATAAATAAAGATATTATTTTATTGGATTTTCTAGCTGTCAAAGTTCTTTCTTGATTTTCTGCAATTTAAGAAGAGTTTTTTTCCTAAAAGAGAAAAAGAAAAATTAATTATTTGATTTCTTGGTTTTAAAGTCAAAAAGAAAATTTATGGAGTTTTCGAGATTTTATTGGATTTAAAGTGAAAAGTAAAATTTTAATTAATTTACGGAATTTTAAAAGCTTTTCCTAATTATTTTAAAGCCAAAATAAATTATGTGCAAAAACTATTACCATCTATAAGTTAGAAATATTTTATTTAAGTTCAAAATAATTCTAGGAATTTTGTGAAATTTTTCTAGGATTTTTGGACTCTATTTGCTATGTTCTAAAAATATTTGATTTATTGCTTTATCTTTATTTCGAAAATAAAAATAATAAAAAAAAATGTTCTCCCCAATCGGTCACCCAACTTTTTATTGCTCCCATCCTTTCCTCACTTAATTTGGAAGACAAGCATGCATGCACTTCCACCGTAGCCATTTGTTGTCATTTGATTAAAATACTCCCTACCATCCATTTATACCTATTTAGTTCTCTCTCTCCCATTCATCTTCTTCCTCCCGTGGACTTCATTCCCTATGTATTCTTTCTCTAACGGAGCCATGGCTGACTGCGTCTCCAATGGCCGAACCTCACCTTTGCTGCCAACTCTGGCCACCTCGCCGCCGGCAGCGTCGCTCCGGCCCCACTCCACCGCGCCACCCTCGTTTCCCCTCTCCCTTTTCCCTTGCGCCTGTGCAAATCTCAACCGAAGCTTCATCACCATTAATGGCTGCCGGCCAATCTTTCTCCCCTTTCTCCGTACTCGGTGCATTAAAACCGACTCCGTTTGAAGGGGAACATGTGCGTTAATCTCATGCACATTACCACGCCATCAATTGAACGGTTCCTCCTTTGCATGTAATCAATTTGGCCATTTCAATCGTGCTTCAACTGCACCCAAAACTGTCGCATTTTCGTTGACGAATTCCCACTGATTTAAACCCCTTCTCCCCTATATAAAGGGAGCACCAAGAGCCCCTCTCCATCCTCAACTCATTCCCCAAAGCGTCTCCTCCCCTCTCCCCTGTCTTGACCGAATTTTGGAGTTGAATCTCGTTGGCCGAACGTTGTTCATCGGCCAATTGCACCTCCAACGGTGGAGCCCCAGCATCATCGACCGCACCACTAGCTTCGCCTCGCGACGTTCTACGCCGTGCACACCATCTTGTCGCCGAATCATCGCCGGAGCACCGTCGCCTCCGTGAGCCACGCCGCGTCGACGTCGTCGTCCTCGTCTCCGGCCATCCGTGCACGTTCCGCCACCACCGAGGTGAGCACCAGCATCCCCATCCTGCCCCCTCTCCATTCATAGCCTTTAAATCGATTTCTTTTGATGAGAAACAGTTTCATTAAACTCCTCCACGATGTGATGCTCTCAATTGAACAGTCATCTAGTGCGCAGCCCATCAAGAGCAAACCGCGATTTCATTGTTTCCAACCGAACCGATGCTGGTGCTCTTCGTCTTCCCGATGGTTCAGCTTCCAGTTGCAGCTATATAAGGGCATGCCATCTCTTCTTGGATCCTTGGCACTCTCTCCAAGCCCTTGATTCTTCGGAGCATAGCAATCCTTTTGACAGTAGCTAAGCACCACCTTTGCCGCTGTTAGTGTTTGGTAAGCCACCTCCAGCCACCACCGTCGACACATTGGCCGCGACCCTCCGCCATCTTCGCTTACTATTCTTGCATTGCATGCTGATTTGTTGATGTTCCATTAATTTGCAGACAAGCTAGTGCTTCGCTCGCTTCCTTAGAAAGAAGATGAACAGTAATGCTACTAGATAATTCAGCCTATGCTTTGTACATACACATTTCATTCCTTCCAAAAATTCATTCTCTCGCATGCAAGCTCCAAATCCGTTGATTCTTTCTCCTAAATTCATTCTTTACTTCCATTCTTTATTTTGTAATTTTTGGATTTTATTTGAATATTATTTGAATTTGGGTCGTTTATGCGTATAGATTTCGATGACTTCGGACGACAGGATTTCGACGCCGTTTGAGAACATCGTTTAATTAAACAAGGCAAGTTACATCCTTGACCATATTGATCCCATTATTTCAAATCATTTACTCTGTTTTAAATTATTATTGCATGCATATTTTTATCTAGTAGTTAAAATTCTTGTTTTATATTATAGTTAAAATGCCTAAATCCTTTGTACTGCCAATCTTAACATTGAAGCAAACATACCTTGACACCTTAGATAAAAATCTAGTTTATGCAATAGTATGAACTAGAACTTTTTGGAAAAAATTATGATTAGACAAAAAAATGTTTGATTTGGGGAATTTCAGCTAAAAATCAAATGTTGTTTTAAAGTCTATGGCATTGGTTTGTCATGGAAGATTTTGAAAATGATTTTAAAAAGCGAAAGTAAAATTGGTTTGGACCTAGGCGAAATGGATGTTTTGATGGTGCAGGTTGATGCACGGGCTCATCCTGGTTAGGGTTGAGGTCCAGGTGTTGTATTGGAAGTCGCCTAAGTCAGTTAAGGACCGGTCTTCGAGCCGCATCTTGCTATGCCTATAATGGGCTATGCCTCCCCGTGCAACCACTTGTCCTGTGTGGGCAGAACCTGGCCAACTAATTTGTAAAGTTCCATCGCAGTTGATCCTGTTTGTACGTGGGAGGTCTTTCATGGCCGGTTTTTCATTACCTTTATTTTTCCCACCTGGCGCAAGAGGGGGCCTGAACTCTGCGGACGGGTAGTCCAAAGGGGGTGAAACCTTAGCGAGGGTGGACTGTGGTGGAACAATGCATTGTAAAGGCCTTATGGTGATCCCTTAGTCGCACACCTTCGGAAGTGTGTGAGCGGACAGTATAAGTGGATCATCTCGTGTGGGTAAAGTGTACAACCTCTGCAGAGTATAAAACTTTTCGAATAGCTGTGTCCACGGTCATGGACATGCTAGCAAAAGCCACTCAAAGTTAGACTTTGGTTTTGTTTTCAAAAATGATTTGACACAAATGATTTTGGATTTCTATCCAAATGGGAAATTGGGTGGTTAGCCATGTGACAGGAGGGTATCCTTCACCACTTGTGATGAATGTTATCCAACTGAAAACTGAGATTTAGAAAATGATCTTTAACTATTGTTTATTTGCCTTAAGAACCTAGTACATGTATTTGAAAGAAACTTGGCTTTATGCAAATTAACCATATAAGCTTTCCTTTGAGATATCCATGTATGCATGTCATTCTGTTATTTGACGGGTGTGACTTGCGAGCATGGTAGTTGTGCTCATACTTGCCTTGTGCAAACAAAATTTTAGAGGAGAAGGACTTTGCTACCGGTGTGGACTTCGACGACTAGGTCGCTACCCCAGTCGATTGCCTGTGGCAGATCAGCTAGACTCCACTACTTCTTCGTCTTCCGTCGTGTTCTTTATGGTTGGCTTGTAAGCCTTACTGGTAATAAACTCTATTGTTATTTATTAATAAAGTTATGCGATTTATGGATGTTACCATATCTGTTTACTGTGTGAACTAGCTACTAATCATGGGACTAGTTCAGAAATGCACAGAGGATTTGGGAGTGTTAATCCTGGGTCCGAAAAAATGAGGATAGGGAGGTTTAATAAGATAGTACGTTACAAAAATTTCAGCAAGCAACACATTCTGAAATTTTATGAAAAGAGAGATCTAAGGTGGTATCCTTAGTAGTTCGAAGAGTACTTCTTCAGAAGGACCTTATGGGGATGTTTTGACAACATTTTGAAAATATTTTGGCTCAGTTTTTAAAGTCCTAAAAGTATTTTAATGCTTTCATTTTTAGAGAGCATCACATCTCTCAAACAAGAACTATTTTGAACAAGATGAGATGATTTAACCAAAAGATTCTTTAGATGAGAAAAGAAAGCTAAAAGCGAAAAGATTAGCAATCCTTTCTAAGATTTAAGAACCATTCCTATGGTTAAGTTAGATTGCAAATTTTTATTTCGAAGTCCAATCTATTAACCATTCTACCTAGGGCTTATCCTATAGTCAGTATGGCTCTAATACCAAGCGTTGTCAGACCCCCGGGCGTGGAATACCCAGAGATCTTATGTGTATACAGTGCTAGTCCCAATAATAAAGGCTAGCACACAAATTCACAACATTTGGCATCAAATTCATATATTCATAATCTAAAGTAAAACAAAAGGGACAATCTACTTAAGTTAGTACAATAGTTATTATAAACCACGGCCGACCGGCCAAATAAAAGCAGTCATCAGAGTAAGTAAAATAGCAGTGGAAAACATAGTAGTAGTAGTAGTAGCAAAAATCCAGCGGCATGCCCATCTAATCCCTCAGGAAACCGACAAGAAAACAAGGCCTAAGTAGACCCGTCACTGAACCCGTCGATGCCAGGTGCAAAGAACTCGTTGTCTAGCGTCAGCTCATCTGCAAATTCTAAACCAACAACAACAGCAAGATTAAGTACTTGTGTACTCAACAAGACTTGTGGTGTATCACAAAAATCATATTGGATGCAAGGCTGTCAAATATATGGCTCTACTCTACAAGTTCTTTTGCTCAAAGCCAAGTTTATTTCCAATAGACATAAGTAATATTTTGCAACAGAATTTGAAAAAGCAGTTTAAGAAAAAATAAGTACAGGACAGTAAGTAAAGTAAATGAACAAGTAACAACAAACACCCACAACCCTACTCGGTTGTAAGCAAAAATATAATCAAGTTTTGCCATAGAAATGGCACTAACAAGTTCATGTTCAATCATAGAAATGGCAGTCCTGCTATAGAAATAGCAAATCAATCATAGAAATGACAATCCGCTATAGATATAGCAACAAAGCCATAGAAATGGTAGTTAACTCCACAAATGAAAAATCCCATGTCATTACCCCAATCTTTTGTGACAAAACAGTTTAGAAAACAAAGCTACCGCCATACCAGCCACACTAAGCATGCTCATGACCGCGAGCATGGCTATTCGAATAGTTTATCACTCTGTAGAGGTGTACAACTTTACCCATAGTTCGCGGTATTACAGTTGCTTGGAATATCCCTATATTGCTGCTTACTGCCAAAGGTAAGCAACCTAGGGTTCGCGACGTAACCTTTACATTATCTAGTTCTAACCCTACATTAGCCCTGCGAATCTTTATCCTCATCCGTCCGGATAATAATAATAATAACACCGATAGTAACAAAGTAACACATAGAATGAGGAGCCTCACTCACCCGGATAGAAACCCGTTGAGTGGGTCCCTCACTTCACCCAGATAGAAACATGTCAAAGTGAGGCATCTGCAGTTGTGTCTGCAGTAGGGTCTTGTGAGAATCCTATCGCATTCTATGCAGGTCGTTCTCCTTTCTAGGCGGTTTTAAGTGCCCTAGAAGTTGGCTAGTAGTACGTTGCAGAGGTGCTGCCATAAATAGATCGACTCTTGTTGCTGATTCAACAGCCACGATCGAGCAGATCATTCGAGTACAGTAGGAAGGTAGTTGGCCATGATATGCTCTCCTCTTCCTACTACTCAAACTGCGGTGGTATAGATTTGAAGAAACTCGATGGGATTTTGTGATCCATCAAACTTCTCTATATTCACTGGTCGCAACCGGGGTGGCCAGGGAACTGCTCGAAGGTCAAGCGTAAACGCTTAACATCCGGTTATGATATAATAATGCCTTCTTTGCAGGAAAGATGGGTTAACATCACCAGGCGATTGTACTCGATGATACCCAGTGGTAAATGGACCTAACCTATCGTAGATCTCAGTCATATGAGGGTAATACTCCTCGTGCTCCATCTGCTGGTGCAGATTTCTTGGAAGAAGTGGTGAATGACTAAACCCCCTAGGAGTTTATTGATCACCAGTTGTTTATGGAACTCTTCTTCGACTAGTGTCATGATCGAGAGATCGACCAGATCTGTGGTATTGTCGTTCTCCGCGAAGAGAGTCGTTCGAATGACTAACATTCGATGGAATTGTCCTGGTACGACTTCCTGGATGGTGTTGTCGATTTTGCTCGAGCCTGACCATTGTGTCCCGCAGTCTTCGTGCGATCTCTTGAGCGAAGAGGTCGTAGCTTGGCACTTGTCCAACCTCTTGAGTCGGGTTTTTTATCAGGTCATTGATTCGTTGATGTTCTTGAGCTTCCTCTGACTGGTATTGGGTGCGCCCAGGTAAGGATCTCGGCATTATATAACTTGGTTCGATCTGGTGAGGTGGCGCTGACACAGCTGCCAAGTGGCGCCACATAGGCAGCCACATAAGCTGGTGAGTGACGGCGCTATGGTGGCGAGCTCACCGGCGCTATGCGCCTCGGCGAGGGCTAGTTGGGGTACCAAAAGAAAGAGAGGAGCGAGGCAAACCTAATGCGCACTGTTTTAGTGGCGATGCTTCAAGAGGTGGCCAGCGATGAGGGAAAGAGCGGCGGCGCGCTCGGCTCGATGGCGGCGATGGAGTTCCCACGAGGCTTCGGCGAAGCATAGAGAGGCACGAGTTAGAACGTGCCCGTGCGAATCCAAAGGAGGTGACGAAGGTGGAGGAGCTCCTTCGATGACGGCGCTAGAGGCGGCGAAAGGAGTGGCGGCCGGCGGTGAGAAAACTCCAAATCCGGCAAGGATACGGGGAGAGGGGAGGATAGATCTACTGGGAGACATTGAGGATGATAAGGGGATCCTGGGGCTCTTCTTTATAGGGGCTGGGGAGGCCAGAGATGGGAGATCGGCGCTACGTGTGTCACGTTGGCATAGCGCAATCCCGACGAAATTGAGCGCAGAATTGAGGGGAGATGGCCGGGAATGGGGGAGGCGGGACATAGGGGATTGAATGCTCACAAATTAGAGAGAAATCAGGGAGGAAAATGTGAGATTTGAGGAGCTCCAAATGGCATTCATGGTGTCTATGTGCGTGTGCACGGTTCTGGACAAAACCAAGGAAGAAGAAAGGAAGAGAGAGAAAAGAGGGAAAAAGAAAGAAAGAAAGAGAGAAAAGGGAAAGAAGAAAAGGGAAAAGAGAAGAAAAGGAAAAGATGAAAAGGGGAAGAAAAGATTTTCGGCCATAAATTGAAATGAATTTCTAAGATTTTCATTTCGGAGAAAATATAAATTATAATTTTCAAATTCGGCTAAGATTTGAATTTGAGATGAATTCAAAACAAGATTTTGAATCCAGAATTGGCCACAAAGAAATTTGATTTTAGAACAACGATTTGAATTGAGACTCAACATTTTGATTTTGATTTTGTGTTGATTTGAGATTCGAAATTTTGATTTTTGAATTTTAGAAAAAAGCAATAAATCAAATAGACTTTTAGAAAATAGAAAATATAGTTCGAAATTCTAGAACAATTCACATAAATTCCTTGAATTATTTTTAACTTAATAAAATTATTTCCAACTTAAATTTGGCTTTTATTTTTGCACATAAATTATTTTTAATTTATGGAAAATAGGAAAAGCCTTTTTAAAATGCAAAAAATTTAACAAAAATTAATTAAAATTTTCTTTTTAACTTTAAATCCAAGAAAATCCCAGAAAACTCCATATATTTTCTTTTTGACTTTAAAAACCAAGAAATTAAATTATTATTACTATCATTTTTTTCTTTTAACCAAGAAAACTCTTGTTAAATTACAAAAAATCAAGAAAATTCTTTGACACCTAGAAATCCAATAAAATAATATCTTTATTAATTTCATTTTTTGTAACAAAACTTTGGGATGTTATATTCTTACCATCACCACGAGTGCCCGAAGCGGGAGCGCAATGGGAAGCAACCCTAGTCCTACGTCTTTGAGAGAGATTAGGATCTGAGGGGAGGATAAAGACCTCCTGGGTGCTACTATCACCACTCGCGACTGAGTCCTCCGGATTCGAGAAGTAGTCGAAGCATGTACAACACCTCACGACATGGAGCAATCCCTCTAGGAAGGAAAATTCTGGGTTATAACTGTATCCTATTAAAGGTAAACCCTGTGGGGGTATGGTCGAATCTACAGGTGAAGCGGGCTCGACCACACACCTCGTGGAGGTAATCGAAGGGTGACGGTTATTAGGTGTTGATTGAGTCTCGGGATCATGGATTCCAGGACTTGTTGTGCTAGATCGGACGGCCTTAGATGTGTTTGAACGTTTGGAGAAGAAACCCTTGCTGCGTTCAACACTCGTTGTGGGGCAATCCTGGTCTTGGTCGGTTGGAACCTTGCCCTTTGAGGGTTCTGGTTCCTCCTCTGGGCATAATGTTGTGAGGGAAAGGGCTCTCTCATCAACCTTGTTCGTGGCATGGTTCTCTGGGTCTGGTGAAAGATCCCTAGAACTAGTATTGCCGTCGGACGAAATGATGCCCTACTCGTACTCGTAGCAGGCATCCATGTCGAGTGCTACGTAGTCTGCCAAATCAAACCAATTATCCTCATTCCACTCTCCTACCATGAAAGCATCAGAGTTGAAAATAAAGGCAATTGTCGAAAAGGAAAGGAGAAAAATAGGAGATCCCTACGGACGGCGCCAACTGTCGATGGATTAGTATCGATCTTATGAATGAATGTTGAGGGCTCTCCTAGCGCGAAACCACACAGAAAAGGGTACAGAAATTTTATACAGGTTCAGGCCTTATCTTGAGAGAATAATAACTCTACTCCTATGATTCTGTATTGATTATGTTTACAATAAGAAGGAAGTCACTAAAACTAGGGCTTGATGACTCTGTATTTTGTTGTAGCTGTAGAATCTCTTGATCACTTGATCACTCGATCCTCTTCCCTCTGTCCACCGACTTTACTCCTTATATAACGCATGAAGGGGTGGCAGTTGTCCACATCAAGAGACACCTTTTCGTTTGATGCAATGCGCACGTTTAGGGGCGATTATTGTCAGAGACATATCCCCCCACGTCGCCTTGCGATTATGTCAGAGATAGAGGTTTAATACGTGCAGTTATCTCAGGAATAACGGGACATATTAACTACTATGTGTATTAAACACATCGCACAAATATCCCTAGTCGATTGGGCCCACGTGTCTGTAGGCTTTATCGATCATAGGGTGGTCGTAGCTGACCTAGTCGATCGTAGTAGGACTTATGATCAATAGGTGGCTGTAGAAAAATTTACGATCATAAGGTGATCATAATAGGATTTACAATCAATAGGTGGTCATAGAAGAACTTACGAACATATAAGGTGGTCGTATAATAGCTTACTACCACTAGGTGTGTATGATCCCCTCATTGTTAATATTGAGGGATGCCTTCGAAAGTTGTATAAGAGACATTATTATCTATAATAATAAATATTACAGATAAATAACTTAATTAACTGAGAATTATTAGATCCTCGTCAGGTGCATTTTTCCAAATTAGTTATTTTTGCCACCGTAAAGTTCATCCATGTCCTGTATGCTTACTATTTCCGTTCCTAAATAAATGTCATTTACAATGGACTGTCCAATGTTCATGTGATTGAAATTTTATTATGTTTCAGTCACGTTGTTTTGCCTTTTGATGTTGATCCAACTTCGGCATTTGTCTTGTGTTGTGTGTGTTACGAAATACGGAGACCGGAACAAAGAATAATTCTAACCTAACAAAAAAAAAGTTTGGTGAACCCCGATAAAATATAAAGACCAAAATTTTTCTAAACTAGATAAAAATAAATTAAACCTAGGTGAATCTCGTACAAATACATAAATAAGTAGAACTAAATATGCAGTAAAGCTCTCCTAAATTTGCAATGCTAAAATTGCATATAACTTAGCACTGCAATTGTAGGCTAAGTACTCCGCAATTTTAGTTTATTGAAAGCTAAGAAAATGTTGTGCATCTGAGATTTAGCGACACTGTTTTACAGTTCACGCGGTCTATACAAAGGTATTTGCATTTGTCACATGAAAATAACATTAGTAGATTTGTCATCAAAAGTACTTCCATATTGTTATATATTTTATAATTTTACACTAACATATAATTTGAAAAATGTAATGGTTTAATTTTAAAGCTGTGCAAATTAGACTGTCGATATCCAAAATGGCATCTATTTATAATCTTTTGTTTTTCCCATGTGATTATAATAAGTGTTGTGCTACCGCAGAGGCACGGAGTACACTTTGGCATTTATTTGAATTGGTGGTCAGATTTTTTTCTGGGATATTCCACTATGAAATTTGTACTCATCTGTTAATAAACATGCGCTGCGCTTACTACCCTTTTACAACTTCAATCATGGGTTTCTACATTAACATGTTGGTAAAACGCTACAACTTCGACGAAATCACTGAAATAACTTACTTTAATATACAAATTAGAATCCAGAAAAATTGACTAGGCATTCACTGAAATAACTTAAACGAGCACTGAACCGCAGCACATTGTTACCGATCAGTTCTTCCATGCATGTGTCCAACCAATCCAGAAGTACCACAAAATTAACCAACAGCACACAGTATAATTCCATAGTCTGATCAGAAAGCTTTATTCACTGCCATGGTTGCGACGCCAGGCATCCATTATTTCCGGTGGCCGATAGGTTTTCAGAGAACACTCATACAACAACAAAAGGGTTTGGTTTCTCTTTTTTTTCCAGGCATCTCGCTTCAGAAATGTCATGCAGCTAGGTAGGCTGGATCACTACGCCGCGGCTGGTTACTGGTACTGGCTGGCGAGCTTGCCTTCCTTGACGATGTAGTTCTGTGCAGTGAAGTCCTCCCCCTTGAAGTACCTGTCCAGCATGTCCTTCACCCCCGCCGCGTACCTCAGCTGCAGGATTGTTTGTTTGCCACACAGTCAAGTCAGCAGCAAGTATGACAATGGATGTTAACATGTGCAGATGAAAAACTGATGGAAAGAGTGCACATGAGCAAGGTTACACGTGTGCCGTATATAGTAGCTGTGAAGGTAGCCTGAATGGTAGAATCTTATGAGTCTATAATGTAGTTACGAAGATTACCTCAAGTCATAAGAAAATCTTAATCTGGTAAAGCCTTAATACAATTGCAATTGAAAGAAAAATTATTGTAGTATAATGGTATACTGTCCCTACTGTCTGAGTTCTCTAGCTACCTTCGATGTAAATATGCTTTATTTCTGTAAGTGTCATGGAAAACATGAGTTACCATCAGGAGAATTCTTCTCAAATAGCTCCCTAGAATGCTATATGATTTTGTTATTATAAAATGGGGTATCAGAGCATCAGAAGCTGCAATAAATAATACGGTCCTAAGGCCTAAGCTAAAGCAGAAAACACAGAAGCTGACCTGTGCATCAATTGTAGTCCCAGACATGTGAGGGGTCATCGCATGATTAGGCATGTAGCGCCACAGGTGATCCTTAGGTGCTGGTCGGGGGAACCAGACATCACCTCCGTATCCTGAGAATTAGGAATGATGTGCTTTGTGTTGAAGGAAATACTGATCATGATAGAAATATAAGATAGTGCATCATTCTCCCATTCTTTCAATAGGACACAATAACAAATAGGCCTCTCTATAGCAAGCATATTTTTTTAGTTCGTACCCAATAAAACAATGTCATAGCAATAGAACTAATTTACAGAGGTGTAGACCACCTTTTGTTTTGTAAACAGTAATAAATTGTTAACAACAAATTATCATACTTGACATCACTGATTATGTTCTATTGACTATTGGTTATAAGTTTTTTTTCATATTACCCCTGATAAATGCAAAGCATGACAGGCTAAAAAAATGATATACTTCATGGACCCCAACAGCAAGAATTAGGCTAATATCCT
This sequence comes from Phyllostachys edulis, assembly GCA_036346405.1. NCBI lineage: Eukaryota > Viridiplantae > Streptophyta > Magnoliopsida > Poales > Poaceae > Phyllostachys > Phyllostachys edulis. The sequence continues at coordinate 39,295,240 of CM070556.1, forward strand.
GCGGCATACTGGTATGTAACAAAGACTAAAAGAAATGAAAGAATGGTACCAGCAATGTGACCACTGGAACAAGCGTCCGCAACCGCCTGGGTGTCCATGATTGCTCCTCGAGCATTATTCACGACAATTACACCTTTCTTCATCTTTGCAATCCTTTCTTTGTTAAACATGCCTCTGAAGAAAGGACAAAACAAAATACAGAGAAGTTGTACATTAGAAGATTTTGGAAATAACAAGAATGTGGTGAACAGGAACCTTGTTTTCTCTGTAAGAGGTGTGTTGATCACAATGACATCACACTTTGGAGGCATAGCATCCAGGTCCTCTTCAAATTTGGCCCCAATTTCTTTCTCAAGCTCTGGGTCAATCTGAAGTCTGTCATGGTAGAGCATGTTGCAGTTGAAGGGCTTAAGACGCTGAAGTAATAGTTACAACAGTCTTTCCTTCAAGATCATAAGCTCTATAGGCAATGCCTGCAACATTCCATTCACCTTGAACGACCTGTTGATAGCCAGGCAAGAAGTTTCTGAGCAGAATCAAAATGCGCATGAGCTCATCTTCTGCCACAGAGACGGTGTTACTTCCAGTAACCTCTGCCACAGTTAAGCCAGCAGCTGCTGCTGCTGGCAAATCAATATGATCAGAGCCAATCCCAGCAGTGAGAAGCAGCTCAAGGTTCTTTGCCTTCTTGATCCTCTCTGCAGAAACATAGACTGGGTGGAACGGTGTGGTTATCAGGACATGCATATCTTCGATGTGCTTCTCCAGTTCTGGGATCAGGAACCGCAAACCTTTAGTGCACACAACCCGAGTCTGATGACAACAATCAGGGATATACAACCATCTAAGAAGTTGCATACAGTCTTTATTTTCTTCTTAGTAAGAACTGAGGAACAAAATAATCATTAAGGTTGAAGCATACATGTAAAATTGGAATATATAAGCATTTGAATAAATCCTGCAGCAAGCCAACGTGCAAGATCTTTAAATGAATTGAGTGTAACTTCCAATTAGCTTGGGAAATTGGGCTAAACTAGAGGAACCATATATGGCCTGTCAATCATTTCATCAAAACATTGCTGATCAACCAAATGAAGAACCATCTTCCCCTTTTTCTCATGGAACAGATGAAAAATCGCTCTTCACTCATTAGCGAAAGGAAAGGCAGTCATATGCACAGGGTTCAAAAAACTGGCCGAAAACCGACCAATTTTCGAAAATATCGGTTCTATCGGGTACCCCAGTAAAAGTCCAAACCGGCCAAAAAAATTGGATTTGCTTGAATTTTGTCGAATATAAGAGAAATGCATAACCATATCTAAGCACTTGTGTGTGCGCCGTCCCTAGCCTTTGAGATTGCAGATCATGTGTACAAGCCCTCAAAACTGTACTCTTTTTTTTATCTTTTTTCATTTTAACTTAAAAAATTCAAATTTTGATTTGAAAATTTCGACCAAAATTCTCCTATAATCTTTACAATCGGGTCTATCGGTGACCCCCGGTAAAAAATAAAAACCGGTATTGAAAACCCTGCATATGCATTATACACTACGCAGTAACACAAACAGTAAGCACTTCATATATCTATTCAGTAGCCAGCAAAGTTCTATACAAGTCCACAGGTACTGCCAACCAAGTTCACCATGTTTAGCTTTTCGAGATTTCTATCTAGTGTATAGGATAATATTTTCATAAATTACTTAGAGGTCAGAGCCTTCTTTAAACAAAATTGAATTCCTTAGAGAAACATGAGAAAAATGGCTACGATCTTGGCTACTGACCGCTGTTTAGTCCCTCCTTGTCGTCCGTGACAATGTAGTGATGACCCTTCGATTCCAGCCAGTTGCGTATGCCGAGAGCGCCCTCAACGCAGCCGACGAAGTTCGGGTTCTTGTCGGCGTACTCGCCGGCCTTGTAGAACACACCGACTATCTTCTTGCTGCGTACAGATGTCTGTAAAGCAAAGGGAGAGACCAAAAGATGGCATTCTTCAGAGTTCCATCAACCGGATTACTTCACCAACCGAAAGAAATTTATAACAAAGATTACAAGAAATTTGATCATAATTATTGATCAAAGAGAGAAAATGTAAGTCCATGTATTGGGGAAAGAAAGAAATCCTCACTAAACTGGAGGAGAAATCCACACTTCCGCACAAAACCCCCAAGCTCCTCCAAACTCTCCCAATCACACAAACAAAACTAAAATACTGGACAATCTCTTCTCTCTCTCTCTCTCTCTCTCTCTCTGGGGGAGGGGGGGGGGATTGAAGAAAATTCGCAGCTGAAAAACAAAACCACACAAGAAATTCGCAGCAAGAACCGAAACAAACCGAGCAAAAACAAAGGCAACAAGAAAAAGGAAATGGAAAAAAGAACACCCATGAGAAAGAAAGAAAAGAGGAGAGAATTACGAACGTGCGCGGCCCTGGATCCGAGCGCCCGGTCGACGAGCTGCCTCGCGGCAGTCCTCCACGTCGCCATGATCCAAGGAGAAATCACGAAAGAGAGAGAGAATCGCTTCACAGGAAACCGCAAGCGAGGAAAACGAGGAAGTGATGAGAGTGAGGACGCTGTTGACGAACCGTAGCGGAAAAGTGCCGTGCGATCGATCGCACGAACATAGAATCGTACACATATACAAATACAGAAAGCAAACAGATACAAAAATATGGAAGACTTTTTTCTTTTTTTATTCCTTTCTTCAGCAAATACGCATATTGAATGAGACTCCTATAAATAGGTTGGATGGGGCACCTATCCCATGGGTTGGCTGTTGAGTTATGTCCATGGTTTTCTAACACTCCTTCTTGAGCATCTATCATCATATGTATATGTTTCATCAAAACTCTATAAAAATCTAGTGAAAGGATTTGGAGAAAGAGTACATGATACATATTATGTTGTGTTGCACGAATTGCCTCATTAAAAACTTTAGCTGAGAAACTTCAGAAAAACTCGTTAAGGGAAAAATAGTACACTCCACCCAATTTTATTTAATCTCCATAATTTATTCTTTGGATAGTTGATCTTTGTGATCAAGTTTCAATAATGAGTTTGTGAAGATTCTCCCCGTGAGTTCTGCACTTATCTATGTCTCATCATTCAAATTACACGTATGCACATTTCAAAGCTAGATGCTAGAAGTGACTTAGTGAATAAATTTGCAAGATTTTCACATGACTTAGTATGCAGTACTTTAATTTCATTCATCTTTTACAATTCATGAGCAAAGAAGAACTTGGGGTTGATAAGTTTTGTGAGATGACTATTCACATAACTCATCTGCACTTGTGCAACACAAGCTGCATTATCTTCATAGATAATAGTGGGAGTTTGTGCGGTATTCAATACACACGACTACTGGATATGGTGAATCATTCGCCGAAGCCAAGCACATTCTCGTGAGGCCTCATATAGTGCTATGATTTCCAAGTGGTTCGTCAAAGTCGATACAAGACTTTGTTTAGACGATTTCCATGAAATTGCAGTTCTACCACACATGAATACATAACCTGTTTGTGACTTGGCTGTATGCGGGTCTAACAAGTACCCGGCATCTGCATAGCCAGTCATAGCCAGGTTTTGGTTCTTTCTGTAAAACAGGCCAAGGTCTTTGCTTCCTTAAAGGTATTAGAAGATGTTCTTTATTCCCTGCCAATGCCTTTTGGTAGGTTCTGCACTATACCTTGCTAATAGGTTTACGGCAAATGCAATGTCCGGTCTAGTACAGTTCGCTAAATACATGAGTGCTCCTATTGCACTTAAGTATGAGAATTTTGGTCCCAGAACTTCTTCCCCCTCTTCTCTAGATCTGTACGGGTCCTTGTCTTGCTGTAAGGATCTCCCGACCATTGGCACTTTCGAATGGTATGCATTTTCAAAGTCGAACCTTTCTAACACCTTTTGAGTTTAGGCTGACTAATGTACTAATATCCCTTCAGGGACATGCTCAAGCTGCAAGCCTAGGTAATATTTGGTTTTACCCAAATCTTTCGTTTCGAACTCCGACTCTAGGTAAGAGCTTGCTTCCTTAATATCTTCTAGTGTTCTGATGATATGCAGATCATCTACATACACTGAGATTATACAAAATCCATTCTGGAATCGTCGTATAAATACACAGGGATAATCCTTATTGTTTGTATAGCCTTTATTGCATAGAAAATCGCTTAAGCGATTATACCACATCCTGCCCGATTCCTTAAGTCCGTACAGTGATTTTCTGAGCTTCACACTGTACAGATTTCTATTTGCTCTGTCTTGGTTCAGGACAGGGATAAATATCTGAATCCAAATTTCCATAAAGGTATGCAATTACCACATCCATTAATTTTATTTCTAAAATCAAGTTCACTACCATTGAAATTAAATATCTAAAGGTAACTCCGTCCATGACCGGGGAATAGGTTTCTTCATAATCAACTCCTAGACGTTGAGTGAAACCTTATGCAACGAGCCTTTCTTTATATCTTACAATTTCATTTTTTTCATTTCTCTTTCGAACAAATACCCACTTATACCCTACGGGGTGCACATAGGAAAGCGTGCGGCTTATAGGCCCAAACATCTCTCTTTTATTTAGAGTTAATAATTCAGTTTCTATTGCCTTCTTCCAATCTTCCCAATCTGATCTTTTCTTACATTCAGCGAGCGATGCAGGCTCTGGATGATTGTGGCAATTTTCTTTGTAAAATAAATGTCGACATTAGCTGTTGTCCTATTAATAGATTCTCCCGTGGTCACATAGTTTATAACTATTTCTTCATGGGGCGATTCTTCTAATGCTTCTACTTGCTCACCGTTTCTTCCAATTGCGGGGCAAGTCCCTTTAGTTTTTCAGCTTCGATGTGTGCGCACACATCCCTGCTGCTTTCTCCCTCTGTGGGAATATTCAAATCTGGTATGCCCTTTTCTAAAGGTGTCGTACTGGTGCCATGTCTCAACTGGCTCCCCTTCTGGTTTCGGGGGCTTCGGTGATCGGCTGTGTCAAGTCCTTTTTATCCTTTTTCACCAAGCGTCCCCAGCTACTTAGGATTCGAGGGGCCGGAGTTTTCATCCTTTTATTCTGAGGCCTTTGGACGGGATTAGAGGTACCTTCAACTTTCTTTGGTATTTCAACCCTCTTCGGTACATTGCATTCAGGCACATGCACTACAAGAAAAACATACATACAACAACACATAACTCGCAACGGAAAGTGCATGCGTTGCAGAACCAACTCAGCCCACCACCTCCCACATCCAAATAAAACTGCTACTCCCCTCTAAACTCATCTTATCCTGACTTCCCTACTCCATTAATCGGTTAGTCCCTTCCGCTTCGTCTTCCTCTAAAAAAAATCCCCCTCCTCCCTTCCAAAAACAATTCCGCTGCCCGCCCCTTTCCCCAAATCCACGCCGCTCCCCACTCGTCACCACCGCGCCGCTCTCACCCACCGCCGCAAAATCTGCGCCGCTCCTCCACTCATCGCCACCGCGCCGCTCTCACCCACCGCCGCAACGCCCTCGTTCGCCACCGACCCGCCCTCGTCCTCGCTTGCATCCCTCGCCCCTCGCCCATCTCCCCCGAGCCACCCTCGAAACTCCACGCTACGCCCCTCACCCGCATCCTCCGCCTCCATCACCCACTCACTTGTCTCCACGCCACCCTCGCCCACCGCTACCTGCCCCTCGCCCGCCGCCGTGACCCCCTTACCCCTCACCCGCCTCACTCGTCCCTCCCTTGGCCTGTCCCTCCCTCCCATCTGCAGACACCGTTCTCCTCACACAGCATCTCTGCCGCCTCCTCTATCACGGCTTTACTTTGCTCTTCTTGCTCCCATGGACAAGATTGTTTGGTGCCAAAATTGCAGCGTTAGATTGTGATTTTGTGATGTTTTTCATGATTAGGTCCCTTCAATTTTGAGCGTGGAAGCACGCTGGGAGGGTTGCCCAAGCTGCAGCTCAATCCGTACGGCCCAAGGTAATCTGAAAGGCTTGCATTCCGATGTACTCCTTAAATTTATTTAGGTAGCCAATTCTTGCATATTTGTGGAGAAATTTGGAGCACTATAATTCATCCTCCTCCCTAATTTGTTGATGGTATCATGGGGAAAAAAACTAGGAATTGGATCTTGTGCATAGCATTATAAAGAAGTGGCTAAAGAAGTAACTGAATTTTTTCACATGTTTGCTTGCACGTGCCTGCCATTAGTTTTTACATATCCTGATGTTTGTTTAAATTTCTATATGTCTAATATGCCTTGTTGCTTTTCTTTCAGTGCATGTTTCCTGAGCTAGTTAATTTGCCATGTCAAGTGACTAAATGTGCCATTAACTTGGTTTCAAACATCATGTACCGACTCCTCGCCGGTGTTGGGATGTCATACTCATTGAACAAATCGGATTACACAACAGGTGACTAAAATCAGAGTCGATGCGCATACCTTCCTTTTGAAGGTGCTCTCTGCTTCAGTTGTAATATAATACCATATCATACTTCATCTAGGAAATCTGTTGCTGATTTGATGCGTTGTTGCAATGGTACGAGTTATACCCCGAGTTTCAGTCAAACCCGTTCTACATTTCCAAAGAGTCATATGTAGGGATCTACATTCCCACACTAACTAATGAAGTTGTCAAAGGTTGGTTTTGTGACTCACAAAGATGTAGATCACGTAATTGAGATCATCTAAAGCTTTTTTACCTCTTTATGATTATGCCTTGACAGGGATAGAAAAGGGCCTGAAGCCAAGAATCAATCTGAAGGTCATTCCATCAACTTTTTTTTGTGTTGTCATACAATTTTATATGGCAAAAGTTGTGTGTGATTTTATAATCTAAAGTTAAAATTTTCATCCAGGGCTATCTAATTGGCAATGGAGCAACTAATAAGGACTACAATTTCAATTCCTTTGTGCCGTTTGCACATGGGATGGGCCTCATCTCAATTGACTTGTTTGAGGTCGTGCTTCAGCTCTTTATGCTCATACTACCCATAGCACTTAAAGAAATATATGTGTATGTGAGCATCATCTACATGATGGATAAATACTGTAGTCACAGTTACTAGTGTTGCAAGCAGTTTCATTTGTTGAGAGATAGCAAGCTAAAAATGACCTGATTTGCAGTTATAATAGATATCCTTTGCTGAATTTTGTACAAGTCAAAGAAATTGGTCCTAATTTTGTACTGTTTGTGAGGGTTGATCTTCCATATTAATAAAAAAACTACTCAAGTTTATTGGTTCTGTTGTATTGGATTGGACACACATAGATGGTCTCTACAAACTGGAAGTTTATATGTCGGCAGAATTATCAGCTTTATATGTTGGTACAACTTATATGATAAGCGTTGTTGTTCAACTCCCGTAACTTGAATAGTTGAAAACTACTTTGGAGTTTGGAATAAATCCTAGTTGCCAGCAAGAAGTTTTTAGGAAAATGTGCTACTAATTTATCTCTACTTTAGGAATTTAAGTTTTAGTAAAATAAAACCTAATAGAGCTGAAAGAAATTGTTGTTGCAAATTCATTATACCGTTTTGCAGTTGTATGTTTTCTTGGTTATACTAAAATGCATATATATATATCAATTGATTATGCAGGAAGGTCATCCATATAGTGGGCCCCAAATATGCTGTCAAGTATCACACAGCTGCGAAGAATGCACTTAGTCACTACTATCGGTCATGTTTGGAACTACTCAATGAGAACAGCCTTGAAAGGTACTTGTAGGATCATGTGGGTCGAAAGCTTTAATTCTTAGTTCTTATTGTTATTTTTTAGTTTAATAAGTGGTGTTTGAAGCTGGCTTTTCTCACTGTGTTGATTTCAAATCTACATATCTTGTTAGTAATCTCCTTTACATGCAGCTTGGGGGCGTCATTTCACCTAGCATTGGGAAGCTCGACAAGCTGCAGAGAATGTAAGATTTCTTCACCATTTTGTGCACAAATGTTTCCTTATCTGCAAGATGCAACAAGCTCTAGTAACATTTTCTTTTCTTAGCATGGATTTTTCTTTTCTTTTTCTTCTTCGCAAACTGTTCAGGAACAAGGCGAAATGATTTCTGTGCATGCAACTAGGTGAAAGGATTTCCCTACTGGCAGATAGGTGGAAGGATTTTCATATATGATGGTTGCAAAGGTATTTCCGTGTGATATTATAACTTTGTTCGTACAATAATACTTGTCGCCATATGTTTGTTAAAGTCCATGAAGAAAGATACTATGGATTTTCGTGTTTCTTCGATAAATCTTCAGCACTTAAACCATCTACCCCATTTAAGATTAGGAAATGATTTACTATTGAGGACTTCATCTGACAGCTTATGTTTGCTTGATTGCCATAATGCATTTACTTGATTTGTTCTGGGCTTAAAAGGCAGTCTTCCTATGAGCTTGCGATTAATGATTGGGAATTGCTGCTCCATGTATGTACCTGCCAATTATTTGGAAGAGTTGGAATGTTCCATTTTACTTTAATAATGCACTAAAAGAACTTTATTTCTCTTTTTAGATTGAGAAGATATGTTGATGGTTTGGACTATTCGACAAACTTGTGTATAGAATGGAGAATGCTGGGGAATGAAGATTTTTTTTATAGAACCACGGGGGCATAAAGAATGAAGACTTTCCACTAAAAGTATACACATGTACTTACATTTATGTTTTAGGGTGTATTATGCTATTAGATCATGATGGTACCAACTGTGCACGCTTCGAGTCTAGACTTGTGAAGCCAATTGGAAATTCTTTGTAATGAAATAATTTTTTGTTGATGTCAATGAAATTTTTTTGTTATACACTTTGATATGTCTGTTTTGTTTAACCCTGTGGGCCCTAATTGATGAGCCTAGCCTGGACATGAAAATGACACCTTTTGTAATTATTAGATGCGTTGTAAACAATCTTAGAAGTGATTTACTAGTGTCCAATGTTGCAACCTTACAACGCTTTTATTTACATGTTACCAACACTTGTATATGCGTTGTCACAAACCTTGGCAACGGCCTCAATGGCAACGCATACTAAATGCGTTAGTATAGACCCTAACAACATTTATTTGGACTTCTACCAACACATATCTGCGTTGCTAAAGGGGTGTTCATGTTGTAGTGATGTGACTTGGTCACACTCTTCAAATCACTAAAATGGTTAAGCAGTTGATTCACTAATGCTTGCAAATCAATGATCTTCTGGACTTCTCTATTTGCTTCACTAGTGCGCGGGTTATGTGCATGGAATCACGTGGCTTGCCACGTTATTTTCCGATATTTTTCATCAAGGGGTTGATTTCCCCCTTAATGACGGGAAACTATCCTCATCAAATATATTATCAGTGAATCGAGCAGTATGCAAATCTCCCATCATAGGGTCCAAATACCTGATTATGGATGTTGTCTTATAACCAACGTATATCCTAGACTTTTAGAGAGGGCCCATTGCAGTTCACTATGGTGGTGTACATAAACCTTGCAACCAAATCTGCGAAGATGAGAAATTTTTTGTACTGACCCTTACATTAGTTGCATAGGTCATGGATGTTATATGCCGATGGTCTAAAGTTGATGAGAGTTGCCGCATGCAGCACTGCGTGTCCCCAACATGTAGTTGGTAAATTACAATTCTGCAAAAGCAGTCGGATAATAAATTTAATTCTTTTAATTAATGCCTCTGCTAGTCTATTCTGGGTGTGGACATACGGTATGAAATTCTCAACTTTAATTCTCATTGTCATGCAATAATCATCAAATACATTTGAAGTAAATTCTCCAGCGTTGTCCATTCTGATGGACTTTACATGATGATCAGGGGAATTATTTTTAATTTGAATTATCTGCGAGATTAGCTTTGCAAAAACATGGTTTCTCGTAGATAATAAACATATGTGCGACCATTTTGAGGAAGTATTGATGAGCACCATAAAATATAATGGCCCTGACAGGGGCTGCATAGGACTGCAAATGTCTCCCTAAATACGTTCTAGGAATGTAGGGACTTCATCATTCACTTTCAGAGCAGAAGGTCTTGTAATTAATTTTCCGATAGCACATGCGGGGTACACAAAATCTTCTGATTTAGGAAATTCTTTACATCGATATTATGTCCCTGTGAATTGTTAATTATATTTATTATCATCCTAAAACCGGGGTGGCCTAATCTATCATGCTAGAGACAGAAAAGTTTAGAGCTTCTAAATTTGATTTTCAAGGTAGTATAAGCTGTGGGTGTCTTAATATTAGTGCAATATAGCCCAGTCTCAAATGAAATAAGTCGTTTGAATAACCTTTTTCCACTTACTTCACGCTTTGTAATGAGCCGGTATTCCTTACTATACTCTTCTTCAGTCTCTACGTGAAAACCGTTAGCGCGAATATCCTTGAAAGTTAGGAGAGTTCTAGTTGATTCTGGGTACAACAAGGCGTATTTAATGACCAAAGTTGTGCCCATCGAAAGTATAATTGTGGTCCTTCTTGAGCCTACTATACAAGCATCGCTGCCCTCGAGTGTCATAAAACTACTAGCACTCTTGCTAATCGACTGAAAGAATTCCGTTTCTCTCAAGATGGTATTCGTTGTGCCGCTATCAGCTAAGCACACTTCCTCCATAGGGCGCCACATGCATTCTAATATAGAGTAGTTTACTAATATGTAGTAGGAAGCAATCAACATATAAATAAAAATACTTCAAATATCAGAACATATCATGCTACTATTAACTGAATAAATGAATGAATTAAATAATATCATCCAACCATCACGAGAAATAAATTGTTTAAGGCTCTACACGAGCATACAACCATCATCCATGCAAAAGTATAACTTATTCTGTATATGCACAAAATAAATGACATTTAAAGTCTAAGTGCATTATGTGCACTAGACTGAATCCACCAAGAAGTTAGATACTTCAGCTTCTATCTTCTCAGGGGTGACATGCTCTTCCTAGGAAATCATGGCGGCAACAGGTACAATATCAAGTGGGGGTGCGGTTGCAAGAGTGGAGTCCATCTCCATCGGTGCAGGCAGCTGATGTGAGTCCTCCCCCTCAGCGAAGGCAAAGTGGGTTTCATGCTTCCCTTTGCCACCCTTCTTCTGTTTGGCCTTAAAAGCATCGATGGCGTGTTGCAGTTCTGCACAAATCCGCGACCAGTGCCCCCACTTTCTATACTTGTAACAGGTTTGGTCTTGTTGACCATAGGGCTTGTCATTCCGCTTTGGCTTGTTGGCCTTCTTTTCCTATGGAGCATTTGGTTTGCATTTTTGGGCTGCGGCCTTGCCTTTCCTTCCCCTTTTCTTCATTATAGGTGTGGATATCATGGGGGATATGCTCATGGTCTTAGGATGATGAGATAATTGGCAATGGCGTTGAGGGTTTGTGGAATCACCCGTTTTCGGCGTTGCTCCAGTTCTGTCAGGCCTCTCGCGGTCTGACCGGCCATGGTGGCGGTCAGACCGGTCATGCCTTGTGTGGTTTTTCTGGTTTGGTGGCTGGCGGTCAGACCGGCCAATGGAGCGGTCTGACCCGCTTTGCCTGAGTGGTCGGACAGGCTACTTTACGACTTTGGATTTTGGAGCTGGGCCAAAAATAGAGGGTGTAGGCAAGTGAGAGGGTTCTTCTGCACTTGGTCCTATAATTTTTGGAGCCTCCAGGCAAAAGTTCTATTCGATTAAAAATTCCAGAGAGGTTCGGATTTCCAAGGGTGGAATTTTGGCTAAGTCCCTTTGTGGCGGTCAGATCGGCCTTTGGTTGGCAGTCAGACCGGCCAGTGGGCGGTCAGACCGGCCAAGGGTGACGGTCTGACTGGTGTTGGCTTGTTTCGCCAGTCCGCGTGGCGACGTTTTGTGGTTGTTAGGTCAAGTTCATGGTTGTCATTGCATATGTGTTGCATGATGCATGTTTTGGCTAACGTGGGTCAAGTTGTGAAGAACTTGTTCCCGGAAACGGTTTGTTGGTCTATTGTTGCGGTGGCTTGCGTGTCTATGACGGTCAACGGCGAGGTGGATCGACTAAGCTTGGAGAGCTGATGTCCGTAACGATCAAGGATGCCGGTGAGGTCGAGGACTCAAGCGAAGTGCGAATGGACATAGATGACCGAACAGGCGGTTCGGTCTGATGGTTGGATCAAGCGGCGCGGAGTCGTTACAAGTGCTCGATGGTCTTTGGTGGGATCCGGACGGAGAGACTTGACGACATGGAGCCGTTGATCAACCTACACGTGGCATGGAAGCGGCGAGTGCCAGCGCAGATGGACTCGGTCTTTTGGAGAAGGATCGAGAAGGGGTATTTTGGTAATTTCACCAAATACAGCCTTGGTGACCTTTTGGCTAAACCGCAGCGCAGGTCGGCGCATGGTGAAACGGTTTAGGTCAAACGATGATGAAGACGACGCTTTGAGATGCGTGCATGTGTTAACCCATTGTGTGTTAGGGTCTAATGGGTGCCCTAATGGAATATTCTCTAGGATCTAGCCTCCACTATATGAGGACTAAGTGCTGGTTGCACTTGGTAATCCTTGGCCATTTAGATAACCCTATTTTGTGTTTTAGGGTTTGGGATGAAAGGAGGAGAGCTAGGGTTCTAGAGAGGGATTGATTTGAGTGCTCAAGTGTTGAGCTTTGTCCTCCAAGTGGGAGTGGCTGTAAACAATAATCATCCATCTATCCAAATCAATCCAACTAGATTTCACAAGATGAGACTCTATTTCGTTCTTGTGTTCATCCTCTCTATTTGATGATTTTGGGCTTTTCTTTGATCCGGGAGTTTTTACTTGGTTTTTCCTCTTGATCTTGCTTGCTGGGATGTGTGGGGTATGATCTAAAGCCATATTGATAATCATCCACCCACGAGCAAGCTTTTGGATCTAAGTTTTGGTTTTGCCTAGTTTTGGTGAAGAAAGGGTGATTTTCGGGGGTTTTGCTCTTCAGAGCTTTTGGCTTGATTCTTCCTGTGATTGAGAGTGCTAAGATGTATGGGAGACCATCCTTAGCCATCTTGGATTGATTCCTTCTATGAAATCATCTCAATCACCGTTTTTGCATTTGGCTCGGTTTTGAAGCACCCTTCGTTCAAACTGAAAAAGATAGGAACTTTGGTATGGATCTCTGCAATCTTTGGTTGGAATAGGTTCCTAATATATTTAAGAAGGTGTGTCTCAAATTTTGTGGAGTTTGGCCTTACGGATCAAAAGTTAGACCGATTTGAGTTTCGGTTTTCGGGCTGTCTGTGCTGTTTGGGTTGTTCATCATCAAGCTGACGGTCAGACCGCCAATATCAGAGGTCAGACTGCCCCATGTAGCAGTCAGACCACCCATTTGAGAGGTCTGACCGCTAGGCAAAAAAATCGACCCGCCAATTTGAGAGGTCTGACCGCCCAACTCTTTGTGAATTGAGTTTTTGGGTTATTTTGGGGGTTTTGCTTGGGGTTTTGATTTGGGTTCAATACAAGTCCTCTGTAGTACTTGAATGTTGATCTTCATAGCTTCCGTAGCTATTGGAGTGATATTGTGTTGAATCTAATCAAGGTGAAAAATTAGGCGTGCTCCTATTCACCCCCCCTCTAGTCGCCTTTCCGGTCCTAGAATAGGCTTCCGCACCTTGAAGCTCCCAGTGTTGGCTTCACAGCCAGCGGAGCTCCCAGGTGGCTGTGCGATGAAATTCTTGCGGAGAACTTTATCCTGAGCCTCTGCAACTTGCATAATATCAACCAATTCGGCATACTCCTTGTATCCGTCTTAACGATAGTTGTGCACAGACTGCATTGCATTGGGGTGGAAGGTGGAGAGGGACTTCTCAATCTTTTGCTCATCTGTGACTTACCTACCACAGAGTTGAAGATTGGTACAAATTCTGTGCAAAGCAGAATTGTACTCCCCAACTGTCTTGAAGTCAGCAAACCTCAGTCGGTTCCATTCCTGCTCTGCCTGAGAAAGAATGGTGTACTTTAGCTTCTCGAACCACTTCTTTAATGCAGTCCATAAGGCTAGCGCGCTCTTCTATGTCATATACTCATTCTTGAGTGTGAGCCTGAGGTGGTGCCTAAGGAAGTGAAGTGCCTGATCATTTTCCTCAAGGATGGGTTTGGCATCCTATGATGCACCAATCCCAATGGCAGCGCAGAGCTTCATGGCTATAAGTACAATCTTGACATCAGAAGCCCAAGTCAAGTAGTTTTTGCCATGTTGGGCCAACTCCTTGAACTCCCGATTCGTGATGCATGTCATCTACATGTGCATGTAAGAAATACGTAAATTTACCATAGGTAAAATACATGAAAATAAATTGGATAATGATACAAAATACTCTTGTAATGTTCTAGAATTTTCTATGTATTTTTCTATAATTTTACTACTAATTTCAGGATCAAAGGCAATTTAAACAATTATGATTAATCAAAATAGAAAATAAATATAGAAAAGCATAGAAAATAATAACAACAGTGCTAAACATGCTTTAAATGCTAAAATGATTCAAAATTTGAATTCCCGAGGTCCTTTTATGCTGGGATATGAATTTTAAGTGAATTCTGCAATTTTCGAGGGCCAATCCGCTAATTTTCAGTTCTGATAAATTTTTCTGTGTAATTTTCCGAATTTGAGGGCTTATTTGCAAAATTTCAGGATTTTCTTTTTCTTTTCTTGTCCCGATTTTTCTTTCCCTTTTTCCGGCTGGCCCTTTTTGCTTTTTGGCCCATCTCAGCCCAAAACCGGGGATACAAAACGGGTGCTAGGGTTTCCCCTAGCCCCGAGCTCATGGTGGCGGCGGCGTGTGTAGCTTCGGGCGGCGAGCTAGTGACAACACGTAGGCGGACAGGCGAGTGTGGCGCGTACACCCATGCGGGTCAAGGTGACGCTGTCGCGGCGAGGTTAGCAATATGCAGACGCCATCATGGGCATGGCGGCGACGCGGCCGGCGAGGCTAGTGGCGCGGTACCGCCTTGAGGTCGGCGGCATGGTGCGCCATCTTGGGGCAGCGGTGGCGTAGCCATTCAAGGAGCCCAGTGGCGTGGCGACAGCGGGCTCGGTGTTGCTTATGGGCACGTCGAGCGGCGCGACGACTTCGGGCTGGTTCGGCCGGCGGCGTTCCAGCCGGGCAGCGTGCGGTTGCGGTGGGTGACACGTAGGGTCGGTGGCGGCTCGCCCGTGCAGCGCCGATGCCATTTTTTTCACTGTTCATTAGATCTACAGTGCAATCGACATCCTCCATTTCATGCGATCTACCGATCAGCTTGGCCAGCGACTCCAAGTCAGCTAGCAGTATATTAGAGCGGGTTTGCACTGTAGATAAATCTAGGAAATGAACTAGAAGATGTGATTCAATCTACAAGTGTTGTGCTACGACGATTACCTTTCGATCCGAGTAAAGGTGGCATAGAGGTAGGTCGGAGTCGATCGTGCTACTAACATATTGAGGAACAGTCGCTGGCGAGTCTAGTCCGATCGATCACCTCATAGACGAACTTAGAATCGCACACATACACAAGTACAGAAACTAAATAAACACAGAGATATGGGAGACTTCGTTCTCTTCTTTATTCCTTTCTTCAGCAAGCACGACCTCCTATATATAGACTAGAAGACCCTACTAGGGTTGGATGGGGCGCCCACCGCATGGGCCGGCTGCTAGGCTAAGCCCATGGATTCCCAACAGATACAATCAGTGCGGAGAGGGACTAGGTCGCCTGGTAGATAAAGGGGCAGTTCGGGAAGCTCGCTGGGCTATGTAGGACTGAACGGTTAAACTCAACAGTTTAACTGTTGTTTGGCTATCTGTGTTTAAGGTATAATGATTAAAGATTTTGAGTTGGAAAATATCTAAAATTCCTTTGAGACAAATGAGAGCTTATTTGATGTCATTCATGTTTGGTATGTCATTCATGTAGGGCTAAACAGTTAACCTGAAGAGGTTTAGTGCTTGGTTGCCTACATTTTATGTAGGTTAACTAAAGCTTTTGAGTTCAGAAATGTCTAAAATGCACCTGAGGCAAATGATAGCTTATTTGATGTCATTTAACATAGACTTTGTGTGGATTTCATTTTTTTTTGTACGTAACATACAAACGTAAATCTAAGCGTTAAACGTAAAACATTCGTAATTGGCAAGTACTTTATACAAAATGTTACATATATGTTGTTCTTGTTGTGATCTTTCGCCTATCCTATCGTTGTGCTGCCAAAGCCGCTGCAATAGCGTCACAAAGACCGGTCAAATCAACATCATCCATAGCAACTGTAACATCATGTGTAATGAGGTTGTTCGATATATCACCATCCACATAATCTTCATCCCCCTCTACACTAGCAAAATATATAGCAAGCAAAGCACTGTCTCGAATAAAATTATGCAAATTCATTGTTGCAACGATAATTTTCTTTTGTTTCTCTTCATGATAACATGGTATTTTTAATAGAAAACGTCACTTCATCTTCCAAATACCAAACACACGCTCAATGATATTTCGAAGGGAAGAGTGATGAAAATTGACACCTCTTTTAGTCCAACCGGTGTAACACTGTTCCGGAATTCAAGTACATGATACCTCTAGTTCTTGTAGGGAACTAGATAACCTTTGTAGTTTGGGTATCTGGAATCCACAAGATAGCACTTTCCTACAATACAGATGGAAAGGACTATTCACACATAGGCAAAAGTTGTTAATGTATATGCTTGTCGGAAAAAGCAAACAAGGAAAATACCTTCTGGAGGGTATGGAAAGCAGTCCTTGTATGTTACCAAGGTATCAAGGAATATGTGCATGTCGTGTGCAGACCCTGGCCATCCAGTGCAAACAAAAGTAAACCTCATGTCGAAATCACAAACAACCATGACATTCTGACTAGTATAACCATTGTGTTTGAAATGCACATGTTGTTTCTCATGTGGCACTGTCACAAGTATATGTGTCCCATCTATTGCACCAATGCAATTATGAAGATGACGGAAAAACCTAGCCTCTCTAAGTCTAGGATGTACTGTAGAGAAGTGAGGATCATTGGGCTTTATGTTGTCAATACCCAGATGGTACATACTGTAATATCCCGACTATTCAATATCGAATGCAATAAAGTTTAGAGAGGGAATTAAGTTAAAAATTCAGAATTTGAGAGGGATTTGGACCTTGGGCTTCTGGCCCAAGGCATTGTAGCCTTTGTGGGCTGGCCTTAAGAGGCCCAAGAGGGGGGCGCCCCACCCCTCAAACCCTAGCCACCCCTCCCCCTATTCTCCCTTGTAGGGGTGGAAACGGATCGAATACGAATCGAATAATCTTGAATACGAATATGAATCCATATTTTTAAAACGAATACGAATACGAATTCGAATATTGTCGAATACGAATATGAATCAAATGTCGTAACAAATACGAATTCGAATCGAATATGTACTCAATTCGGTCGAATACGAATATCCTACAACTTTTACGACAAATCTTAGTAGAACAAATTTATGTAACATATGTACATGACTACACCTTCTGGATGACAACTATAGATGTTCTTGTTAAGCAGTCACTGTGCCTATATGATTAGCTATCTATGTAAGTTTTGGTTTCATACATTTTCTTTTTGCATGGTCTAATAGTACTTCCGTATCTAGCATTGTATAATAGGTTTGTTTGCAGCAGGCCTACACAAGCAATAACTAATTGCGGGCTTTTGCAGGTCAAAAGCTACCTTGACTCCGCAAGTTTTTTTTAAAGGCGTCAACCGCAGTTGGCCTTGGGCCGCTCGGTGACTAGGCTGTTGTTGTGCTGTGCGTGTGCTACTGGCTACTACTACCTGGCGCTGGCACTTTGTTCCAAATACGGATACTATCCGAATCCATATTCGTATTCGGCGTTATTTCTCATACCACATCTGGATTCGTATCCCGAAAAAAACCGAATAGTATCTGGATTCGGATTCGTTTTCTATTCGAATATGGATTATCCTTTATCGTTTACATTTTCTCGAATACAAACATCAGATAAAACAGATTATCCTTTACCATTTTCCATCCCTACTCCCTTGGCTGACTTCCCCTCCTCTCCCTTGTGACGCCCCTCCAAGTCCCCCTCCAGGCCACCACCCCTCTTGTCCAGCAACCTCCAGTGCCTTCCCCTTCCTTGGTCTTTGCCTCTTTCTTCTTGGCCAAAGTCATGAAGAAGGAGAAGCCCGTGGGTGTGCTCACCAAAGGTGAAAGGAAGGGAACGGGGAAGAAGGAGTTTTTCGTAGGGGATCTCCAGCGAGTTCCATTGGTGTCTTCAATGGTAACGATTGTCTCCCCGCTGTTTGGATCAAGTTAGATTAGTAATTGCCATCGATTAGGGGATCGTTGATCTGCTGCGATTAAATTCAGTAATCTGTCTCACACTTGCTTGTCAGTTTTCATGTAGTTAAGTACGAATTGGAGGTTAGGGTCTCTTAGAGAATTGTGGGGATTGTCTTCAGCTTTCCGTAGGTTCTGATATCACTTAATTCGGAGTTGTGGTTTGGGAGATACGTTAGTTTCTTTACTGTTGTCCAAAAATCCTGACGAGTTATAGCAGTCATTTTGTTTATTAAATAAGAATGTGTTAATGACAGATTCAGGGAGGTCTCCCAACACGACTTTCGTAGAAAATTTCTTAAGATTTCTAGATTGATAAAAATCTTGAATTTTGGTTCAGCCATTCGAAAGTTATGAATTTTCTTGTACTGCTGATTGATCTGTCTGTTAGAGTATAACTTTAGGTTTTCAACTGAATATTAGACTCAGATTTTTTCAGAATCATAGGATCTCACCAACTAGGTTATTGTATATAATTTTTTTTATCTTTCCATAGAATCTGAGAATACATTTTTATGAATTACAGAGTGAAAGTTATGTAATTTTTAATGCTGCTGTCCAGAGTAGGTTCTTGTTAGTTTGTTGTCTAAATTGGGTAGAACAAATAGTTGAACCTTGGATTTTGGGAAGGCGTGGCAGAGAGTTGTGACCAGCGTCATGTTACCATGTCGTTCTTATTTTGAGTAAATTAATTGTGTAGGAGGAGAGACTTCGGAATTAGTGGCATCTTCCTTGCCTCCTAACGCGTCACAATGCGAAAGAAAAGTACAATGTGGATTGTCTTGACTGTTTATTTGTTCATAGTGCTTGATGTTTATGCTATGATTAAACTCCAAGATTTGTGAGTAATTCCAATCATTCTTGTTTCCTTTTACGGTTGTTAATCCATGCTTCATGAGAGTATGTCTTTCATATCAATGTGTTCCTTCCTTCATTCATTCATTCATGATTCACCCACAGGAGTGGGAAGTAAGACCCACCATTCCAATATGGGCAAGTAAGACCCATCATTCCAATATGGATAATTTGGATCCCCGTTTTGAAATATTCTTCAAACAGGCCTTGGATCCCCGTATTTTGGATAATGCGGGCATGAGTGAACACCGACGGGTGTTCACTGGCTATACCGGTATAAGAAGAAGAGAAGAGCATGTATTTTCATTCTTGCACATGATTTCTTCCATTCTACTTATGTATTCAAATATTGTGAATGACATGATCTTGTTCCAAAGACTTTTCATAATATTGTACTTGCCGAGTCGAGACTCGCTCTTGCTAGTGTTGTTTGTTTTAGGTAAATACTGAAGATGGCATGCTTTAGGAGGGAGTAGTCACATGGATAACTTCTCACATTTCACATATCTAATGCGGGCATGAGTGAACACCGACGGGTGTTCACTGGCTATACCGGTATAAGAAGAAGAGAAGAGCATGTATTTTCATTCTTGCACATGATTTCTTCCATTCTACTTATGTATTCAAATATTGTGAATGACATGATCTTGTTCCAGCACTTTTCATAATATTCTTTTGTACTTGCTGAGTCGTAGACTCGCTCTTGCTAGTGTTGTTTGTTTTAGGTAAATACTGAAGATGGCATGCTTTAGGAGGGAGTAGTCACATGGATAACTTCTCACATTTCACATATCCCACTTCTTAGTTAATGAACTTGCTATTACCTTTCACTTGAGAGTTTTGGATTTGTAATAAATGGTGGTATGATGATTATTTCTGTCTGTCATTATGTTTTGATTGATCTAGTTATTGTTTATTTTCATTAGATATACTCTTGATAGCATTTCTCTTGAATGGAATCTTATGATTGGGCATTTAGAGTTTGATATGTTGCTGAAATTTAATTCATATTTTATAATCATTCTCTTGGGTGTTGAGTTTGAACGGTCAGTAGTTGCTAGAATGTTGAAATTAAATTGTATTGTTGCTTTGTGTTAGTGGTTTAGGTAGCATCTTGGCTTTCGCATAGCCAGAGTGTTATAGTTGGTATCAGAGCGGGCATTAGGTCCATGGTAATTGAAATATTAAATTAACACACTGTGCACAGTAGGTGGGATTTGGGGTGCATCTGTGTTTCTGATAGTATGTTTCATTATGTTGAACTGTTATTGAATCGATTCTGTACTACTGTTATTGTTGATATTGAGTTGAATAGTTAGCTTTATGTCCTTGGTGTTCAGTAAGGGCGAGAGGTAGAGGCCGTGGTCGTGGACGCGGTCCGGCCGTGTCTTCATCCTTAGCTGAGGAAGTCGCTGGTGAGGCCACTGAGGAGGTTGCTTCAGCTGCTCACCCGGCTGTTGATGCTCAGGCCGCATCGCCCGCCTTACTTCAGGATCTTTAGAGAGGTTCAAGCAACCGTCGACAAGAAGTGCAGCCCCTCCCTCGCCGCCTTTTGTTGTTGTCCGGATCTTTGCCGGATCCACGAGGCCGTGGTGAGCCTCCGCGAGTGGATGTTGCTTTATCTGGACACTTTTGACTGAGCGGGCACTCTAGTTCAGGCAGCGGATTGGCTCCGCTATATGGAACGACAATTTGGAGCTATTGAGATGTCATCTCTTCAAAAGGCGCTCTTCGTGGCCTTTCAACTGAAAGGTCAGGTAGATATCTGGTGAGAAGGAGCGTTGTCAGCTATGACCCCCCGTTCAGGGATCGGTTACTTGGGAGCTCTTCGTGGAGCAGTTCAGAGCTAAGTATTATCCAGAGTCCTTCCTTGAGAGGATGGAGAATTCACTGATGACTTGTTCAGGGAAAATTGTTAGTGGCAGAATATGAAGCTGGGTTCAACAATCTAGTGCACTTTGTATCAGCAGTGGCTAGTGATGA
This sequence comes from Phyllostachys edulis, assembly GCA_036346405.1. Classification (NCBI taxonomy): domain Eukaryota; kingdom Viridiplantae; phylum Streptophyta; class Magnoliopsida; order Poales; family Poaceae; genus Phyllostachys; species Phyllostachys edulis. Next base: position 39,316,365 of record CM070556.1, read on the forward strand.
CAGGGAGAAGGCCACGAGGTTCTGCAAGGACCTCAACCAGGAGTATCACCATGTTCAGGGGGCGATCGGTTCGTGACTTCAGCTCAGGTGGTCGGCGAAAGGTGCCGGGGAATGGAGCTGGAGAGGGAGCTTACTTCGCAGAGGTAGGCTTCGAGTGGCCCTGTCCCTGCTGGTGGTTCTAGCGGTGGCCAGAAGTGGAGTTTTGGTGGGGGAGGTGGGTCTTCTTAGCGACCCGTCCCCAAGAGGTTTCAAGGGAGTCAGCACACTCGTCCTATTCAGCAGCAGCAGCCTACTTCATCAGCTCCACTTCCTTCCTCATCTACACTGCCAATGTGTCCTGCTCCAGGTCAGGGTATGATTTATTTCAGATGTGGTGCTAGGCATCATGCTTCGGAGTGTTCGTTCACAGGGACTTGTCTTCAGTGTGGCTTGGAAGGCCATAAGATGTCTATTTGCAGGCAAAACCCCTCTAGTATCATTAAGTGGCAACCGGCGAATGCGGCTTCCACAGCGGCATCGTCTCAAGGCTCAGTTCACATGCTTGCGGCCGCTCCAATGCCGCAACATCCTCCAACTTGGGCTCCTCCTGCAGTGTTTCCTTCAGCACCCCTTGTCGGATATTATTGGAACCAGGGAGTTTCTGCACCACCTCAGTTCACTACTCCACTGGCAGCTCCTGCTCTTCCTTCACCGAGTGTTGGGGCGTCCTCCACACCAGTGCCACCTGGAGTTTATGCTATGCCTACACCAGAGACAGTGGGCCGTCCTGATGTGGTGACATGTACCTTACTTGTTGCTTCCTTTGAGGCTTTTATTCTTTTCGATTCAGGGACTACTTATTCGTTCGTATCACTTGAGTTTGCTAGAAGGGTGGGTTTGAGTTTGCAGCATAGTTCCCAGTCTATTGTAGTCAGTTCTCCTGGGGGTCTCATTTCCAGTTCTACAGTCTGTCCGGGCTATTCTATTACTATCGATGATGAGGATTTCACAGCTAACTTGATGGTGATTCAAGTATCTCCTTTTGATGTTATTCTTAGCATGGACTAGTTGTAGAGTTATCATGCTAAGATTTGTTGTTATTGGAAGACTGTGACCTTGCAAGCTCCATCGGGTAAAGAGCTGGCCTTTCAAGGAAGTGCTCCGTCTGATTCTCTGTTTGTGTCAGCCAGTTTGTTTCCTAGCTGACAAGCATCACAAATTGCATTACTTTGGTCTCTTGACGCCAAGACGAGTTCTTCCCTGCTTATCAAGGAGATTCTTGTGGTGAGACAGTACCCTGATGTTTTCCCTGCAGAGCTTCTAGGGATGCCACCAGAATGGAATGTTGAATTCCGGATTGATCTCATTCCTAGTACTCGTCCAATTTCTTTGTCTCGGTACCGTTTAGTTCGGCCCTTTCAGGTTGAATTAAAGGAGCAGCTGGACGATTTGTTGTCCAAAGGGATGATTCGGCGTAGTGTGTCGCCATGGGGAGCGCATGTCCTTTTTACCAAGAAGAAAGATGGGAGTTGGCATATGTGCGTGGATTATCGCGCTCTCAGTCAGGCAACGATCAAGAATAAATACCCTTTGCCTCGTATTGAGGATCTTTTTGATCAAATGAAGGGAGCAAAGGTGTTCTCCAAGATTGACCTTCAGTCGGGGTACAATCAAATCCGTGTTCAGGAGCAAGATATTGAGAAGACAGCTTTCTCCACGAGGTATGGGCATTATGAATACAAGGTGATGTCTTTTGGACTAACTAATGCTCCTGCTATCTTTACGGAAGCAATAAACAGTATGCTACATTCATATCTTGATGACTTTGTAGTAGTGTTCATTGATGACATTCTGATCTATTCCAAGTCTGAGGAGGATCATGAGCAGCATTTGAGGCTGGTTCTTGAAACTTTGAGGAACAATCAATTCTATGCCAAGCTGAAGAAATGTGAGTTCTGGATTTCAGAGGTTGGGTTTCTGGGGCATGTGATTAATTAAGAAGGTATTTTTGTTGATCCTAGCAAGATCTCAATAGTAGTGGAATGGAAAAGACCAACTAATATCACGAAGCTGAGGAATTTTCTGGGCTTTGCAGGTTAATATCGGCGTTTTGTAGAAGGTTTTTCTATCATTGCCAAACCAATGTCTTGGCTAACGCAGAAAGATGTTAAATTCCAGTGATCATAAGATTGTGAGCACAGTTTCTGTACTTTAAAGGATAAATTGGTGACTGCTCCTGTTCTTACTCTTCCCGAGCCTGGGAAGCGATTCACCATTTATTCAGATACTTCTCGAGTTGGTCTTGGTTGTGTGCTGATGTAGGATGGCAAGGTGATTGCCTATGCGTCAAGGCAGTTGAAGAAACATGAGCAGAACTATCCCACCCATGATTTAGAACTTGATGCAGTGGTTCTTGCTTTGAAGATTTGGCGCCATTATCTGTATGGTGAATCTTGTTATATTTTCACATATCACAAGAGCCTTAAGTATATTTTCACCCAAAAAGACTTGAACTTGAGGCAGAGAAGGTGGTTAGAATTAATCAAAGATCATGACCTCATGATCCAATACCACCCGGGTAAGGTGAATGTAGTAGCAGATGCTCTCAGTCGCAAGGCGACCCCTCCTACTCTCAGCTGTCTAGTTGCTTATTTTGAGCATATGGATATCTATTTCTGTTTTGCGGGCACTATTCAGGCTGAGACACGTTTGTTTCTTGAGTCCACTATTCCAGAGCGTGTGCGGGAAGCACAACAGCAAGATCAGATGCTTCAACGAGCAAAGAAGCGGTTGGATGAAGGCAAAGAAGGAAATTTCAGCATAGATGAGCTTGGTGCACTACGGTTCAAAGGCCACCTTTGTGTGCCACAAAAGTCTCAAGTCAAAGATGATATTCTAAAGGAAGCTCATTGGACTCCGCATACCGTACATCCTAGGGAGACCAAGATGTATCAATATTTGAAAAAGAGTTTCTAGTGGAAAAGGATGAGAATGGATAGTATGTGGTGTTTTGTGGTGTTTGCTAGCGAGTCAAGGCCGAATATAAGCATCCAGCAGTGTTGTTGCAGCCTTTGTAGGTTCTAGTATGGCCGTGGAATGATATCTCCATGGATTTCGTGGTGGGTTTACCTCACACTCAGCGAGGGAAGGATGCTATTTGGGTGATCGTGGACCGTTTCAGCAAGTCTGCGTGTTTCATTCCTATTCGTACAACGAATATAGCAAGCAATTTGGGAAATAGTGCGGCTACACGATGTGCCTAAGACCATTGTTTCTGACTGTGATGCCAAGTTTGTCTCCAAGTTTTGGGAGAGCTTGCAGAGGGCCTTGGGCATGCAGCTTTGTCTTAGCACTACATTTCATCCTCAGACAAATGGCTAGTCTGAGCGTACGATTCAGACACTTGAGGACATGCTTAGGTCCTGTATCATATCCTGAAAAGGAAGTTGGGAGGATCACTTGGCACTAGCAGAGTTTGCCTACAACAATAACTATCATGCCAGTATTCGAGTTGTGCCATTCGAGGCCTTGTATGGGCGGAAGTATAGGTCTCCATTGTGTTGGGACGCAGTTGGTGAACGTGCAGTTTTGGGTCCCGATTGGGTTCAGCAGACTGTTGACAAGGTGACAGAGATTAGGCAGAATCTGTTAGCCGCTCAAAGCCGACAGAAAAGTTACGCTGATGTCAGAAGGCGAGAATTGGAGTTTGAAGTGGGGGACCAGGTACTTTTGAGAGTGTCACCCACTAAAGGCATTGTGTGCTTTGGTACCAAAGGAAAACTTAGCCCGAGATATGTTGGACCTTTCCCGATCACAGTGCGAATTGGGAAGTTGGCTTATTGTTTGGACCTTCCGGAGTCCATGCGGGGTGTGCACGATGTATTCCATGTCTCCATTTGAGAAAGTACCTGAGAGATCCAAAGCAGGTGGTTCCGCTAGAGCCCTTTGTAATTGAGCAAGATCTTACCTTTGAGTCCTGGCCAGTGCAAATTCTAGAAGAGTTAGAGCGGGTTCTAAGAAACAAGACTTTGAAGTATGTCAAGGTGCTTTGGACTCATCAATCAGAGAGAGAAGCCACATAGGAGCTGGAGTCTCACATGCGCGAGCAATACCCAAATTTAGTCACAGCAGGTACGTGTTACCACCTCTCTACCTGCTCGCAGAGTATCACTTTCTCCTGTCGGAGCTGGACAAGTTGTCTATTGTACTCAAGAACAGTGAAAATTTGTTCCAAGGCTTTCTATATAAAAAGATAGTAAGAGGCAAGAAAAGACATGTATGTAAATACCAATCAACAGGTACTTACATTCAGAGTCGTTCGAGCAAACGAAGCTACCACACGTGTGGGGTTCTTGAGCTCATCGATCTCATGGACTCGGTCCCACCACACCTTTTCGAGACGTTCGTCGTCGAAGGCATCTCCTTTGTTGGGAATGTCCTTAGGGTGAGGGACCCGAGCGAGAGATCTGAACGCACAAGATCCCACAATGGTAGGAGGGTCAAAAATCCGAAGGAATGTTCAAAAAACCGACATTCTTCTTCTTCTTCGAAACCTGCTGCATCAACAGCTCCTTCTTGGGAATCGAGAGAAGCGTCCTCGACAACTTCCTTCCCAGCGCGATGGATCAATGATCCATTGCCTTGGCCCGATGCCTCTGCAGCATCAGGCGCCGTCCTCACTCCCAAGGTCGCAGGTGCTTTCGGTTCTATGACCATTCCTATGGTCGTAGGCACTTCAGCACCAACGACACCCTCCACCACTCGGACAGTGGACGACCCTTCGGCCACCGCCACTGTTATTTCTTCAGTTGCCGGGGAAACAACAGTTGGTTCCCCGGCAGGAACATCCTTGATGGTGAGAGGAGTCGGGCTAAGATCATAAAGGAAAACATGATTAGGTGGTAAAAAGCAAAAGGTAAATGTTGTTCTTACACTTTTGTCTCTTTCTACGTACCTTCGAGTGTTGGACTTGATCTTGAATTTGGAAAAAGCCTTCCCTAAGGAAGGATTCTTCGACTTTTTCTCAACCACGTCTAGTCGAGACTCAAGTTGAGGAACGGCCACGACCACGTCTGGTTGTGGGTCTTGATCGAGTGCCATCGCTCGTCGAGCCTCTTGGCTCTCTGGATGGTCAAAACCAGTCTCGACCACCTCAAGGGTAGCACTGTCCTCGACCACGGGTACTGCTAGTGCAACAATTTCCTTCACAAAAGACATAAAACTCTTCCAGTTCTCCTTTTCTAATCGCTTGATAAAGCTGCAAGAAGCAGAAACTTCGAAGGTTTTATTGTCATAATAGAAGGATACCTTGGTCTTGGGGGTTGTAGGTTTAAATACTTCAGCTACTCCTGTCACGATTGCTTCCTCTGCAGCAGCTATTTCCACCGCAAGATTAGCAAGAGGTGTAGACGAAGTAGCAGAGCTCGAACTTACGCCATCCTTGTCGGTGATTTGAACAAGCTTCCTCCTCTTGGTCTGAGGAGCATCTGTTTGCTCAACAGCAGGACTCAAGCTTGCTCCTCCCTTATTCGTGACTCGCATGAGCCGATGTCTCTTGGCCAGGGGAGAAACAAGCTGCTCTACGGCCGCATCGACAACCATCAGTTTGACTTCTTCGTCGTCCCAACAGTTCTCCATGCCTACTTTCTGCAAAAATCAAAAAGAGGGATATTATAAAGCGGTCGTAAGTTTTTCTACGACCATCACCATATCGTAAGCTTTTCTACGACAATCCTTTGGTCGTAAGCTTTTCTACGACTAGAACCTAATCGTAAGCCTTCCTCTGATCAGTACCCAGTTATAAGTTCTTCTATGACTACAAAGTCCTAATGACGAAATCAGTTCTCGATTACCTTTAGGTGCTCCACCTTGTCCTTTGGGGACAGGTCAGCCAGAATTGGAGGTGCCACCACGTGGGTTGGCGCTTTCTCACAGATGAGCTTGACCCAAGCGTCAATCTCCTCTTGTGAGAGGTCTGCTAGGATAAGAAAACTTCAAATAGGCCAATTTCAAACTTAACAGAAAGAAGGCTAAGCTTGAAGTTTACTTACCCTCCTCGTAGTCCCTAATCGGGTCTCTCGACCCAGAGTACCTCCACATCGGATGAGCCCTCTTCTTTAGAGGACTTATGCGGCGCATGATGAAATCCTTCACCACGTGCCATCCGGTAAGCCTCTCTTCCTTCAAGTCTAGAATGGCTTGAATAAAGGGGGCAATCCAACCGAGATCCTTGGAAGTTGAATCCCAAGAAGAGATCTTCTCGGCCGGCTTTCCGGCGAAGGAGAGGCTGTTCTCATTGGTTATCTCCCAATAGAACCACCTCTTCTTCCACCCCGGCCACGACGACCGGGTAAACATCTGAATATACTCCTTCGACTTCCCATCGTGGAGCTTCGGACTGCAACTACCGGTGACTCCAGATAGCCTGGTCATTCCATAGAAGAACCAGAACAACTCCAAGTCGGCCGGAATTCCAATCATTCTGTTTTCCTTTCACGGTTGTTAATCCATGCTTCATGGGAGTATGTCTTTCATATCAATGTGTTCCTTCATTCATTCATTCGTTCATGATTCACCCACGGGAGTGGGAAGTAAGACCCACTATTCCAATATAGGCAAGTAAGACCCATCATTCCAATATGGGCAATTTGGATCCCCGTTTTGAAATATTCTTCAAACGGGCCTTCGATCCCCGCATTTTGGATAATGCGGGCATGAGTGAATATCGACGGGTGTTCACTGGCTATACCGGTATAAGCTGAAGAGAAGAGCATGCATTTTTATTCTTGCGCATGATTTCTGCTATTCTACTTATGTATTCAAATATTGTGAATGACATGATCTTGTTCCAGCACTTTTCATACTATTCTGTTGTACTTGCTGAGTCGTAGACTCGCTCTTGCTAGTGTTGTTTGTTTTAGGTAAATACTGAAGACGGCATGCTTTAGGAGGGAGTAGTCACATGGATAACTTCTCACATTTCACATATCCCACTTCTTAGTTAATGAACTTGCTATTACCTTTCACTTGAGAGTTTTGGATTTGTAATAAATGGTGGTATGATGATTATTTCTGTCTGTCATTATGTTTTGATTGATCTAGTTATTGTTTATTTTCATTAGATATACTCTTGATAGCATTTCTCTTGAATGGAATCTTATGATTGGGCACTTAGAATTTGATATGTTGCTGAAATTTAATTCAGATTTTATAATCGTTCTCCTGGGTGTTGAGTTTGAACGGACAGTAGTTGATAGTATGTTGAAATTAAATTGTATTGTTGCTTTGTGTTAGAGGTTTAGGTAGCATCTTGGCTTCCGCATAGCCAGGGTGTTACACATACATTCCAAAACCTCTGCAAACTTCCTACTAATTGTTTCTTTGGAATGGCCAAATCGGCTCTTGACTTGGTGGTTGGATTGAGGTGCTCCACAAGTCCATACGAACATTCCGAATGCTTTCTTCGAGCTCACCTCCCTAGTTGATTTCAAGCCATAGTTATTGACAAGAGTGTCATGAAGCCTAAGAAAAACTGATCTTTGCATTCTGAACATGTCATAACACTCTTCTGCACTACTAAGTGTATCCTCAACCCATTGGATCCCCGTGATTTTAGGTATTTTTCTTAGCTACTTGGTGCTGGAGTCACCATAGTTCGAAACATCCAAAAGCGCCAATCACGACTAGCGACAAGAACAAATCTGGTCTCTATCATCCACATCCACGACACCTTTGTAACATCGCAAAGTTCTGTTACAAAAAATAAAATTAATAAAGTTATTATTTTATTGGATTTTCTGAATTTTAAAAGAGATTTTTGGTTTTCCAGGAATTTCCTTGATTTTAAAGTCATAAAGAAATTTTATTGAGTTTTCTGGGTTTTTCTTGGATTTAAAGTTTAAAAAAGAAAACAATAATTAATTTCTTGAATTTTTTGCTATTTAAAAGTTTTTTTCTATTTTCCAAAAATTAAAAATAATTTATGTTCAAAACAAAAGCCAACTTTAAGTTGAAAATAATTTTATTATGTTCAAAATAATTTAGGAAATTTCTACAAATTTTTCCATAAGTTTTGGACTTTATTTGCGATTTTATAAAAGCCAAATTAATTTATCTCAATTTTTGTAATTGTTAAATCGTCAAAAATGGGGAAAATGCCTTTGGGCCAAATCTCTTTGGCTCACTTCTTTTTCCGCCCGCACTCGGCCCATTCCCGTGGCGCATCCACAGCCCTAGCCTGGCCCGCGCCTCTCCTCTCTCTCCTCACTGACATGCGGGCCTCGCATGTCAATGCCTTCCCTCTCTCTCTCCCTCCCTTCTCTCTCTGCCACTTCGGCCCCACCCTATCAGCTGTCGAGACCCAAAAATACGATTCAAGAACCCTCTGTATATTCTGAACTAGTCCCAGATCAATAGCTAGCTCACACAAGAAACAATGATGAAATGTCATCCATTTATTCTATTTAACTAAAAAGATCTCAAAGTAACAAATAATAATAGTAACTAGACCTTATGGTCAATGTTTACTTAACTTGCCACGTAGGGCTAAAGAAACAAATAACTCTTGCAGCAGAACGAAAATCTTGAAAAGGCCAATCAACATGTTTGATATTCTTCAACTGATCAATAATGGCATAAGCCGTGAGTACATAAAGCACTCAGCAAGTCGTCGGAAATGTATGCAAATAGTATTCATGCAAGGCTTGAACAAAGGTTAGTTGTATGGTTCTTTTGCATAAAGCAGCATTGACGATAAAACAATAAATATATTGAAATGCGTAATTGAAAAGAACAATAAATAAGTAAACAATTTCTTTGAAACAACCAATGAACTACCCATCCACTTCCTAAGACAAACCACCCAGTGAATTACCCATTCACCAAACAAACATTATATTCGTCAAGTGAACTTCGCATCCACACTCCGACTCATTTTATAAAGAAACTGTAATACCTCGGCCTACTCGTATGCGGCCCATGTGGCCCATGAGGAGTTGTGTGGTGGGATTAGTCCCACATTGCTTGTCTAAAGTGAGTTGTACTAGTATATAATGCCTGTTGGGTCCAAACATAGCACCTCTGGGTTAACCCTTTTACACGAAGCGAGGACAAAAGTGTAAGTGGGGTGCTATGTGTGCGCGGGTCCGCCCCACGGTGGGCTGGGCATTGAGCGGATTTTGGGCCAGGGTGTTACAGAAACTCTATCTCCCGTGTGAAATCCCCGAGCATGTCCATAACCGCGAACACGGCTATTCAAATAGTTTTACACTCTGCAGAGGTTGTACAACTTTACCCACATAACACGACTTCTCTAGTTTATTTAGCATCCGTCGATACCACTGCTCACTACATTAGGTAAGTAGTCTAAAGCACGCGTCTAGAGCATACGTCAAGGCTTTACAAAGTCCTATTTTGACCCGGTTCTGCTCGCTAAGGTTTCAACACTGAATGTCTCGTTCTGACCAGACAAGGCCCCCCTCTTGCACCAAACACAACCCAAACAGAACCAAATCAAAACATCGCTAATTAATTAGCCAGGTCCGTCCCATACTAGATATGTGGTTGTACGGTTAAGGCTCAGTTCAATGGCGCATAAGATTAAGTCCTTGACAAGTTACTCAGGCGATCTTTCCACAACCAAAATGTGCTAAACCCACACCCTCAATCCACCATCCACTCGGCCGAGCAAAAACCATTTTGTTTAACTAAAACCAATGACATGCCCTATCATGGTTGATGAGGATATAACAATCCTCATTTAATCATTTATCTATAATTCATATTATGGATAATAATGACGTCATATAACTCTTGAGTATACCCCTTAAATAGTCATAAGGGAAAAGCTGGAGGTAATAAGATCTTCTACGACCACTCCATAGTCGTAAGTCTTCCTACGACTACCCCAGGGTCGTAAGTCCTTCTACGACCATACCATGATTGTAAGTTCTGCTACGATCAGTCTGTGGTCGTAAGCTATTCTACAACCACCACTAGGTCGTAAGTTCTTCTACGACCAATCCCTAGTCGATAAGGCTCACATACATGTGGGTCTAAGTCGATTAGGGAATCTTCTGTACCGTATCCTAGGATATGAGCAATCAATTATGCTATTATTCTCTATAATAATAGCCTGTTTTAAACTCCCTGTTATGATGATAATTGCCTGGCGACGTGGGAACGTTACAACTCCCATAATAACCTCCAGTAACGGCTCCACGATCTGGAAACATTAAGGTGGCCTTTTAACTGGAGATACAACAGTACACTCCAATGACTGTATAAAAGGTAGAATCATCAGGACATGAGGGAAAAAAGAGAAGGCAATCAGAAGCACACTACTCTAGTTTTTGCCTCCATCTTGTAATCCAGCATACTCAAATACATACACACAGGAGTAGGGTTGTTATTCTCCCAAGAGAAGGCTCAAACTTGTATAAAAATCCCCGTGTCTCCTTTTCTATGTGATTTTGAGTCCAGAGGAACCCCCGAATCAAACAACCTTTACGTAAGTTCGGTTCTAAAACACCGACAATGGTACACAAATTTTAACAAAGTGGCTAACCACCATAATTCCATATCTCATTAAGTCAAGATTAATCATTATGACACATGTGATAATGAACCCATTGTAACTAAGCTGAACTAAGCATCAATACGATACCCATGTTGGTGGTACAAGTATGTCCAACTAAAACTATCCATGCTAGGGTGACAAATGATTCATGACATTCAAATAATCAATGGAGGCATAATGACAACAGGTGAAAGCTAAACCCAAAACAATTTGTATAAAGATAGTATGCAATTGTATAAAACAATATACTTTTTAAATCATAGGTTCAATATGATCAAAGGACCATAACTTGCATTGGAATAAATCCTGAGATTGATCTTGATCTTGGTGCACTCCTCCTTGCACAAAACCTCCCGAAGTATCAACGTCTACTCGTAAACAAAGCAAATAAACCAAATAAATACAAAACATAAATTAAATAAATTATAAAATTAAATAAAAAAACTCAGATAAATAGAGCTTGAATTTAGATGAATTTAGAAATTTGGATGGGCTCAAACGGAATTCGGATGAAGAAGATATGGGCTCTGGAAGATTGAAATCACATGAAATTATGAAAATCATAATTTATGTATTAACTGGAATTACTTTTATAAAGAAAAAGGAGTTATGATATCAGCAAAGATTTTCGGCTGAGAAAGAATTAAAAGAAATTGAATTTATCAGGTGGGACCCACTGGTCATTGATGGGGTGCACCATGGACTGGGTTTATGCACTACTACAGAAATGCTAATATTGGACGCCTGATCACAGACGGTTCATCGAAACCGCTCAGATAAACACTAATCTCGAGCGGTTTTGTTTACCCACCGCCCTGTGTTATTCAGCGCTAAAACCGTCGTGAAGAGGTCATATCACGAGCGGTTCATGTTTAAAACCGTCGTGAAGTATCACAGGCGATTACGACAAAAACCGTCGTGATATTGCAATATCACGAGGCGGTTTGGTCGAACTGCTCTGTGATACTTCACGACGGTTTTAAATATGAACCGTCGTGATATGACCTCTTCACATACAGTTTTTGTTGAAAACCGTCCGTGATAATTAACTCATCACAAACGATGCAGTGTACATATATAGCTCCCCAATAGAGACTTCTTGTTCTCCATCTCTGGCGCTATGGTAATCGCGGGAGATCTCCAAGCCCGGTGAGTCCGTCACCACTCCGTGCCCAGTTTGAGTATCGCCTCACCTCACTGAGCCCGCTCGTGTGGTCCATTTCAACTATTGTCGCCGAGGAGCTTGCCGCTGTCGCCTCTGTTCACCGATCGACGACCAGCCACCTTGGACCTTCCCCAACTTCGTTGACACTTTCCTCGTGATCGAGGTGAGCTACTGGAGCATAAGCATCCTTTAATTTGAGTAGTTTCAGGCGTCATAGCGCCGCCACGGGACATCACTGTCGGTTCGCCTCACGCGACCTTAGGGCCCCGAGCCACGACTATTAGCAATTCGATGTCACCCTAAGCCTAATTTGAGCTTCAAATCCTACTGTTTTTAATCATTTAGTTAATAAACTAACGAGTCTATGACATATGGGACCGCCATAGATTTTATAAATAAAATCATGAAATAACAAATGAGTCACTAACAAGTAGGGCCCACATGTAAGTTAATAAAATCCGAAAAAATGTAAAAATAAAAAAAGCCGCCTTTAGTTCAGAGAAAAATACGCTTTCTTTGTTGGAAAGCGTAATTAAACTCTCGAAAATACGCCAAGTCACCCTTTTATTTATTTCCAGGGTTTTCAATACGAACCGTGTGATGGACCGAAGCTGGATGTACGCTGAGAACCGTGTGAGTGAAGAGTACATTAATGGCATGTGTGCTTTTACAAGAGCTGCCAAGGAGGATATGTTGAATAAGGGGGCGGAATATGTACTGTCCATGCATTGACTGCGAGAATCTGAAGATGTTTAAGAACCGAGAGCAGATCGAAGCACACTTGATTCGAAGTGATTTCAAAAAGGGTTAGGTGTGCCACATGGCGCTAACACCGACGATGACGAGGACAGCACATGGACTTGAGTGCCGAAGTGGTGCATGAGATGGTTGCCACGTCAGCACAGGAGAATTAAAGAGAGAAGCAAGGGAGAAACGGCCGGCGGCGAAGTCTTCGGTTGATACCAGCTTTGGGGAATCAAGGTCGCCTGAGGTAAACCATGGCGGGCACTGGGATGGCGGTTAGAAGAGACACCATGGGGTTCTTGGGGTGGCCGGAGGTCAAGAGAATTAATGGTGAGAAGGCAAATACCGGAGATGGAGAAGAATCGCGGCGGCGTCAATTCGATGGCCGAGAGAGAATAACAAGGGCAGGGATTGGATGAATAGAGCAAAGGGCACAACTTGACACGCTCAGAAGTGCGAGGGCTCACCAGAATTAGTAGATCGGGTAAAGAGGTCGGCGACAAGTTTTCGGAGAAAAATGAAAATGGCACTGTGAAGGTCTTCGGTTGAAGATGGTGGAAGCATGGTGAAGCTTACAATGATGCGGTCCCGATGGCGAAGACGGCACTGCCAGAGAAGGACCAATGGTGGTGAATTTCATTGGAGATGAAGCTTCGGCAATAGCTTAGGTCTTCGGTGATTGCGGCGCGAAGAGGACGAAGACAGGGCCAAAACTTAGGGTTAATAGAAGAGGAGACCGAGGCGAGAAGATTGATGCGGAGGGTGGCCTTTTATAGCACAGAAAAAGTGGAGAATCCGAGGAAGAGCTGGCGGCACTCATCGTGATGCACTCGGACTCAAGGAGTCCTGGAGATAGACGACGAAGCTCACGTGGCATGTGGACCCACAGGTCAGAGGAAGCAAGAAAAAGGAGGAAGCTAAGGCTGGCTCGGCTCGAGCCAAGAAAAAGGAGAAGATGGCCTTCGGCCGAGAGGGAAAAGAAGAACTGGAGCGAGCTGAAAAGAAAAAGGAGATGGGCCAAGGAAAAGGAGATTAGGCCCAAAGGATTTCTGGGATTAATAAATAGCTTTTCTTTTTAGAAAATAGCAGAAATTCCAAATAGCAATTAGAAAATAGCAAATGCACTCAGAAAAATTCTAGAAAAATCTAGAAAATATGTACAAGCGCATAGAATCCAAATAAAATAATTTTTACAATAGTTGATGTTGACATTAATCATATTAAATTGTTTTTTATTCATGAAAATTCAGATTAACCTTTAACTTTAGCAGAAAATTTTCAAATGGTTATTTTTATTTTTAAAACCTCAAAACAGACCAAATTTTGGGATGTTACATCAGCCCATTCCCCCATTCTTCCTCCCTACGCTAGCAATGCTTCGCCGTTGTTTGCCTCTCGGGGCTTTTTCAAACCCGGCCAAAACGACCCAATTTTCTCGCGCTTACGCCACCCTTCTTATAGCTTCGCCACTCCTCGTCCGTTTCGACATTTGTTCCACCTTTTCTGCCACCGGGACTCTCATCTCGTCCTCGTTTCGAAAATGACCTCTTTGCATCATACGCCATCTTGGTGCTCCCCTTGCCCTATAAAAGGGAGCCCCCGCATCGCCTTCACCTCCTCCTCCTGTCCTTGCTCACCACACCGCCCCTCTCCTTCCTCACCTCATCCCCAAAATCTCATCACCCCTCTCCCTTCCTCCTTGCCGCAATCGATGTTTTCCCACCGTCGGCCACAAGCGATTCCACCGCCGATTGTGCCACCATCGAAGGAGCTCCACCGAAGTTGTATTCACCTTCAACACTACCTCTCCGCATTCTACGCCGTGCTTGCGCTATCTTCGCTAGAGCATCGCTGGATCTACCGCGCCGCCGTGAGCCCGATTGCGCTACCGTCGCCAGTCATCTGTGCATGCTTAGCCGCTGCCAAGGTGAGCGATGTGATCCCCGCATCTTACTCTCTCCATTTATGCCCTCGCCACTGGCCGCCGTGCCCCCGTTCGTCGACGACCATCGGTCCAAGAGCCACCGCCGTCCCGAGCTGACGTCACCGCCACCTAGCGCCACCTTAGCCGCCCAGGTCCACATGGCCGCATGCGTGGCAGCTTGCGTGGCAAGCCATGTGGTGCCATGCACTCAGTCCACAATGGACCAAAGCAATTCTCATGGACCCAGTCCATTGACATGGGTCCACATGTGAGTGACTCACCCTGATTTTCCTTAACAAAACAAATTCAGCAAAAAAAAATTTCCTCTCGTTGATGCTATCATGACGTAATAAATTGTTTTTCCTGTAGAAAAATAATTCCACAAATTTCAGAAATTCCATTTTTATCATTTCTTGTGAAATTCGATCTTCCAAGAGCCCGTTCTCCTTTGTTCGAGCTCCGATTCAAGTGATTCAAATTTCTAAATTTATATAAAATCAAGATCTAGATATATATAATAAAATCACTTAATTTGGGGTTTATTTAAATTTTCTTTGAATTTGGCTTGTTTTCGCGTATATATTTCGACGACTTCAGAGAGCCAGATTTCGACGTCGTTTCAGAACAACAATTAATTGAGCAAGGCAAGTTACATCTTTGATCATATTTGATCCCATTATTTCATATATTTTTAATTATTATTGCATGCTTATTTGTGTTCAATTTAATTTAAATTCTGTTTTAAAATTGTAGTTAATCCCAATACATTTGTATGGCCAAATCTTGACATTGAAATATCCATACCTTATCACATTAGATAAAATATAGTTGATGCAATAGTATAAACTAGAACATTTTGAGAAAAATTAAACTTATCCATGTTTAGACCTGAAATATTTGATTTAGGAATTTTCAGCCAAAAATCAAGTGTGGTTTAAATTGTATCCATAGCATTGGTGTGCTATGGAAGTTTATAAATGACTTTGAAAAATAAAATAAAATAAAATTGGTTCGGACTTGGGTGAAATGGATAGTTGGTGGGTGCAAGTTTATGCACGAGCTCGTCTCAGTGAATAGTCGAGGCTCAGGGGTTACTTTTGGAAGTCGCCCAGTTAGTTAAGGACCAGTCTGCGAACTACAGATTGTAAAGCCCTTCCGTACTATCACAAGACTGGAGCGGGACAGACCTAGCTAACTAATTTGCAACATTTTAATGCGGTTGTGCCATCCGGTTGTGTGGGTGTCAAAATGACCTACTTTTTATTATCCCACCTGGTGCAAGAAGGGGCTTCCGTTTGGCTTGAAACCTTATGGCAGCGAAACCTTAGCGGACATGACTACTTTGGGATGACGCATTGTAAAGGCCTTGTGATAATCACTTAGTCACACACATACGGGAGTGTGTCAGATAGACATCATAAGTTGATTATCCCTTGTTGGTAAAGTTATACAACCTCTGCAGAGTGTAAACCTATTTGAATAACCATATCCACGGGCATGGACATGCTAAGCAAAGCCTTTTGCGAATTAGACTATGGTTTTGTTTTAAAAATGGTTTGACAAAACTGATTTGATGGATGTTTATTCGTTGTGGGAAATTTAAGCAGAAAGCCTTGGTGTAGGGGGTTAGTCCTTCACCATTTGTGTACGGAGGTTTATCCTACACTCAAGAATTGATGAATAAAAATTTAATTTAATTTTTAGATGTTGTAAAACTTGAGCTTTTGAACTTAGTATTGTATTTAAAATGTTAAATATTGCTTTTGCACAAATAACCCTATAAGCCTTCCTTGGATAATATCCATGCATGCTTTAACTCTGTTGTGGGTGTAACTTACGGAGTACATCTTTGTGCTCACCCTTGCTTAATAAAATATTTTTCAGAAGAAAAGGACTTCGCTACCGGTGTTGATCTCGATGACTAGGCCGCTACCCTAGTCGATTGTCTATGGCAGATTAGTTGGGCTCTACTATTTCTTCTTCGTCTTCTGCTGTGTTCTTTATTATTAGCTCGTGAGCCTTTCTTATAATAAACTCTAATATTTATTAAGGAATAAGTCTATATTACACCCCTGAACTCTAATAATGTTTGGTTTACACCCTCGAACTGTCGTTACCAGGTCACCCAACCCCCTGAGCCAAAACCACCCGGTTTTTCTGCCACGCTGGCAAAGTTTACCATAGGGCGAAATTACAAAACCACCCTCCCACTGATGAGGGCATCCCTATGACACGTTCTTCTCCTCCACCTAATGCTCATGATATACACCTCGAGTTGCCGACAGGACCAATAACAAGAGCACGTGCCAAGAAACTACAAACTCAGGTGAACTTGCTCCTTAATGCACATGTCATTGATTTTAATGAGAATTTTATATTACATAAAAACAGTGTTTTGCGTGTGCTCAGGTTTGAAGATTCAGCGATGGACGGAGATCAAGGATATGCGGCCGTCATCCAAGAAAGGCCATCAAACAAGGAGGTCAAGGTGCTGGCCTATGGCCCATTCGGCCAAGGAGGAGAGGGCCAAGGTCCACGCAGCCAAGCGAGGGATAAAGGCCCAAGCGGTCAAGCACAAAGCCCATGTGGAGGAACCAGGAAGGAAGCTCAAGTCCGTGGCGTGAACAGTAACTGGGCCGTGAACAGTAACTGCGCTACAGTACCATCCCATGAATAGTTCCGCGCTACAGTACTGGCCCGTGAACAGTGACCGCGCTACAGTACCACGCGTGGCCAGTAAACGCGCGCATGAATAGTACCACTATGAATAGGAGTACCAAATAGTTCTTAGGCCAAGACTATATATTGAGGGGTAGACCCCCATTGTAAAGGTATACCATACTTTTGAGATAAAGAATAGAATATAAGTTATTGTTTGTTCTTTCATACAAGAAATTCATGCGAGGATTTCTGAGAGAGAATTAGGTGATCCGTTGTTCATTCTACCTCACAAGGTCAAGTTTGCTTTTTCGCTGGGAATTGAGGGCTTGTCGATCTCTGCTCATGGTCTAGTGGCGATCATCCTGGTGCATGTTGGCGAATATCCATAGAGCTGCAAGTCCGTGCATTGGCACGTGGTGTATAGCTGAGCGTTGTTCGTCGTCAAGCACTATTTATCCACAGTTCTACTCGAGAAGATCGGGCCACCCTGTATCATCATGGTATCAGAGCCAGGTTACTCGGTAGAATCTCTTTTTACCCATATTTTAGTAGATTATTTTTCAGTCCTATACACCGAAAAAGCCACAAAAAATATCATCTTTCGCTGTAGTTTAAATCAGTCTTTTTAGTGCATTTTGTTAGGTCTTAATCCACTCGTTCATTGTGTTTAGTTGCTGGTCGTGTTCCGTTCGCGTCTCTTTTTGTTTCCCCTTCCACAAATTTTTGTGCTCGTACTTGAGTCTTGTTTTTGTGCAACTACACATCACGTATATCTAGTGGATTGCACGTTGTTCTTCTTCATAAACCCATCTATCTGTTCATGAACCTTTCGTACCTATTGAGACTAGCTCATTGTTGTGCTCGAGGGACTACTCCTAGGATTTTTTGGGATGCCAAGTTTTTTGCGTGTGCACTGTTCACGTTGTAGCGCACTGTTCATGTGAGGGGACTATTCACGTTAGGCGCTGTTCACGTGAGGGGTACTGTTCATATCCGAACACTGTTGACGTTCCATATTCTGTTCCCTTTTGGTAGTGCAGAGTGTCATGAGATACAGAAAAACAAAATCAGCCTTGCTTGGCCATGAGTAGTATTGTTTGGCAAAGAGTTCCAACACACACACAAACAAAAAAGGAGTGCTTGGCCGTGCATTGACCAAGCTTAGCCGTGAGAGGAGAAAAAAAAAGAAAACAATTGTTGCAAATTAGTTAGCTAGGTCTCTCCTTGAACTGTTGCAATACGCGCGTTCGTCTCCATACAAAATTGTTCTTTGTATCGCTCCTTCCTTTGATTGCAACAGTCCCATTATCATTATGCGTGTGTTGCTGTTTCTTCCTCACTTATATTTATCGATTAGCAATTAGGCATTGTGAGTCTCGTTTGGATTGCTACCTAGCTTGACAATCTTTAAATTCTGGTTTTGTTAGGTTGTTTTCCTCAACTAGCTCCACCAAAAACATCCGTGTCACGTATTGACTGTTGTTCTTGATATTCGCTCGCACAATCTTAGTTGGTCGTTCATTGCTACGAGCGTAAGTTTTTGCTGCTCTTAATTTACTTCGGAACGATACAACTTACTTTGTTTCATAACAGTAGTTGAGAGATTCCCACTTATTTTCCACATATATTGTCACTTGGTATTTTTGCTACTGTCACAATGTTAGGAAGCAAGCAGGACAAGGATCTGGATGGCAACCTTACTAATCCAGTCACCAAGATGTCCTTCATACACTTCGTGCCATGCTCCGAGACGAGTTTTGGACTGAGGTCGACCTGGTGCGCGGCAACCTTAGGCGTGTCCAAAACAACTTGGATGCTTGGGGATAGATTTCTAGAAGCTGTCCGTGACCATTGACGACAACCACAAGGTACTGCTCGACGCTATTGCCAAGCTCACCGCTTCGATGCAGCTGGGTACACGTGGCGATGCAGGGAGTATACGCCTCCTGTACGAGCTGCGCGACGAGACGGATGTGGAGGCTACCGCTAGACGGCAGCGCGAGGATGAACCACGCCAACGACAATTTGACGAACAGGCGCATGTACACGAGCCAGCGCAACAGCGCCGTGTTGTTGCTGAGGTTGCGGCGCATCCCCCTACACAAGGGCGCGGCCGTACCAATGGCGCAGGAGGAGATGGTGCCCACCTAGGCGCCAACGATGATGTCCATGATGGTGTCTATGGAGGCACATTTGGGGGTGCCTACTATGGTGCCCATGGAGGTGGTCGTGGCAACCGCCACAATGACGATGACAGCGACGAGTCCATGTTCGATGACTATTTGTCACACCATCAACAAAATCAGTATGCCCACAATCATCGGCGCGATGAGGACACCGATGATCTTGTTGCAAAGCTCAAGTTCACAATGTCGTCCTTTGAGGGTACTACCAAGGTGGAGGTTTATCTTGCATGGGAGCTGAAAGTTGATAAGCTCTTTCGCATGAACCGCTATTCTGATCAGCGCAAGTTGGATCTTGTCGTTGCTGCTTTGGACGGATATGCTGCTACATGGTGGGAGCGCTGTGTGCAACAGCGTATGGAGTGACACGAGCCATGTGTTGTCATATGGAACGAGTTGAAGCGACAGATGTGCGCGCGCTTTGTACCTACACATTACAAGCGCTCGTTATATGAGAAGCTGATTGGGTTGCGACAAGAGTTGAAATTAGTTGATGAGTATTATAAAGAGATGGAGAAGATTATCATACATGCTGATGTGCATGAGAATGAGGAACAAGTGATGGCTCGCTTTCTTTCTCGGATGAATTATGCTATTCGGCGGATCATTAATCATCATCAATACAACAACATGGTTGAGTTGATGCATCAGGCACGTGAGGCTGAGAAGCAGGTAATTGAAGATGCTAAGTATGTTGCACGGCAACGTTATTCAGTGAGCATGGCACCACCATACAACACGGGACAGCCAGGCAAGTCTGCTCCATCTAGGGGCAATTCAGCGACGCGCAGTTCAGCACAGAGGAAGATAGATAGTACGCCGCCACCGACGCCTGCTGCTAGCGTGGCATCCTCAATGGGTTCTACAGGTCGGTCACATGATGTGACATGCTACAAGTGCAAGGGAGTTGGTCATTTTCAGAAAGATTGCCCAACTAATGATGAGTACATTTCAGTTAGTGATGAGGACGATACTACTCCATTTGCTGATTTTGCAGAGGATCCCACAGAGGATGAGAGATTGGACTGTAGACCCGGGTCGCCAGATGGAGCGCATATGCTAATGTGCACACCTCGTGTACTTACCGTGTCACAAAGCTAGTCTACCGCACAGCGATGCAATTTGTTTCAGTCATGGGCGACAGTTGGCGGTAAAGTGTGCAAAGTCATAATTGATGGAGGAAGTTGTCATAATCTTGCTATTAAGGAGATGTGCACAAAATTGGGCTTAAAATATTTACCGCATCCTCATCCTTATCATTTGCAGTGGTTGAGCGATGTGGGTGAGGTGAAAGTTAGTCATATGGCGAAGGTGCACTTCAAGATTGGCAAGTATGAGGATACCATTGTTTGCGATGTGGTGCCCATGTCAGTTTATCACTTGTTGTTGGGGCGCCCATGGCAATTTGATCGCCATGTTTATCATGATGGGCATATAAACTGCTACAAGTTTAAGTGGAGTGGCACAGATGTAATTTTGTATCCGCTTACACCGACGAAGATAGTTAATTCTGATAAGAAGAAAGTTGACGTGAAAATTGAGAGTACACCAAGCAGAGTGATTCCACCTTCGGTGAGTGAGAGCCACAAGCCAAAATTGAGCGGTAAAAAGAAAAGTGAGGGAGACAAAAGTTTAGTAATGTTAGCCACCAAATCAGAGAAGGGAGCTTTTTGTGAGAATCTCAATTTGGTGCACTTTGTACTTTTGTACCCAGATGCATTGCTTTCACCTGACGACTGGACATCTCTTCCTAGTTGTGTCTCTCATGTTTTGCAGGAAATTAGTGATGTCTTTCCTGAGGAAGTGGCCGTTGGTTTGCCACCAATCCGCGGGATAAAGCATCACATTGATTTGATTCCGGGAGCGATGCTGCCAACTCGACCACACTTTTCGGATCGAGGCAAATTGAAATTGCTGGCACAAGGAGATGGACCTTTCAAAATACTTGAGCTGATTAACGATAATGCATACAAAATCGAGCTTCTAGGAGATGACTATGGCGTGAGCTCAACAATCTACGTTGCTGATTTTTTTCGCCGTTCTTCGGTGCTGATGATCTAGCGTCGAGGATGACGCCTTTTTCAAGATGGGAGGATTATGAGGGCATCCCTACGCCTCGAGTTGCCGACAAGACCAATAACAAGAGCACGTGCCAAGAAACTACAATCTCAAGTGAACTTGCTCTTTAATGCACATGTCATTGATTTTAATGAGAATTTTATATTTCCTAAAAATAGTGTTTTGTGTGTGCTCAGGTTTGAAGATTCAGCGATGGACAGAGATCAAGGATATGCGGCCGTCAACCAAGAAAGGCCATCAAACGAGGAGGTCAAGGCACTGGCCTATGGCCCATTCGGCCAAGGAGGAGAGGGCCAAGGTCTATGCTGCCAAGCGAGGGATAAAGGCCCAAGCGGTCAAGCACAAAGCCCATGTGAAGGAACCAAGAAGGAAGCCCAAGTCCGCGGCGTGAACAGTAATTGGGCTATGAACAGTAACCGTGCTACAGTACCATCCCATGACCAGTAACCGCGCTACATCCTAGTGCGTGTTGGCGAATATCCCTAGAGCTGCAAGTCTGTGCATTGGCGCGTGGTGTATAGCTGAGTGTTGTTCGTCGTCAAGCACTATTTATCTACGGTTCTACTCGAGAAGATCGGGCCACCCCGTATCACCCACGCTGGGTACGACCGCTCCTCTTTTCCATTCCATTTCCCCACCCATCTGATCTCAGTCACCATTTTATCCACTCCATCCCCCTCCTCCTCCGCGCCGGGATCTCCACCTCCCACGTGTGCCTGTAGTAGCCCGAGCTCTCCCCACCACAAACCGCCACCTCCGACCCCTCCCCCTCCTTCGCCCCACTTCCCCCGAACCCTAGCTCCAGTAGCCCCTTCTACGGAGAGAACTGGCGCAACCCCGTCGCATCCAACCTGCCAAGCTCCCTCCTCCCCGCCGTCGTCGCTACCAGCCCCTTCGCAGCGCACCATCGCATGGCCGCCTTCTTCGCCACCCTCGACACCATGGAGCTCAAGGAAACCTTCGCGGAGTGGATGGCGGAGCAGCGGTGGGAGGACATGAAGTAGCTCTTTAAGTTCTAGATGCGGTCGCTCGACGCCAGAACGGGCAAGCCCAACCGCCCCAACATCGACCTCTTCAACCCCTACCTCCGCGCCAACCTCATGGCGGTGGCCCTGCTGTACAAGGTGCTTGATCCACTGCTTCGGCTTCGAGGTTGTCCATGGCAAGGACGACGAGACCACCGTCATGGGAACGCCCATCGAGATGGCCATCCTCAAGTTCGGGCTCGAGGTGGAGAAGCACACTAGCATGGTGCACGCCGATGCCGATAAGCTCAAGGTGGAGCCGTTCAACTTGGTAAAGAAGACGATGGCCGAGGTGGAGGAGCTGGCGGACTGGGGGCTTAGCCAGGCACGGTCAAGAGGGAGCAGGAAAGCAGGGCAACCGAACCGGGCGGCCATGGCGAGGGGAGGCGTAGGTGCAGGGAGGCACACACGGGACGAGCCAGTGGTGGCAAACTGCGGGGCGGTCAGAGCACAGGGAGGCGGGACGAGAGTGCAGCAGCGCGCCAGGCAGAGGCCGGGCGTGGGGCCAAGTCCACCAACGATGGCGACAAGGAGGTGCCGGGCCGAGAGCAAGAGGGGCGGCGCCATGGGGAGTTCAGCTAGGAGCAAGAAATCCAAAAGGAATGAAGAAAGAGATGATTTAGATGCCACATAAGCCAAAACTAGTGATGTGGCTGCCAACATGGCAAAAACCACCAATGAAACCAACGTAGGGTGTAACTTGATCTAGTTCTAACAATTTAAGGATGTAAAGTGAACGGTTTTGTAGTCTATGGTGTTTTTTGGACTCGGACCATAGTTTAGGGGTGTAAAGTGGACTTATTCCTTTTATTAATAAAGTTGTGTGAATTATAGATATTACCATATTTGTTTACTATGTACACTAGCTACTGTTCCAAGAACTAGTGTAGAATACACAGAGAATTTAAGGGTGTTACTTCCTGGTCCAACAACCTTCATGACTTGATTCATCATCACTTGAATCATTCGTACATGAAGATCTCATCTGGCATAGACAAATAACATAATTAATAAGTGACCATCACATAGCATTGACAAATGACACAATTAATAAGTGACAACCACATAGCATAGACAAATGACAAAATTAAAAAGTGACAACCACATAGCATACACAAATGACACAATTAATAAGTGACAACCACATAGCATAGATAAATGACACAATTAATAAGTGCCAATTACATAACATAGACAAATGACACAATTATAAAAGTGACAACCACATAGCATACACAAATGACATAATTAATAAGTGACAACCACATAGCATAGACAAATGACCCAATTAATAGTTGACAACCACAGGGCATAGGTAAGTGACATAGTACATTACATAATACATGACATAAAGGATGGATAGTTTCAACTCTCAGGAATAAAGTTCAAACTATCTAACGCCTCTTCTTATCCTCCCATGTCCTTGTAAGCCATGCTAGCCTCCCTTGAGTTGTCTTCAGTGTGTGAAAGACATCTCGATACTCCTTCTTGATGATGAGCTGTGTAGCACACAAATGCTCATCACTCCCTTCTTCGGCCTAGTCTCAATAAGCAAAATCAATCATCTTGGATATCTCTTGCCTAACAGGGTCAACGATTGGAGCAGGGGTATTGTTCATAGAATTTTTGCTACCTTGAGACCTCTCCATAATATCCACCAACCGCTTCAATTGCACTTCTTTGAACAACTTTAAAGTATCTTCGGTTTCTTCTCGCTTGGTGAGTCATAGGCAGTTCTTTTGGGCCTTGTTGTCTTCTTGCCCTTGTCCACATTAGGTGACTTCTTCGGTGTAGTGGATTCCTCATGACCTTCACGCTTATCACCCTCTCCCTCATCATCCTCAAGATTCACGTGGGAGGCACCCTCTACACCAGGTACAAGAGCAGATTCGTTGGTACAACTTGCACCATTATAAATGATGTCAAGCTTGTCCTCATGCTACAGGGGTGCCTTCTTGAACTTGCCACAATGTGGCATGGCCTGCAATAAAGTAAGGCAATAATCCATTACAAAGTTGGACCAATTGAATTCACATACACATGCAACAACATTAATGATTGCATACCTTAATCTGTTCAGGCCACCACTCAACACTTGCCTCAATGGATCCCATCTTAGGATCGATCCC
The DNA here is from genome assembly GCA_036346405.1 of Phyllostachys edulis. Lineage (NCBI taxonomy): Eukaryota > Viridiplantae > Streptophyta > Magnoliopsida > Poales > Poaceae > Phyllostachys > Phyllostachys edulis. The sequence continues at coordinate 39,340,830 of CM070556.1, forward strand.
TAGCCCGGATGCATGGTGCTTCAATTTCTTCCAATTGGTAGTCCATTTTCAAGCTGTCCTAGTGATTCTTCAATTGCTTACAACCTTACTCTCTCTTTGTGCATTCTTTGAACTTGGTCATAAGCTTGTGATACCCTTTCTAATTCAAACATTGCAGGGGTCTATTTTTCAGTACAACCTCTTCCACACAGATATCAATGAACACTTCATTTGTGAATGCATCCCATATTGCAGTGTTTGAGGATTGTCCTTTATCCAACTATAAGTATCATGCATATCAGCAAATATGTAACCATAACATGGAAATCATGCAACAATGCATCTAATTATCCATGGGCATATACTAATTCTACCTACATTTCATTGTTCAATGCAACAATACACAGAGATAGATTGATAGATTGATATTCCACAATACACTGATACACCAATGCAATATAGTTCATTGCAACAATGCACTAATATATTGATAATTCAGTGCAACAATGCATCAACTATCCATGGGCATATACATCCAAAATGGTAGCACAATAGACAAACATGTCGTATCAGAGGCAGAGGAGGGAGGCAGCATGGGCGAAGGTGGTCGAAAGCAAAGCTGGCCGGGCAAAGGTGGCTAAAAGTAGAGCTAGTCGAGCGAAGGTGGCGGGAGGTGCAGGCGGGCGTGGGCGGCCGAGCGAAGGCGGCTAGAGGCATGGGCGGGCAGCCAACGGCAGCGAGGAGGATAGATCCGGTCAGGCGCGGACAACCGCTCGGGGGGTGGTGTTAGATGAGGGAGGCGGCATGCGGTCCAGGTCAGAAGGAGGGAGACTGGCACTTGGGGTGGGTAGGTCCGGTTTGGGGCGGTGTGGGTGGGCGCTCGGGGGTGGCCGGATCCGATCAGGGGTGGCACGAGTGGATCCGGTCGCAGGTGGGAGCTCGGGGATGGGCGAATCCAGTTGGGGGCCATGCGAGTGGGTAGCGCGCGTTGGCACCGTCGGGTGGAGATAGCCAAGGCCAGAGTGCAGTGCCACAAGGCAGAGGTGGCGGTGTGCGAGAGCACAGCTATTGTTGGGGGGACTCGGGAGCTTGACCGAATAGAGTGGGAGGGTTGGGCTTCTAGTTTGTATAGTTGGTACGAGGCGGGTAAATAAGCAACAACTCTAGGGGTAATTTGGGAAGGTAAACCCATTGAAGCCATGGGAAACTAACCTCGAGCGGCTTTCGGCTTTCGTGCGTTGTAATTGGCTTCCGGCTTCGAAAAAAACAGGTGGAGAAAGCTGTCCCAAACAGATCTAAGGCCCTGTTTGGGACGACTTTGGCTTTGACTTTTCGCTAGCAAAGGCCGAAAGCCCTTCCAAATGGGCGGTTTTTAGTAGCTATTTTTGGAAAAGCCGACAGCCGCATTGAACATGGAGATGCCGATAGCAGAAAGCTGACCCGGGGCAGCTTCCCACTACTTCTGCAGGTTGGGGTTCCAACTTTGCCTCTAAAGTTGGAGAAAATTACCCCCTCATACCACGTATAAAACCCCCGCCAGCACCCCTCTCGCCCCCGGCCGATAGGGTTTCTCTAGCTCTGTGCCGCGTTTGGCCCATGCCACCGCGCTCCACCTCCCTCGGCTCCGCTGCCCCGGTCAGCCTCCTCCTCCCTCGGTGTCGCCGTTCTGACCTCCTGCAGCTGTCACCCCGGTCGACCGCCATCTCCCTCGGCACCTCCTCCTCGGCTGCCCTCCTCTTCCCTTGGGGCCATCACCCTCGACCTCCTACAGCCACCGCCCCGACTTCCTCCAGCCGCCTCCTTCATTTTACATTTTTTTTTTCTTTTTTTTCTTATGTGCGAATTGTCATTAATTGTCATCAAGATTTCAATTTTCAATGTAACATTTTGTATTTAATACTTGGTGCAATCCTTCTGGTGTTCTGATGATGCAATGCAAACGAATATACAAAAGTTCAAAGCAAGGATCCCATACATGTAACGTTTTGTATTTAATACTTAGCAATCGAGACTTTAGTACGTTTCATTCTTAAATTTACATTTCTATGTGAACGTAAAAAAAATCAAATCCACTCATAATGTCTGTTAAACGTCATCAAATAAGCCATCATTTACCTCAGGGGCATTTTAGACATTTTCCAACTCAGAAGCTCCAGTCAGCTTACCTAAAAGCTATACTGCTAAACACCAAACATCTTCAGCTCAGTAGTTCAACTCTTCAGCCCAGCCAGAAGCTACTTTTAGAAAAGCAGCAACCATGCCAAACAGACCCTTAAGCTGGCTTCGGCTTTGGCTTCGGAAAAGCTAGAAGCCCCCCAAATGGGCTATCTTTGCAACAACTTAACAAGTAAGACATAGCCGAAGCAGAGTCGAAAGACAAAGCTAGGTGAGAGGTGCTTCTCGAGCTTTTTGTGGGTTGAACTTAGGACCTTGCCACTGAAAGTTGGTGGAAATTACCTGCCAAATGCCATGTAACAGCCCCAGATTCTTAAGTTGGATTAGTTAATCATCTAATGTGTATTTGTGAAATTTTGGACTTTTTAAAACTTTTTGTTGCAAAGTAAAAGGATTCAAACTTGATTTTCTAAAACCTAGAAGTGAAATTTTCTAAAACAAAATAAAATTTTGTCAAGATTTTGAAACTTAGTTCGGAGTGGAGGGTAAACCTTACGTTGAAAATCTTTTGATTTTGAAGACTAGACTTAAATATAGAAATCTTATATACGTTCTTCAATTCAAAAGCTCAATTTGAATTGGGGCAAAACTAAAAATGGTTTCCAGTATGAGAATTTTTATTTTGGAATTCAACTTGAAAATAGTAATACCTAAAGGTTCCTAGAATGCTTGAGGTAATTTCAAAAGATTTCTCAAATTCAAACTTGAAAATATATTTTCTCTAGCTCAGAATTACAAATTAAATTTTATTTTAAAAATATAGTAGGACTCATAGCTGGGAATATTTTAGTTGTGTTCTATATGCTCTGTTATGCTTGTTTGAATTTTCTGAAATTTTTGGAGGTTATTTGGTTTCTTTTCAATTTGCATGTTCATATTCGAATTTGAATTTCAAATACAAACAAATCTTGTGATCAGTGCCTAGAAATATTTTTTCTAAGTCCTGAAACACTTTATAAACTCACCTTCAAAATTTCATAATTGTTAGATTTTAATTATTATTTTTAAGCAACCAATCAAACAAGTAAGTCAAAAGTCAAATACCAAAAACAGAAAATTTAAAGAATTATAGAGAATAATGCAGCACATGAAAATTCTAGAAAAATTATGCACTAATATAAATAGTGTCGGGAACCTTCCATAAAATTTCATGAATTTTAGAGCTAAAAAACTATATCTAAAAATTACATAAACTATCTCAGCCCTTTTTGCAAAAAATTAGAAAACCCTAATTCTACCCTCTCACTTACCTGCGGGCCCCACTCGCCAGGGTCATCTTCTCCAAGCCTGCAGCGCCAGCCCGAGCCATGCAGCTACTTCGCCGCTCTAGTACACAGGACACGCAGCCTCTCCTCGTGCCAGCGTTGCTGCTCTACCCTACCCAAGCACCACCCTTCCCTCTCCATCTTCCCTCTTCTCCAGGACTCAATCCCAGCTCCAAATTCGAGCTCCAGAGCTGACCGCCAAATCGCCGACCCGCTCGTCACTGTCCTGGCCACTCTAGCGAGCCTCGACCTCGGCCAACCCCGTCATGGTGCGCCCAACACCACGATGAGCAATTCCCCTCCGCCAATTTGGGGCTTGAGCCACCGGAGCACCGCGCATCCACCATCTTCCCCATTCCTGACAAAAGTCACCGCCGCGATTGTCATCCCCACTCCAGCAGTTTTCCCTCCAATTCCTCCCTCCCTGAGCACCTCATAGCTTCCCTTTACCTTCCCCTTTAACTCATTTGTGCTCTCCTCTTCTCGAGAGTCGCCGCCACGGTGTCCTTCCCGCACCAGCCGTAGTCACCGCCACCGAACCACCTCGGCAACTCCCTGCCATCACTGAGCACTCTGGTGAGTTCCCCTTAGCACCCTTGTGCTCATGCTTCTCCTACTTTAGCCCCTATCCTATCCAAGCGCCGCCGCACCATGTCTCATCCACTTTCGGCCACCACTCACCCTCATCCAGCCGCCACCATCCATCTCCAGCCACACCACCACCACGCCTAGAACCTACATACCTCACTGTTTCGATCTTCACCACTTCCGGCCGCTGCCATCCTTCCTGTCGCTGGCAACTTGCGCCGCCCCCAAGCTAGCTATAGCTCAGCCTCTTTGTTCCTTGCGCTCCCTGTATACTCTTTTCTCACTCACTGATATGTGGGTCCAGCCTGTAAGACACCCAATGCTATTGCTTTTAGAAACTTTGTTTGTCTGTTGAATCATTTAGTGAGTTAACAAAGTTTAAATTTGAACTTGTAAAGAAGTTTAGCACTGTAGTTCAGAGAATGTTTGCTGTTGTAGGTTATAGAAACAGGAATCTGAAGTTAGTTTTGTCAATAGGCTAATGGTAAGGATAATGCAGTAGTTAGGAATGTCTTGACTCAATTCATCTTTGGACAACTATCCTACAGAAGTAACCAAATCTAAAAAATCAGTAATGAATGTGAATTTTTAGAAAACAACTGAGAAGGTGTTTAGGTGAAAAATCAAAAATGTTAGTGTAACCCTATTGCCAAACCAACTGTTTAATGCTAACAAATTTTGTGTATGTTAGTTAGGTCACTCCAGTGGATTAGCATATTTGAAAGTGAAATTTGTAGGAAATCAATTCGTAGTTTTTCATTTAAGAATGTTCTCTTGTTATAAGTATATGAACCGAGAAGAGAAGGTGAATAGGAAGAAAGTTGAAGTGTCAGTGGAACCTTTTCTCAAAACCAACTGTCTTTTGTTATCCACTTTGGTGAATGTCAAATAGGTCATTTAAGTGAATTCACAAATTTGAAAGCTAAATTTTGAACGAAGTAGTTAGTAGCATTTGAGTCTAGATAGTTGTTCTTTTGTAGGCTGCATAAGCAGACATGGTGTTGAGATTAAATCTTGCTAATCACATTGATAAAACTCTCATCGTCAATGATCAGCTTGCACGCTTTCTCCTTGATCTTGCACTCCATTTGGAAAACACTCCACCGTTGCCTCTTAGATTCAATTTTAGCACCTTACACTTTCTGAACTAGCATGTTGTTAGACCATGTGGCTAGGTCTAGAATAATTTTAGTTGATGAATAATTGACAATGTTAGGTACTGATGTTATTTGAGGCATGTGGTGTGTGTGTGGACTTATGTCGGTCAAGTTGGGAAGAACTTGCGCCAGGAAAAGATGGTGTTTTGGTCTTTGCATGTGCAGGGTAACTCGGAGGCGATCGTGGTCTACGGCGGTGACCAGGAGATGGCTTGGTGCAAAGTCATGGCCCAGAGGGTAGAGGATGCTGGAGGAAACAGTTGGGCTCGAGTTGGGGTGCGTGGAGATCGAAGATGGATAATGCGCGTTAGAGCTATGGAGGTACGGTCTAGAGGCTACGACACGTGATAATTTTGGGGTGTCCAAAATTGGCTTTTGTAATCTGGTGTGAAAGCTCACGTACTGGGCCCTAGGACTTTAGTGAGCTATACATGGGTGATTAGGTGCCAATGCTGGAAGGTATAAAGTGATGGTGGCTATACGTGATTAGGGTTTGCAGCAGCACATAGGAAAAACGTGAGGAGGTGCTCACGGTTATAATAGATACACCGAAAATCATTGGGGTGTGGCGGCACTTTTTAGTTGATGCATGAGCTTCGGTGGCCGTGCGTGACATGCGATTGACCAGGTAATCACATGTTTTCTTTCTTGCACCCGAGCAATCAACAGTTGGTAGCAGATGAATCACCAAACACCTGCAGCAGCTTTTATGGATTAACTCAACACCCGCGTAGCAACATACGCTATTGATTAACACCAATAGACAAACATCCAGCTATTGATTAACACATCTGGATATTCCCTGACAATAGGTACATCTTCCAAAGCAACGATCTTCAAGCTATTGATTAACATATGTCCATCATGCACTGTAGTGGCTAGAAATTCCACTTTCTTCCCATTGGTGCCTTCGACTGTTATGGCTTTTCAGCCACAATCTAGCACGGCTTTGTGCTTTGATAACCAATCCATGCCAAGTATGACATCTAAAGTTTGGGTGTCTAAGACAATGAGATTGGCTAGAAACTCAACTCCAGCTATGAGTAACATAGCTCCTAAATATCCCACTCTAGAGCTTTGCTCTGCTCCAAGTGACTAGGCTAACAGAGTATGCTTAAGATGCATAACTTCCAAATTGTTCTTGGTTGTAAAAACTCGAGAAACAAATGAATGCGAAGCTCCAGAATCAAACAAAACAGATGCAGATGCTGAGTTAACCAGACACTTTCCCAGTACGACGTCAGATGCTTCCTAGGTTCCCTCCAAAGTGACGTGGTTGACACGGCCTCAAACCACGGACTGTGGTGCTCCTCCGGCTTGACCGGTGACTTAAGGTGTTCCTCGGTTGATGCTTGGCGTGGGCGTGTTAGCTGGTGTAGCTCTAAGGTTGAAGCGAACTGAAGTCATTATTCCCTTTTGAGGGCAATTATTTGCGAAGTATCCTGGCTCTCGGTAGGTATAGCAAACTCGTGGTCCACTCTGCTGGTTGCCTCCTAGATTAGGGTTGACTGTCTCTGGGCTGTGAAAGTTCTGCGCAATTGGACTAGGTGCTGATGTAGGTGCAGGCATCCTGAATGAGTTTTGTGGCAGGAAACGAGTGAACTGTTGTGGAACTGTTCTCGCTTTCTGTTGAGATTGATGACTCCCATGCTGAGCCATTGTACGCTTACAGTTGTCCTCCAACTCCTTGTGCTTATCTTCAAGAATCAAAGCTTTATTGACTAGCTCCTAGAAATTTGGAAATGTATGGGCAATCAGACTGACTTGAAGCCCAATATTCAGTCCTTTCAGGATGCGATTCTGATGAGCATTGTCAGTGGCGACATCTTCTGCAGCATAGCGGGCAAGTTGAGAGAATTTGTTGATGTAGTCTGTCACTGATATGCCTCCTTGCTTGAGGGCACGCAATTCATCCTTCTTCAGATCAATAATTCCTTATGGCATATGATACTAACGAAAAGCTATTGAAAACTCTTCCTATGTGATGTTTTGTGGCGTCTTATGTGCTGCACAGAAGTTTTCCCACCATTCAGCGAAAATCCTCTCCATCTGGTGGGTGGCATAGAGTACCTTCTCATGGTCACTGCATTAAGTGATCAGTAGCTTCCTTTCGATGACACGAAGCCAATCATCAGCTTCTACTGGTGAGACATTCTCAAAGAAAGTTAGCAGGCAGGTCCTCATGAACTCTGCCAGCTTCTATGGTCCATGATGACTATGAGTGGTTGGTGCCCCATTGTTGCTGTTGTTGTTCTAATTATTGTTCATATTTTGCATCTAGTTCATCATCGTGTACATCATTTGGGTCTGAGCTACCATGAACGCTCCAAAGTTCTGCAAATCAATTCGGGGTGCTTGCGGTGGAATTGCTCCTGCGAGTGTCTGTTCATTCCCTTCTGACACATTGGTTCTAGAACAATTGGCTATAGCGTGACGAGTCTGAACCATTTAGTGAAGCTCCATGGGTTAGATAAGGTAGTAAGCACAAGATAAGTTAAGAACTAAACGAGGGGTAGATTAAACCCAATAAACACACCTCCAAGAAATCAACTGAAATACTTATTTAATTAAGGGTATTAGATGGCTGCAACAAATGCCTAAGGGCTTTGGCAGCTCATACTGCACACAAAGAAATAAAAATGAACCTAACACACAAACTACCGACTAAAGGGTGACACTCTTAACCTTAAACTGACGCGGCTCGCACACATTGAGCCTCGACTAACTTAACCTAAACCTGGGCGAACTTAGTCGCTGAGGTAACCTCCACAGCCACAACGGCGCTCCTGCCTACTGCAGACTTGGAAGTGCGAAGGCATCCTCGCAAATTGGTCCTAATGCCCTGGGGCTAGTGCAGCAGGAGCAGGAGGCTCGAGTGCAGGCATGACTGGCTCCTCTGGCTCTGCTGGCTCCTCGGCCTCTTCTGGATCTTCCTTTGGATCTTCATGCTCTTCCCCATGCCCATGTTGGCCGTAGAGAGCTTCTTCTAGTGCTGCGATCCATTCTTATGCCATCTGTAGTGTCTCGTGGACGCACTCCAGCTCCGTGGCAACCATCTCCAAGGATTCCTCCAGAGCAGCAACAAACTGGGCAAGGTGCACCACTGTAGCGTTGTGTTCTCCATCTGTAGACGGATAGCGGGCCGGAAGGTCCACGGCGAAGGCACGGGGATGGTAACGGAAGACTGTGTCCTGCAGCTCACGTGCATAGATGTTGTAGATCCTCAGGATAGCAATGCACGAAGACTCCTGGACTCCCTCGGTCCATACAATCCTCCTAACGAAGATGTTTAGAGGACGACTAGCTTTGGTGTCCGTTTCTTGTCGGGGTTGGCAAATTTTGACGGAGCTATGCTTGTTAGGTTGGTCTTGCCGTCTATTGGTGCTTTCAGCAAGAGGTGAAGGGGGAATAGCATGAGACAGAGAAAAGATCACTATAATAAAGTCGCTAAACCCATTTTCTTTTAAAAATTTTAAAATTTAACATACAGAAAGCCGAGAAGGCTCAACAATTCATACAAAATTTTAAAACAAGCTTTTTCCGTGACTACAAAATACGACGCCCGTGGGCAAAATAGGCAGTACACAAGTTTCAAATGAAATCTCATGACAGTACAACGTCTATTCGTGGAAATACACACACGGGGGTGCACAATTCTGCGCACAAGGGTTACTCAAAATGAGATTGCCCTAGGCTCACAAGTTGTCACATTCTTGAACTTAAGCTTTTGAAGCTCGGGTAAGGGAAAGAGGAAACCATTCACCTTTTGAAATCAAATGAAGATCTGACATAGGTAAGAGTGAAATCTGTAGGAGGGATAAGAATGAGCAGTAATACTTATGTTTTTCTCAAAGCTTTTGCAGGCGAAGATGGGTTTTGAAAACTTCCACTAATGAAACTAACGGCCATGCTAACTAAGGTCACGACCTAGAGTCGATATGTTCTGATACCAAGCCTATCAGACCCCAAATTTGGAACTTGGGACCTACTATATATATTTGTGCCACTCCCTGGATCAGTAGCTGGCACACATAGTTACATTGTTGGTTCAAACATATATCACGAAAATGTAATATACCTTACGGCTTTTGACTTGTTGAATGGCTGAACAAGTCAAATACTTTCAGAGAATCAGCAGCAGAAGTTGAATCAAAGTATAACGCATGGAACCATCACGATATGCCCACCGGCAATCGACTGTGGGCTCGCGACCTAGTTCTTGGCCTTCTTGATCTTCAGTCTTGTCCAATGCTCATAATTATCCTTGAAGCCTTCTTTTATGCTTACTGAATAAAAGAATATAAATAACGAGCATGAGTACACAATTGTACTCGCGAGCCAACACATAATCCAATTATTATAACTGCAAGGCTAAACAAAGGAATGGCTTGTGTTTCTTTTGTTTGCATAAAGCCACTTGTTTGAAATAGGGTAAGTAGTAGCAAAACCTGAGACTTAGCATTTTAACTAACACAGGTTTTAGAAACTGAGTTTTCATTGTAAAGTACTAGTAGAGATTTCATCTCCTATACCATTGAGTGACTTTGTTCACTCAATGCTCAGGCTATCCCGTATTTACCACTGGTCTCCGACCAGGCTTTCTCAATTCTCTAGATTCCAACTCAACATTTCCAACTACTGGACTCAAACCCACCCTTTTTATTCCACACACACACACAAATAGTTTTATGAAAAGGAAAGCTATATCAAGCAAGTTCTCAATACCGCTCTTGACTGTGAGCATGGCTATCCAGATAGTTTTCTTGCTCTGCAGAGTTTGTACACTTTACCCACAAGAGATAAATCAACTTATATTGGCCCGACACACTTCCGTAGGTGTGTAGCTAATGTTGATTATCACAAGGCCTTTACAATGTCCCACCTCATTACAGCTTCTCACCGCTAGGTATCACCTCCTTCGTGCTCTCCCTGTACCATCCTGGAGGTCTCCCTTTAGCATCGTGCGGTTCTCGTGGCTTCGTACTCCCCTGGCTATCCACCCGCATCCACCAACGTGAAGCCACGCCGAGGCGAAACAAATTAGTTGGCCAGGTCGTAGGTGTTACTGACTTGTGGTTGTACTGTTTTACATGAGAGGTCATTACCAGATTCGGTCATTAATTGACTTAGGCGGTACATCCACATACCAACTCTCTCTCGTGCACCTGGCACCAGCCGCCCAAGTCGAAATATGTTTTTCAGGTTTTTCTTTTGTTTTCAAAACAACCTTTAATCCAACATACCAACCAGGCTCCCAGCCTCGACTGCCCAATTTTATTTTCAAAGTTTTGATTGATGTCGGGCAACTTAATGCCCGAATAACAATGTATCTAAGTAAGGCTAAGCATGACACTTAGATACGGACTTATAAACTAGTATGTTAACCATTAATTCTAGGGTGACAAAGGATAGTGTCCAAATTCAAGGATTGAAAGTTTACACACAATTATTATTAAGGCATTAACTATGAGCTAGACAAATATATTTTTATAAAACATAGCAATGCAATTTCATAATTTAAAACAATATAATTGCAAACAGTAGGTGCAATATGATCAAAGTATTGACTCGCCATGCTCAATGTTTGTGAGACCCCCCGAGCGTGGAATACCCAAAGATCTTACGTGTAGAACGTGCTAGTCCCAGGATTAATGGCTAGCACACACATTCACAACATTTGGCATTCATATCCATACATTCACATGTAGAGTAAAGCAAAAGGGTACTTAACTTAAGCGGTACAGTTATTACATCACAAAGGCCGATCGGCCAAATATTAACAAGTATTAAACAGAATAGAGTAGCAGTGGAAGTAAAGACAAAAGCAACAAAGTCCCGGTGGTTTGCCCATCCAACCCTCAGGCAAACTGACAAGGTACAAGGTCCTAGATAGACCCGTCACCGAACCCTCCAGTTCCGGGTGCGAAAAACGCGTCGTCTGGTATCGGCTCCTTTTCATACTCTAAACAACAACATAAGCAAGTTTGAGTACTTATGTACTCAACAAGACTTGTAGTATATCGCAAAAGTTATATTTGATGCAGGGCTATCAAAGAGAAGGCTCTATGCTACAAGTTATTTTGTAGTAAGCAGATTTTATTTGCAATATTCATAAGTAGTACTTTGCAACGAAATTTGAAAGAGCATTTTAAGTAAGTAAGTAACAGGACAGTAAGTAGTACTTGCATGATTCACCAATAATAACAACTACAACACGCAACCCTCCTTGGCTGCGAGCATCATTTCATGTTCAATCATAACTCAGCAGTTAACTTCAACAAATCCCAAACCATTTCCCAAGTTTTCCCAATAAGACAATTTTTGTGAAAATCAACACTAAACACGTACCGTCCGCACTAAGAATGCTCATGACTGCGAGCACGGTTATTATAACAGATTTACACTCTACAGAGGTGTACAGCTTTACCCACATAACACGAATTCTCTAGTTTGTTCGGCACCCGTTGGTGCTACCACTCACTTCCTTAGGTAAGCAGTCTAGAGTACGCGTTGAAGCCTTTATATCATCTAGCCCTATCCTTGCACTAGCCCAGCGAATGGATCGTATCCTTCACTTGCCCGGATTGCTCCCATTGAGTGAGGATCCTTCACTTACCCGGATTGCTCCCATTGAGTGAGACATTCAATGTTATGTCAGAAGGCTTTATCCCACCCCCTTGGGAATGGGAGCCCCTTTGGACATGCCGGTCCTTTGGTCATGTCCGCACTCTTCAGCCTACCTACGTGCAAGGCTAGTTTTTCGATGACTTAATTAGCTAAGGCCACCCCATAAATGGCATATGTGGTTGTATGAAAGTCTTAGATCTGGATTTGCTGGCGTCTGGTCCTTAACTGACCTGTGCAAAAATCTCCCCCTATCTACTAGTGAGACTCCTTTCCCACTATTTCAGAATATAGTATAACTCGCCCACGTCCAAAACTAGGTTTTGCATTTTGTTTTTATACCAAAATAACAGAGGCACACCCCTCTAGACATTTTCATAAAACTCCCAAATTCACATTTATCATATTGTCCTTTTACACCTTTTTTCGAAAAATCTATCGTTCTAGTGTGCATTTGTGCGATAAATCACACTCAAAATTTTCCCAAGTGACATTATATATTGTCTAACCCATATCTAATGGCTACAACAGTAAGACATCATTTTTTCAACAATATATATGCAGCAATTAGGATTTACAACTACCGATTTCCCGAACATAGCAATTTCATATAAAACATACACGCATGCATAATAGAATTTGAAAAACAAAGTACAATAAGTAAAATACTAGGATCAATATGATCAAAGGGGGTGCTTGCCTTGCTCAGGTTGTTCTGAATATAAGCTTGGTTGGTCGTCGGATATTTCGTTCGCACAATCAACGTCTATTGCAAAAAGAGCCAGAAATCAATTAAATAATGCAAAAAGAATTCAAACAGTAACCAAATTAAAATATTTTTATATATTTAGGTAGATTATGATTTTACACGAATTTAGGGACAAGAATCAACTCATTTGGAGTTTCCTAGCAAAAGTTATTAAGGTTTTAAATTGGCTCGGTTTAGAAATTCCAATTAAATTGAGAAATACGCCTCCTAACTAAGAAAACATATTTTCTGCTATTCTATAGAGATTTACGTCTTCCAGAACGGAAAGCGGGTTATCCTCTTATTTTTATTTTCTTTCCCATTTAATTTCTAAAGGAAAATTGTTTCTTACAAATGGGACCCATGTGTCATTGTCATGGTTCACCACATAGTGCGTGTGAACCAGAAAACAAGGCTCGGTCCACCAGTCTGCGAGGTGTTTTACTGCGCACTAATGGGCTCCGGGCCTGCGAGTTAGTGACCTGGCGCAGTACTCAAATCGGTTATTACTCAACGATTAACCCTAAACAAAGATTTGGTAATTAAAACCAGTCATTATTACTAATGATTAGCGCTAAGACTCCACTTAAGACATTGATTCAGTTAATCAGTATGCTACAGTGAGTGTCCGATTTTCGAACAGCAGAGGAGAAGCTCCCAGCCGCTGGCTTCTACGGCTAATCGCCGGTGGTAGGGAGGATGGTGGCTCAAGTGAGTGGTAAAAATGGAACCCCCTCACCAAGGCGACCCTATTGTCACCAGCGACGAGGTTCCGGTGAACCACAGTGGCGGTGCGATGGCATACGGCGGCGGTGGCATTCAGCCTCACATGGCAACTTCAAACCCAGCGGCGTGTAAGCAAAAATAACGTGTGCATGAGTGGCTTGAAGGTACAAGGAACCTACCAGAGGGTTGAGGGGTGAGGGAGCTCGCCATAGTGGAGCTGGCGGCAATGGACAGTGGCAACGGTGAGGGCCTTCACGTGGAGGGGTGACCTAAGCCAAAAAGGGGAGGAGAAGAAAGGTTGGGGAGCATCAGTGACTCTAGGAGATGGTCCCAGCGAAAATAATTAGACAATGGCTTACCAGAGACATGGTGGTGGTGGAGTTGACCTTTTCGGCCAGCAATGAAGAAGACAAGGTCAATTGAGAGCTCCTGTGCATGAACAACCAAATTAGCTTAGGGGAAATAACTAGAATAGCCTAAATCATAGGGTGACAGAGGTAGAGGAGCATGGGAGCCACAGGAGCGTAGGCGAGGTTGATCCGGCGCCTCGACTAAAAATGACATTGTTGCTTTACCTCAAGCTTGAGCTTAAAAAGAAGAAGGGGAAGGGTGAAGTGTGGCCTGGTTAGTCGAAGAGAGGCTCAGTGAGGCTCTAGGGTAGGTATTTATAGCTTAATTGGCGGAGAGGTCGTGAGTGAGCCAGCGAAGTTCACCGAGGGTGATGCTCGGGCATGGGCAAGGTTAAAGGCCGAGCGACAGGACTAGACTGGCGTTTAATGCCTGCGGGAGATGCGGCCGTAAGCAGGTGAAAACCAGGGGCGCGGTGAAACCGGCGTTGAGCTCGGTTGCTCGTGTGGCACGGGCAGAGCCGCCAAGGCTCGCACTAGGTGAGCAGCGCAAGCACGAAGTGCCGTGTGGGAGACAATTCCTGCCGATGGGGCCCACGGCCAGTGAGAGAGGTAAGGGGTGAGGCGCCCAGTTGGTCCGGTTGGGACATGGCTTGGCCGGCTCAGTCGATGCGGTGAAAGCTGGCCCAGCCAGAGGAATAGGAACCTGACCAGTGGGGTCCAAAGGTCGGTGGGAGAGGGTAATTAGGGTTTAGGTCTTCCTGATTTTTATTTGGAAAGAGCTGAGTCTTAAGGGATTTAATTGACATAGCTGCAGGGCTCCAAAATTAATGAAAATTTTAAGGTAGGTTACTGACATTGTGGAGATATTTGTATAAGTTTTCTGGGGCTTCTCATGCCATATAATCATTTCTAAAAATCTTTTAAGTTTCAGTTCGTCTTATCCTTAACCCTTGTTTTGAGGCCAGGCTTCAAAGCATGCTTTAGTTAATTCTCTTATTTCATAATCAGCATAATTATGCTAATTTGTAATTTAATTGTGATCTTTTGTTTTCAACTTATTTTTAATTATCCAACAGGTTTGTGCTTTTCATACATTGATGTTTAGGTTTAAATTCAACAAAAACCTTGAATGTAAATCCAAGTAAGTTGTATGACCACAAGGTGCAACAAAAGTTTTAAAAAGACCACATTTTTATACATTTGAAATACAAACCCTTTTATTGGGATGTTACAATGTTCTGATAAAGCTCAATATTCTGATATTCGCCTTTCTCAACATTCTGATAATAATCCCGCTCAACGTGTTGATAATCATCATGTTCAACGCTCAAACAATCTTGATTTCGGCCTCGTTCCTGTTGGGATTGTTGTTTCATCACAGCTTCAAAGTCTAACTGCACATAATACGATTGAACTCCAGAATGACTAAAAACAACCAAATAAAATCCAAATACATTCAAACAAAAGGAAATACTCTGAATTAAAGTAAACGCATCTAACGGTACCTTGAAAGACGGATTACTTCAGATGAGACCAAATCACACTCATCTGAAATTGATGAAGGAAATACTTCAGACGAAGTATAATCGACGAAGTTAATGAAGGAAATACTACAGACAAAAGTATATCCAAAGGAGTTGATGAAGGAAATACTACAGACAAAATATATCCGTTGATAATTGAAATGAAGGAAATACTTCAGGCCCAAGCAAATAAATCTAGCAAAGAGAGAGAGAATGTCCGCAGGAACATTCCTCATTGGCTACCTAGATAGGGGAGATTACCTGATTAGGTAATACTCTCATATCTGCTTTCGGATCACAGATCATCCGATTACTGGGAACAGATATTGATGGATGATAGCTGAAGCCTAGACGATGCCTGGTGGATGGACTTCCATTATCCACTAGGGAATGTACCACCGTTGCTCTAATGATTATTCTAGTTATTACTTCCTATTTACCGAGGAAGTTCCATGATAGTCAGGTGAGACCTATGCATAAGTGCGGGGTTTGCATAGGGTAGACATACGCCTTACTAACACATGGGACCTAGCTCATTTAATAGTTTATCTTATCAATTTATATTTATCAAGGAAATTCCATGAGCTTTAACTAGGAATTTCCGAGCACAGGCTAGACGACACCCTACTCCTCTAATGTATAGATCTAAATGTCGGCGACGTAGCATAACCCTAGTTAGGTTTTAATGAAGCAATCATTTTACCTAGTCGATACTAATCTTTGTTGAGTAAACTAACCCTTACTAGATTATAGCTAATGGCTTGGGGTTAATTGGTCGTATGGTCATCTTTTATATGATCACTTATTATTCTGTTTACCATGTTCTAGGGTTTGTATGCTATTGGGACAACTATACCCTATAGGATCTACTACTAAATCCTTGTTCTTTGATTTTTGGTAGCTAAAGGCAGACTAATTAGCCCTAATTACCTTAACTTATCCTATTAAGTCATCCATTGGTTGGGTCTGCACTTATCGACTGTATGGTTTACTCACTAATTAACAATGCTAATTAGTCAACTAACTTGGTTTAGTCATTAATGAAAACTAGTCATTATGCAATTTTCAACTGGAACATCCAACAATTCATACCCTATGAACTTGATCATCCTTTTGAGCAACCAATACTACATCCATAGCCTAAGGTTAACTACTAGTCATTGGTTCCTATGAACATGCCCAACCATGACTATATTACTTTAACCTAAGCTTTAACTTACACCATCCATTAATCTTTTGTCACAAAGGTATATACATACTCCCAACCTTATCCTGATTACTTGATCTGACTACACTTAACCTTGGTCACTGATGATTTTATGTAGGCTCTAATTGCTTTGGGATAAACCTTGGATTGATTACTAACTAAGTTGGTTAGAAAAGGCAATGACTAATAGAACAGTTTCCTATCTGATTATACTATTCCATTCAACTAACCATTTAACTATGCTTTTAATCAATCTGATTTGTCCATTAACTGACACTGTCTAAAATACAGTCTACACTTGATTATCTACAACTAACTAATCTCCTAATATCTTTAGGTTAACTATTTAAACTGATCACTAATTATTCTAATTAACATGTATATATACCAATTTACTATACTGATTAACTCTTTGCTAAGCTAGACCTATGCGCCCACTGATCAGACACTTTCATCTAAACACATACACACACACAAAGGTCTATAGAGAGGGAGAGGGACTGTGGCTTATGGCTTGGCTCCAAAACAGGGGAGGCGGCAAGCAAGCAGCAGGCGTGGGAAGGCCCGCAGAGGAGACGCATCTGGCGGCAATGGGAAGAACGGACCAGTGGCCAAGGCGACTCTAGTGGGGGTGGAGGCATGCCCGGGGGTGGTCGGGAGCAGCGGGGTGACTGGATGCAATGCCACCATGGGGAGCAAAAGGGCACCCCAGACCGAGGGGAAGATGAGGGCAAAGGAGGCGCGCATGAGCGGGAGGGGAGTGAGAGGAACTCACCGGGGTAGACCTTGCGGACGGAGGGACACAGGAGCAGGCTGGTGTCGTGGGCTGGTGGCGGCACGGGCGGTTGGCCATGGGGGCGCCGCTCGGGTGGGGGATGGCTCTGGTGGAAGGCAGGGGAGGCTTGGGGAAGCCGAGGGGGTGCTCTAGAAGGAGTGAATCGGTCGGAGATGCACCAAGCAAGGAGAGGCGGCCGGGACGGCGGTTTTGGCCAGCGTGGAAGAAGAGGTCGTCGCACGGTGCTTCGATGACTCAAACTTCAAATTGGTGGAGGGGAGTCATGCTTGGGGTTTCGGGACACAGAGTGACGCGCACAATGGGGGAAAGGGGGGCTTCAAGCCAGCTGGAGCAGCGAGTGATGGTGTGGGCAGCTTGGCGGCCAAGCGGGTGCAACGTTGAAGCTTGGGCTTGCGGTCATCCATGGCTTTCGGTGGTGAAGTGAAAAGGGGAAGAGAAGCCAAAAGGGAGCTACGGCATTGGCCATTTGTAGGTAGGGGCGGAGAGAGCGATGGCAGCCGGCATGGGCAGTCGAGGTGATAGGCGCGGGCGTGGCGCTCATGCAAGGCGCGGTTGTGGCTGGCAAAGGCATGATGGTCACGTGCATGCCGAGCGCGTGGCTGCGAGGATGGGGTGCGTGGCGGCCGAATCCTGGCCGACGTGGGTGGTGGCATGGGCGCCAGCGCCTGATGCGATCGGGAGGTAGGAGGTGATATGCTACATGCTGGCTTTGCTCAGGGAAAAAGGAACAGTGGCCGATGTGGCAATGGAATTGGTTGGTCTGCAACAATTGGTTCAGTCAAAGGAACAGCAAGAGAGGACAAGAAAATAAGCTAAGGAGAAATTGGGAAAAAAAACAAAATAGCATAATTTTGGGTTTTACCAAAATCCTGATATTCTGTTTTATGAGCTTCTATAGATGATAGACAACTCTGATATTTGTTAATCAATCCTAATTGGACCTTTTGATCATTCGGAGAATTAAGTTTCGAATAGGTCATTGATTTTAGGGTTTATATTTTGTGCTATAATTAAAAGGGCCATGCCTTAAGTTTACTTTGTTTTCGCAATTTACGTTTCTAGGGTTCACGATTTTAGGGTTTTTATTTCTTATCACTTGTGCTAACAAAAAGAAAACATAGATCAAATAACTCCCAAAAATGCAAGCAAAAAGGATAGCAATAATTATCAAATAAAAAGTTTTGAAAATCCCGTACTTTTGTATCTTGGCATTTTTGAGATGTTACAAACCCTACCCCTCTTAAAAAGAATCTCGACCCCGAGATTTCGGTAGAACGGAAAGAAGAAAATAGAGCGAGGAGGAAGAGAGATGTGGCAGAGGATGCTGACGCACTCTTGGTTGCTTTGCCAGCTCCTGGTGTGACTTCTCAGCATTGTTGTCTTCTGTTTTCTTCATGACAGCCACAAATTTTCTATTGATGGATTGATAGTAATTGTCCATATCCAAAGGATTAGTTAGCCTTGGACATGCTGATATAATAACTACATTCTAATCATCGTGTCCTATTTTCCATACTAGAATCCAATTAATTCCTTTAGCCTGTTAATTACCATAAGTTAAACTCTAAGCTTATCTTATAATCGATGTTACCATCAAAATTCTTAGCTTGTGGTTCCTCCTAGTTTGCCTGATTTTCTTCAATAGAATTTTGTTATACCACCAAATTATAATTGTAGGTAATCATAATGATTCGATACTTCTGTATTCAGCTACCCCCCTCCCCCCCCCCCAAAAAAAATGTCCACTGATATTTGTTGTTTTATTTAATCGCTAATAATCCAATCATTATTATCCACCAAGAGTACCTTGATATCATATAACTATGATATGCCATTTTCCACCCTTTGATCATATCATCTAGATTAATCTATACATAGATTCCACATAAGTCCTAATGATCCAACTTCAAGCAATTATAGCTATTCCTATAGATCAGTACCTTTTATTTTATCCTAATTGCCGATAGTCGCAATTGATTCCTATCGATTATCATATGATTCATCACTAGCTAGTCTACTAATATTAAGTCAATACTTTACGGTATATATCGAATTTTTCTTTAGTGCTACTTTAACCCTATTAATTCTTCTTATATCCAATCTTTTAAAATTGTTAACAATCCATTTATTGTCCACATTATGTGTATAACTTCATTTATTCCTATTAGTCTAATCTAAATGATTTATCATGAGTTCTGCGGTGACATCTTCCAATAACTTATCCATATGTTTTCCTATTACACTACCAATATGCCACACATTTGACTTTATTCTCAAAATCACAGATACACTTGATACATTCTTGTTAACTTCTTATCGTACAAGTCCTCTACGGCATCGACTAAGCCTAAGGATACAGTATGTATCAATCCATTGTTCAAGCTGCCTTCCACCATAAGGGTCTGTTTTTCTTGGTCAGGGACTGCTTTCAATTGGGCTTTGGTGGCTTTATTTGATGATCTTCGATCTTCACTTCGACGTAATACTTGTTCGATTTGTCTAGATGAGCCTTTGTTGGCTGATTGGTTGTACCCTATCTGAAGTGCGATGATGCCTAAGGGTCTTATATGGACGGTCTAGATTAGGGTTAGCAAATTTTGATGGAGCTATGCTTGTTAGGCTGCCGTCTATTGGTGCTTTCAGCAAGAGGTGAAGGGGGAATAGCATGAGACAGAAAATATCGCCGTAATAAAGTCGTTAAACCCATTTTTCTTTTAAATTTTTTAAAATTTAACATACGGAAAGCCGGGAAGGCTCAACAATTCATACAACTTTTTAAAACAAGCTTTTCCCGTGACTGCAAAATACGACGGCCGTGGGCAAAATAGGCAGTACACAGGTTTCAAATGAAATCTCACGACAGTACAACGTCTACTCGTGGAAATGCACACACGGGGGTGTACAATTCTGCGCACAAGGGTTACTCAAAATGATATTGCCCTAGCCTAACAAGTTGTCACGTTCCTAAACTTAAGCTTTTGAAGCTCGGGTAATGGAAAGAGGAAACCAATCACCTTTCGAAATCAAATGAAGATCTGACATAGGTAAGAGTGAAATCTGTAGGAGGGATAAGAATGAGCAGTAATACTTATGTTTTTCGCAAAGCTTTTGTAGGCGAAGATAGGTTTTAAAAACTTCCACTAATGAAACTAACGGCCATGCAAACTAAGGTCATGACCAAAGTCGATATGCTCTGATATCAAGCCTGTCAGACCTCAAATTTGGAACTTGGGACCTACTGTGTATATTTGTGTTATTCCTTGGATCAGTAGCTGTCACACATAGTTACATTGTTGGTTCAAACTCATATCACGAAAATGTAAAGCTATTGTATAATATTAAACAATGCGTAAATATACCTTACGGCTTTTGACTTGCAGAATAGCCGAACAGGCCAAATACTTTTAGAGAATCAGTAGCGGAAGTAGAATCAAAGTATAACGCATGGAACCCTCATGATATGCCCACCGACATGATGGTAGAAACCAACATGTACACCTTTGTACATGAGGGAAAGAAACGCGGGTTGAAACCAATGTTGGAGAGTACTATCCATGTTGATGAGAAAATTTAAGCAACCAAGAAGAAAGCTTCCCAAGAATATCCACCTAGGATGGTTTTGCTTGAAGGGGGATGATACGCCCCAAGTACTACTATGACATTGGTTCATAATTCGTCTTTGCAAACTCAAGTTGATGTTGTTTTGCCTAGAAAAAAGAAGTCGTTCGAGAGGGAGAGGCGTGGCCGACCGGGGAGAGACAAGAAAAGGGCAACAACATCAAACCGTAGCACATGGGCTTGTTCGCAACGTTGGTCGCGTGAGTGCATGCACTTGTGGCTGAGGGCGGCGCGTGGCAGCGCATGAACCGGCAAGATGGAACGAGCGAAGGGCGCAGCGTGTGGGCGTGTCCAGCAAAGCAGCCGAGCGATTGGGCAGGCCAGAGTCCATGCGACGTGCGACGCACGTTCGAGCCAGGAGTGCTGGACGTATACAAGCCAGGAGAAAATGCGTTTGGAGCCAGAAAGGGAAGAACCATGTGAAGAATCCGAGCCAGGAAAGAATCATGCATGCGTGAGATTTCCTTCCAAATCAATATTTGTGTTGGTTAGCTTATTTGTTCAAGTCCTTTTCCTTTTTTGTGGAGTCCGAGTTAGAGATTAATTTCCATGTTGTTTTGTTTTTCCCTGGCTGCGACCGAATCAAAGGGAAAGCGGCATATTCTCTCGTAACATGTCCATACTGGAATCTAGTCCGAGTCTGTAGTGCGTGCGTGCGTTCGTTCGTTCGTTCGTGTATAAAGGCCAAGGCCTTAGACCAGAGAAGACTCTGATTAGTTTTGTTTTGAATTGAATAAACCAGAAAATCGCCATGATTAGCGGCCACGAGGTGTGTGCGTTCTTGTGAATTCCCTATCAGAGATTAATCTAAATGCGCTGGATCTAGCCATGGTGCTATTCCTTGTTCGCTAGACCGCGAGGTTCTTTCTTCTTGAATCGCGTGTTATGGTATGCGCTGGGCGAGAGACTATCTAGGGTTTCGTTTCCTAGCTACCGAACTCATCTGTCTTGGTATCTACTATACTACCGTCGGAGTGGTACTGTACAAACACTACTACAAAAAGGCTAATACTGGATGTCTCATCACAGATGATTGACCAAAACCGTCAGTATTAAATACAATCACAAACGGTTTTGGTTTAGAGACCGTCAGTGTTTCTGGCTACGCTAAAAACCGTCTGTGAATAAGTAATATCATATACGGTTCATGTTTAAAACCGTCTGTTAAGTATCACAGACGGTTCTTATTAAGAATCGTGTGTGATACTTAATAGACGGTTCTTAACAAGAACCGCCTATGATAATTGCAGACGTCACAGACGGTTTCTAATTAGAACCGTCTGTGATAATTCACAAATGCTCCTTAACAAGAATTGTTTGTGATAATTTTATATCACAAACGGTTTGTAGTTGGAAGTGTCTGTGATATGTTCAATACCGCTTCGGCACTCACATGATACGTCTCTTCGTCTCGCGTGCCAACGTTACGATGCGTGTGAGAACCCGGGGTATTAAACTTGTAATACTTAACCATCAAATTGGTCCTAGCATTACAAATAAAATATCCCGATTCTCGGCGTATATGTACTTCCCAGAATTGCAGTACATATACCCCATACAAAAATCTAGCATCCATTCCATACACAAAATTATTACAAGCGTACAACTTAAAGGACATACAAGATCATAATACAAGAGTAGGGCCGATCGGCCAAATAACAAGGTAAATAACCAAAGTAGCAGCGGAAACATAAGCCATAAGATGGCGATAAACAAAAGCCAAACGGTTTGCCATTACCCACAAGGCAACCGACCGGGCCACCAAGCTAGTCGTCCTGCATGAAGTCGGTCTCACAATAGTTGATCCCTTGGGGATCAACCCCCTCTGCAACAATTAATTAAGAAAAGCAAAATGAGTACAAAAATATACTCGCAAGACTTACGTGTAGTGTAACAGGTCTATACATAGCTACATGCAAGCTTATTTAAGTGGAGCAGGCTCTAGACTCATTTTCAGCATAAAGCAAGTTTTCATTTGCAATAATGTAATAGATTGAAAGCAGTTTTACAATCTGATTTTATTTGACAAAAACAGCGAGATACAAGTAACAATAATAAGAGACATCCTGGAAGTGGCTAACCCAATAGCCACCGCAACAATAGCATGAATTCCCCATTCATACCACCCACATCAAGTTTTAATTAAATGTTATAGTCTAGTTCTTGCACGACCTTACCAAGCATGTCTATAACCTAGGACGAGGCTATTCGAATAGTTTGAACCCTGCAGGGATGTACTAATGTACCCACATGTCAGACCGCCTTTTCGCCAAGCTATTAGCACACTTCCTTTGGTATGTCGACACGGCTAACTCCTACGAGACATTTCCAATGGAAAGAGCTAATTAAGAGTCGCAACCCAACAAAGAGAAAGATACATCAGCCAGCTCAAGCCGGTTTGTTGATGTTCCCCTCCTATCACAAATATTTCTTTTTACAACCACCAACCAGCTCATAATTAACACCGCCCAAAGTACTTAGTCAAGAGAGGTCCCATATCCCTCTCATGTGGGTGGTTAGCACGCAAAAACGCTTGGCTTAGTGACACAAGTAACTCGGTCCTTAGGGACTTAGACACCATTCCAATCACACCCAAGAGATCACACCAACATCCATTGTGCCCAAGTCATGAAACAATTTTATTTTCAGTTTTCAGTTTTTGAATTTACAAAGTAACAAAGCACAAGGTGCTGAGCATAAAGATAATAATAATTTTGTGTGATCAAGGTTATCGACTAAGTCGATAACCGTCCAATTCTACCGGTAGCTAAGCATTTCTAAGCATGACACCGCAAAGACAATAAAAGAGCATAATTAAATCGTCGGGCTCTAGTTCACCAGCGATATTAATAACTTATATTTTGTGACAGGGGATGACAATTTAAGGGCAACCATGCAATAGGAATAGCTACCTCTAATCGGGAAAATTACTTTGACACAAAAGCATGCATACAAACAATTTGTAAACAAAGTATTAGACTTGAAAGTAATAGGACATTTATGATCAAACTGCTTGCCTTGCTGAGGATGATTATCTTGCTGCAGAGGGTCACTCGCGCAATCAATAATTTCGTTGGAACCTAGCGAAAGAAGTCGAAAGCACAATAAGAACGAATAATACCGAAAAGACCCAAAAATTCAAAGTCATCCAACAATCATGAAAAATTCACAGAAGGTAGAGCATGATGTTAGGTGAATTTAGCAACAAGAATCAATTCATTTGGATGTTCTAAGCAAAAGTTATGACAGTTTGAAAGTCGGTTTCCTGGAAAATCCAATTAAATTGCCACTGGTTACTGTTCATCCGAATTAATTATTTTGGTGAAAATTTCCAAAGGTGTGGTGTACTTGAAATTTTTATGGTAGGCAGAGCACCACATGAGATGAACAATGGAATTTGATTCACCTCATTTGGAGCTAAGATGAATTTTCTATGATTTTTCAAAGTTATGAAAGTAGTACACAAGTTATATGTAAAATAAGATTTTCAGTAACAGAATCATACTCACAACCTATTTTACAATAAACTACACTAATAGAGGATTCTAACAAAATTGAGTTTACCTAATTTGGAGTTACAGAGAAATACTTATGCATTTTTGAAGCTAAAGCAATTTGTAATGCAACAATATTACTAATCCTAAAGTAATTTTACCAAAATTGTTTTCTGTAATAGCAACACGGTTCAAACCATTTTTATATCAAAGTACATTTAAAAATGAAACTAGCAAAATTTGAATCATAAATTTTGGAGTTTTTATGATTTAGTTAAGAATTTCCAAAGTTATCACCTTTTTCTATTGTAAAAATAATAGAATTATGGATCATTTTCTAAAACTATATTCTCTGCTATAGAGACATGTTTGAAACCTATTTTAAAATAAAACTCACTTAAAATGAAAATAATCAAAACTGGTTTCATCCATTTTGGAGTTAAGTTGAAAAGGTTATGGATATTTAAAGTTTAAAAGCATTTTCTAGTGTATAAACAAATGGGTTTTGGATAAATCTCCAATAGCTGTATTTTATGAGACAGTGACAAGGTTGAAATATATTTTCATAAATAGCTCATGTAAAATTTAAAATAACAAAATTGGTTTCACTGTTTTTGGAGTTAAAATGATTTAGTTGTGTATTTTTTAAGTTAAATGTATTTTTCAGTGCATAAATAAACTGATTTCGGATTTTATACACATTTATAATTTTTCTACCGAGGCTGTGCCAGCCATAGCCACTGACTGGCGGGCCCAAGGAATAGTGCATTTTTCAATTTCAACTTATGAATAAATCCGAACTGACATGTGGGGCCCGCTCGCCAGTGACTTGGTCCATGAGAATAGTGCATGGACCAAAGGTCCACGACACAGTTCTCTGGTCCACTGCCACGTGAACTTGAGCTAAATAACCCGGACCCACCTGTCATACTTCGGAGGCCAACACTTAACGCGGTAACACGTGATTTCCCGACAGTGATTACACATTAATTGCTAATGATTGTGATTACCCCCTAATGAAGAAGCTACAGGGATGTCGGAGCTCCCGACAACGGAGCGAGCATGGCCGCTAGCTCGCCTGGCGTGCCGCCAACAAGCTGGTTTGATGCGACGCCGGCCGAGGGCCAAAACGGGACCGCCTAACTACTGCGCACACGAAGCTGCCGGCGGCGAGGTCAGAGGTGGTCCGACGCGATGGCGCGGCGAAGTGGGACGGAGAAGGAGCTTCGGCAAATCTGGCAAAAGCGTTGTGGCGCCGCTTTTGCCCGATTAATGCACGCACAAGCATGAGTAAGGTCTAGAGACCTTACCGGAGTGACTCAGAGAGGATAGGCTCGCCGGAGACGAGCTAGCGGCGGAGACCCGAGGCGGCGGTGTGAGGTCGACAAGGGTAGCTTGCCCTGAGCAAAAGGAGACGAAATGAACTGAGGGAGAAGCACCAGTGTGGTGAGGAGGTGGTGTACGAGAGAGGAATTTTACAAGGGCTCACTGTGCCGGCGACGAAGACGAAAGGTGTCCTTGCGGCCGAGAAAACGGAAATCCGAAATTCGTGAGCTCCTGTGACCCACTGGACCAATAAGTTGAGGGGAAAGCTTCATAGGCTAAAGGACGCAAGATGACGCGTTAAAACAGGAGAATGGCTTACCGGGGCGAAGGTTGACACGGCGGCGCTTCTTCGGTTCGCGCACCGGAGCCGAAGGGGACAAGCTCGTGTTCCCAAATGTGCACTTCAAGACAAGGTCTAAGCTTAGCACCAAGGACACGGCATGCAATGGGAGTAAGGATGACGGTTAGAGCATCGACATCACCTTAGGGAGGAGGGAGAAATCGCCAAGCTCGTCTGAGCGGCCGAGAGGAAGGAAGGGGATTTTGACAAGCTTCAACAGGCGAGAGAAGATGGTGTCTCTTCGAGGTGGACGCTGGATGGGCAACGACCGCGGTGGCATGACGCCGTGAGCGGAGGTGGACGGAGGCGTGCAGCGCATGAACGCCAGCGCGCCTGGGCGCTAAGAGCGCGCGCTGCGCGTGGCACACGCCGCCTGCAACGCAGAGAAGACGAATCTGATGGGTGGGCCAGCAGCGTCAGCGACACAAGGTGGCTCGAGCCGGATCGAAGTTCGGACGGGGTTTAAGTGAGGCGCGACCAAGTCAGGTGGTGTAGGTCGGACTCGGGTCCGGGTTCGAGTCAGAGGAACAGTGCTGAGTCCGAAGTTTAAATCAGTTTGACCAACTAGCAGTAGATTTGACCAAGGCTCTAAAAATAGGAATAAAATTCCTAAAATTCTGAAATTAATCAGAGGGGTTCCTGGGATAACTTAGTACTCATAAAATTTTTAAAACATTACTATTCATGATTTAATTTGTGTAATTTAAATTCAACTTAGAAAAGGTCTTTGATTTGAGTTTCAATTTTCTAGGGGTTGAAACTATCCCCAACAATTTGGGAAAAATTATATTTATTCATGATAATTATTATATTATTTGAATAAATTATTTTCAGATGATGTTCATAAGTTTTTTTATTCTTGTTTTCTTTTGGAATTTAAATTTGAAGTGTTTGTTTTCTTTGATTTCAAAATTTTCAAAAGCAACAATTTATGTAAATGCTCCAGAAAAACCGATGCATGTTCAAAAGTTTTAAATTTTCCTCATTTTTATACATTTGAAATACAAACCCAAGTGCAATAAATAATGCAAAAGATTCAAAAACACTGTGCATGATAATGATATGCATACTAATTATCATTTAATAAATTGGGGATGTTACAATGCGTCTCTTCATCTCGCGCGCTGATGTTACTCCTTGTTTTATAAGAATGATCATCCACCACCATACTCCTCACACATCACTCTACTCTTAAGCACAAACAAAATGGCTCCTCACTCTTCTTCCCTGACACCGGTATTGACGACCTACCTAGCCATCCTGTACGAGCACCTCGTCAGCCGCACACTGGCAGAAGTTGAGGAAGGACACTGTGCTAACAGTGTCCTCCCTCCTTCAGTGGAGGTTATGCTAGCGCACGTGACAGCGACGTTCTGCCGTCTTGACCACCTCCGCCATGTCTTCCGGGTGGTCTGCATCTTCCGGCGAGCTAACCTCGCCATCGACGTAGTCCTCCACAACGATGTTGAACGTCTCTAGGAGGATTACTGTCGCTTAGAATGTAACATTGAGGCAGCGGGTGACTGAGTCGACCAAGCCGAGACCCCTCAAGCAAGAGAAGAGAGTCTATGGGAACATTTCTACTTGGTTCTTGAGGCGGAGCATCTTCATGTGACTATCGAACGATCACGTCAATGGTTGGAAGTGTTTCAGGCTACACACTAGTCCTTAACCCTCCGATGTCAACGACGTCACCTACGAAGTTTTGATAACGGAGATAGCAGGCTACTTGGGCTGCTAGAAAAACATTATATTTTATTATTTCTACTTTTTTAAAATCTTTTGTAAGAAGCAACTAGCCACGCTATTAATTTGGCCATATGTAAATACAAAAAGTGATTAAAAAATCCAGTTTGAAGTTAAGTTACTATCTATGTTGAACATGTTTACTGAATAACATGTTTATCTCACTGTCTTTTATGTCCATGGTGAAAAACAAATCATACATATGTACTCCTGATGCCAGCCAAAAAAACAGAACATTTTTTAGCTATAGAAGGAACTATCACATACGGTTTAGTGGAATAAACTGTATCTGATATGTATCACAGACGGTTCTACAATAAAGCTGTCTGTGATATGGATGCATGTCTCCTAATATCACCGACAGTTTTTAATAATAATCATCTGTGAATCATAATATACGGTTTTAAATAAAAATGGTCTGTGAGGTCTCCGAATATCACAGATAGTTCTACAATAAAGTCGTCTGTGATATGGTCGCATGTCTCCTAATATCACCGACGGTTTTTAATAATAACCGTTTGTGAATCATAACAGACAATTTTAAATAAAAACGGTCTGTGAGGTCTTCGAATATCACAAACGGTTCTTGTTACTAACTATTTGTGATACGTATCACAGATGGTTATTAACAAGAACCATCTGTGATAATTTTTTATCATAGACAGTTTGTAGTTCGAAGTGTTTATGATATGTTCAATGCTGCTTCGGCTCCCGTGCGATGCGTCTCTACGTCACGTGCGCCAACGTTACGATGCGTCTCTTCATCTCGTGCACCGATGTTACAATGCTTCCATATCTAGTAGTAACATGCACGCACGATATTGAATATGTACGTAACTAGCTAGTATCGTCGCGTGCCATGGTGAGCACACGGGGCATGACAGCGAGGACCAAGGCGAGGAGGTCAGCGATCATCGTCGCTCTTCCTCACGATGTCGTCGTCCACATCGTCGGCCTCGTGGCCTCGAGCTCTCCTCAGCCCATGGCTGACTTCTGTAGCCTACGAGCCACGTGCAAGGCCATTTACAAGGCGTCCAAGGAGCGCACTGTGGGGAGGTACATGGCGCTGGAGCGGGAGAAGGCGATGAAGTGGCTGGACAACGAGTGCTACCTCGTCGTCGTCAACCACCTGGCCGGCACTAGCAACCCAGAGGCTTGCTTCATCGTCAGCCTCACGCCTGTCTTCAAGCACCAGGACATGCAACGCAGCCTCGTGTGCCTCGACCGAGCGGCCGTCGCCGGCCACATTCGTGACAAAACAAAGGATGGTGTCAACGCACGGTGTGACTTGGTTGATATGAACATAAGGACCGAGTTAGCACCAAAAGAAACCGATAAAGGACAAATATACCTTCCCCCGGCTTGCTACACTCTGTCCAAGGCTGAGAGAAAGGAACTGTGCCAGAGCTTGCATAGTGTGAAATTTCCATCTGGTTACTTTGCTAGCATGAAGAAACTTGTTTCTTTGGAAGATTTGAAATTGATTGGTATGAAGTCTCATGATTGTCATCTGCTGATGACACAAATTATTTCTATTGCAATTAGAAGTATTTTGCCGAACAAGGTCCAACTAGCAATCATAAAGCTATGTTATTTCTTTAACTCAATTGCTCAGAAGGTCATCGATCTCGAATGACTAGATGCTCTACAGGCCGAGGTGGTGACGACTCTATGTTATCTTGAAATGTATTTCCCTCCTTTATTTTTTGATATCATGGTCCATCTCAGTGTTCACCTTGTGAAAGAGATAAAGATATACAGCCCTGTGTTCCTACGGCATATGTACCCGTTCGAGTGGTACATGGGAATTCTCAAGTTCTATGTATGGAATCGATCTTGGCCAGAGGGCAGCATCATCGAAGGTTATGTAACCAAAGAGGTCAGTGAGTTCTGCGTCAACTACATGGCTCAGGTGGAACCGATAAATGTGCCTCTATCTCATCATGAGGGGAGGCTGGAGGGTATCAGGATCATCGGAAGGAAAGCAATCACTCCCGATCTAGATACGTACATTCAAGCCCATTTCACGGTCTTGCAACACATGACCGAAGTGTCCCCGTACATCGATGAACATAAAGACATGGTACGCCAATAGATCCAGGTTGGTCGGAGGTTTGGATCACGAGAGAGCACAACCGTCAGTTCAACGAATGGTTAAAGGTGCGATTCACTGGGAGGTCACCAAGTGATGATATGCTGCGATGGTTGACACAAGGGCCAAAATTTACAATTGTGATATGGCAAGGATATGACATAAATGGGTTCACATTTTATACAATAGCTCAAGATAGGAAGAGCACAGTCCAGAACAGCGGTGTTCGCATAGATGCGTTTCACGAGCAGTTCAATACCGCTGGGCCAAACATAATGAAGCATGGGTGCTATGGGTTCGTAGAGGAGATTTGGGAGCTCTACTACGTACTTTTCAAGATCCCCCTGTTTCGATGCCATTGGGTCAAACTTGCACAAGGTGTGAAGGTCGACAAGTACGGCATCACTATTGTGGACCTTGAACGTATCGGATAAAAAGACGATCCATTTGTACTCACTAAGCAAGTTGTTCAAGTTTTTATGTAACGAACCTGGCAAATAAGATCTGTCACGTAGTTCTTTATGGAGAAAGAAGGGATTGTCGGAGTTGAGAATGTCGTGGATGAGGAAGAGTACAATCAATTTGACGAGTTGCCTCCTTTCGGAGACGGCATTAGGCTCAAGGAAGAACCCAATGAGGAAGCTATATGTGCGTCGATCATCGTGAATGGCTATTTTTTAAAAGGAAATAGCCAAGTGGATTAATCCCACATGGTGAAGACCTATTTGGAAATTGTTCCATTATAATTAAGAAACTCGGCATTTAATTAAGAAATTATTCCATTGTAATTGATTCAGTAATTAAGAAATTATTCTATTTGTGATTGTATCTGCTTTCTTGTTTTCAGAGGGCATTGCTAGCATTTCCTGAGGCTAGTCGAAAAACATAATATTTTTTAGCTATAGAAGGAAGTATTACAGGCAGTTTAGTGGAACAAACCGTCTGTGATACTTATCACAGACTATTTTTAAAATTGAACTGTCTGTGCTATGAGACCATATCATAGATGGTTCTATTATGGAACCGTCTGTGATACTTATCATAGACTGTTTTTAAAATTGAACCGTCTGTGCTATGAGACCATATCACAGACAGTTCTATTATGGAACCGTCTGTGATATCCCTTTATTAGTAGGACCCCACTAGGGTTTTGGCCCTTACTCCTCACTAGCTCGTCTCCCTCCCCAGCGCCCTTAACTCCTCACTCGTCCACCCCTTCCCCTTCTCCCCGACGCTGCCCCTTCCCCGACCCCGACGCCGATGTTGCACCTTCTCCCCGACGCCGACGCCGCCCTTCTTCCCGTATTCGCTGGTCTGTGCTGCACCCCGACGCCGCCCTGCTGCTCTCCGACGCCACTCGTCCCTACTGCTTTTGTGTGTCCATCTCCCTAACGCCGTCGATCCCTACTGCTCCCCGATGCCACCCTGCTACTCCCCAACGCCACCCTGCTACTCCCCTGCCCTCCACGCTTGTAGGTATTTCCTTGTACCTTATGGTTTACTGCTCGGTTATTACTAGTACTCGGCACTTGGTTTTCTGAGAGACAATGTCTTTAGACGTGCCTTGCCTGGTTCTACTTAGTGGCTTCGATTGCCATCGCTTTGTGAGTTGTTTCTGTTTATAGGAGTGCTTTACTTTGCATATATGTGATGTGCTAGTCTAAATCTGAATTTGGATTAATTCTAGTACTGGGAGATATTGCATTGTACTAATGTGGGTTCAGTTTACTACTTAGTGATGATTTTTGTCATATTGTGAAATTAAATTGATAACAAATCAGACTTGAGCTGCTAGGATTGCTTACTGTTGTCAGATTATATCTAATAGCCTGGCTCTGTTGCTTTCTGTTTTCAGCTGTGATTGATCTGATCATGTTGTTCCTCTATTAGTCAATTGGCTTTCTCCTGTTAGCCAAGTGGCTCACGTTGCATAAATTAGTGATCTGTTTATTCTATCAAGTGATTAATCCTCAATCTGCTGGCTGGTTTATGTTTTAATCAAGTGATTCTTATGTACTGTTAATTGTATAACCTTCTGTTGACTGAAAGTAACTTTTCTATTTAAGTTAATTCTTGACATAACCAGTACAGAATTAAATTCTGAGCTCATGGTCTGATCCATCATTATAATTTTTAATTAGTGAAGAATCTTGACAAAAGTATTGAGAAAGGCCAACATTCTAAATCTAAGCAAAATGCTGATTTTGTATGTTTTCATGTCCTATCTTTCAAGCATATTCTCATGTTTAATTGATATGCAGAAATTACATGTTTGTATGTTATTTTTGTCAATTATATGCTTTAATTATTATTAACTATGCTGGAATTAATTCTGAATATTTGCTATAACCGCTTTATTTACAACGATTCAGAAAATATATGCATATGTAACTTATATATTTTTTTCTATATTTAATATGTTACCACGGAGAAATTCTCCATGAAAATACAAACTAAAATTTTAGTCATTGGAATCCTGCAAATTTAGTTCTTTGGGTGTGCATCTTCAGATATGGCGTCTGCATAGTCTTCGCCGCCATTGCCGAATGCGTTTGGGGCTCCGATGGACTGTGCGTCGCCATCGCAGAATGCGTCAGACGCTCCAAAGAAAGGGGCCACTAAGTGAGATGGCACAGGAATATCGAAAAGGCCTGAGGGCCAAATGACCATTACAGAGGTCACTGCCACTAGGGTCCTTCTGCATCCCAAGAAAGCAGCGGCAGCATTCCGGACCACTTGCGGGGTACTTGGAAGGGTACGAGTCCCCATCACCACACCAAGTTGGAAGTCTCTGATGGACGTAGAGAGAGGCCAACTGTGGGCTGAAATTTCAAGCTCGTTTGAGATCCCAGCAGAAGTCTAGGGACTCATGCGATGGTAGGCGTTGCTCGTGATAGGAAAAGCAATGAAGACCTTCAAGAGCACACTTGTCACGGAGTACATGAACAAGGATCAGACGCCCATCACGAAGTATCATTTCGTGTCACGAGATACATGGGACGCATTTGTGCGGATGAAGACAATGACCGAATTTCAGGAGCAAAGTGCGGCGCACAAGGCTATCTAGACAAAAAAACACTCACTCCCACAGACTTGGCACCACCGGGTACGCGGGAAAAATTCTACAATGGACGACGGAGTATGAGGAGGCAATCCGATGGGAGGCCTCCCCGCCATTTGCTGGAATCACAGACGAGTGCGCCCGAAACTGGTTAAGAGCGAGGTCATCAAGCACGTCTTCAAGCGCCATCTCTTTCAAAAACCCAATAGACGAGAGAGTGTCCCAACATTTGGTAAGATATATCAAACTACCTTGTTGTTAATAAGTCTATAACTTCGTAGGGTCTAAAATAACATGATGGCCTCTTGCAGCAAACATTGACTATCGAATGTTCCCAAGGCTCCTTCAAAGCAGTCAGGGAGAGGGATATGCTATCCACAGTCTTGGGAAACAAGGAGCACCAAGATCGCACGCGTGGCCTTGGAGTTTACGTACCTTGGAGGCAGGGATTCCCACACGACTCTGAGGCGTATAGGAGTCGAAAGAGATCTAAGGTCGAGCGCGAGGAAAAGTTGAAAGAGGAGATTCATGCGAAATTTCAAGGAACAAATGAATCAACTCATCAACCAGTCTCAAGCCACCCTCGTAATTTTGGGATCCAGTCCCCCTCAACGTCGAAGTAGCTGCACATCCATGCCACTTTCTGAACATGGCGACATCCAATTACCTATCAATGATATCTAGGTAATATACATCTCTGGAATACTCCAAAGATAAACCTGTAGGACGCCTTAGCTAATTGTGTATCGTTTTGTAGGAGCCCACACCCTACAAGCTTCAAGTGAGGCTCGTTGGGTCCATTTCTGTTGAGGCTGGACGGGGGATGGCGTTTCCATGCCAGGAAGGGACAGCGTGCATGGTGGCCAGCTAGCGCAGAGTTACGCCAAGGTCTAGGTGGACATTGTACATGATAATTTCATGGCCATCCCGCTGGAGAAGGCCCCGAATGAAAACATCATAACACTAGGAGATGCCGTGCACACTTTTGTCCAGTGGTCCAAGAGGGACATCGCCCTGGACCCTACAGTACCACGATTGGAACACGACCATGCCACTCCAATAGATCCCTCGATGACTCCACCTCAACCCCCCCCCCCAGAAGGCCTCCGTATCGTCTCCCGTGGAGACAGCGGCGAAGAAATAAGAAAAGCGTGACGAGTCGTCTCCCAAGAAGACAAATAGCACGCGAGGCACTAAGGCCAAATCAAAGAAGATTAAGGCGTCTCACAAGTCTGGGACGTTCTTCCTCGGAATGTCATTGGTCCCCGACACACTATTACCCCGCCTTTGAATGGGTTGCGTCACTTTGCATGCCTGGTACATGGAGATGACCAACGAGTGGAGGAAAAAAATCGGCCTTCTGGAATCACCGTCAGCTACACAAAGAATCATTTCCTCCACAAGCTGGGCTGCTTCGTCGTGGGCTTCCAAGACATATTTGAACTATTCAACCTCGACGCCGTCGACACCTCACTTATATGATGCTGGACACTGCAAGTGTGTACAATCAAGTTTTACATTCACGTAATATCAATAAATGTTATAACTCATTGCCTATGTATAGATACATGATACAACAAGCCCAGCCATTGCGAGAACCGGTGGGTTTCCTCGACCCATAATTGATCTCTAAGCAATGCATTACCCAAGACGCATCCCATGTCGAGAAGTACATAACGAGGGGATTGCTTGCTCACCGCGACAAGGACTACATACTAGTGCCCTACAACCAGGGGTAAGTGTTTCACTACTTGCTATACAAATTTCATTTGTATTTTATACGCAATACGAACTTAGGTTTAATGACTATAGCGACATACATGAGTAGGTGGCACTGGATCCTTTTAGTCATTGTACCAAAGTGGAACAAGGTAATATACCTTGATTCCCTAGTCAACAACAACCACAACTTCACCCTTGTGCAAAAAGTACTCGACAAGTATGCTTGTTTCCTCCATACGTAACTCTATTGTAGTCTTCCTTCGTTTGAAATGGCCGAGGATAACTTTTTGGAATCACGTAGGTCGTTCAGCGCCTATGTTGTCGGGGGAGGGACACACAAGGAACCGAGCACCACACTGCAATATAGGACACGATTTTCGGTACCCGCTACAACACAATAATTCTATATCACACTTCGTAACCTAGCCTCTCGAACTGACTATACATATATATGTAATTCTATTTTTGCAATGCCACCAGCAACTACAAGGCAACGTATATGCATTCTATGTTTGCCATCATATGCAGAAAATCATGAGTGCTAAGACGAAGGATCCAGAGGTTTGTCAATCTCGCAATAATTATTCCCTAATTATCAATTTAAATATACATGCTTACTACTTTACTCCTCCTAGCGACAGGGCATGACAATCGAATCAAGTACATTCGATCTAGACGAACTCTCAAACGTTCGAGGATGACTCACCACCTTCACAAGGCGGAGATCATTAGTTCGAAAGGAGAGTTTCACTCCGGCGACACTGATTAATAAATGTTCAATTGTAATTCACTTTGAGTTGTAATTCAATTGTAACTCTAGCAACAATACATAAACATTATTTTGTAATTGATTTTGAGTTTTAAATCACTTTGAGTTGTTCTATATCAAATCGATTGTGATTTATCTATTTTCTGCTTGCTTGTTTTCAGAGGGCATGGCTAGCATTTCCTGAGGCTAGCCGAAAAATAAAAAAATATTTAGGTATAGAACGAACTATCACAGACGGTTTTGTGGTATAAACCATCTGTGAATGCATACTATTACAGACGGCTGCCACCAACAACGAGACGGTTATTTTTACTAACCATCTGTGATATGTCTCCAATCACAGATGGTTGGTACATATAACCATCTCTGATGGCCAACGTATCACGGATGGTTTTTGGTAGAAGCTGTCTATGATAGTAGGCATTCACAAACGTCTACCACCAACAACCGTCTGTGATATGTCGATATCACAGACGGCTACCACCAACAACCATCTGTGATATTTATGATATCACAGACAGTTATTTTTACTAACTGTTTGTGATATATCTCCAATCACAAATGGTTGGTACATATCATAAATGGTTTGTTGTATAAGTCGTCTGTGATAGTAGTCCTTCCCAGACTGTTTATACCACAAAACCGTCTATGTTGTGACTTATCACAAACGGCTCACAAACCGCCTGTGATAACTGCCTTTTATCACAGACACATAAATTTAGACGGTTCAGAAACCGTCTGTGATAACGATTTAGAACCGTCTGTGATGACCCTTTCTGTAGTAGTGAAAGGACATCATGTTACTGCACGTCAGGCGGAGTGTTACTACATGACAATCGTTGTGTTATTGCACCA
Organism: Phyllostachys edulis; assembly: GCA_036346405.1. Classification (NCBI taxonomy): domain Eukaryota; kingdom Viridiplantae; phylum Streptophyta; class Magnoliopsida; order Poales; family Poaceae; genus Phyllostachys; species Phyllostachys edulis. The sequence continues at coordinate 39,376,991 of CM070556.1, forward strand.
TCGCTGGGGTATTACTACACATGAGCCGGAATATTACTGCACACCAGACGGAGTGTTACTGCACTATTACTGTACTGTGAAAGATCGTGCCGCTAGTTCTCTAGTTGGATCTGCGTCAATCTATTAAGGCCCTGTTTGTTTAGACTTTTTCTTTGGCTTATAAGCAAAAAGCATAAGCTTAAACAAAAAGGTGGTTTTTCATCCAGCTTATAAAAAACATAAGTTATTTTAAGCCTAAAAGCCATAAGCCATGGGAGAGATGTTTTTTTTTTGCTTTTGTGGAATGAAATAACCCTTTGCCACTGACATTTACTGATATTACCCACAAAATGCCATTGTATATAAGTGCAAATCCTTTCATTTTTTTTCTCTTCCTTCCTCCTCTCCACCCATTTTTCCCTCTTTCCCTTCGGTTCCCTTGTTGCCACCTCCTTCCCTCCCCAACGTTGCTACTCCCCTCCCCCAATGCCGTCGCCTCCCCTCTCCTCCCCTAAGGCCGCCCCCTACCCGACGCCGCCTCGCGTCGCCGCTGCCTCCCCTCGGACAAAGACGTCGCCTCCCGACGCCACCGCCTAAATCCCCTGGCCCGCCACCACCTCCCAACAACCCCGACGCTAGTTCTTCCTCATCCAACGCTGCCTCCCCCAGTGTGAGTCTCTGTCTCCTCCGACGCCGGCACTTGTTCTTGACATGTTTCATGTTGTACCATTTTCCTTTGTTTACCTCTTGTTTTTGTCCCTACATCCATAGCTTGTATTTTATGACAAGGTTAGATTTGCCGGCTACAAACAGTGCCAATATAGCATGCTCCAGCAGGAGCATACTTGTTCTTGTTTACTACCGTAATAAACCTTAACATTTTATTAGTGATACATCAATAAAATCACGAATTAAAGACAATCATCATCTGCAACTTTGTATGCTTGTGAGGACCCTGGTTTATTAGGCTTGTAATACTTAGTCATCCATTGACCCTAGCATTACAAACGAAATAACCCGTGTCTTCGAGATATGTATACTTCCCAGAATGCAGTATACACACCTCTTTACAAAATCATGCGTCAATTCCATTCAAGACATAGAACCAAAGCACGACAAGAATAAAAGACATACATAATATAGAGAGAGTTATTACAAAAGGGGCTGACCAGCCAAATACAACTAAGGGAAATAAATAACAGCGGAAGCAAAAGCCATAAGACGGCGATAAACAAAAGAGAGCCACAAAGTTTGCCTTTAGCCCACAAGGCAACCAACCAAGCCGCCTAGCTAGACTCCCAACCGCAGCACATCTCACAAAAGTAAAGCCCTTTGGGCTCTACCTCCTCTGCAACAAAGTTATTAAGCAAAGCAAATGAGTACAAAAATATACTCGCAAGACTGACGTGTAGTATAACAGAACTATAGTTAGCTACATGCAAACTTTATTTAAGTGGATGAGGCTTTGGACTTATTTTAGCATAAAGCAAGTTTTCATTTGCAATATTTAAATAGATTCAAAGCAGTTTTGCAATTCATTTTTAATTTGCAAATAACAACGTGACAAGTAACATAATAACAATAGATAGATGACACCAACAATCCTGGAGGTGACTAACCCAATAGCCACCACAACAATAGCATGAATTACCCATTCATACCGTCCATGTCAAGTTTTAATTAAAGGTTGTAGTCTAACTCTCGAAAGACTTCCCCAAGCGTGTCCATAACCTAGGATGAGGCTATTCGAATAGTTTTAACCCTGCAGAGGTGTACCAATGTACCCACACGTTAGACCGCCTTTTAAGCTAAGCTATTAGCACACTTCCTTTGGTGTGCTTGAAGCGCACTAAGTCCAACGAGACCTTTCCAATATTGAGTGTCAACCACGAGTTGCCCATATGGGGTACAACCGCCCCATACGTTGATGCGAGTCATCAAAGATGCTCACCCCTTATACGGGTAGTGCTCCTTCGATGGATAACCCCACTACTACTCGCCCAATAGCCCACCATGCAACTCGAAGCTAACACCGCCAAAGTACTTAGCCAAGAGAGGTCCCATATCCCCTCGTGTGGTTAGCATAAAAATGCTTGGTTTGGTGTAACAAGATGTTAGGTCCTTGTTGACTTAGGCACCATTCCACAACCCAACAATCACACTATCATCCATTGTGCCCAAGTCCAAATAGTTTTCATTTTTATTTTTGTTTTGACTTTACAAATTAACAAGCACAAGAGATGGACATAATAGAATAATAATTTTTGTGTGACCAAGGTCATCGACATAATGTCGACAACCGCCCATTTCTACCGTTCTAAGCATTTCTAAGCATACCAACACGTGATCTACTAAGTGATGAGAGCTCATCCAACGAACTCTACATCACAGCAAGGTAGTCCTAGGCTTAGTAGTAGAGAATGAATATTTACCTACAGGATATGCATCTATAGGATCACTAAACGATACCATTTAACAACAAAATAGCAATGCATACATACAAGTTAAACAAAGTATTAGACTTTAAAGTAATAGGACACAAGGGGATATGATCAAACTGCTTTCCTTGCTGGTTATGCTCAGTTTGCTGCAGAGTATCGCTCACGGGATCAACACACTCGTCGACACCTAATCGAAAAGGCGAAAAGAATCGATAAGAACGACGAAAACCAAGAAGACAGCACAGCAAACTTGCTCCAAATGCTCTGAAATTTCTACAGAAGCTAGAGCAAGATTTTTAGAGAATTTAGCAACAAGAACCAATGGATTTGGATTCTCAATGCAAAAGATATGAGCAGAACAATTCTGCTCAGCCTCTAAAAATGCAAACTGCTACTATTCACATAATTAAATTCTTTAGCAAAAATTTCTAGAAAGGTGGTGCAATTAAAATTTTTACAGTAAAACAAGCACCTCATAAGATAAATAACCCAATTGGATTCATATCATTTGGAGCTATTATGCACTTTCTATAATTTTTCAAAGACACGAAAATGAGCACAACTAAAATGCACCCACAATTCTTTTAAAAACAGTGACATGCCAAAATCCTAATCTACCATTTAGTGCATTAATAGAGGAAGCCAACAAAGTTGGATTCACTCAAAGATGATCTATAGAGAATTACTTATGCATTTTATAAGTTAAATGAATTTTTAGAGCAACATTAAAAGTTAATTTCTAAACCAATTTGCAAAACCATTTTCTGGAGCCGAACTAAGCTCACAACCATTTTTAGATTAGAGCCCAGATCAAACCAGAGCTAACAAAATTGGAAACACCTCATTTGGATTTAAAATAAAATAGTTATGCATTTTTGAAGTTCGTTACCTTTTTCAATTCACAAATAAGTCCTTCGGGAAATTCCTAAAAACCATAACGAAGGGGGAGGACATGAGCCGTTGATGCTGCATCCAACGGTCCAAGACCTCCCAGCGAAAATGCGCACGCTACCAGCAGGCATAGAGGGCGTGGTAGTGGATCCGGATCCAACGGTCCAAGACTCTGACATCACGCGCGATCGCGCCACAAGCAGTCCAGAGAACATGGGCCATTGATCTTGGATCCAACGGTCTATGTCCTCCCGGCAATGCGCGCTCGCGTGCGGCGCGTTTGGACCTCGCGCGCGCGAATGGGGAGAAGGTCGTGGGCGTTGATCTTGAGATGGACGGCCCAAGACCTCACATCCAGCGCACGCGCGCTCCGACAAGGGTACAACCCAATGATTAGCGCGGATAACCATGAAGATTACGCATTAAAGATGTCCTAAACCGACAATGGCACGGCCCAGTTACGTCCGACAAAAACCGAGGACCTTTCCAGGCTTGTCGACGGCAAGCTAGAACGCAGCGGCGCCTAATCGAGGGCACCGACGGGACCACAATAACTAGGCGCACAAGATGGTGCCACCCACACCGGCGGCGACGGCCCAGAACGGCGGCGAGCCGGAGAGGGGCGGCGCGGTGACCAAAATGGCCGAAAGCAATATATGAACAAAAGTTCCGCAACATTCATACATGCAGGTGCCCAGCATCTAGAGGACTACCAGGAGGTTACCTGGATGTCATGGAGGTGATGAGGAGGTCGGAGGAGAGGGGGACCGGCGATGGTGAAGACGATGAGCTCCACGGCCAAAAGCTCCAACTCCAACATAGCCCGTTCCTGAAGAGGTCAACCCAAGATCAAGTTAGGGTTTAAAACTCCAGGAATTTAGAGGAGAAAAATGGAGCAGAGGTCGAGAGAGGAGCCCTTTGGAGTACTCAATGCACCGAGGAGCTCCAATGTGCTTCAATGGCGCCAAGGAGGACTGAGTGTTTAGAGCTCCTGTAACCGAGAGTAAGAGGTGAAGTGTGTAAAAGAAGCTGTGGAAATCAATGGGGAGGTATTATAGCGAGGAGAAAGGGTCATGAGCTAGGGTTAAGCTCATGGTGAGCTTAGCCCATGGCTCGGTCCATGGCTTGGACAGGACGTGGAGGTGACAGGGGGTAGGTCAGAGCATGGCCTAGGGGCGGAAAGCACTGACCTGCATTAAATGCGCGCAGTCACAGAGCCGTTAGGACAAGACGGGACTTGCACCCCATCGCCATGGCGCACGCGCGCGGATCGTGGAAGGAGAAGAACAGAGCTGCCACAACCGTTGGATAAGAAGGATTGGGAGGTCGTGACCCTAGATATGAAACAGTAAGATTTAAGTGGAAAGGAGGAGGTCATGACCATAGGATCGGGGATCGGGAGGTCGTGACCCTCAAACCGCATCATGTGATGGCGCAAAGCAAAAGGGAGGTCCTGGTAGTGGGATCTCCATCGCACAGTTGCGATAAGGAAAAGGAGGTCATCTTGTTGAAGGGGATAGGAGGTCTGGCCGTTGGATCTGAATCAAAGGCGTGGACTGATGGGGAGGACTTGACCGCTTGTGGCGACATCTTGCCAAGGTGATGTGGAGGTCATGGCCTTTGGATCTACATCAATGGCACACAAAGGAGCGAGGAGGTCGTGGCCTTTGGATTTCAACCAAGGGCACACAACATGGAGGGAGGTCTTGGCGGGTGCGCCTGACGCAGAAGGAGGTCATGGTTGTTGCGCCTGCCTGACATGTGGAGGTCGTGGCGATGGATCTTGATCCAATGGCGGCGAGGTGAAAGGGAGGTCGTGGTCGTTGGATTTTGATCCAACCCGCACGCGACTGAAATCTTGAGGTGCAGGCGTTGGGCACAACGACGAAAAGGGCAAGGAGGTCGTAGTGTTGGATCTTTATCCAACGGCTACGAGATGAGAAGGGAGGTCTGATGCGCACGATGCAAAAGGGGAGGTCGTGGCTGTTGGATCTGGTTCAACGGCCACGACCTCAATGAGGTGGGAGGACTGGTGCGATGGATAAAAAGGGGAGGTCATGGCCGTGGATTTTTGATCCAACGGCGCAAGACCTCAAGGGGTGGAAGGACTGAGCTGAGCTGATTGAGGAGGAGGTCGTGGCCTTTGGATCTGATCCAACGGTTACGACCTCACGTGGGGGAAAAGGAGGTCTGGTGAGCAGAGGATGCGGTTGGGTTTGACCTGCTTAGGAAAGCGGCTCAAGCCCAAGGAATAGTGCCAGCCAATTGAGTTTGAATTTAAGAGCTGAGACTTTGCAGATTTAATTGAGATAGCAAATCAACTCCAAAATTTATGAAATTTAAACTGGAGCTTGCTGACTTTAGGATTAACCTTTCATAAAATTTCCAGAGGTTTTTGTGCACTACATTTTTCTTAGGAAATTCATCAAGGCTGTTTTAGGATTTGATTTAACTCCAAAAATTATCAAACAAGTTTTAGAACTTATGATATTTTTCAGAGAGGTCACACAACATCTCTAGAACCAAGAAAAAATATTTCCAAGGGTTTGGCACAAGATTTGTGACAAGTGAAATAAGGGTTTGACTATTGTCAACAAGAGCTTTGTGTTTTTGGATTCCACAACTCTTGGACAAGAAATATATGTGAGTTCAAGAGTTTCAAGATGTGAGAAAAAATTTTAATTTCTACACATTTTCTTACATTTGAAACACACACCTGTTTATACATTTGGGATGTTACAAAATCTCCCCCCTTATAGAAATCTCGTCCCGAGATTTGGCTCACTCAGAAAAGAAAGAAGGGTAGTCCGCACGCAGACGATCTTTCCTTTCCCAAGTAGCTTCATCCTCAGAATGGTTCAACCAATGAACCTTAAGAAACTTGATGGAACGGTTCCTTGTTCTTCATTCAGCCTCTTCGAGTATGCGAACAGGGTGCTCGCGATAGGTCAAATCTGGTTGGACATCGAGAGTTTCCAACGGAGCTTCCTCGAGTTGGAACACAGAGGCACTTCTTCAACTGGGACACATGGAACACATCATGTACCCCCTCAAGTGCGGCGAGCAACTCCAACTTATAGGCAATGACTCCTTTCTTCTCGATAATGCGGTAGGGACCCACATACCGAGGAGCTCACTTGCCCTTGACGCCGAAACGTTGATGGCCCTTCAAAGGAGAGACTTTGAGATACACAAAGTCATTAGGCTCGAAACTCAACTCACGACGACGGCGATCCGTATAGCTCTTTTGCCTGGATTGAGCTGTGCGAAGACGCTCACGAATAAGCTGGACTTGACTCTCGGCCTCATTGATCGAGTCCGGGCCAAAGAATGGTCTTTCGCCGGTCTCAAACCAGTTCAACGGGGTTCTGCACTTTCTCCCGTATAAGGCCTCGAAAGGAGCCATGCCGAGACTGGCCTGAAAGTTGTTGTTGTAAGAAAACTCGGCGAATGGTAAGCATTTCTCCCAATGCTTCCCATAGGAAAGAACACAAGCACGGAGCATGTCTTCCAAAACTTGGTTGACCCTCTCGGTCTGATCATCAGTTTGGGGATGGTATGTTTGTCTTTGAAAGAAAAGCGAGTTCCATAGCCTCTTGCAAACTATGCCAAAATCGAGAAGTGAACAGAGAACCACGATCAGAAATGATCGTTTTAGGTATCCCATGTAGACTTACAATTCTGGAAACATAGAGCTCGGCTAAGAAACCCACACGAAGCTGAGTCTTGACAGGAATGAAATAAGCTACTTTAGTCAATAGATCGATGACAACCCAAATGGCATCATTTTTCTTCGGGGATGTGGGTAGGGCGGTGATGAAATCCATCCCGATCGAATCCCACTTCCACTCAGGAACAGGCAGGGGCTGAAGCAGTCCAGCTGGACACTGATGCTCGGCCTTCACACGACAACACACGTCGCATTCGGCAATGAACTTCGCAATCTCCCTCTTCATTCGGGTCCACCAAAATCCCTAACGGAGATCTTGATACATCTTTGTGGCCCCGGGATGAATGGACAAAGACGAATCATGGGCTTCACGGAGAATTAAATTTCGCAACTCCATGTCCTTTGGAACCACCAGGTGCTGTCCGAACCTCACAACACCAAGCTCATCCTCAGAGAAGCACTTGGCTGTTCCGTTCTTGACATTTTGCCTGATTTTGTTCACTCCAGGATCCGATTGCTGAGCGGCCTTGACACGATCCACCAAGGTTGGTTGCACAACCAAAGTAGCAAGGAAACCCTGCTCAACCAAACCCAAGTTGAGACGCTGAAACTCCTCTAGAAGGGTGGGATGATGCTCCTTGAGCAACAAGGCATTACAATGCGCTTTACGACTAAACGCATCGGCAACGACATTAGCCTTGCCCGGATGGTAGTGAATACCCACGTCATAGTCTTTGATCAACTCCAACCATCTCTTTTGCTTGAGGTTCAGATCTGGCTGGGTGAACAAATACTTCAAGCTTTTGTGATCTGAATACACTTCACAATTATTACCAATTAGGTAATGTCGCCAAATCTTAAGTGCATGAATCACAGCAGCTAGCTCCAAGTCATAGGTAAGATAGTTGAGTTCATGAGGTCTCAATTGCCTTGATGCATAGGCCATTACCTTGCCTTCTTACATAAGGACACAACCGAGGCCTCGACGAGAAGCATCGCAAAAGATATCGAAGCTCCGATGAATATCGGGAAGAACGAGAACGGGAGCGGTGGTCAAACGCGTCTTGAGTACTTGAAAACTTTCCTCACATTCAGCGGACCACACGAACTTCTTGTCCTTCTTGAGCAACTCCGTCATCGGCTTCGCGATCTTGGAGAAGTTCTCGATAAGCGGCGATAGTATCCGCTAAACCGAGAAAACTCGCGCCGGTTATCGAACGGAAGTGACTCGAGAAAGCACGTCGCTGACCTTGCTAAGATCAACGGCTACACCTTCTGCTGATAGAATATGGCCCAAGAAAGCCACTTCCTTCAACTAGAACGCGCACTTGCTGAACTTCGCATACAGCTGGTGCTCACGCAGCTTGCCCAAAACAAGCTTTAGATACTCAGCATGTTCCTCATCGTTCTTGGAGTAGATAAGAATATCATCGATGAAGACCACGACAAACTTATCCAAATACTCCATGAACATCGAATTCATGAGGTTCATGAACAAGGCAGGAGCATTGGTCAAGCCGAACGATATGACGGTGTACTCATACAAACCATAACGAGTAGAGAAAGACGTCTTGGGAATATCCTCAGGTCGGATCCGAACTTGATGATATCCCACTCTCAAATCAATCTTGGAGAAGACTCGAGCTCCAGACAATTGATCAAAGAGATCGTCGATGCGGGGCAAAGGATACTTGTTCTTTACCGTCACTTCATTAAGCGCATGGTAATCGACGCACATGCGCAAAGTACCGTCCTTCTTCTTTACGAAGATGGCCGGACAACCCCACAGAGATGAGCTAGGGCGGATGGAACCCTTCTCTTGAAGCTCACCAAGTTGCTTCTTCAATTCCACCAACTCATTTGGTGGCATCCGATAGGGCCTCTTTGAGATCGAGGCGGTACCGGGAGCCAACTCGATGACGAACTTGAGATCTCGAACTGGTGGCATCCCCGGAAGATCTTCGGGAAAGACATCCATGAAGTCACATACCGTTGGGACTTCACGAATATCCGAGGTGGCTTCGCCCGATCGCGAAGAGATGTGGACTGGCAACCGGTAGCGAACTGCTTTCATGGGAGGGATGGTGAGGTAGATGAGCTTCCGGGTGCAATCGATTTGCCCCATGTGCTGAGACAACCAATCCATGCCCAGAATCACATCTAAGCTCGCTGCATTGAGGATAATAAGATTCGCCAAAAATCTTACTCCCTCAATCTCAATAAAAACCTTCCGACACTCGGATTCAGCTCTCAACTCCGAACCGGGAGAGCGAATGAGCAACGGGACCAACAAAGGAGCAAGCAGAAGATCACTAACAGCTGAAGAAAAAGGCGAGATACAAAAGAATGAGATGCTCTGAATCGAACAAAACGATGGCAGGATGGGAGTTAACAAGAAGCGTACCCAACACGGCGTCGGCGCCTCATGCCTCCTCGGCAGAGATGATGTTGACGCGACCGCTGCCCACGCCTTGGGCTACGGGGACAATCTTCTGATCCTGAGAAGATCCACCACCTTGCCCGCATCCTCCATTAGGACGAGGGGCCGCTCCAGTCTTTTTAGGGCAATGGTTCACATAATGGCCCTTCTGGTTGCAGAAGAAACAGGTGACCTCGGCAACATTGCAGGGGCCACCCTGCTGAGCCGTAGGTGCACATGGTGGCTCTGACTGCGGAGGACGAGGCAGTCTTGACGACCTCGGAAGTCTTGAAGCTGGCGGGACCCTGAGACTGCCCAAAGTGAGCACGAGAAGAGTTGGTATTGGAAGACTTCTGAGTCTCCCACTTGCGCTTGCGGGAGTCACGCAGCGCCCTTCCCTTGTGCTCGGAGACGATGGCCTTGTCAACCAAGGCCTGGAAGTCGGGGAAGTCAACGATGGAGAGCTTGTCCTGAAGCTCCTCAGACAAACCATCCATGAACTTCTCCTGCTTGGCCTCATCAGTGGCCACCTCCTCAGGAGCATAACGAGCCAGATGGTTGAACTCGTACAAATACTCCGTGACCGAATTGCGCCCTTGCTTGAGCGCAGAAAACTCCTTCTTCTTCAGCTTCATCACACCGCGAGGATATGAGACCGCCAGAAGGCAACACGGAACTCATCCCAAGTGGCGGTGTGGCTGCGGCTGCATGGCGAGAAAGTTCTCCCACCATGACCATTTGCACCCTCCGGTGATGGGATGCAAAAGTGCCTTCTCTGCTCCACGGCACTAAGCGATGTTGAGCTTCCGCTCAACCAGACGAAGCTAGTCGTCTGCATCCAGTGGGTCTCAGACCTGGAGAAAGTGGGCGGCTGGGTGTGAAGAAACTCTGCAAGTCCCCCACGCTGCTGATGTCCACTTCCTCCCCTTGATCCAGAGGCACTGGAAAGAGTGGTGGTGTTGCGAGCGATAACCTCCAGGACTCTTCTGTCCTCCGAACGGTTACGCTCAATCTGCATAAGAACCTCGGCCATGGTCGGAGGAGGAGGAAGCTCCTCATCCGGACCAGCTGACTGGCCTAGGCCACTACGAGTACGACCGGCCATCCTGTTGAAAAGGGAAAGAGGTTAGCAACCAAAAACCCAAAAATTAGAAGCTAAAGAAAGCGGGGGCTAACGACTAGGGGAATGGAATATCACCCTAAACGAAAGCCAAAACAGCAAGTAATCAACTTTAAAGGTTTCTAAAAAGACTCTAAAAACAGCAAGGAAACTTAAGAATAAAGATCAACTTCTCTACACAACTAACCCGTATTGAATGAACGAGTAATTGGTTGAGAAGATAAAATTTCAACACACTCCTATAAGTCCAACACTACTCAAAAACAAGGTTAAACCAACGAAATAAGTGTTAGATACTTAGCTAACTAGTATAACATCTTACCCTTTTATTCCCACAAGTTTTAGTTGAATTATCCTCTCATTATCTATCCTAATTAGAACCTTGAGATTGTTGTCCGCAAATTTGATGCTTCCTGTCCTGATTTTGCATCCAAGCTCTTAGCCGAAATCACCGACTCCAGAAACTTCAAAACCTTGTAAAAGGGCAGCCAACACTTCAATTTGCCAATCTCATGGATTCCCAAAACCCAATTAAATGATAACAACTATCTTTTGAGGGAAGGAGAGGGAAAACAACCTTTAAACTCAAATCAGAGTGAGATGAGATGAGAAAGCTAAGATAGGCAAGGAGTAAAAGTAGAGACTTTACTTAAACTTTCATAAACCATTTGATACTTTGAAAATAGGTTTTCCAAAACATCCTAAGGACGACCAAGCTAGGGCTTCTATGGTCAGTATGGCTCTGATACCAACTTTGTGAGGACCCCGGTTTATTAGGTTTGTAATACTTAGTCATCCATTGACCCTAGCATTACAAACGAAATAACCCGTGTCTTCAAGATATGTATACTTCCCAGAATGCAGTATACACACCCCTTTACAAAATCATGCGTCAATTCCATTCAAGACATAGAACCAAAGCACGACAAGAATAAAAGACATACATGATATAGAGAGAGCTATTACAAAAGGGGCCGACCGGCCAAATACAACTAAGGGAAATAAACAACAGTGAAAGCAAAAGCCATAAAATGGCGATAAACAAAAGAGAGCCACAAAGTTTGCCTTTAGCCCACAAGGCACCCAACCAAGCCGCCTAGCTAGACTCCCAACCGCAGCACATCTCACAAAAGTAAAGCCCTTTGGGCTCTACCTCCTCTGCAACAAAGTTATTAAGCAAAGCAAATGAGTACAAAAATATACTCGCAAGACTGACGTGTAGTATAACAGAACTATAGTTAGCTACATGCAAACTTTATTTAAGTGGATGAGGCTTTGGACTTATTTTAGCATAAAGCAAGTTTTCATTTGCAATATTTAAATAGATTCAAAGCAGTTTTACAATTCATTTTTAATTTGCAAGTAACAACGTGACAAGTAACATAATAACAATAGATAGATGACAACAACAATCCTGGAGGTGACTAACCCAATAGCCACCACAACAATAGCATGAATTACCCATTCATACCACCCATGTCAAGTTTTAATTAAAGGTTGTAGTCTAACTCTCGAAAGACTTCCCCAAGCGTGTCCATAACCTAGAATGAGGCTATTCGAATAGTTTTAACCCTACAGAGGTGTACCAATGTACCCACACGTTAGACCGCCTTTTCGCCAAGCTATTAGCACACTTCCTTTGGTGTCTTAAACACACTAAGTCCAACGAGACCTTTCCAATATTGAGTGTCAACCACGAGTTGCCCATATGGGGTACAACCGCCCCATACGTTGATCTTGAGTCATCAAAGATGCTCACCCCTTATACGGGTAGTGCTCCTTCTGATGGATAACCCCACTACTACTCGCCCAATAGCCCACCATGCAACTCAAAGCTAACACCCGCCAAAGTACTTAGCCAAGAGAGGTCCTATATCCCCCTCGTGTGGTTAGCACGCAAAAATGCTTGGTTTGGTGTAACAAGATGTTCGGTCCTTGTTGACTTAGGCACCATTCCACAACCCAACAATCACACCATCATCCATTGTGCCCAAGTCCAAATAGTTTTTATTTTTATTTTTGTTTTGATTTTACAAATTAACAAGCACAAGAGATGGACATAATGGAATAATAATTTTTGTGTGACCAAGGTCATCGACATAATGTCGACAACTGCCCATTTCCACCGTTCTAAGCATTTCTAAGCATACCAACACGTGATCTACTAAGTGATGAGAGCTCATCCAACGAACTCTACATCACAGCAAGGTAGTCCTAGGCTTAGTAGTAGAGAATGAATATTTACCTACATGATATGCATCTATAGGATCACTAAATGATACCATTTAACAACAAAATAGCAATGCATACATACAAGTTAAACAAAGTATTAGACTTTAAAGTAATAGGACACAAGGGGATATGATCAAACTGCTTGCCTTGCTGGTTATGCTCAGTTTGCTACAGAGTATCACTCACGGGATCAACACACTCGTCGACACCTAATCGAAAAGGCGAAAAGAATCGTTAAGAACGACGAAAACTAAGAAGACAGCACAGCAAACTTGCTCCAAATGCTCTGAAATTTCTACAGCAGCTAGAGAAAGAATTTTAGAGAATTTAGCAACAAGAACCAATGGATTTAGATTCTCAATGCAAAAGATATGAGCAGAACAATTCTGCTTAGCCTCTAAAAATGCAAACTGCTACTATTCACATAATTAAATTGTTTAGCAAAAATTTTTAGAAAGGTAGTTCAATTGAACTTTTACAGTAAAACACGCACCTCATAAGATGAATAACCCAATTGGATTAATCTCATTTGGAGCTATTATGCACTTTCTATAATTTTTCAAAGACATGAAAATGAGCACAACTAAAATGCACCCACAATTCTTTTAAAAACAGTGACATGCCTAAACCCTAATCTACCATTTAGCGCAGGTCCAGAGAACATGGGCCATTGATCTTGGATCCAACGGTCCATGTCCTCCCAAGAACGCAAGGCTTCATGTGTGCGTTGGACCTCAGCGCGAATGGGGAGAAGGTCGTGGGCGTTGATCTTGAGATGGACGGCCCAAGACCTCACATCCAGCGCACGCGCGCTCCGACAAGGGTACAACCCAATGATTAGCATGGATAACCATGAAGATTACGCATTAAAGATGTCCTAAACCGACAATGGCACGGCCCAGTTACGTCCGACAAAACCCGAGGACCTTTCCAGGCTTGTCGACGACAAGCTAGGGCACAGCGGCGCACACTGAGGGCACTGACGGGACCACAATAACCAGGCGCACAAGATGGTGCCACCCACACCGGCGGCGACGGCCCAGAACGGCGGCGAGCCGGAGAGGGGCGGCGCGGTGACCAAAATGGCCGAAAGCAACATATGAACAAAAACTCCGCAACATTCATACATGCAGGTGCCCAGCATCTAGAGGACTACCAGGAGGTTACCTGGATGTCATGGAGGTGCTGAGGAGGTCGGAGGAGAGGGGGACCGGCGATGGTGAAGACGACAAGCTCCACGGCCAAAAGCTCCAACTCCAACTTAGCCCGTTCCTGAAGAGGTCAACCCAAGATCAAGTTAGGGTTTAAAACTCCAGGAATTTAGAGGAGCAAAATGGAGCAGAGGTCGAGAGAGGGAGCCACTGGAGTACTCAATGCACCGAGGAGCTCCAAGGTGCTTCAATGGCGGCCAAGGAGGACTGAGTGTTTAGAGCTCCACAGAATCGAGAGTAAGAGGTGAAGTGTGTAAAAGAAGCCAAGGAAAACAATGGGGAGGTATTATAGCCCGAGGAGAAAGGGTCATGAGCTAGGGTTAAGCTCATGGTGAGCTTAGCCCATGGCTCGGTCCATGGCTTGGACAGGACGTGGAGGTGACAAGGGGTAGGTCAGAGCATGGCCTAGGGGCGAAAGCATCGACTGCATTAAATCTTGTGATCCAGAGCCGTTGGGACAAGACAGGACTTGCACCCCCACTGCCATGGCGCACGCACGCGTGACTGAGGAAGGAGAAGAACAGGAGTTGCTCACAACTGTTGGATAAGAAGGATTGGGAGGTCGCAGCCCTAGATTTGAAACGGTAAGATTTAAATGGAAAGGGAGGAGGTCACAGCCATAGGATCAGGACTGGGGAGGTCGTGACCCTCAAATCTGCATCGCGCAGTGGCGCAAAGCAAAAGGGGAGGTCACAGCCGTGGGATCTCCATCGCACGGTTGCGATAAGGAAAAGGAGGTCATGCGCTGAAGGGGATAGGAGGTCCTGGACGTTGGATCTGAATCCAAAGGCGTGGACCTGATGGGGAGGACTTGACCGCAACGCGCGATACTGCCAAGGTGATGTGGAGGTCATGGCCTTTGGATCTACATCCAATGGCACACAAAGGAGCGAGGAGGTCGTGGCCTTTGGATTTCAATCCAAGGGCACACAACATGGAGGGAGGTCTTGAGCGGGTGCGCACGATAGAGAAGGAGGTCATGGTTGTTGCGCACAGCACACAGGGAGGTCGTGGCCAGTGGATCTTGATCCAATGGCGACGAGGTGAAAGGGGAGGTCGTGGCTGTTGGATTTTGATCCAACGGGCACGACCTGAGGTGCGGGAGGTCTGGGCCGTTGGGCACAACACAGAAAAGGGCAAGGGAGGTCGTAGCTGTTGGATCTTTATCCAACGGCTACGAGATGAGAAGGGAGGTCTGATGCGCACGATGCAAAAGGGGAGGTCGTGGCTGTTGGATCTGGTTCAACGGCTATGACCTCGACAAGGTGGGAGGACTGGTGCGATGGATAAAAGGGGAGGTCATGGCCGTGGATTTTTGATCCAACGGCGCAAGACCTCGAGGGGTGGAAGGACTGGGCTGAGCTGATTGAGGAGGAGGTCGTGGCCTTTGGATCGATCCAATCCAGCATTCACGACCTCACTGGGGAAAAGGAGGTCTGGTGAGCAGAGGATGCGGTTGGGTTTGACCTGCTTAGGAAAGCGGCTCAAGCCCAAGGAATAGAGCCAGCCAATTGAGTTTGAATTTAAAAGCTGAGACTTTGCAGATTTAATTGAGATAGCAAATCAACTTCAAAATTTATGAAATTTAAACTGGAGCTTGCTGACTTTAGGATTAACCTTTCATAAAATTTCCAGAGGTTTTTGTGCACTGCATTTTTCTAAGGAAATTCATCAAGGCTGTTTTAGGATTTGATTTAACTCCAAAAATTATCAAACAAGTTTTAGAACTTATGATATTTTTCAGAGAGGTCACACAACATCTCTAGAACCAAGAAAAAATATTTCCAAGGGTTTGGCACAAGATTTGTGATAAGTGAAATAAGGGTTTGACTATTGTCAACAAGAGCTTTGTGTTTTTGGATTCCACAACTCTTGGATAAGAAATATAGGTGAGTTCAAGAGTTTCAAGATGCGAGAAAAAGTTTTAATTTCTACATATTTTCTTACATTTGAAACAAACACCTGTTTATACATTTGGGATGTTACAATGCTCCTCCCATCATCTCATATCTGATGCCTTCTGTTCCAGCCGCCTAAGTTTTAGGAACTGGCATGTGCCTAACTGATCATTCACTGTGTTAGTGTACCGGTTGGAATTGAGTGTAATTTAGGTGCATGCATGGTTGTCTGCATTTGAGGTTAGAATGTGCATGGTTGTCTGCATTTGAGGTTAGAATGCGAGCAATGCTCACTGAGCATTATTACGCTATAATGATGTTTTTTTTATAAGTATTAGTATCTCAATTCTTTAAAAGTTAAGAGGTTTATAAGCCGATTAACCCAAAAAACTAGCTTTAAGCTATAAACAATAACCTAAGCCTAAACAAACAGAGCTTAAATATTACTAGTTAGTAGTTAATAATTTATTTAGAGTTAATTCCTTAATTTGTCATTGGAAGTTGGCGGGCTCCCTAAAATGCCATCGAAAAATTGCTCATCCCTTGTATGCCGCTCGTTCTCAACTTCTCTCCCTTTTTTGCCACTCCTGTGAGTTGATCGAGGACTTGGCCGTTGACTTGGGCGAAAAAAGCGATTTTGGAATTTATTTTTAAAATAATCTATTTTTATTCAAAATAACAAAAATATTAAGCGATAATTTTTTCTGAAATATACTCTGTCGCTCATCCGTTGGGTATTTGGACCATCGCTTCGGCGATTGGTCGATCACGAGCGATCGTTCGATAACTCAACCGTTGAGCGATTGGAACACTTGTCTTCAATGGTTGGTCCTAATATGCATTTCACTTATCTAGCCGGGCATGCATAGTGCCCGATCGCCAACCGTTGGCGATCGAACGATCGCAATGATCGGGTCGGGTCAACGATCGAGCTTATTGTGAGTATATTTCTGTAAAAAAATTATCGCTGGAATATTTTTGTTATTTTGAATAAAAATAGATTATTTTAAAATAAATTATAATTTGCCTCTAAGTATCTTTGAGATCTTTAACTAATTGTTTGGTATAGTAATATAGTTCTAAAATTATAAAATTTTTAGAAAGTTCTTGACATAGTGTAGATTATTGTGTAATTTTTATAGGGTTTTATTTTAATATTTTTTCTCTAAAAATCTTTCAAGTTACAACCAAATTTGAAAGATTTTTAGAGAAAAACATGTTGCAAGTAAAACACTATAAAAATTACATAATATTCTACACTATGTCAGGATCTTTTCCTAAAAATCTTATAATTTTTGGAACTATAACTATGTCAAACAATTCCCTAAAGATCTTAGCATACTTAGGAGCAAAATCGTCTTTTCGCACCCAAGCCAACGGCCAAGTCCTTGGTCAACTCACGGGAGTGGCAAAAAAGGGAGAGAATTTGAGAACGAGTGGTATATAAGGGATGAACAATTTTTCGATAGTATTTTAAGGAGTCCGCCAACTTTCAATAGCAAATAAGGAATTAACTTATTTATTTACCATGGCTCCCTCCCTCGAAAATTTTCCCCGTCTAGATGCAGCGCCACACGGCAGCCACAGAAAATCTCGGGAGCCAAAGGAAGACCACTACTCCGCCTTCTCCTCCTCTCCTTACTCCCGTGCCCGTTACTCTGCCTGCTGCTCTTCGCCTCCCTCCTCTCGCCGTCTCCTCTGCCTCCCAATCGGCTCCGCCACTTCCGAAGCTACCGCCGCTAACTCCTCCCAGATCTGCTCGCCCGCTCGAACGCGGCTCCCGCAGCTCCTCCGCTCAGATCCGCCCGCCTTCGCGCGCGCTCCTCCCACACCGCCCCCCGAGATCCGCCGCCGCCGTCTCCGCACCGCCGCCACTCGCCTGCGGGGATCAGCCGCCCGATACGATGCCCAGGTAACGCTGCTGCTGCGGCATCAGTTTTGTTTGGTGTCGTAGCAACGGGCTAAGCTTCCGGGTAGCTCGACCTTACGGTTTTGGTGTCCAAGGAGTGAACTTTTGGATGGTTCATCTAGAGCGATCGAGATTTTAGCGTAGGGCGTCGTGATGTCTTGCTGCTTGGGGCCCAGGACACAGGAGGATCGCTGGATTGCGTCGTATGGCCCTGAATTGCAGCGCAGATAAGCAGCACCGGTACCAGCTAAGCGCTAGCTATTCTGTCATGAAGGGAGGGACCTCAGCTTGATCGGTCGAGCTTCGAGTTTCGCTCACCTGTGCTGAATTAGAACCTGGAGGCTGGAGGTTAGGATATATTGTTTAATGTTTCTCGAGGTTGCGGATACTGAATTGAACTGTCATTTAAGCTACCACTGTGTAATCTTCCATGATTCTTGTGAGTACGTGAGCTTAGTCTATGGCTATGTAGAGACGACTTTGCTCTCCAAGATTTCGGTTGCATTCTCGTGTTTTCATATTTCTTTTCTCCAGCAGAGCGTTCGTGCACATATTGGGTTTGGGCAACTCCGAATGTGGCCCTGTTCTGTTTGCGGGTGTTGATCTTTACTCTGCAGCTTGTCTTTCCCCTTTCCTAGGTGTGTTCACGATGTTGAAGACTTTCTATTCTTTGTTTTGCAGTTTGTAATATTCTGCCAGACTGCCACAGCACGCTTGGTGCAAGCCAGCTTGGGTAGCTTTGTGGCATAAACTTCATCGTCTTGTTCGCCACCACAATAGTCTCTTCATCCAAAGGATGTTTGAAATTTACACTGCAAAATAAAGAATCCTATATCGGTCTACACATTCATCTACAAACTTAGCCATGCTGACAGTTATTCTTGGGCGCACCTATAAGGTGTTCTTTCCATGGCCTTGTGTGTTTTTGTGCTATGGAAACTGTAAGAGTGTGGCTGTTGCTTATGATGCTCTCTAAATTTGAACCATGGAGCGTACACCAAATAACAGGAGATTTCCAACAGATCCCAAGGAATATAAATTATATGAGGAGATTGGAGAAGGAGTTAGTGCCACAGTGTACAGAGCTCTCTGTGTCCCACTTAATATTGTAGTTGCTATCAAAGTTCTTGACCTTGAGAAATGCAATAATGACCTGGTGAGTGGTTTGCACTTTGTTGTGTTGCATGCCAAATTTAATTCAGTTATACTTCATGACATTACCTTGTCCTACCTTTTTTTTCCTGACAAATAATTCTTGATTGTGATAACATTTTTTTTACTTCTAGCATACGATCCATAATCTAATTTTATGTTCTTCGGCGATACAAATTTTGAGTGTTGGTTTGCTTTTGCTATTCTCAAATCCTCTTTTTCATATTGGTTCTCTTTACTTGCTAATTGCTTGCTATTGTCCTATATAATTGTTTTGTATTCTTGATATGCATGATATTCCGTTAAACATGAAACACCTAGCGAAACATTGATGCCAATAAATATAAATAAATGTATCACAAGTCCCTAGGACAACTGTGTCAACAGAAGGCTCTTATTGTTCTTGCTGAGTATTGATGACATGATTTATCATGTGGGTATACCTTTCAGATATTAGATTTTTGGAGTGAGATTCTAGAATTCCAACTAGAATGGAAGTGCAAATATGTTACAAAATATCCAAAAATCTTTACAGTTTAAGAACAAAATAATATGCATGTGCTAATTTATTTGTGATATGAGACAGCAAGTTTTATCAGAGCTTGTCCATGCTTCCTCATTATGTGCTCCATATACTGAATATAAACCAACAAGCCCTGAAAGAGTGTTCTTGTTTTTTGAAGGATGCTATAAAACTAGGCATCTAACATTGGGTCATCCTTTCCAGAATAACAATAGTTTTCCATACTTTGTGTGGTATGATCTGAGTGCCAGATATGCTATTCTTCCAGAAAATGTCACCTTTCAAATATCTTTCTGAAATTTGTTAACTTTTAGTCTTTTATTAAACTATACTACTATAGAAATGTAAGCTTCGTTCCTGGCAACACGGCAACTTTCTGTGTTAATATAAAAAATCCCATCCTTCGAAATATTGATGGAGATGCAATTCTTTCTCGAGGTACTGTTTCTCTTTGTGCTATAGCCTATAAGTTGTAAGATGCAACAAATATTTTTTTTTGTGCGAATTGATTCTTTTGGTGTTTGATAAGTGACATATGCATCATTTCTCTTCCTTTAGACAGTCACTGGCTTAGTGCATAGTTTCTCTATATACATGCTATCTTCAAACTAATTGTCAGATTTTTTATTTTTTGTGAGCTTATGGTTCTCATCCATTTGGAGTTATCATTCTTTAGGATGGAATAAGACGGGAAGTACACACCATGAACTTGATTGATCATCCAAATCTTCTTGGCGCATATTGCTCATTTACAAATGAGCACCAGCTTTGGGTTGTCACGCCTTACATGGCTGCCGGATCTGCCCTCCATATTATTAAAACTTCTTTTCCAGATGGGTTCGAGGAGCCGGTGATTGCAACTCTTTTGTGGGAAGTTCTCAAAGCTCTCATCTACCTACATTCTCAAGGGCATATTCACAGAGATGTAAAGGTAATATATTACTTCTAGTTCTTTGAATCTCCAGTTATCTCTTAGAGCAGAAGCATAGTATTTAGCATAACAGAATTTAGGTCGATTTATCTTTATTGGGCTTAATATGAAATTTAACTACATTCCACCTGTATTTGCTTTAGAGAAATGCCACTTGAGAAATTTCCTTCAGCTCAATGCCATCCCAGAACTGTTTCAATTAGCAAAACGTCATTTCAGTTCCCTTTATTGCAAAACACTTAATACTTGATTTGCTTATATATGAATCTTGAATCGCTTATTAGTCCCCTTTGGCTCAAGCCATGCGCCAATCTTTGTTAGAGGGCTGGCTCAGACCATATCACAGCCTCGTCATTCCTCATGCTCCTCTTCCAGCGATGGTGATGCACTGCTGCATCCATTGTTGCGACACTGTGACTTTGTAACATAAGACATTGGTTCCGAGAGGGAGGCAAATGCATCTTTGTCATGGATTGGTAGTAGAGCACGATGATTAGAGGTGTGGGAAAAATGGAGAGGGAAGCACAGTTTTGCTGCTCCTGTGTTGTTATATTGAGGATAGAACTGATTGCCAACCGGTGTCATTAAGGCGTTGCCAAGGGAAAGCCTAGTTGCTAACAGCGTTCTCACCTTGCCTGGTGATGGTTACGCACCTGGCTGGGATTCTCAAGCATTGTCCAGGGCGACTAAGTGTTGTTATAGTTAGGCTGGTTGGCTGATTGAGCCAGAAATAAAGGGAAAAACTGCGAGGGAGGGAAGGAGCCTTCTCTGTTTATGACACTGCTCTGATCCCTCTACTTATTATGGTACTTTATTATTTATTTTTCTGCAAACCTAGATATAACTGGTCGCCTAGGAGCCCACCTAGGTGACCAGTTGGTCCTGCGGTGACTTGCCTCCCCAGGATGCCGCGGTAATCATGCTTCTAACAGACAAAGTGGGAAGGATGAAATTGTCCAAATTTTGGGAAAAGTCTGAAATCTAACACCCTTTCAATAGGTGCAACAGTAGGGACATTTTCCTGATGAAACAAGTTTTGGGGTGGCATTGAGCTGAAGCAAACTGTTTTGACCGTCTTTTCTCTGAAGAAGAAACTTTAAGTGATATGTTGCTAACTTTCTTGGGTTTAATACAATAAAACATCAAGGTCACAAAAGTGCAGTAGCACAACTGAATCTTAGATTGAGTTTGATTTGCAAGAAAGAAAGAAAGGAAAATATGAATGGGCCAATTCTATCATCTTAATATCTTATTCAATTCTTCGTCTTATTATAAACAAAGTCTCCTATGTCGGAAGGCATTCGAATATATTCATCATGTCTGAATAATCTGTACTGGGAGAAGGTTGGCTACAGATTCTATGTGAAAACTAAGTACCAGTAGTGGCTAATTCATGATAACCTAGATGTTTTAATTTCGCTGTTTACTTTGATCATTTTTTCGTGTATGTTCTAAATTATGTTCCACATCACTAATCCATTTCAGGCTGGAAATATCCTAATAGATACAAATGGAGCTGTCAAGCTAGCAGACTTTGGAGTGTCAGCCTGCATGTTTGACACCGGGAATAGGCAAAGAGCAAGAAATACATTTGTTGGTACCCCTTGCTGGTGAATATTCTGCACCTATTGATTTGTGAACCTTTATTTTTAGTGCATAATGTCATTATCGTTCTCATTGTTCTCTGCTTATACGAACATATTTGTGTTAAGCCTACATAACCCCATGCATCCTGCAGGATGGCTCCTGAAGTCATGCAACAACTGCATGGTTATGACTACAAGTAAGTCCATGACTACCAATTTTAAATCTGACTAATTAAACTGTCGTAACTGATTAAGTTATCGTTGATATTTTTTTGCTATTTCAATTATACAAACAGAGCTGACATTTGGTCCTTTGGGATAACGGCATTAGAACTAGCACATGGTCATGCTCCATTTTCAAAGTACCCTCCAATGAAGGTCAGCACTGAAGTATATTTCTTTTGCGTTAATGAATTTCCCTTGAGTTACACTGTTACAGAATGGTAGAGGTACATTTGTCCCATTGTAGGTGTTGCTTATGACCTTGCAAAATGCACCACCAGGTCTAGACTACGAGAGAGACAAACGATTTTCAAAGGTTTGTTCTATTCATTAAGTTTCTTTTGTGGATGATTTAGACTTTATATTAATCACGTTGATCTTATTTGTAGTCCTTCAAGGATTTGGTTGCTACATGCTTAGTCAAGGATCCACACAAGCGCCCCTCTTCAGAAAAGCTCTTGAAGCATTCTTTTTTTAAGCATGCGCGATCAGCTGAATTTCTAGCACAGAGTATTCTTGATGGCCTCCCTCCACTGGGTGAATGCTTTAGGGCATTGAAGGTGTAAATCTGTGTTTATGAGGTGGCATAATATTGCTGTAACCAGCCTGACCCTTTATTTTACTCTCTTGTAGGTAAAAGAGGCTGACTTGCTTCTCAATAACAAGCTTGGTCCAGAGAGCAAGGAGCAGCTATCACAGGTTAGGGCTTACTCTTTGGTTCTGTCAAATCTTTAATGTCTTCGGAATACTGGAAATCAGTCAAGTCTTCTCCACTGGGATTAATCAGAGATGTCTTGGGGTTTGAGTTAAAATGGTAGTATGAGGTCTATTATTGACTTGAGGTTTGCCTCCTTCGAAGGAAAGAAAGTGAATATATCTATATTTTTAGTTGCTGGTCTCCTACATTACTTGATTTGATGATATCTTTAAACAAATTACTTGTCTCCATTTTACTTTCTACATGTGGCAAGCAGATGGAGTAAGGCTTTGTTTGGCATTGCTTGGCTTTTTTGGGGGGCTTTTGTTCTCCTATTTTTGTATATATTAACTAATTGGAAATCTCTTTTATAGCTGCATCAGAAATATGTTACTGGACTTGGTTAGAACTTGGAACTGTTATGTTAGCAAGCACCTGCTTGTATTTCTCGCATTTCCATATTAATATGATGGAATACAAAACTGTTTGACCTTTCTTAGTTGTGATTTGAACTGCAGATTTTGTCTCGATTATTACTGACTAATACAAATAATTGCCTTTCAGAAAGAGTACATACGGGCCATCAGTGGTTGGAACTTTAATTTGGAGGAGTTGAAAAATGCAGCTGCCCTTGTAAGAATTCAATTTTGGGTGCCAGAATCTACTAGCTGTTAAGGGTTGGACGATAATCAGCCAAAAAAAAATTGCTTGTGAGAAATCTGAGTTTTCTAATCTTGAGATGTATTCTTTGGCAGTTAGACAGTTCGAATGGCACATGTCATTTAGATGGTAGCAACAAAAATGTTAAGGATGGCTTACAAGATGCTTATAATAAAGCAGAAAATATTTATCAGGAAAGGGTCAACCATGTTGCTTCTGCAAGGCCTGAGGTACTATGGTTCCATCGTCATGGTTATTCAACCGAGACTCCATAAAATAGCCTCAAGCTATTATTTTATTGCCTAATTCTTCCAACTTAGCAGGATGAGATACAAGAAGTCGAAGATTTGAATTGTGCCCTTACCTCTTCTTTTCCAAGCCGTCCACTTGAGGCACTAAAGTAAGTTCTGGAAATTCCATCACTCTGCAACATTTTTCCATCATGTTGAGCAATCTTTGATGTTGTGGAATGATGTTATAGTTATTCTTTTCCTCAGCGTGATTGTTTGATAAACTGTCATGTTTTGTGTTGTCAGAACTCAAAATATGAAACTTATTGCTTTTTGATGAACCCAATCAATAGGAAAAGTCTCTTGTACCCCGTGTAATGCATCTGGTAATGGTGGAGGTCATGTTTCTATAGGAAAAAAAACAGAGATAATCTTTGTTTTTTTTCCAACCTTGAGCAAGCTATGTCTTGGCTTATCTTGTTTGGACAACTAAAAATTGCATCATTAGTGTGAAGTATGGGGTACAAATATATTGGTGCCTGAAGTTAGCGTACATGATTAGATGAGTGAATCCTACTACCATGGTTATTAAGGCGTCGTGGCGGTCCGGTGAGGTCACCATGGTCAGTCGCCTCGCCTTAAGAGGTAGATCGATGGTGACAGGCTGATCGAGAGGGCACTGGGAGGGAGTGAGGGAGAGGCACAGTGGATGGGGATTGGGGAGAGGAGGCGGCTAGGGTTAGTTGTGGACTGAGGAAGAGGGGGGGTGTTGGGCAGTTAGGGCGAGGTGGGCTGGCCTGATGGGCTGGGCCAGGCCACTTTCTCTTTCCCTTTATTCTCCTCCTCTTTCTTTTTCTTTTTTTCTTGTCCTTTCTTTTCGTCTGCCTGTAACATTTTTAACTCTTTCTTCCTGCTGGTGTGGCGTCGCTGAGGCATCCAGGTGGTGCCTTGCCTTAGCTCCTTGATAACCATGCCTACTACTCCATCCTTCTGGAACAGAATTCAGAACTGCAACTAGTGTCTTAACCGTTCTGTTTTGCTATATTACTGTGATGTTAATATTGCATCTTTTGAGCTCTGTGGCATAAAATATTAGTGAACTGTGAAGCATCTTCACTGACTATAGTGACACAGATCTTGCTTTGATGTTTGTGCCGATGATGACTCCGACACTACTGCTACGGATTTGAGGGTGCAGCCAAGCATGGAATCTGTATCACCTGTGCAGCAGTTCCCACAAATTGAGCATCATAAAAGTGCCAGCTGTAATGGTGAAAGTTTGGAAAGAAGTGTTTCTGTACCCTCAAATTTGGGCAACAGTGGATGCCACAAGTTCTCAAGTGGTTCTCTAATACCCGAGCATGTTCTTTCTCCTTACAGGAATGTTGGTAGTGATCCAGAAAGGTAAATAGTTTTGTTCAGTTTTCTTTATTTTTCATGCTAGTTGCACTATATTTTTTCTGGACCATAATGCTTTTATCTCGAATACAGAATTGTGGGCTTAGTTTTTAGTGTAGATTCCACTCTTATGCCCCTAAAAGGATAATAACTCTGTATTATATCATGATCAAAGGTGAAATATCCTATGTGTTCTAACAATAGACGATAAAAGATGAACTTTTTTTTAAAAGGTAAATAATTTTAATTCATTTTTGTTTTGTTAACCTACCATTGCTGGCTGTCAGCCAAGCCCCATTACTGCTGTCTACCTAACCACTGTGAACTCTTCTGCAATGCTACCAGCCTACTGGCAGCGTGCTTTACCTCTACTGCTACGAAAATCCCTTGCATTATTTGCTTGGCTGCCATCTACATATGCTTGGTTGCTGGTGTTAATCATTTTTTCTGGACTGTGTGGAGACTGGAGATCAAATATAAGATCTGGGCATTCATTTTTTTTATAGGGACATGCTAATTTTCAAGCTCGTGGGGCATGGTGCCTTAGTTCCTTTTACAATTCACTTAAGAAAATAGTTTAGAGTCTGCAAAAATATATGCATATCGTTGGCATTGAAAGACTTAGTCTTAGTCAAGCCTAAGTGCCTAGCATAACTCTTAAAACACCTTATTCTAGTTGCATATTAATTCATATATCTGATTAGTGTGAGCAAAGTTTCATATGGGAATCTGCACCATAGGTAGTTATATGTGTACTTCAGTTCAATTTGTATATGTAATGATGTCCTAGCCTTGAATCTTTATGCACAATCAATAACTGTTAATAACTGTCAACCTAGTTGAAAAACCTTTTGGAGTTTGGACTAACCTTTGATCTTATAAAATAAAATGGTACTGTTATTTGGCTTGGCAGACTTATTAGGTAGAATAGATTCCATTCGGGAATTCTTAGGGATCTAGAAAATAAAGAAGCATGGATTTACTTGTACATCTTTAGACAGCAATGTTAAGAGTAGCAGTGATAGTGGTACGTTTAATTCATTTTTGTATAGCTTCTTGTCCTTGTCTTCATTTTTTGCTCCTTTGTGTTTTTTTTCTCAAGTTTTTATTCTATTTGTAACATGAAAGGGATGAGTATCATCAGAAAAATCCAAGCAACAAGAACCGCAGTGGCCCTTTATTATTCTGCCAAATGAAGGACTCACACACCCATCTGTCTGGTAAGGTGATCATGAGCCCTCTTGTTACCTGTCTGTCTGCGTGGTCGCTTTCACATACATATGAGCCTAGCATGCATGATCTGGCAACTGACCAGTTTTGCAAAAAAAATTAACCTTAGAAATAAAATGAAGATATCATATAATCTCTTTCTTTCGTTTGTTACTTATGTTTTTCATTCAATTTGGCTTGTCATGTATGAGAGCAGTTGCACCTGATGAGCCACCGGAAGGAAAAGTTGTCCAGCGAAGGGGGCGCTTTCAGGTTACATCAGATAATGTTGCTCAAAAGGTACTGGATTATTTAATTGAAAAGTACCTGGAAACTAGCGTAGCGAATAGTTAATTGTATTTGCTATTTTTCTTCATTATGAGTCAAGTGAACAGAACATAGCCTTGAGAGTTGAAATATTGGATTGCTTTAGTTAATACTACTACTAATTATAAGTAGTAACTAGTTTAAACTGCATTCGCTCATATTATGGGGACAAACATGTTCAAGCATGTTATGTAACTGAGATCTGAAGTGATTTACAATGCTTAAGCCTTTAGAAGTAGGGGGCTAGAGGAAAAGTTCTCTTTATTGAAAATTTTATTTGGCCAGTGGATTATACCTCTAGACAGCAACGGTGACCTTTTGTGGTTGATGAAATTTTGCTGGCTTCATTTCTACAAAAGTAGGATCCCTAAATAATACAAATTCCGGCAGATTTCTTGAATGCTCTGAGTACATTGTAAACTGCCCAAGTTCATTTTCAAACGTAGCCTGTCATATAACCAAAGAAACAAAGATGTAAGCATGAGAGCTTCTGTTTACTGATTTGAAAGTTGAAACAGGGTATTACTGCCCAGAGCATTAGATGTAGCTCTCACATGCGTATTATTTATTGTCCTCCATTAAGTTAAAGAGCATGGTATACTCCAAAGGATTGATACTTCGATAGGCAGGGGCTGCTGCAAGGAAAAAACTTTTGTTTTAACATTTCCCCAAAAACCACCCAGCTCCTTTGTGCACTTTTGCTTGAGGAGGTTTCATTCCTTGCCTACCCCCAACTTGTTTGGGACCAAAGGCTTTGTTGTTGTTGTTGTTGTTGTGTTGTATTAATTAGTAGGATGCAAATAATTTTTACTCTAGTTTGCCAACTATAAATATCTTAGGTAGCTTCATCAGCAAGCAGCAGGAGCAGCAGGTCAAATCGGCCAATTGGAGTAACACGACCAACTTTCAACTCATCCACCATTCTTCCAATATTACAATTCTTGATGCAGCAAAATACTCTGCAAAAGGTATTGCTGCATTTATTATTTCATAGAGCAACAATTGTTCAGCATTTTTACAATTCTTTGTTTTGACAGGAAGTACTAAATAGAGTGATTTCTTCGATTGAGGAAACATCTGGTACGTATGATGGCAATTGTTGATGTTACTTCAAAGAGATAATTTTACCAGTGTGCTGATATTACGGTTTGACATGGGACAGATGCTTCTGATGCAAGTATAACTGGTTCATCTCAGGTGAGAACCATGGAGCGTGGTTTATTATGTCCTTTCATTTTCATATTTTACCCCAGAGATGTCAACTTTAGACAGTAAAGCATTTCAGAGACCAATGAATATTAGTAATTTTTTGTGTTTGTTTTAATGCTGAACAAACTTGAAGTTTTCTTCGATGCTTGTATTCATAGTCTTTATAACAAGTGCTGATATATATGCAGTCATCTGGAGCGCTTGACAGAGAGAAGGAATTGCAGTCATACGTCGTCAATCTGCAGCAAAGGTATAATATCTTGTAATGGTTCCGCTTATTTAAGGACACTTGACTGAATTTGTGAAAATTTCCAGTGTTACAGAACTCGCTGAGGACGTGCGGCGATTAAAGCTCAGAAACAATCAGGTAGAAGTTGTCAACAAATATATTTGGAAGAGTCGCATTTGCTTTCTTATGTTTGCATAAACTAAACCACAAGATTTAATCAAATGCTTAAAAATGAGTTCATTCTTAAATGTTTTGAAGTATTGATTTTAGATTTAAATCATGAATGTACCAACATTCATTGTGGAACATTATCTAAATACTGCACGAATTATCTGCATAACAGCTTGAGCAGCAGATCAATGCATTGTCAAAAAAAGATGAAAGGTTGCGGAGAGAGGATACCCAGCAATGATAATATGCCCCTGTAAACCCCGTTGTACAATTCAATTCCCCAATTTTGAACTTGGTTAGCGAAATTAATTGTATTTTGGTTCAGGCAGGGTCAGGGTCGCTCATTGTAATTTGTAAGTATTTTAGCAAGTTGAAATTATAGTAATTTTGATTTGTACAGCATGGCGTGGGTTATTGGTGAGAAATAGTGTTCTTTCTTAAGTAATATATCGGTGACACTTTGGCGCTTACTTTGCGAGACTAATTTGATCTCTGATCTTTCTTCTTTTTTTTTGCGTCGGACGGGTTTGTATGTTGACGCTGTTTTTGATGCCCCGTAGGGGTCCGAGCGTAACGAACAATAACAGTAACTGATATGGACTCTTGTGTTTGTGATTTTATTTTCTAGAATTCTAGCAGGCTTCTTTTGGAGCTGTCAGAGATGTAGCGATGGAATTGCTTGAATTTCTTCTGTTTCTTTGGGTGATATTTCACCACGAATATACATTTACTTACATTCTGTGTTGCAACATTTACCTGCAACAAGCGTCAATTTTTGTTTATTTAAAACGTTGCAATGGTTACAGAAGAGTGGTGTAAGCCGTGACATAGGCTAACATGTCTGCAATAGCAGTAAGAACGTTTCGACGTTCCTGTTGTAGTGTTGGGCTCGTGTTGCTGACGAATGATTACACAAGAATGAGAAAATAGAGGTGCATACAATGTAGGTCTGATAACCTCTACTTTATTGCTTTACCTGTAGGCGATGGTGTATCACTGTGTAATATGCAACCCTCCTTCCATTGTATAGGCTAGATAAAGGTGTCTTTCTTGCAAGATAAGCAAGGAATAAAATAAGGATGTGTCTACACTGTTTTTTGGCCCAAAATTAGTAAGAATTTTTTGACCATTGGATCGAGATCCAGCACCCTAAATCTCTGCCCTATATCTAATATAAACCAACACCCTAACCCCACCCCACTCTCCCCACGCGCCGCCTCCCACCCCGACGGCCGGCGCTGCTTCTGCCGCCTCCCACCCCGACGCTCCATGCTGCTTCGCCGACCGACCTTCTCTCTCTTGCCTCCCTGCTTGCCTTCTTCCCGTCTCCAGTGGCTACCTTGTGGGATCCGCCATCACCACCCTTGCCTCCTAATTTCTTTTGTCGTCGGCCTCCTCCTCGCCTCCCTCTCCCGCAACCACCTTCTTCCCCGTCTCCGGCAGCTACCGCCGTCGGATCCGCCATTGTCACCCCCGCCTCCTAACTTCTAGTTGATTCCTGTGCTCCCCTGCCGCCCTCCACCACCCACCATCCTCCTCAGGCATGGCCAAGGCCACCGCCACCTCGTCGCCCTCGCCATCGCTGGTGCCTCCGCCGCACCTCCTTCCCTCTATAGCCAGGCCCTGGTGAACCTAAAACCTAATCCGACGAAGCCTCGCCCTAGCTCGCCGCCGCCGCCGAAGAAGACAACCATGGTGCCGGTCGGAGCACGAATCATAGCACGGATCTAAAGGTCAGAAATCTGACTGATTTCCTAAAAAAAAATTCATTCGACTGATGTATAGCAGATTCGATAAAATAATTTACAAGGGTTCCCCGTTTAGGTAAGTGTCTACGTACCAAAATATTACAATACTCCTTAGACACACCATGCTTATACCTCGTTAACATTTCTTTTCAGAAAATCCAGTAGGGTCATGCTTATGCTTGGTTAAAAACTATTTCTGAAAAAACCCAGTACAGAAAATCGATAAGAAGAAAGGAAAAAAAGTACATAGTTCACGTTCATGCAATGACACGTGTTGTCTCATTAAAAACTTTCAATTGAGAAAACTCTGACAAAACTCACTCAATTAAGAGAAATGGAGTACAACACTTCACCCAGGTGATGGCTTGGAATCGCGCCTGTCCTCGCCTAGATGAGCATGACCAAGGGTAACGAGTCGTGGGTCTCAGATCGACACTCGAGATCAAAGATAACCTTCCTGGACCCATCAAAGTCGAAATCACCATCAACTCCCGTGAATTCTACGAGATCGAAGTCAGTCAAAACAAAGGGGAGGCTATTGAAGACGAGAGCCTCGTCGAATGGGTACGCGCCTGTAGTCGCAGAGTCCACTCCTTATCTGCTGCGTTCTTCTTGCATCTTCCGGCTGATCACCGCGACACCTCTTGCTCTGGCGCAGGCTCGGCCGGTCCTCGTCGAGACGGGCGACCTCGGCGAGCTGGTCGACCCGCGGCTCGAGTGCGGGTACAACAGGGCCGAGATGACGAGGATGGTGGAGGCCGCCGCCGCGTGCGCCCGCCACTCGGCTCCCAAGCGCCCCGCATGGTGCAGGTGATGAGGGCGCTGGACGACGAGGGGAGCATGTCGGACCTGAGCAACGGGGTGGAGGTGGCGCAGAGCCAGGTGTTCAGCTCCGGCAAGCAGGAGGCCGCCATCCAGCAGCTCCGCCGCACGGCCTTCGCCTCCGAGGAGTACACCGACGAGTTCCAGCACTCCGAGACGCGGCCGATCAACCGGAGGCTTGGCCCAGTTGCTTGTGTTGTAGTGAAAGGGATTGGCTTAGCAGCGTTGTACTTGGGTTTATTGCCGTATGGTGTCCAACATGGATATGACTCGACATGTCGCGGCCACGTGTCGGTTAATTAAAAAGCGAATTTTAATTTTAAAAATTCCCGGCACGTGTCAGAGACGCCGTGGCCATATATCCGACACGACCCAGCCAACCCACCCGTGGGCTTAACCCTAGCTTCCTCTCCTCTCGCCGCCTTCTCCCCATCGCCCTCCTCGCGCCCCATCGGCCTCGCCGCGTCGCCGGCTCGCTGCGCCGCCAGCTCCCGCACCTCCTCCTTCGCGCAGCCCTCTCCCTTGCCACCCCACCGGATCGTTGCACCGCTAGCTCCTGCACCTCCTCCCTCGCGCAGCCCCTCCCTTGCGCGTCCTCCCTCTTCGGCAAGCCAGCTCCCTCGCACACCCTCCATCTCTGGCAGACCATCTCCACCGTGCGACCTCCCTCTCTAGCAAGCCACCTCCCTCACGCCTCCTCCCTCTCCTAGTAAGTGATACTCATGCTCTTCAATCTTCACTTATTCTCTAAATGAATGTCATTCATTGAACCTGATCGATCGATCCTACAGGCCTCTCTAGTCTTTCTCTTGCATTGCAAAGCCCTGGCAGAGAAGGATTTTATACCCAGGAAAAAGAGTTACGGACGTGAACAGTTGACTGCTCCGGAGAAGGTGGGCGACGGCATAGTTTGGTGCGGTTCAGGGCATGTACAATGAAGGTGCTTAAGGAGATGTTTAACAGTTTAAGGAAAGAAAATTTCTGGCCGGCGTGATTTCGGTGCTTGGAGAGAGGAAGCGTTTGCTTCTTTTTGCTTCGATGCCTGGCCGGTGCTTTCCGCACACAACTAACTTTTCTTCTAACAGATGCTTGGATCGCTAGTTGCATGAGAGAGAGAGAGAGAGAGAGAGAGAGAGAGGGGAGTGAAGCTACGGTGAGAAAAAGTCGCGTAGATCTGCATGCAGCATTAGGTGAGAAGTGAAAGTGACCCCTGAAAACGACCTGGCGTGAGAAAAAGTCACTTAACGACCTGCATCCAGCTACTTGCATGGGTTGGATGAGATCACGAGGGGAGTGAAAGCAACCTGCTTGAGCTGATCTTGAAGTGGAGAAAGCAACCTGCTTGAGCTGGTCTTGAAGTGGAGTATTAGATTTTTTTTTTGCGAGGCATGATCTTATGTTAGTCCCAAGAAATTTTTATTTGGCATTGCTGCTTGAGCTGATCTTGAAGTGGAGTACTAGATTTTTTTTTACACTTCTATTAGCAAATGACACTTATCCCCGTAATTTAGCACAACAAACATAGACTGCATTAATTGACTATGGATGAAAATCACTAGAAAATTAATTCATTACACCCGGAGAAGTGACTGACATTGCAATGATGGCTTTCCTGGCACAGCTCACCACCACAATAATAATGGAGTTGTGCGAGACCCCGCACTCCCAGGACCCACCCACCGGAGCTGCGCGAGGAGGTTGCTGCGGTGGACCACTTGGCCCATGAGGAGCAGCAATGAGAGGCTCCGCAGATCGCATGCGGCATGCACGACTTGGAGAGGAAGGTGGCAGCAGGGGCGCGGGGGATGGGGGAGGCGGAGGGGAAGGCGAGGGAGGGGAGTTGTTGCTACTGGTGGTGGGCATCAGGGAGAGGTGGGGGACGGGCAGGCGGTGGCGTGACGGGTGGATGTGTAGCCTTTGTGCAGCAAGAGGCCCTTTCCAAAAGGAGATGAGCACTAAGGTTCCTTACTGTGTATTCCAAAGGGTACAAGAGAGACTTTGCATTGAAGACTACAAATGATTGTATAAGTGCTAACAAGGTAGTTAAACTATTTAAGCACCTTTATAATTTTGCTTGCATTGAAAGGGATATCTTTTATACAAGTGTTTGGTATCATCTCTCTTCTTAAATACCCCTAAATAGATGCTACCATTGTAACTGCCCTCAGGTGACTTCATTCTCTTCTTCTCAGTCCACGGGGCCACCAGCACTTCTCAGTCGGCATGGAAGCCGCCAACCTCGCCGCCATGACCACAAGGAAGGTGGGGGAGGGGAGGAGAGGGCCGGACGAGGAAGGCAATGGCGCCGCCGCAAGGGAGCCCAACTAGGGTTTGGGGCTGTGAGGTGGTCTTGTGGCCTGGGTTATAGACGTTGAGTGAAGTCAAGAGATGGTCTTATGCCGTGGGTGAATAAAATGGAGCAGAGGGCAAAATGGTTTCTTTTGAGTTTTGACAAGCAGGTACACAGGTTGGACGAAATGGCTAAAAGGGAATAGGGCGGTCTTTGGCTGGTAATAAAGTGTACGCGTGAGTTCGGTGGTATTAAACTAAACTCGTCATTTTTCAACGTTACTGAACCAATTTTTCCTAAAATTATAATATAAAGAAAATATTTTTCAAGATAGATCTACCCATATTATTTTTCAATGAACGATATGAATATTCATTGAGATACTGCTTGTCAATGTTAAAAGTAGTTTGATTGCACAAATTATAGAACACTTATTTTCTATGGAGGGTAACTCTCTTACAAATACTAATTAATAACAAGTTCCGAATTTCAATCTCTCATTTTTAAATCATTGGCACTGAAATAAACATACATATTTCAGATAGGACAGAAATCCATTTCTACAAAGTACATGCCATAATTAATATACAAATTTCTTGACTAATTATAAGTCGAACAAAGGAACAAAAAAATACGTTATTTTTGCGAGGCATGATCTTATATTAGTCTAATATAATGAACGGGCACATAGTTGCTTTTCAACTGAATCATTACAGCAGCTCAAAAGATTTTATTCTTGAATCTCTATCAAATACCACAAAACCAGTACTTATATAGGTTGGGTGTGCTGACCCATAAGGGACATGAACTAGAAATATAACACATTCTTCAGAGCTCACTGCTTTGGTCCAACAAGCCGAAGATAAGTTTCAGCATCGAACCTTTCTTGTACTCATAATCTGCTATCCTTCATCAGCTCTATAAATTCACCAAAAGCTGCAGCATCCCAAAACAAAATAATAAAACCAATTAGTTGTGCTTCATTAATCATATCGATTCTTTAACCACATAAAACTAAAAATTGGTCTTTACGAAATTTTGAAGGTGTGTGTTATCAGCGAAGGAATGTACCTAGATCTGAATCGTGGGGCCCTGGGGAGGACTCCGGATGGTACTGAAGAGACATAATCTTCATCTTGGGGAATTGAAGACCAGCACAGCTCTGGTCATTTAGATTGATGTGTGTTACTTGTACTCCTTCCGGAAGCGATTCAGGGTCCACAGCATAGTTATGGTTCTGGATAGGAAATCAAATGTTACTTTAAGTTACTGATGACCACATGTATTGATATGCGAGGATCCACTCGTAATTGAAAAACAAACAAATAAATGTCACTCCTATCAACAGTTAATCAAATAACAAAAATAATACAGTATACCAGTGCTGAATCACTGGTATCGGCTTGTAGGCGTAAATTATTAGTTACTATCCGTGCTAGTTGGTATCTCACTGACTTGGTATTAGTATCCCTGTGAAGATCATGTGTATGATCATAATCTTAGCGTGTTAAACAATTGGCAATGGTATTGAGATGTTTGGGAGAAACACTCGGTTTAGCGGAGTAATGCTATTTGTTAGGTCATAGGCGGTCAGACCAGCCAAAAGTGACGGACAGACCGGCCGGATTTGAAAAGGTGGAATTTTTTGGAATGTGATCAAACACTTATGTCGAAGTGTTAGGTGGTGTGTTTGCACCAGGCAAGTTTCCAGAAGTCGGTCCAAGGCGGTGACGAGAGGGAGGAGGGGGAGGAAGGGGGAAGGATGGCAAGAGGGAAGGAAGGTGACACCTTCATCCCCGTCGCTGTTCCCGCTAGGTCGTGGTTGTCGTCGCCGCTACTAGGTTGTAGTCGCAGCTGTCGCCGTTGCTAGTTTGTAATCGCAGCTGTCGCCGCTAGATCTCGCTGTCGTCGTTGCCGCCGCAGCCGCTAGGTCGTCGTTTGGCGCTCGGCGAGGTGGGCGGCGAGGGGTTCCGGCCATCCCCACCATCAAATCGAGCTCGCCGCCGCCAAATAGAGCTCACTGCCACCGAATCGAGGTCACAGGGTTGGCGCAACGACAATGGGGAGGAGGGGTTGACGTGACACGGCGACGAGAGCGCCACGATCGCAGTCTTTGAAGCGAGGGTTGGGGTGGGGGTGGAAGCAAGGGGGAGGCGGATCTCAAGGCGGCTGTTCGGTGAGACAGAGGGAGAGCGAGAGAGAGAGCTGAGAGAGGTTAGGTTAGGTTTCGGGAGGTAGTAGGTTGCTCGGGTTGGGCTTGTCGGCCTGTTAGCTGAGATGGGCCAAAGGTTGGATTTTATGCCCATTAACAATGGTATCATGTGAATTTTTTCCTCATTTTAAGGTGTTTTTCCTGCTCTCTGCACTGCGTCTGCACCTTGGCTAGTCGGCCGACTAGGCGGCCACCACCTGACTAGCGCTTAGCTCTTTCTTGAACCTTGGTACCAGATTTGATGGAAAATGGAGATTCGAGGCAAAACTATAGAGTTTTTCCGAAATGTCCAGAGGGCATTTTTCATTCCTTGGGAAAATTTCCGGGAGCAGCTAGACCGGCCCGGCTGGCAATTAGACCAGCCGAGGGCGGCGTTTAGACTGGCCAGAGGGGGTTCATGTACCGGGAAGGTGGTGAACGTTGTGGAATTGGCCAAAGTTATAGGATTCAATGCATAAGTGTTGCATGATGCATGTTTTGACAAACGTGGGTCAAATTGCGAGGAACTTATACCCAGAATCAGTTTCTTGGTCTATTGTTATGCGGGTGGCTTGAAGTCAACTACGGTCAACGGCGAAGATGATCGGGAATAGGCTAGGAGAGTTGAGATCCAAAACAATTGAGGGTACCGGGTGAAATGGTTGGACTCAAGCATGGCGCAAGATGAACAAGAATGATCAAACAGGAAGTTCGGATCAACAAGTTGCATGGGGATTGGTGCAAGTGTCATAGTGGTTCCGGTGGGAGCCGGATGGGAAAGACTTGCCAATATGAAGAGTCATTGATGATCCTACGCATGGCGAAGCATAGGATTGCTTCACGTTAATTGGACTCGGCCTTTGGAGAAAGATCGAGAAAGGGTATTTTGTTATGTTCGCCAAAATACTGGGTTGGTGACCTTCAAGAGAAGATGAAGATCATGAAGAGATGGTTCGGGAGACCCGGATCGTCATCCGCTTTGAGAAGCATGCGTGAGTATAGACCCGTTTATGTGTGGACTTAACATGTGCCCATTAGGGTTTTCTTTCTAAACCTAGCCTCCACTATAAAAGGGATGGTGCAGGATTTGCACTCATCCACTCAAGCCAAGGAAACCCTAATTTGTGATTTAGGGAAAGTGGAGAGATAAAAGCTAGAGTTTAAGAGAGATGAATTGATTGAGTACTCAAGTGTTGAGCTTTTGTTCTCCATAGTGGAGTAGTTGTAAACCTACAATCTCTCGAATCAATCTAAGCAAGTTAGCCCCCAAGATGAGTTCTATTTTATTCTTACGCGCTCTCTCTCTCTCTCTCTCTCTCATGCTTTCGGGATTTTTGTGTTCAAAGGGTTTTGGTTGGGTCTTTTGCTATGATCTAGCTTGTTAGGACCTGTGGGAATTAATCTAAGGTCATCTCGATCATCTTTCACCAACGAGCAAGATTTTGGATCAAAGTTTTGGTTCTCACCTATTTTTGTGCCTTCTTGACCTCATTCAAGAAATTCGTAGAATCTTGGCTTGGATTGTCCCAATCATCGATTGGAATAGGTTCCTAACCTTCTTGATGCGCTATGTTTGAAATCTCAATGATTTAGATCTCAGAATCAAAAGTTAGGACTTTTGGAGATCACTTTGGGCTGTTGCCCCTCTAGTCGGCGGTCAGACCGGCCGTGAGGTTTGTCCTGGGAGTTTTCCAGTTTCAACGCAAGATTTCCGTTGTGTTCTTGTACTTTGGATCTTCATAGCTTTCATAGCTATTGGAATGATAAATAAGTTGAATAGGTGGTGAAAAAGATAGGTGCTCCTATTCAACCCCCCCCCCCTGTGTGGCCGCTCATTCGGTCCAACAATCCCCAAACAAACCTAACAAGTATGTTTTCAGGTACCCAAACTTGGAACGAAATACTATTCCAAGCCCATCCAAATGCAACGGGATAGGCCAGCCACATGTGATCAAGTACCCCCCCCCCTTTCCCCCTCTCCGCGGTCTCTCCCTCTCCCTCTCGATCTCTCTGCAGTCTCTCCCTCTCCCTCTCCATCTCTCTGCAGTCTCTCCCTCTCTCTACAGTCTGCACCTCCATGACGGACTAGGGACATGCGGCGCGCGGCAGGGCACGTCTTGCCGGTGTCCACGCCACCAACATCCTCATCGTCGGTGAGCTCCTAGGTGCCTTCCCGGCAACTTTTGACACAAGGTGGGAGCGGCAGGGCACACCATGAGTGACTGCCGACGAGAGCATCAACATGTGGCCCACGCTCGCCCACCGGCATCCTTGCCTTAAGCGAGATTTTAGCTGTCTCTCAGGTGACTATGGAAGGTGTTTGAGACAAATGTACAAACTCTTTTTTTCTTATTTTTTTTGCAATTGTGTCTTTTGGTACATGATTGAAACTTGTCTAACTTTTGCGAAACTTCATTGAAACCTCCTCAAAACTCCCTCAAATTTTTTCAGACTTTTGTTGGAACTCTGAAACTTGGAGGTTTGAGATTTTTGAAACTTGGGTGAAACTCTTTGAAACTCATTTTTTTCAATCAAGTTCAGACTTGAAAGTTCATGTTTATGTAAGTTTTCAGTTTTGAAACCTACTGAAACTTTCGAAAACATTTTGAAACTTTGTGAAACCTGCTCGGTACTTCGACCTTTCAAACCTGAAACCGCTATGAAACTTGTCGTGCATGTGAAACTTCCAAGAAACATCATAAAACTTTGATAGTTGCTCCGGATGATAAACGGGGGTTTCAAATCGAAAACATGGAAGTTTCAGCGGTTTTCAAATTATGAAACTCAAGTTTCATCATCTCCTCGTTTCATGCTGGCATTTGCCCAGTGTCGTCTCATTCCAGCATTCCCCATTGACATCTCAAAAGGCGATGAGGTTTTCAAGATCCCTACGACGAAGTCTGCACGTGAAGGCGGTAAGCGACGAGCTCTAAATCATGCTCCAGCGCGAGTGATGGTGCTGAACTAGCACGACCGCGGATGGCAGCAAGGAGTCGCAGGCATCCTGGAAGTTGTGTGGTTTTTTATGTGTTTTTGGTTGAAACCTTTCTGAAACTTGTTGAAAATTTTCATGCAACTTCCTTAAACATGTTGAAAATGAAACCTACTTAAAACTATTTTCTAAACCTTCTTGAAACTTGCATGAAACTTTCAACGTGTTGAAACCTACTTGAATCATCAACCTCGAAACCTAAAACTTTTCTGAAACTTTCCGTGAAACACGCTGAAACCTATTTTGAAACTTCAAACTTGAAACTTGAAACCGTCATAAAACTTTTTTGAAAATGAAGCTCAGTGAAACTGCTATACTGTTGGAAATACATTCCAACGGTATAGCGTGGGCTAGCAGCTTCCTAATATAAACGCAGTGATTGCTTCACAATGCAGAATGCTTGTACGTAATACAAACCAAACATTAAAATACTTAGTACCGTGCTTTAAGAAAATTCGTTAGTACCCATCCAAACACCGGTGACATCACAATTGGCAATGAAACAACCAAACTAACCCAAGTATCTCTAGAAATATAAAAGTTGCATCAGTGTCCTTAAGCTGAAAGTTAGGCTTATGTAGTTTGTAGCCCAAGGCCCAAGCAAATAAGTCCATCCAGCCTTAGACTTAAGGAATGTTTTGCATGGTTGACTCGGCCAGTCAGCCTTATAAGCTAGCTAACTGAGCTCATAGCAAACAAGCCAAATAAACTAGCTTAAAAGATGAAAAATGTGGGTAGAAGTATACTGAATTTTTATACCCTTGTAAGCCGCGACTATTCCATTTGCTTCAACTTTTGTTTCAAGATGTTGTTTAAGGCTTTAAGCTCTAATACATAAGGTCAAGAATAATATTTGGTGCTCGTTTAGGCTAATTTCGACAAGGCTTGACATAGGCCAAATAAGACAGCTCATTATGAGTCCTATAAGTTGTTTCCATAAACTCATCAACAAATCTGAGCCCCACTGTACCAGCTTCAGTTTCTTTAGTCTATGTAGGTATGGGTCTAAGATAAAAATCTAAGCCCCAAAATAAGAACCCAGCTGCTTGGCTTTGACTTAAAGCTAATTTTGATTACAAATATAAGCTTAAGGTAAATTAAGCAATCCCAAATGCCTATTCAAGGATATATAACATAACCTATAAAAAATGCAAGGGATCAAAGTTAATTTCTGACCATCTAAAAAGACAAATTGCTGACAAACCTGTGCACTGATGTCCACACGTCCAGTCCTGTTGTCACGGACAGGATGGTTTCCTCCGTGATGACCAAACTTCATTTTAAATGTCTTCCCACCAAGTGCCTGCCCAATCAATTGATGGCCCATGCAGATGCCAAATACAGGGACCTTCCCTATTATTTCTTGTACTGTTTTCACAGCATATGGAACTGCAGCTGGATCTCCAGGACCATTGCTAAAAAGGACTCCGTCAGGCTTCAAATTAAATGTCTCCGAAGCAGGCCAACTTGCTGGAACAACAGTTATTTTGCATCCGTATGATGCCAGGCGTCTCAAAATATTATGCTTGACTCCGAAATCGTATGCGACCACCTATATAATTTAAAAAAAATGTTAAGCACAAGGTTTAACATTTATATCTCTAACGGTCCGAGTGATACTGACATGAAAACTTTCACTTGACTGCTGCTTCTTGAAGTCCCATTCTGAATCGGTCTTGTCTAGCCATTCATATGGAGCATCACATGAAACATCACTTATCAAATCAACACCTGCAGAACAGCACACCAAAGTTTCAAGTTATGCAACAAATAGCATCAATGGTATTTAAAGACCACTCTGCAGCTTGCAAACAGTCGGTAATCTGTTACAAACTTCTGATGTAAGTAAATGGCACTGCAGAGGAAAATCCCTCACATCACAAATTGAAAAGAAAACTAATTTCTTCACTTCTTCAGCAAGTATATAACTTCATGAGTCTGTATTATGAATATACAGCCGTTGCAATACCATCAGGTGCATAAACATTTAAAGAAATTATTCCAAAGACATCCTATAAATTACACTCAATAAGATCAAGGACAAGAGAATAGCCAAAAGAATAAAATACTATTCAGATAACCATAACAATGAAAAGAAAATTTACTTCAATAACATTATTGCTTATAGGAAGCTTAACATACCAACAATTTTCCACTTTCGGGCCATTTCCAACAATTCCTCATCTGTGCAAGACTGATCAGTACTTAGGACACCAATAAGACTACCATCTTCTCTTAACCGGCGTGTTATTGAGCGTGTGTCCACATCATCTGTGAAGTGCAAACAAAGTAAATCCATGATGAATTTTAGTGAATGAAGTAATTAAAAGTGCAAGGAACACTCTCTGATGCTATTACTTACATATACCCATAATGTTTCTCTTTGTCAAATAGTCATCAAGTGTTTCTGTGCACCTCCAGTTGGAAGTACTGGAAAAAAAACAGAAGATGAGTATCTATGAATCACCAATCCATCGCAAAACTATCGTACCGGTGCTCTGTACGTACCCGATACTGCGATCCTCCGCGAACCTTCCCAATACACGATCGAGAAGTATCAATGAATTTCAGCTTTTAAAATTAATAAAAAAATAATCCCGATACTTCTTCGATACTCCCCGATCCTCCTAGGCCCAAAACACCTCATTTGAAAGCAAAAAAAAAAAATCCAATTCCTCTCAACCCTAAACCGAGTCCCTCTCTCTCTGTCACGAATCTTAGTTCATAACGGGGTAAACACCGCCAGGAAAAAGGCTGGGCGGCGTCGACTTGGTGGGATGGACGATTAGACTATAGATTGGGATGACAGAACCTTGGGAGGGAGACTAGATTAATTCATCTTTCTTGCTTGATTGATAATGGATATATGCTATTCCTTTTACAGGGACGACCGACTTTGGCCCCTAAGGAACAATCTCTATTTCTCTAAGAAAGTAAACCCAACTAACAAGGAAACTAACTATTCTTATCTCTATTTCCCGACTACTAATGCACTTGCGGGCCCGACATGAACAGTGCGCGGTGCTACAGTGCGCACATTGTATTCACGCTCGTGGACAGTACTCCAGCGTGTGACTCTCTCTCGGGCGCGCGCGCCGCTGCCGCTCACGGACCCTTGTCACCGCTGCATTCTCCTTCTCCAGCAAGCTGTCGTCACCTCCCCTCCCTTCTCCCTCTGCTGCCACCTCTCCCGCTGCAATCGCTGGCTCGCTGCCCTCCTCCCAGAACCTGGTC
Organism: Phyllostachys edulis; assembly: GCA_036346405.1. Classification (NCBI taxonomy): domain Eukaryota; kingdom Viridiplantae; phylum Streptophyta; class Magnoliopsida; order Poales; family Poaceae; genus Phyllostachys; species Phyllostachys edulis. Next base: position 39,418,582 of record CM070556.1, read on the forward strand.
CCACCACCACCTACTACACCAAGCCGCATGGACTGAGGTATGAAGAGCTCAAGTTAGGAGGAAAGGAGGCAAGGAATGTATAGTTTATACTTTTCCATCAAAATAATCACATTGTCTTAACCTTGTATAGCCTCTTTATATTTTTCTCATTTTTAAATACATATATACTTGCCGCATCGCCATATCCTTGTTTTCGAAAAAATTGTGTATCGCCGTACCAATATCGTCATACCAGTATTCCGTATCGGTGATACATAAGTGAGTATAGTTGTGTAAAAACAATTAGTTTTATTAAGCTTTCATCCTATCTCAAATAGAAAGGCTTACCATATGCTTAGGTTTCGTATGATTAAGCCAGCAAGGAAACATTGTTTGGATTCTTCATCATCTACAAGAAAATTTCAATATAATTATCATTAATTCGTTATAGAGTAGCTGCCATCTCTTGGATGTGGAAATTACATACCAGGATTAACACCAGTGTTTCCAATATGAGGGTTGGTCATCAAAACAAACTGACCAGCATAGCTAGGGTCAGTCAAAATCTCCTGATACCTGTATTCATGTGTCATGCAACAGTTACATTTCCAAGACCAAAGCAGAAGTGTAAAATTTGAGAACTTCCTTAGACCTAATCCTACAACAGTTAACACTAGGATTTAAAACAAGACAAGAAAGACAAAGCATTAGGACATACATAAGCTGATAACATTAGAAGTAGCACTATCACATTATAGTCCTCGGACTTGGGAGAGTAAATAAATAGAAATCTGTTGTGCGTACTACATAGTTTCATGGTGGTGAGAAGTTAATGAAATGATTTTAACCCCAGTACTAGAAACTAACAGTACAAAAAGTCAGCCCGAGCTTCTAAAGATTACATGATTGAGGTGGTGTAAACAAGGGTAGCATCTAAACAGGACAATCAGTTATGTTTCCTCAAAAAAAAAAAACACTCCTTCTTAAGCACTTGTTAGCCTCACAGAGTAGGATGTGATTGAAATACCATCTCCTCACCTATATCTTAGTACTTTCTAAAATCATTTTACATTTTCCTGAACCCTAATCAATGCAACAGAAGGCTTGCTCAATGTAGATGAAGATTCTAATTGCCAAGCATACTATCTTCTCTGCAACAACAACCACATGAAGCACCGCTCCAGCTCCACCATCGTATACAATTACACTAATAACATCCAGTCCCATATCTCTCTGCTGCTGACTTTAATCAAGTTATGTATGTACTCTCCAGTTGCACAGACCACCAAAAAATGGATAGTACATCTTTCATTTTCATTCAGTGTGGTAATAACAAAGCAATAGGTGAACAGTATTTACCAGAATCTCGGACAATTAAATATGCACTGACAAAGTGTTGTGTCCTCGTCGCTGAAGGTATTATCCAGTGAGAGTCCGAGTACAATCCCGTCGCCGCCGACCGACCTTCGAACGCGAGCAGAGAAGCAAGGGAGGCGGAGGAGAAAAGTTCAGCAATAGTAGGTTTTACTTTTTCGATAATATCCTGAATGAGAACAGTGGTTCGGCTATAAAACCATACCACGCTAACACACCTTACATGGGCCTGGCCCAACAACGATTTGAACTCGGACAAAACTGAACCAACAAGTGAAAGCTAACTCACTAAATAAAACAACGAACACCAACTCGCCGCTTCATTCATCGTGGATGCACCAGTGCAACATCGCCGCCCTCTCAAAGATCACTTGTCCCCAAGTCAAGACAAGGGAAAACGATGCGCAATACATCATAGTCTTCCCATGTTGCCATTGTCTTTGGAAGGTGCCGCCATTTGATCAAGATTTGGATGTGCGTTGCATTACCCTTTTACCAATCTCCTATCCAGATGGCTTCCTACCGACATCTTTCGATGAAAAATCGTCGGGTTGCGGAATAGACGCAAACACTCGTGTATGGTCAGGAACATGAGGCTTCAACTGTGATACGTGGAACACTGGGTGGACTTGAGCTCCTTCGGGAAGGTCCAGACGGTAAGCTGTTGTGCCCACCTTGTCCAGTATCGTGTAGGGTCCATAGTATTTGTATGACAGTTTGGGATATGGTCGATTAATTACTGAGGACTGAGCATATGGTTGAAGTTTCAAAAAGACTTTCTCACCAACTTGAAACTCATGCAATGAGCGGTGTTGATCTGCATACCGCTTCATCCGGTTGGGCTTTATAGTCGTTGTTTCAGAATGCCGAGTAAGCCGCTTTCGATCGAAAGATATCTCAAACTCATGTATTGCTTGTTGTCGTCGTGTCCGCAGCGATCCATGGTGTGGCTCCATGTCAGATAAAGCTTTGAATGGAGTCTGACCCAAAGTGGAATGGTAAGTAGTATTATACCAGCATTCAACAAGAGATAGCCATTGGAGCCATTTTGTTGGAGTTTCTTGGACTGAACAGCGCAAATACATTTCAAGACATTGATTGACCCGCTCACTTTGACCGTCGGTTTGAGGGTGGTAGGCGGTACTCATCTGTAGTTTAGTGTCTAGCAATTTGAAAAGTTCCTTCCACATCGAACTTGTAAAGATACGATCTCGATCCGAAGTAATGGAGCGGGGAATGCCGTGCAATTTGACTATATTGTTGAGAAACAACTTGCTACCTGTACTGCAGTGAAGGGGTGTTTGAGTGGCACGAAATGCGCATATTTGGTGAACCGATCGACCACCACCAAGATAGCATTATACCCTTCGGATCTTGGTAAACCCTCTATAAAGTCCATAGTCAGATCTTGCCATGCTCCCTCTGGTACTGGTAAGGGACAAAGTAAACCCGGAAGTTTGCAATTCTCGTGTTTAGCTTGTTGACAAACCTTACACTGCTTGACAAAGTTTTCCACATCCAACTTCATCGATCCGGCTAGCAGGTTTCTTGAGCCTTTGATAAGTGGCTTGAATTCCTGAGTGCCCCCCGATTGGAGATGTGTGGAATGCTTGAATCAGTTTAGTTTGCAACCCTGCATTAGCTCCTACCCATATTCTTCCATGATGACGGATAATCCCCTCTCTTAAGGAATAATCATGTATATTAGACCCGGTGACTGCCAACTGCGTTAAAAGCTCCTGGGCCTGCATGTCCAATTCATACAAATTGATGACCTCTTGAATCCACAAGGGTTGTGTCACAGAAATTGCGTGCAGGGGGTAGAGATGTCCCACTCGTGACAAGGCATCGGCCACCTTGTTATTTTCGCCTCTTTGGTACCGAATTTATATTGCATCCGATCGCTTTAGTCATCGCCTTCTTCAGAGCTCGAGTGCAATACTTGATCCTCTAAATTGCATAGGCTTTTGTGATCGGTCTTGATAACAAAGGGTCCTCTTTGCAAGTATTGTCTCCATTTATCTACCGCCATCATAACAAAGAAGGAACTCCTTCTCATAAATGGATGACTTCGATTATTTGAGCCCAAGGCCTTGCTATAAAATGCCACTGGGTGTCCTTCTTTGCCGAGAAGCGCCCTATGCCATTATCGCACGATCGGTTTCAATTGTGAATGGCTGGTTAAAATCGGGGAGAGCTAACACCGGCGTCTGGCTCATAGCTTCCTTTAACCGAACAAATGCCTTTTGTGCATCTTCAGTCCATTGAAAAGCTTTCCTTTGCAGCAGCATTGTAAGGGGTTTAGCTAATGATCCATAATGCTTGACGAATTTCCTGGAATAACCCGTGAGTCCTAGGAATCCTCTCAGCTCAGTGACATTGGTGGGTTGAGGCCACTTCACCATTGCGGCAGTCTTTGTATTGTCAGTCGCCACGCCTTGATCAGAGATTATGTGCCCCAAGTACTCCAATTTCCTTTGAGCAAAGCTGCATTTACTTCGTTTTACAACTAGCTTGTGTTTTCTCAAGGTCGACAACACTATATCCAAGTGTTTCAAGTGATCGGCCATATTCTTGCTATATATCAATATGTCGTCCATAAAGACCAAGATGAACTTTCGCATATAGGGAGCAAAGATTGAGTTCATTAAGCACTGAAATGTAGCGGGAGCATTTGTTAATCCAAATGGCATGACTCGAAATTGGAATTGACCGTGGTGCGTTTTAAAAGCAGTTTTGTGTTCATCGGTTTCAACCATTCGAATTTGATGGAATCCTGATTTCAGATCCAATTTGGAGAAGTAACAAGTGCCAGCAAGTTCATCTAACAACTCATCCACAATCGGCATAGGAAACTTGCTTTTAACTGTGATTGCGTTCAATCTTCTATAGTCAACACAAATCTCCATGTGGCGTCCTTCTTCTTCACAAGCAACACCGGAGAGGCAAATGGACTTAAGCTAGGAGTGACTATTCCAGCTTTTATCATCTCTGCAACTTGACGTTCGATCTCATCCTTCTGTATGGGAGAGTATCGATACGGCCGCGAATTTACAGGAGCTGCTCCGGGTAGTAATGAGATGGAATGATCATATACCCTTTTTGGTGGTAATGTGTTGGAATCTTGAAAAACGTCATCATATTGTAGCAGAATGTTTTGAACCTCTTCGGGTATTTCACCTGAATACTGATCTGCTGTTGTGTCCAGAATCACTGCGGCCCATATTTCATTTCCCTTGTGCAATTTCTCAACTTTCTCTACTGAAATCTCTTGCAACTGTGCTACGTTTCCAGACCCTACAACCCCTTGCAACCGAATGGTTTTGCCATGGTGTGCAAATTCTACCCATTTGTCCTTCCAGTGGCAGCGCATCTCACCACACTTCTCCAGCCAATCTGCACCAAGAATGGCATCATACCCACCTAAATTCAAAACCTTCAAGTCATGTTGGAAGGTATTTCCTTGAATCAACCAACACATTCCGTTCATGACCTTATCGCTGTAGAGCATCTCTCCGTTAGCCACTTTGACCGCCATAGTTTTGACAGTTTCGGGTTTGCCTCTCAGCTTTACCACCAGTTCTGAATTGATGAAGCTATGAGAACTTCCGGAGTCGATTAACATTAGCATCATTTGATCCTCTACTAAGGCTCTCACCTGAATGGTTTTGGGATGTTCAGATCCAGAGAATGCATTTATTGACAAGTGCATTTCTTCTTTCTCCTCTTCTTCGGCAGCTATTACTGTGTCCAATATGTCATCCGACAATATCTCTTGTGCTACAATAGCTTGAACCTGTCCAGATGGTGTCTTAAGACACTTGTGATTTGGAGAATATTTATCTCCACAACGGAAGCATAATCCATTCTCTCGCCTATAATCCTTTAGTTGCTTAGCTCTCCACAATTCTCCTTTGTCAAACTTGGTATTCTGACTAGAATCCACCCTTTTTTTACTGTCATCTGTTCGGCCTGAACTAGCATAATGCCCAGCACTACGGTTCTTGTGAAAGCCCTTTTTTGATCTTTCCATCACTCCTTGAACACCAGCCAATGTGGCAGCCATTGCTACTGAGTTGGGCATTTGTAACTCCACGGCTGCCTTCAACTCATCTTTCAATCCCAGAATAAACCTGGTCACTAACATCAACCCGCCGATGTTGTGATCATACAGCCGCAACTGATATACAATTTCATCAAACTTTCTTCTATATTCTTCTACAGAGCCGGTTTGTTTCAAGATCAATAACTCTCTCATCTTATCCCTTTGAATGTTTCCTTCGAATTCGGCCACCACCGCATCCTTAAACTGATCCCAGTCATGCCAACCATTAGTTACTTTGAATGCCTGATACCAGTGAGCAGCTCGATGACTCATGTACATGGTTGCCACTGACACTTTGAAACCTTCAGGGATTTTATACAAGGCAAAGAATGTTTGGCACTTATCCACCCAAATTCTCACGTCCGTTCCATCAAATTTCGGAAACTCCATTTTTGGCATCCAATTCCCCTTGCTATTTTCTTGTACCTCATCCATGACTGGTGTAGGTGGAGGATACGGCACTCGCGGTGTAGGTGGATTTGAAACGGCACTCAATGGAGGGTTAGTCGGCATACCCGACCGATGTATCGCGTTATCGCCGGGTCGCAATCCCATAATCCCAACCTCATCTCTGGGCGGAATCGTCAATCTGGGCGGAGCTGATGCCTTGAGTGTTTTCGCCACCATAACTTGCTCCTGCTGCACCTTTCCGATGGAATCCATCGTCATAGTGACCTTCAGCTGTAGCTCATCCAATCTAGCTCCTTGCTGATTCAATCGTTGGTCTATTGCGGTCATATGAGAGTTCATCTCCTCCTTAATCGTCATCATCTCGGTTCGCCAAAATTCCATCATCCGCGCCTCCATTCCTTCCATGGCTTCCACTACTTGTCGGACCTGCACACCTTGCTTTGCGGGAGCCGTGGTGTTCTTCCTCTAAGCCGATTGAACCTCCGGTTAGGGTTTACAGCAAATCGCCAAGACGATTCGCCAACCTTCCGTCGGGATTTCACCAATCAAGGCCGAGAGGTTCAGAACAGCCGCGGATCGTCTCGCTCTGATACCATGTTGTTGTGTCCTCGTCGCTGAAGGTATTATCCAGTGAGAGTCCGAGTACAATCCCGTCGCCGCCGACCGACCTTCGAACGCGAGCAGAGAAGCAAGGGAGGCGGAGGAGAAAAGTTCAGCAATAGTAGGTTTTACTTTTTCGATAATATCCTGAATGAGAACAGTGGTTTGGCTATAAAACCATACCACGCTAACACACCTTACATGGGCCTGGCCCAACAACGATTTGAACTCAGACAAAACTGAACCAACAAGTGAAAGCTAACTCAGCTAAATAAAACAACGAACACCAACTCTGCTGCTTCATTCAGTTGTGGATGCACCAGGTGCAACACAAAGGCAGTAGGTACTCACGAGAATACCATAGAGCAGATACCAACTTGACAGGAGTCCTCAACCATGAGAAGGAAAACACACACGAAACTGCAGAAGTAAAAAAGATGAAGCACAAAGATTTACCCTGTCAATGAAGTATTGAAAACCACTTCGCCAACTTGCGTCCCCAAAGCGCCAAAAGACTTTGCCCTCCACACAGAACCGTCTTGAAGCACAAGCCGAGCATCGCTAAGCTTCCAAGGTCTTTGCACTATACAAATATATAACAAAGAATTATGGGGGCGCAAAATAGTTAAGAAATTGTAAAATTCTGAAATTTGTGCCTCTGCACATAATTACAAGCTACTAGCAGAAAATGGCAATACGGTTGCTCAAACAAATTGTTTAAGATATATAATATTGGAAATTATATGTGAAAGACATATCACCTCCATCATCCACAGCACGGCCGCTTTGCACGCTACAAACTGCCTGCATAACAACAGAAACTCTAAATTTGTGCACACGAGAGAAGAATTACCAACATAACAAGAAACAGGGGATTCGATAGGAGAAACTACTAGCGCAAAACCCTCGACTTTTTTTCACACAGTTCCAACTCCCAAGACTAATCCCCGAATAGCTAATCCACTATTTCCCGCTCTCTCACCTTGGCGCTGAGGACAAAGGAGCGACTGCCGGCTCGCCGGAGGTCACCGGGAGGCCTCACGAGAGCGACGAAGCTGGGGCTCCGGGGGCCGGCGGCGCGCGGCGTGGGGCCGGAGAGGCACCGGGAAGGAGCTGCGGCCGCCGTGGCTGGAGACGTCGCCATTGGAGGATGAACGGGTTAAATCCTGGCTGGCTCGCCGGAGACGCCGCCGGGGGAACGGGAGGGGAATGCTCGCGCCGCCGCCTTATTTTAGGGCTTTGGGAGGTTTTTACGGTGTTAAATTAATTCTGTCACTTCGCGGAAGTTAAAACAGGGAATTCTATTTATTATTTAATCCTTTTAAGTTATTTTAAAGATAACATATTCTTAACTTTATTTCTAATTCCGACTCTTCGATCACGTTATATGGCAGACGATTAAATCATCATCGCCACGCCACCACCGATCGCGACATTGATCAAACTGTGTTGTCACGTTACTCTTCTTAGCATTAGCGACTTAGCTTTCAAAAGCGGACGTGTCCAAAGGGTCGATGGCGTGAATAAAGACAATTTAGTCACACTGTAGTTAGTAGCGTGACAGCACAGTTTGATCACGTCACGGATCATAGCGTAACTAAATAGATCGGAATTGAAAATAAAGTTAAAAAGAGACCATCTTTTAAATATTCCTAAAAAAAGATTAAAAAATAATAAAGGCTCTAAAACAGGCCGTATTTTTCTCACCTATCACAGAGACACTAGTGGGCCCGTTTCTTATTATTCTGCTAGTTTTCCCGGATTTGCTACTCTAATCACCACGATTTAGTATTTTTCGCTTTTAAGTTTTTTCTTAATAATTTATTGTTTTTTAATCTTATCTTAGGTTTTTTTTTGTACAGCTTCAGATTCTCATTTTCAGATTTTGCTCCTGATTCTCTAAGATCCACTTCTTTGAGAATCTGGAGCTGTCTGTTAAAAACGTTTGACTTGTAAGTTCGCTCCAAAAACTATATGAGGGTTGATTAGAGGTAAATAGACTATGTTACCCCTGGTTGTAATACTTCAATTGTATTTGTGTCTTTCTCCCATGTATTTGTATACAAATTTTAGAATTTTCCCCCAAATTTGTTTAGACCATATGAATATATATATATATATATATATATATATATACACACACACACACACACACACACGTTGTATTTGTACACAATGCCATGTTACATTAATTCTGTCACTTCGCGGAAGTTAAAACAGGGAATTCTATTTATTATTTAATCCTTTTTAAGTTATTTTAAAGATAACACATTCTTAACTTTATTTCTAATTCCGACTCTTCGATCACGTTATGGCCCGTGGCATGACCAAACTGTACTGTCACGCCACCACCGACTGCGACATGATCAAACTGTGTTGTCACGTTACTCTTCTTAGCATGACAGGACTTAGCTCAAAAACGGACGTGTCCAAAGGGGTCGATGGCGTAACAGTACAATTTGGTCACACTGTAGTTAGTAGCGTGACAGCACAGTTTGATCACGTCACGGATCATAGCGTGACTAAATAGATCGGAATTGAAAATAAAGTTAAAAAGAGACCATCTTTTAAATATTCCTAAAAAAAGATTAAAAAATAATAAAGGCTCTAAAACAGGCCGTATTTTTCTCACCTATCACAGAGACACTAGTGGGCCCGTTTCTTATTATTACGCTAGTTTTCCTGATTTGCTACTCTAATCACCACGATTTAGTATTTTTCGCTTTTAAGTTTTTCTTAATAATTTATTGTTTTTATCTTATCTTAGGTCTTTTTTTTGTACGACTTGATTCTCATTTTCAGATTTTGCTCTGATTCTCTAAGAATCCACTTCTCCGAGAATCTGAGTCATCTGCTAAAAACGTTTGACTGGTAAGTTCGCTCCAAAAACTATATGAGGGTTGATTAGAGGTAAATAGACCATGTTATCCCTGGTTGTAATACTTCAATTGTATTTGTGTCTTTCTCCCATGTATTTGTATACAAATTTTAGAATTTTCCCCCAAATTTGTTTAGACCATATGAATATATATATATATATATATATATATATATATATATATATACGTTGTATTTGTACACAATGCCAGGTTACATTGCATTTACACTTTATGGAGTACAATTGTTGGCAAATAACGAATTGACGCATAACCATTGATTGTGTATAAGCAAATTTTGTATTGTTCACGTTGCGATAGATGAAGCTGGACAAATATTGCATTTATATCGTTTAATTGTTCAAATGATAATTAAATGCTATTACGTGCAAGTATTTGAATGCTAAATGAGTGATAACAAAAGACCACAAAATATCACAAGTTGTGTGTCCATCATCCTGTTTGAGCAAAACCCAGATCAAGCACCCGAAGAAGAAGCAAACACAAAGAAATGAATTACCATTCACATGCGAATTTCAGATATCACAAAATAAACAACATAAATTGGAGGTATGTATGCTTTCAACAAACACCATGATGTGAGTCTCGAGACAGTGATGGCAAAACTCGCGCTCTAATGAAATTTTCGTCCTAAAATTTTTAATGCGAGCATCAAACTTCGGGGGGGGCAAAAAAGACCTATTTCACCTGCTTAATGAGTTCCTCTCATCAAAAGGATGACACAAGAATCATCCCCTAAAAAGACAAAAGATTTGCGATACTAAACTCAAGTAATTGATACAATCCCATCCACCAAAGATGATCGTCAGAATACATCGTCATTATCTTAGCGTAAAATGCAAAGTGTTTGGCTTTCAATTCTACATCATTGTGGGAGCCGTGTAGGTGTTACACCACCGCTTGTTGGATCGAAAAAAGTGGATTACCAATTGTTAATCCTCAAAAGCTATTTACAGCCCAATGATTAATTAGCAAGCTTGACGAGATACTCGAGTCCAACCATGACTTTGAAAGCATCATAAATTCCCTCATCGAGCACCGGTAGAGGAGTACCGATCATGACAATACGAAGGGGAAGTCCTATGGTGAAAAGGCCCAAAAGACCAAGCTTCTTAACAGCCTGTAGAGATATAGTAATGATATAAAAGTCAACCAACAACACCAAAGTAACAAAATAAAGGGATGAAATGTTGGAAATATGCCCTAGAGGCAATCATAGAGATGATTACATTTCATTATGTTCATGACATTGGATAATGTGTTATCTTGTTCCTAGAATAATATTGTTAATATTTATCATCAAGTATGTGACTTGGTTGTGAAACTCTATATTTCTGCGATAATTATTCTTACACGATCCCTGATCGTAAACATATGAGGACACATATGAATAGACTAGCATATGTATTGGTTGATGACTATGTTTCACGAGTCATAGATATGGGGATATCAAACCGATAATATGGACACATGTTAGAGAACATGATGTTGGATAAGACCCACCTTGAGACACTATTGAGATTGTTATGAATCTATGTGTAATTAGTTGGTCTCAAGCAATGATGATGCATAATCCTTAGACTCGAGATCAAGATGGTTTCCTACATGTGTAAGAGCACTCTTAGGGGTTGCCAAACGCTACACCGTGAATCGGGTAGTTATAAAGGTAGTTTTGGGTATGCTCAAACATGGAGAGGAATGTGACCGGTCGGATATGGGATTTGCCCTCCTAACATAACAGAGAGATGTCTCTGGGCCCTCGTTGTGATCGGATAAAGAAAGTGCATGGCCATGCCACTAGTAGTCAAGTGTTCACCACATAAGGTTATCTCGATACTCGATCGAGAAAGTATTGAAAGATCCATGGATGACACAACATCTCACCGAGTTCGATCAAACATCGTGAGGCAAAGGAGTATACACGAGTAGGTCACTTAGTTCGAGCGACGATCGGGTCGTATGGAGATACAAGCAAGTCGAGATCGGTCGAACGTAATTACAGAGTGGTGAAACCAAATCGTAAGGAGTTACGAGTTGGTCGTGATCAAATACTGAATCGGTCGATAGAGATAGGACCTGGTCGATATCATATTGCATTAAGGTTCGTCCGATATAATTTGTGTGTTTTCGGGAATCGATATGTTCTGCTAGGAGCCGCTACGACTCTTGATCGGAAACGGTTTCCGAATCACAACCGAACTACACATGAACCTACAGGGTCACATACTTAACGGGTTGGAACAAACCAATACGAATACGATTCGTAAACGTGTCCGGATAGGATCCGTCGCGAGCACTATATAAGGAGGTGCATAAGGCTGTTGGATAAGAGGCGTGAAAAACACCACCGAAACCCTAGCCGCCATCTCCTTGAGAGCTCCACCGTGCGATTTGGTGCTGGCACACCGACGTTCGGTTGTTCCTTCCCTGGACGTGTGGATACCATAGAGGCGCTACTACGATTGTTGCGCTGAGGACGATCCGCGATCTTCACAAGGAACCGCAGACGTTGCTGGAGGAGACGATCGGCTCGTGAGAACATTGGACGATCGACTACGACCACTACATCGACGCGCTCTTCGTTGGACCAGACTGCTCCAATCCTTCTTCCGCTGCTCTGCGCGTCTGTTGGTAACGATCTATGATCATCTACTTGCTTAGCATCCTGGTTCGCGTGGTAGAAATTTTTGTTTGTAGCTATCGTAGCCTACCCCGTGTCCCAACATGAAACATCTCATTATGAAGTACTAGCTAGCATATGCTTACATCACCCATTGTAGCATCCTTGGAATTGTTCAAGAAAGAGACCAGGTTGTCAGCCGGGTGAGAAACAATAGCACGAAGACAAAGAGAATGTAACCACTCAAAGAAAGCCGATACCCGACTAGAAAGGCTTGTCAGACTCCGACTTTGGAATGGGAACAACATGCTTGTAGATAATTTCAACAATGGTCTCAAAGGAAGCAAACTTCATCATGGTATCTGAATGCATCACGAAAGTATTCAATGAATGAGTACAATGTATAAATATAATATAAGCGCAATTACAGAAGTTCAAAGCATGTAATACCACTGCCAAATGAAGGAACACCCATTGTTGTGGGAATGCCACACTATGCATTAAAAGTTCAGTCTCCTAAAGTTATATGAAATCCCATTTAGATAACAAGTGACATCTACAACTGCTAATCTGTAAATAGTTTGTGGTCTTCAATAAGAAAGAAAAATACTATATAGGTGACAACTTCGCAAACACTAACTGATTATTTGCGATCTGCATCACTAAACATAGGTATGACTGTATGACACAAGCTAGAAAGCATTTAAGGGAAGTAAACTTCCACTGAAGCGCTCTACAAATGTAACATCCAAAGTAAAGCACTTGCATAAGAGGGGAAACAACCATCAAGCTCGAATTGCAAGCAAAACAAGATTCAATTGAATAAACCATCAAGCTCGAATTGCTACATTTGTGTATAGAATTGCGCAAGTGCTTTACAAATTAGAACATGTATGTAGCTGAGACCTATGCACTACCTTCTGGCATAGATATCCCCTGCTCCCTAGCAAACGACAAGCAATCTACCGAGCTGAGAAATACTGCAACTTCTTGTCCGAGTCGACTAGTGTCTCGTAGACAGCTCTGTGCTTCTTGTCCTCCATATCTTTGAAATCACCCTGCAAGTTCAAAGAAATCGTACCATGACTTCACTAGCATTCCTATCGATTCGATTCTTGCAGTGTTCTACAACTTTTAGAAGCACGAAAGCGACAAGAACATCTAAATCTGATAGGGGCCAGATTGGAGAAAAAGGCGTGTACCTTCAGCTTGGAGCCAACGCCGCCGAAGCTCATCTTCTCACCAGCCTTGCCCTCCATCAAGCAGCTCGTGGACGACGGCAGCCACCACGGCTGGGAGAGGAGAAGAAGTGCCCCAGCGCCACCACTCCTCCATGCTCACCTCGCCTCCGTCTCCAGCGCCACCGCCAGCGGGGGGTAGGGCTTCCTCCTCCGCCTCTTCGCCCGCTAGCTTGGAGGAGAAGGCCATGAGGGAGCGCACCGGAGTGGAGCAGGGACGCGGAGGCGGCCGTGACGACAGGAGGAGGGGGGTGAGAGGGCGGGGACGGGGGCGGGGGAGTGGGTGGCGGCGGTGGATCGCAAAACGGTTCGGGGGGTAGTTCGATGGCAGTGGCAGGTAAATACTAGGAACTTTAAAGGGTATCTTTGTTTTGTAAGGTTGGATTCTCACGAGAATTTGCGGGAAGGCTGCTTCTCCCTGCTAGTTCATTTTTGAGACAGCTCCTCGCGAGAATTAGAATCAGGTGGTTTTGAGAAGCTGTGTGTTTGGTACTGCTCCACAAGATCCAAATAAGAAGCTAGAATCTGGAGCTGTGCCAAACAGGGCCTTGACTAATAAAGGAGGGAGTTTACTCCGCGCAGTGAGAAGATCATCTTACCCCTACGTACGAAAAAAAAACCAACGAAACCCACCGCACTGAGAGCACCGTGTCAGCCATGACGTGTCCCCAACGTGGTCACTCCTCGCATCTACATCATCATTATCCCGCTCTTCTCTCCTACGATCCCCCCCCCCATGTACCCACATCGGCGTTGTCGCCCTTGGTTCACGTGCCTTCAACCTCGCCGTCACTAGAACCATCCTCACCATTGGTCATCCGCGTGTGTCTCCTGTCCCTCGGCGCTTGCAAAGCCCCACACATCGCATTCCCCTTCTCCCTCCCGCTCTCACTCTAGGCTCCATCATCACCGCTCCACCCACTCCCATGTCTTCATCTCCTCCCTCACCCTTCCATCTCGTGTAAAGTTTGTGTTTATGTTGCAACGTATGGGCAATCTGCTAGTAAGTCCTAAATAGCTGAGCTTTGCCGCTGTGAATGTCTTCCAATATTTTTTGTTTTTTATTGCACCGAAATCAATTGTGAATTGTCACATTTGCCCTGGAGCTACATTGTTCAGCATTTCTTAGACGCGCGACACATTTCTTGATCAAGAACACGAACAAAATTAACTCAAGCATTCATTTGTAAACAAGAGCACCTCTCAATTATGTGGACAACCAATCAACAACAAGATCCACTAACTACATCCATCCAGCTCTTAACAACGACACGTGCTCAATTTCTAAAGTTCCTAACTAGGAGACCTACAAACAACAAAGATTCATCAACGGTACTTCTGCAGGCTTGGTCATGGTTGTCCACGGTACTTTGGGCGAGATGTGATGGGAACGGGGCCAGATGGTCGGGTCTGGCTCCACCGAGCGCATAGGGAGGGACAAATGCAACATTCGAGTTTTTGCTTAATATAACACGGTTGCCGTGCAAAATAGCAATTATAGCTCTCTCGTCCAATCAAAGTTAAAAATGGCACTGTAAAGCCGTACAGACATGCCACGTGTCCTGGTTCATACTCCATGGGCCTGGAACCCGTTGACCATACCCTGGAGGTCAAACTTAGGTGTCAACCGTCACCATCGTCGCCTCTCGTTGCCCTCGGGTAATAGTACACAGTCATCAACCGCAACGGTGGGGGTACATGTGCACCCATGCTTGGTGTGGGAGCGTGGGCACCCATTCCTATGCTTGGTGTTGGATTTGGTACATATGATAATACATAGAAAATTAGGCATAAAAGGAAAACGTGTGATTTGATGTGCCCCATTTCATGCGGTCTATTTGGAATGCGACTTATTCTATGAGCGTGTCATGTAGACACTACTAGGGATGACATTCTTTATTAATTTGTCGGTTTAATGTGTACGATATTTTGTATGTTGTATTGTACAACAGGCTAGATAAGTTTGTCTATGAACCAACTGAGAGAAATGATTAATATGCAGATCATATAATACCGTAATCATACCCTTCGACTCGTGTGCGAATGTACGAGAACGAGACTGTGATGGCGACGTGGGCAACTAGGTGACAACCTAACCCTAGCAGCAAGGGCACCAGGCCACCACCGTCCATCGACTCACCGAGTCACCGAGGGCAATGAAGCGTGGCGATGGCAACGGTTGATACCCAAGTTTGACGCTGCGTGTGTTGTGCTGTGATTTCATGTGAAAAAAAATTTGTGGATTTTTTTGTGGTACATGTGATAATACATTTGAAGCTGTGAGTGCGAGGTAAAAAAAGAAGAAAAATACAAAGAAAAAAATGTGCTCTCGGCTGAATTTTTTAAAGTGTTACATAATGTTTTAAATAGTATTCCAAATAGTATTCAAATAGTACCAAAACATTATTCACGGTTTTTTTTACTTTCGGCCAAGGGAGCACTGTGCCCCTGGGGCTGGACTTGGCTTGTTCGTGCCCCTGGGGCTAGACTTGCCCATTAGTGTGCCCCTGGGCCAGACTTGCCCATTAGCGTGCCCCTAGGGCCAGACTTGCCCATTAGTGTGCCCTTGGGCCGGACTTGCCTTGTCCGTTTCCCCAGGGCACGTACGACGGGTTCCGGGCCTCTAGGGCATAAACTGGGACATGTGGCGCGTCTGCGCAGCTCCGTGGTGCCATTTTCAGCTTTAATTAGGCGAGAGGGTTAGAATTGCTATTGAGCGCAGCAATAGTGCTATATTAGCCAAAAACTCCAACATTTGTAGTAGATTTGGGTGCAAAAGGAAATCATAAAAATATTGATATACACCCACAGTGGAAAATCTTAGGTAATTGGGGCTTAGTAGTGACAAATTATCATGGAGAAATTTAAAAGTGGCAAATGCTAAATCAGGGTGCTTAAAAGTGGCAAATTCTCAATTTTCCCATTGAGAAAAACTATACAACGGGCGTTGAAGGCCAAACTAACGGGATAGGCTTCTGCCGTTGGATCGCATCCGTTCTATGCACCAGATAGGCTTTTTGCCAAGCTTCCTGACCCACATGTGAGTCCTCGTTCAACACACACACACACACACACACACACACACACACTCTCTCTCTCTCCACACCTGACTAAGCCTCACCCTGTGGTCGTCACCTTGTTCCTATGTCTAGAGAAGGTGAACGGGAGGCGATGGAGTTACATGGTGGATGGAGGTGCGGTGAAAGGGCGGTGGAGCCATCCCAATGGGACCCTCCGTCAGGGCCATGCCACTTCAGTTGTCATTGCCGCCGGTCTCACTAGCAGGAGCCTTCTCTTTGTCCGTTGCGTGCTTGGCCCGGCCATCCTCAGTGTGCTGTTCGGCGCTCTTGGGCTCCATCGACACTTTTCCCTTGTCTTTCCCGCTGTCTGGTTGCATAAGGTTTATAGCGGTGGAAGGTTTCGGGTGGCAGCGCGTAGTTGAACTTGTACTTCTGCTTAATGAATGTTCTATCGTACTTGTCTGAACTGTCGATCCATTGGAAGAAGAAGTGACGCTCCTCCGGCTACCATTATGCATGGATAAAGTTAGCGATTTGTGGAATGCAACGTCAAATGCAAAAAATCGATGTGTGTGTGAGATTCTCTTATGCGGATATCCAAGCACGTGTAGTACGCCCGGGTAGCGATTACGGGGTGTATGAACTGAATTATGCAAGTCGGGTTTTCGCAATCTCACTACGGGCGTGGAAACTTCGGTGGTACAGACGCATCCTTCATTGAACAATTCGGTAGGTTCTTGCCTTCCCGACAAGCCACTTGCGCTTCCGCAATATCTCCGTATAACCCGACACCTTCAAGGCTAACCTAATGTTCTTCTCTAGCTTGCTCTCTTCTCCCTCCTTCCTCTCTTTTGTCCGAAACAAGTTGGAGTGAAGTGTTGATTTTGGTGGTGTAGTGTTCTCCCCTAGCTCTCTTCTCCCTAGTTTTATAAGTGGATAGGTTGTAGTGTTGAGGGTGGAAATTATAACGAATGGTAGGGTGGGATGGCTGTTGAGTGGTGTGTACTCTCTGCAAAAGGTCAGTCCGTGTTGTCATTTCGATCAGAAATGGTGTAGCGACAGGGTGTGCTCAGTTCATTCTGAAAAGGTGGAATGGCTGGTGAGTGTTGTCTACTCACTGCAAAAAGTTGGTCTGGGTTGTCAATTCAGTCTGTAAAGGTGTAGTGGCTGGGTGTGGTTAGTTCGTTCTAGAAAGGAGGGATGGCTGATGAGTGTTGTCTACTCACTGCAAAAAGTTGGTCCGAGTTGTTAATTCGATCTGAAAAGGTGTCCTGGCAGCGTGTGGTCAATTCGGTCTGAAAAGGTGGAACGACTAATGAGTGTTCACTCATTGAAAAAAACTGGTATGAGTTGTCAATTTGGTCTAAAAAGGTGTCCTGACATTGTACGATCAATTTGGCCTGAAAAGGTAGGACGGCTGGTGAGTGTTGTCCACTTACTAAGAAAAGATGGTGCATGTCGTAGTACTCAGAGATGTACGACGTAGATATCTGCTTGACTTGCGTGCACGCCCTGTATACATGCGAGCATGGCTTGTGCAAGAGTTTCGACTTGTTGCAGGTGCATGTAGCCACATCACTGAGGGTGCAACCATGCTTCCTATCCTCCTGGCATGACTATTGGCATATTTCTGCCTTTGCTGGATCTCATACTTCCTCCTTAGGCCATCGATCACCCCAATGTCGTGCATACGAGCTTTCTGCATCTTCTTATCCATATACCTCTACATGTTCTCGGACCACTACTTCTCTTCATACAATTGTCGCCTCGCTGTGGTGGCTCTATTTACAAAATAACCAACTGTGTGAGTCCAGGTCTCGTCAACGATCGCGGTGATAGGGAGACAACACACACCTTCCATCACGCTATTGTAGACTTCGAAAATGTTGGTTGTCATAATGGCGTACCTCGCATCATCGGTGTTGGACAACTGTGACTATTTCTTCAAGTCGGGAGCATGGAGATTAATCCACTCGGAGATGTTGGTTGTCATAATATCTATCAACGATCACGATGATAGGGAGGCAACACAGACCTTTCAACACACTGTTATACATCTCGGATATGTTAGTTGCCATAATGTCACACCTCATACCGTCGGTGTCATATAGCTATGACCATTTCTCTAACTCAAGAGCATGAAGACTAATCCACTAAGAGATGTTATGATATGGTGCCAAATACAAGCACAACATCAAAAAGAACACAAGCGACTAAGGGAGGCGACCGCATGTGTCAATGATCAAGTCACCGATCTTACGAAATAAATAGAGAAAAATGGCTAAGAGGTCTTGGGTGAGAATGAGATTGCTCTTCATTGCAATGAACTAGATCTTTATAGGGGGTTCCTTGGGTAAGGTGCCAGACTAGCCCTAGTTACACTTGAATCTAATTGCCTTATGAAGGATCGGATGTGTTGCGGTTGTTCTCTCCTGGTTGTCTTCGGATTAATCTTGATTCAGATCCTGATTGTCCTCCTCCTGCCATTTGTATTCTCCTTTAAATAACTGACGAAGTAGTGGCAGTTACTCCTGGAAGAGACGCCCTTTGGAAGTGTCACGTCTGGTCAGAGGAACAGTGGCAATTAGTGAAACGCCGACTGATCAACGGTTGATGTCAGTGGGAGACAAAACCATATAGTGGTTATTGTTAGTGACTTAGGGCCAGAAACGTCGTGTGGTTTAGAACAATTAAGGCACATGTTCCATTCATAACACGGAAGAGATATACTTGGAATCGGTTTCAAGTGCCAGTTCAAAGCTTCTATGAGCAGTCATTTGGTCGTGCAATGGGTATAGGACCCCATCCGACCAAGTTACCCATTGGGCAATCCTTGGGATTCTAACGACCATAGGGGTTGTCGGACCCGGGAGCGAAAGATCCCGAACCCTCTGTGTTCATACACCAGTCCAGGATTTCCGGTGTACACAGCTACAAAAATGATAACATAAACATATCTCGCATTTCATTAATAGTAAATCGAGTTTATTACAAAAGAGGCTTCCAAGCCAACAATAAAGAACACAATTTGAAGACGAAGGAGTAGTAGAGTCCAGCTTAATTCGCCACAGCAATCGATCAGTAGCGGCCTAGTCGTCGAGGTCCACACCAATGGTGAAGTTCTTCTCCTCTGAAATTTGTTTGCATAAAGCAAGTATGAGCACAACTACCGTGCTCGCAAGTTACACCCAATATGGAATTGTAATGCATGCATAAGGTAAACAAAGGACATTGGCAGTGTTATTTTGCGTAAAGCAGCAGTTTTAGTTTAAATAATCATAATAGATTGCAAGGCCATTTTCATACAGTATTTAAAATCATAAATTTAATGACAAATGTATAATGTGGATAACCTCCAACAAAGGTGATGGATATCCTCCAATCACAATGGCTAACCGCCCGATTTTCCCACAGGACTAACCATCCTGAGAACATCTGTTGAAATCATTTTAAAACCAAAAACAAGTCTAACTCAAAGTGGCTTTGCTAGCATGTCCATGATCATGACGCGCTATTCAATAGTTTTCTACTCTGCAGAGTTTGTACAGCTTTACCCACAAGACACGAATTCTCTAGTTTATCCGGCATATATCTATGCCCACCGCCACTACCTAAGGTGAGCAGTCTAGAGCACGTGACAAGGCCTTTACAATGATCTACCTCAAAGTACTCATGCCCGCTAAGGTTTCACTTCCATTGGACTAACCATCCTCCGGGAGCCCCCTCTTGCGCCATGTGGGACTACTGTCTAACCAACACCCACTCATACAACATGGCACAAATATCTAAGAGGTATTCCAAATTAATAAGCCAGGTCCTGCCCATACAGGACATGTGGTAGTACGTTTTGGCATAGCAAAGGAACGCTCAAAGGCCGGTCCTTAATTGACTTGGCGTCTTTCAAATCAAACCACGGCTTTAATCCTAACCAGATTAACCTGCATAAACCGCACCCACCTTTCATCCGTTACGCCCTAGTCCAAAATATTTTAATTTTATTTTAGCGAAAACCACCTTTACAAACTCTCTATGGTAAAACAATACCATAGATTTAATTTTAAACAAGTTGTAATGGTTTGGCTAAATCCTCCCAAAATCAAAATCATGGTCTAAGCATTTGCTAATCATTTCCAAACAATTTTACCTATGGTGACAAGGGATGGCATTTCAATATACAAAATTGGCCATACAATAACAATTGGAATAACTAAGTATTTA
Source organism: Phyllostachys edulis (assembly GCA_036346405.1). NCBI lineage: Eukaryota > Viridiplantae > Streptophyta > Magnoliopsida > Poales > Poaceae > Phyllostachys > Phyllostachys edulis. Next base: position 39,439,044 of record CM070556.1, read on the forward strand.
AACAGGGTATTAAAATAATTGACTAAAAATATGCATGCAATAATAATTTTAAAACTGAATTTAAATAACTTTAAAATAGTAGGTGCAACAAGGTCAAAGTGTAACTTGCCTTGCTTAATGGATTATTCTCAAACGGCGTTGAAATCTGATCGTCCGAAGTCGTCGTAATCTATACGCGTAAACGAACCAAATTCAAATAACAATCAAATAAAATCCAAATAAAAACAAAATAAAATTATAAAATAAATACTACTAGGAAGTTATCGATTTTATATGAATTTAGAAAGTTGAATGGAAGGAAACAGAGTTCGTATGAAGGAGAACGAAATTCAAAGGTTGAAAATCACATGAAATGATATAATTCCGAAAATTCACTATTCACATGAATTGTAGTTTCGATGGCTAAGAACAAAGAAAGATCTTTATGGCCATAGAGAGAAAGTACGACGAGAACACGTTGAGGCGAACTTAACGGTGTTGACGGCTCGGCGAGAGAATCTTTGATGGCGACGCATTCAACAGAGAAATCCTTGGACGGACGGCGGCTAACGTCAGATTATGCCAAACGGAGAGGAGTTAGCGGATGAGGTTTGTGGCGATTTGAAGAGGGAACCGCGGGGAACGGAACGCTCACCTTGGTTGTGGTGAAAAGCGCACAGTTGACCGGCGGCGGCAACGACGCGCAAAATGGACCAAATAATTAATAGAAAGTAAATAAAATCTAGAAATTACAAAATAAATACTAAAAATAATAGATGAATTTAGGTGAAGGGATCAACGGATTTGGAGCTTGCATGAGAGAGAACGGATTTTTGGAAGATTAAAAGGATCCTGTACAAAGTGATAGAATGAATAACTAGTTAGTTTACTATTCACCTTTCTTCACAGCCGAACCAACAACAAGCTCGCCTGGAGGAAAAAAAAAATGGCGGCGATGCTCCGGTGAGTTCCCGGCGACACGGAGGTGAGCAACACGTAGAACGCGAAGCCGCGATGTCGGGGAAGTAGACAACATGGCCGGAGCTAGCTCGACGGCGATGCAATTCGCAAAGAAAGAGGTTTCAGTCTACGGTTCGGATGTTGATATTGCCAGCGAACGACGGCGTTCCGACGGCCGGCGAGGGGTGGAATGGAGAGAGGGGATGACGGCGATGCCGGTGCTCACCTCGGTTGTGGAGGAACATGCACGGATGGCCGGAGACGAGGACGACGACGTCGGTGCGGCTTGGGCTCACGGTGGCGACGGTGCTCCGACGATGCTCCCAAGGCGAGGGAGCACGGCGAGAACGCTATGAGGCGGTTAGCGGTGTGGTCGATGGTGCCGGGCTCCACTCAGAGAGCGCTAGAAGCAGCGGAAGGAGTTCGCCGGCTGTCAAGAAATGCCGATTCCGGCGAGGTGAGAGCGAGAGAGGAGGAGTGAGTGGTGGGGATGGGATGAGTGAGAGGAGGGGCACCTCGTGCTCCCTTTTATAGGGGCGGAGAGGGCCGGGAGAGGGAGATCGTGGGACGGCCGTTCCGTGTGCACTTAAAGAACGAAAAGAAAATGGCTTAATTAACCGCATGTAGTGGATGAAACGTCCAATTGAAGGTGCTGCGACGTGCGTGACATTAGTGCGGACGTTTCGCTTCAGACGGATTTGATTTTAATGCTTTGAATGTGGAGAATGAGAAGAAAGATGGTGGTCTGCCATTAATGGAGGTTTTGGAGCTCCATGGCATGGTTGTGAGGGAAGGGGGAGAGGAGGAGGACGGCATGGTGGTGGGATGGGGGCATGGAAGCGGTGGCGCCAAGTGGTGGTGGCGGAAGTGGGCGGTGGTCAATGGGTCGGCCATGGGTTTGCTTCACTGGAGAAACACTCAACAGAGAAGAGAAAAAAAAAATTGGCCGGAGGAAGAAGAAGATAAGAAGAAAAGAATAAATGGAATTAAAGAAGTGTAGTCTTGATTAAAATAAAGAAGGCAAAGATGGCGACCATGCATGCTAAGAATTTGCACGGAGTGTGCTTGCTCGGGAGCAATGTGAGGGTGACCCGATGGGAAGTAAAAAAAAAAATAAGTATATATATATTTTTATTTTCGAAATTTAGATAAAGCATTAAACCAAATATTTTTAGAACATAGCAAATAGAGTCCAAAAATTCTAGAAAAAATTACAAAAATTCCTAGAATTATTTTGAACTTAATAAAATTATTTCCAACTTAAAGTTAGTCATTAATTTTGCAAATAAATTAATTTGGCTTTAAAATATTTAGGAAAAAGCTTTTAAAAATCCGAAAATTTCAGAAATTAATTTAATTTTTATTTTTCAGATTTAACTCAAATAAAACTTCAAAAACTTTAATAAATTTTATTTTTGACTTTTAAAACTTCAGAAATTCAAATAAAGCAAATAAACTCTTTCAAATTTCAGAAAATTCAATAAAATGATAACTTTAATAAATATTAAATTGGTAATGTAACTTTGGTCATTACAAAACTACCCTTAAAAGGAATCTCGCCCCTAGATTCGGAGTGGCTAGAAAGAAAGATGATATTGGATGATTGTATTAGGAGGCTAGAAAGAGGTAAGGAGAGTTTATCTTCAAGTTGGCCTCATATCCACTGATCTTGAGTTGTCCAAATTTTTGGAGTGTCAATTCGTCCTTCCAGTCCTTTGTGCATCGACCGATTTGAGTTGTCCAATCGATTGATAGAGAAGAGGGAAAAGCAAGGGATGAGAAGAAAAACTATGAGGAGAGAAATCTACCCCCCCTTAAACAAACGCTGTACACAAGATCAAAAGATCTATGTACGACGTACCAAAAGAAAATATACTATGCAAATCAAGCAACAATATAACGTCCTACTCGATTGATACTAATAAGCTGGTGAAGCGACTGAATTCACAGAATGAGTTTGGGCAATTAAAGCTATATGGTTGGGCTGACGAGACGACCTTCAAATCACGATATTCAGTTAGTCTAGCATGTTGTCCTTGAAGGGTAGAGATGACGACACTCCTTTTCTTCCATCCGGCTCTCTTTATGAGCTACTTGTCACAACCAAGTGCTAGGGTGCTAGCTAGAAGCCATGAACCTGTCTTCCCAACTTTGCTAAATCCAAGTCTTATTATTATTGATATCCATTAGTCCACATATCTTAAAGTCACCCAATTAAGTGATCTACTCGTTCAATCAATCTCTCATTCTATTAATAGACAACATCACTCACAATCCTTCCCTGGCATAAGCTTAAATAATCCAACAAATTCACCACTTTGATTGCAAGATTTTTTTTTCACTGCACGAATCCAGAAGCGAAAATTCACATCTTCAAATCTGATATACTCTAAGATCACGCTAAAATTAACTATATCCATTCTTGAAACGAAAAATCCTCCTGACCATCACGATCGCGCAAATGGTTTCTCCAAAATTCTTAGCTAAACCCATGACATGATTCACTTACCTTTCCCGAGATAATTCATCAGTTGCAACGTCTAGGATTCCCTCATATAACCCTAACACTTTCATTATAAAATTCTCCAAACGACTACTTGAGATCCACAAATTCCAATTTAATCTGCTAATTATTTTATCACCAACTATCCAGCAATTAATTTACCAACGTCAATCCGCAAGATATCCCTTAATCATTCATTCCAATATCCAACAAGTATGTAATTCTATAATCCGATCAAAACATATTTCTATAATCCGACCAACATTCCTTCTAAATCCAACTTCTCTATTCGAGCACATCTAATTCCAAGTTTTCAACCAACATTACCAACAATTCAAGTCTTGGATAAAATCGAATTTTTCCTAAAAATCAAATCGGCTTGCTAGATTTCTATATCCTTAAAAATCCATCAACATTTTCCTTACGATCATCTCCTAATTGCATAATCTATACAATCCAATTCGAACCGCTCTTCTTTAAACCATTCAAAATCGTGGCATATCCACCAACATACTCTTGTATCCACTAGAACTCCTTATAATCCTCACCGAATCCTAAAAGCTTTAATTCCCAATACCGGACTCATCAATGATTCTTCAAGGCTACCTAGCTTGGCAACCAAATGCACTTGGTTATTCTTACAAGAGCAGCTCCTAAGAACTGGCGTGTTGTAGGGCTTGAACCATCTGCACCATCATCCTGTGGCATCCAAAGACTTGATCAGGAAGGGCTCGGTCCTATAGAGATTTCAAGGAAAGAGGATCCATTTGACATTATAAAATGGTGAAGCGAGAATAAGGTAAGAAAGAATACCGAGAGAGTGGTAAGAAAGGAAAGATGACCAAGATGAGGAGAGAACAAATTATTTTGCTTGTTGTATAAAATAAGTTTTGAAGTTTTCAACTAACGGTCATTCTAACTAGGCTACGACCTACAATCGACATGGCTCTGATACCACTTTTGTCGGACCCGGGAGCGAAAGATCCCGAACCCTCTGTGTTCATACACCAGTCCAGGATTTCCGGTGTACACAGTTACAAAAATGATAACATAAACATATCTCGCATTTCATTAATAGTAAATCAGAGTTTATTACAAAAGAGGCTTCCAAGCCAACAATAAAGAACACAGCTGAAGACGAAGGAGTAGTAGAGTCCAGTTAATCTGCCACAGGCAATCGACTGGGGTAGCGGCCTAGTCGTCGAGGTCCACACCAATGGTGAAGTTCTTCTCCTCTGAAATTTGTTTGCATAAAGCAAGTATGAGCACAACTACCGTGCTCGCAAGTTACACCCAATATGGAATTGTAATGCATGCATAAGGTAAACAAAGGACATTGGCAGTGTTATTTTATGAAAGCGCTAGCTTTTAGTTTAAATAATCATAATAGATTGCAAGGCCATTTTCATACAGTATTTAAAATCATAAATTTAATGACAAATGTATAATGTGGATAACCTCCAACAAAGGTGATGGATATCCTCCAATCACAATGGCTAACCGCCCGATTTTCCCACAGACTAACCATCCCGAGAACATCTGTTGAAATCATTTTAAAACCAAAACAAGTCTAACTCAAAGTGGCTTTGCTAGCATGTCCATGATCATGACGCGCTATTCAATAGTTTTCTACTCTGCAGAGTTTGTACGCCTTTACCCACAAGACACGAATTCTCTAGTTTATCCCAAGATATATCTATGCCACCGCCACTACCTAAGGTGAGCGCCTAGAGCACGGACAAGGCCTTTACAATGATCTACCTCAAAGTACTCATGCCCGCTAAGGTTTCACTTCCATTGACTAACCATCCTCAGGAGCCCCCTCTTGCGCCATGTGGGACTACTGTCTAACCAACACCCACTCATACAACATGGCACAAATATCTAAGAGGTATTCCAAATTAATAAGCCAGGTCCTGCCCATACAGGACATGTGGTAGTACGTTTTGGCATAGCAAAGGAACGCTCAAAGGCCGGTCCTTAATTGACTTGGGCGTCTTTCAAATCAAACCCTGGGCTTTAATCCTAACCAGATTAACCCGTGCATAAACCGGCACCCACCTTTCATCCGTTACGCCCTAGTCCAAAATATTTTAATTTTATTTTAGCGAAAACCACCTTTACAAACTCTCTATGGTAAAACAATACCATAGATTTAATTTTAAACAAGTTGTAATGGTTTGGCTAAATCCTCCCAAAATCAAAATCATGGTCTAAGCATTTGCTAATCATTTCCAAACAATTTTACCTATGGTGACAAGGGATGGCATTTCAATATACAAAATTGGCCATACAATAACAATTGAATAACTAAGTATTTAAACAGGTATTAAAATAATTGACTAAAAATATGCATGCAATAATAATTTTAAAACTGAATTTAAATAACTTTAAAATAGTAGGTGCAACAAGGTCAAAGTGTAACTTGCCTTGCTTAATGGATTATTCTCAAACGGCGTTGAAATCTGATCGTCCGAAGTCGTCGTAATCTATACGCGTAAACGAACCAAATTCAAATAACAATCAAATAAAATCCAAATAAAAACAAAATAAAATTATAAAATAAATACTACTAGGAAGTTATCGATTTTATATGAATTTAGAAAGTTGAATGGAAGGAAACAGAGTTCGTATGAAGGAGAACGAAATTCCGAAAGGTTGAAAATCACATGAAATGATATAATTCCGAAAATTCACTATTCACAGGAATTGTAGTTTCGGATGGCTAAGAACAAAGAAAGATCTTTATGGCCATAGAGAGAAAGTACGACGTAGAACACGTTGAGGCGAACTTAACGGTGTTGACGGCTCGGCGAGAGAATCTTTGATGGCGACGCAGATCAACAGAGAAATCCTTCGACGGACGGCGGCGTAACGTCGCATTATGCCAAACGGAGAGGAGTTAGCGGATGAGGTTTGTGGCGATTTGAAGAGGGAACCATGGGGAATGTAACGCCACCTTGGTTGTGGTGAAAAGCGACTGATTGACCGTGGCGGCAGCAACGACGCAAAATGGACCAAATAATTAATAGAAAGTAAATAAAATCTAGAAATTACAAAATAAATACTAAAAATAATAGATGAATTTAGGTGAAGGGATCAACGGATTTGGAGCTTGCATGAGAGAGAACGGATTTTTGGAAGATTAAAAGGATCCTGTACAAAGTGATAGAATGAATAACTAGTTAGTTTACTATTCACCTTTCTTCACAGCCGAACCAACAACAAGCTCGCCTGGAGGAAAAAAAAAATGGCGGCGATGCTCCGGTGAGTTCCCGGCGACACGGAGGTGAGCAACACGTAGAACGCGAAGCCGCGATGTCGGGGAAGTAGACAACATGGCCGGAGCTAGCTCGACGGCGATGCAATTCGCAAAGAAAGAGGTTTCAGTCTACGGTTCGGATGTTGATATTGCCAGCGAACGACGGCGTTCCGACGGCCGGCGAGGGGTGGAATGGAGAGAGGGGATGACGGCGATGCCGGTGCTCACCTCGGTTGTGGAGGAACATGCACGGATGGCCGGAGACGAGGACGACGACGTCGGTGCGGCTTGGGCTCACGGTGGCGGCGGTGTTCGGACGATGCTCCGAAGGCGAGGGAGCACGGCGAGAACGCTATGAGGCGGCTAGCGGTGTGGTCGATGGTGCCGGGCTCCACCGAGAGAGCGCTAGAAGCGGCGGAAGGAGTTCGCCGGCGTCAAGAAATGCCGATTCCGGCGAGGTGAGAGCGAGAGAGGAGGAGTGAGTGGTGGGGATGGGATGAGTGAGAGGAGGGCACCTCGTGCTCCCTTTTATAGGGGCGAGAGGGCCGGAGAGGGAGATCGTGGAACGGCTGCCTGCGTGTGCACTTAAAGAACGAAAAGAAAATGGCTTAATTAACCGCATGTAGTGGATGAAACGTCCAATTGAAGGTCTTTGCGACGTGCGTGACATTAGTGCGGACGTTTCGCCTTGACGGATTTGATTTTAATGCTTTGAATGTGGAGAATGAGAAGAAAGATGGTGGTGCGCCATTAATGGAGGTTTTGGAGCTCCATGGCATGGTTGTGAGGGAAGGGGAGAGGAGGAGGGCGGCGGTGGGATGGATGGGATGGCATGCGTGGGTGGCCGTGCATGGTGGTGGAAGTGGGGGTGGTGGTCAAGGGTCGGCCATGGGTTTGCTTCACGGGAGAAACACTCAACAGAGAAGAGAAAAAATTGGCTGGAGGAAGAAGAAGATAAGAAGAAAAGAATAAATGGAATTAAAGAAGTGTAGTCTTGATTAAAATAAAGAAGGCAAAGATGGCGACCATGCATGCTAAGAATTTGCACGGAGTGTGCTTGCTCGGGAGCAATGTGAGGGTGACCCGATGGGAAGTAAGAAAAAAAAATAAGTATATATATATTTTTTATTTTCGAAATTTAGATAAAGCATTAAACCAAATATTTTTAGAACATAGCAAATAGAGTCCAAAAATTCTAGAAAAATTACAAAAATTCCTAGAATTATTTTGAACTTAATAAAATTATTTCCAACTTAAAGTTAGTCATTAATTTTGCAAATAAATTAATTTGGCTTTAAAATATTTAGGAAAAAGCTTTTAAAAATCCGTAAAATTTCAGAAATTAATTTAATTTTTATTTTTCAGATTTAACTCAAATAAAACTTCAAAAACTTTAATAAATTTTATTTTTGACTTTTAAAACTTCAGAAATTCAAATAAAGCAAATAAACTCTTTCAAATTTCAGAAAATTCAATAAAATGATAACTTTAATAAATATTAAATTGGTAACAGAACTTTGGGCTGTTACAAAACTACCCCCCTTAAAAGGAATCTCGTCCCCGAGATTCGGAGTGGCTAGAAAGAAAGACAGATATTGGATGATTGTATTAGGAGGCTAGAAAGAGGTAAGGAGAGTTTATCTTCAAGTTGGCCTCATATCCACTGATCTTGAGTTGTCCAAATTTTTGGAGTGTCAATTGCCCTTCAGATCCTTTGTGCATCGACCGATTTGAGTTGTCCAATCGATTGATAGAGAAGAGGAAAAGCAAGGATGAGAAGAAAACTATGAGGAGAGAAATCTACCCCCCCTTAAACAAACGCTGTACACAAGATCAAAAGATCTATGTACGACGTACCAAAAGAAAATATACTATGCAAATCAAGCAACAATATAACGTCCTACTCGATTGATACTAATAAGCTGGTGAAGCGACTGAATTCACAGAATGAGTTTGGGCAATTAAAGCTATATGGTTGGGCTGACGAGACGACCTTCAAATCACGATATTCAGTTAGTCTAGCATGTTGTCCTTGAAGGGTAGAGATGACGACACTCCTTTTCTTCCATCCGGCTCTCTTTATGAGCTACTTGTCACAACCAAGTGCTAGGGTGCTAGCTAGAAGCCATGAACCTGTCTTCCCAACTTTGCTAAATCCAAGTCTTATTATTATTGATATCCATTAGTCCACATATCTTAAAGTCACCCAATTAAGTGATCTACTCGTTCAATCAATCTCTCATTCTATTAATAGACAACATCACTCACAATCCTTCCCTCGCATAAGCTTAAATAATCCAACAAATTCACCACTTTGATTGCAAGATTTTTTTTCATCGCATCTAATCCGTGGTTTAAAATTCACATCTTCAAATCGATATACTCTAAGATCACGCTAAAATTAACTATATCCATTCTTGAAACGAAAAATCCTCCCGACCATCACGATCACAAGAAATGGTTTCTCCAAAATTTTAGCTAAACCCATGACATGATTCACTTACCTTTCCGAGATAATTCATCGGTTGCAACGCCTAGGATTCCCTCATATAACCCTAACACTTTCATTATAAAATTCTCCAAACGACTACTTGAGATCCACAAATTCCAATTTAATCGCTAATTATTTTATCACCAACTATCCAAAGAATTAATTTACCAACGTCAATCCCAAGATATCCCTTAATCATTCATTCCAATATCCAACAAGTATGTAATTCTATAATCCGATCAAAACATATTTCTATAATCCGACCAACATTCCTTCTAAATCCAACTTCTCTATTCGAGCACATCTAATTCCAAGTTTTCAACCAACATTACCAACAATTCAAGTCTTGGATAAAATCGAATTTTTCCTAAAAATCAAATCGGCTTGCTAGATTTCTATATCCTTAAAAAATCCATCAACATTTTCCTTTACGATCATCTCCTAATTGCATAATCTATACAATCCACCGAACTGCTCTTCTTTAAACCATTCAAAATCAGGGCATATCCACCAACATACTCTTGTATCCACTAGAACTCCTTATAATCCTCACCGAATCCTAAAAGCTTTAATTCCCAATACCAGACTCATCAATGATTCTTCAAGGCTACCTAGCTTGGCAACCAAATGCACTGGTTATTCTTACAAGAGCAGCTCCTAAGGGCCTGGCGTGTTGTAGGGCTTGAACCATCTGCACCATCATCCCAGGGCATCCAGCACTTGATCAGGAAGGGCTCGGTCCTATAGAGATTTCAAGGAAAGAGGATCCATTTGACATTATAAAATGGTGAAGCGAGAATAAGGTAAGAAAGAATACCGAGAGAGTGGTAAGAAAGGAAAGATGACCAAGATGAGGAGAGAACAAATTATTTTGCTTGTTGTATAAAATAAGTTTTGAAGTTTTCAACTAACGGTCATTCTAACTAGGCTACGACCTACAATCGACATGGCTCTGATACCACTTTTGTCGGACCCGGGAGCGAAAGATCCCGAACCCTCGTGTTCATACACCACCAGATTTCCGGTGTACATATTACAAAAATGATAACATAAACATATCTCGATTTCATTAATAGTAAATCGAGTTTATTACAAAAGAGGCTTCCAAGCCAACAATAAAGAACACAAACAAGACGAAGGAGTAGTAGAGTCCAGCTTAATCGCCACAGCAATCGATAGGGGTAGCGGCCTAGTCGTCGAGGTCCACACCAATGGTGAAGTTCTTCTCCTCTCAAATTTGTTTGCATAAAGCAAGTATGAGCACAACTACTGTGCTCGCAAGTTACACCCAATATGGAATTGTAATGCATGCATAAGGTAAACAAAGGACATTGGCAGTGTTATTTTGCGTAAAGCAGCAGTTTTAGTTTAAATAATCATAATAGATTGCAAGGCCATTTTCATACAGTATTTAAAATCATAAATTTAATGACAAATGTATAATGTGGATAACCTCCAACAAAGGTGATGGATATCCTCCAATCACAATGGCTAACCGCCCGATTTTCCCACAGGACTAACCATCCTGAGAACATCTGCTGAAATCATTTTAAAACCAAAACAAGTCTAACTCAAAGTGGCTTTGCTAGCATGTCCATGATCATGACGCGCTATTCAATAGTTTTCTACTCTGCAGAGTTTGTACAAATTTTACCCACAAGACACGAATTCTCTAGTTTATCCCAAGATATATCTATGCCACCGCCACTACCTAAGGTGAGCAGCCTAGAGCACGTGACAAGGCCTTTACAATGATCTACCTCAAAGTACTCATGCCCGCTAAGGTTTCACTTCCATTGACTAACCATCCTCCGGGAGCCCCCTCTTGCGCCATGTGGGACTACTGTCTAACCAACACCCACTCATACAACATGGCACAAATATCTAAGAGGTATTCCAAATTAATAAGCCAGGTCCTGCCCATACAGGACATGTGGTAGTACGTTTTGGCATAGCAAAGGAACGCTCAAAGGCCGGTCCTTAATTGACTTGGGCGTCTTTCAAATCAAATCCTGGGCTTTAATCCTAACCAGATTAACCTGCATAAACCGCACCCACCTTTCATCCGTTACGCCTAGTCCAAAATATTTTAATTTTATTTTAGCGAAAACCACCTTTACAAACTCTCTATGGTAAAACAATACCATAGATTTAATTTTAAACAAGTTGTAATGGTTTGGCTAAATCCTCCCAAAATCAAAATCATGGTCTAAGCATTTGCTAATCATTTCCAAACAATTTTACCTATGGTGACAAGGGATGGCATTTCAATATACAAAATTGGCCATACAATAACAATTGAATAACTAAGTATTTAAACAGGTATTAAAATAATTGACTAAAAATATGCATGCAATAATAATTTTAAAACTGAATTTAAATAACTTTAAAATAGTAGGTGCAACAAGGTCAAAGTGTAACTTGCCTTGCTTAATGGATTATTCTCAAACGGCGTTGAAATCGATCGTCCAAGTCGTCAGAATCTATACGCCGTAAACGAACCAAATTCAAATAACAATCAAATAAAATCCAAATAAAAACAAAATAAAATTATAAAATAAATACTACTAGGAAGTTATCGATTTTATATGAATTTAGAAAGTTGAATGGAAGGAAACAGAGTTCGTATGAAGGAGAACTAAATTCAAAGGTTGAAAATCACATGAAATGATATAATTCCGAAAATTCACTATTCACAGAATTGTAGTTTGGATGGCTAAGAACAAAGAAAGATCTTTATGGCCATAGAGAGAAAGTACGACGAGAACACGTTGAGGCTTAACTTAACGGTGTTGACGGCTCGGCGAGAGAATCTTTGATGGCACGCGATTCAACAGAGAAATCCTTCGACGGACGGCGGCGAACGCTTCAGATTATGCCAAACGGAGAGGAGTTAGCGGATGAGGTTTGTGGCGATTTGAAGAGGGAACCGCGGGGAATGTAACGCCACCTTGGTTGTGGTGAAAAGCGCCTGATTGGCCGGCGGCAACGACGCATAAAATGGACCAAATAATTAATAGAAAGTAAATAAAATCTAGAAATTACAAAATAAATACTAAAAATAATAGATGAATTTAGGTGAAGGGATCAACGGATTTGGAGCTTGCATGAGAGAGAACGGATTTTTGGAAGATTAAAAGGATCTGCATAAAGTGATAGAATGAATAACTAGTTAGTTTACTATTCACCTTTCTTCACAAACCAACCAACAACAAGCTCGCTCGAGGAAAAAAAAAAAATGGCGGCGATGTTCGTGAGTTCCCGGCGACACGGAGGTGAGCAACACGAGAACGCGGTCGCGATGTCGGGAAGTAGACAACATGGCCGAGCTAGCTCGACGGCGATGCAATTCGCAAAGAAAGAGGTTTCACCACGGTTCGGATGTTGATATTGCCAATGAACAGCGGCGTTCCGACGGCGGCGAGAGGTGGAATGGAGAGAGGGATGACGGCGATGCGGTGCTCACCTCGGTTGCCAGGAGGAACATGCACGGATGGTCGGAGACGAGGACGACGACGTCGGTGCGCTTGGGCTCACGGTGGCGGCGGTGTTCGACGATGCTCGGCGAAGGCGAGGGAGCACGGCGAGAACGCTATGAGGCGGTTAGCGGTGTGGTCGATGGTGCCGGGCTCCACTGAGAGAGCGCTAGAAGCAGCGGAAGGAGTTCGCCGGCGTCAAGAAATGCCGATTCCGGCGAGGTGAGAGCGAGAGAGGAGGAGTGAGTGGTGGGGATGGGATGAGTGAGAGGAGGGCACCTCGTGCTCCCTTTTATAGGGGCGAGAGGGCCGGAGAGGGAGATCGTGGAACGGCCGCCTGTGCACTTAAAGAACGAAAAGAAAATGGCTTAATTAACCGCATGTAGTGGATGAAACGTCCAATTGAAGGTCTTTGCGACGTGCGTGACATTAGTGCGGACGTTTCGCTGCACGGATTTGATTTTAATGCTTTGAATGTGGAGAATGAGAAGAAAGATGGTGGTGCGCCATTAATGGAGGTTTTGGAGCTCCATGGCATGGTTGTGAGGGAAGGGGGAGGAGGAGGAGGTAGCGGTGGTGGGATGGGGGCGGGCATGAGTGGTGGCGCCATGTGGTGGCGGAAGTGGGCGGTGGTCAAGGGTCGGCCATGGGTTTGCTTCACGGGAGAAACACTCAACAGAGAAGAAAAAAAAATTGGCTGGAGGAAGAAGAAGATAAGAAGAAAAGAATAAATGGAATTAAAGAAGTGTAGTCTTGATTAAAATAAAGAAGGCAAAGATGGCAGCCATGCATGCTAAGAATTTGCACGGGAGTGTGCTTGCCTGGGAGCAATGTGAGGGGTGACCCGATGGGAAGTAAGAAAAAAAAAAGTATATATATATTTTTTATTTTCGAAATTTAGATAAAGCATTAAACCAAATATTTTTAGAACATAGCAAATAGAGTCCAAAAATTCTAGAAAAAATTACAAAAATTCCTAGAATTATTTTGAACTTAATAAAATAATTCTAGCAAATGGATTGTGGCCATCTAGTTCCTTAGCATCAGTGGATTAACTTCTTGGCACGTGGTGAAAGATTTCTCCACATGCCGAATAAGTCATCTCAAGCTCCGAGAACGTACCATGCTCTGGTACGTTGGTTGTAAAGATACGACCAGGGATTCTTCGAAATTTAAGTCTTAAAAAATTTCGACCGGTTTTGTTTATTTTGGTTGACTATTTTGTAACCTTAGAATCTCTCCCCCCCTTTTTTTACAGCCCTTTCCTCTGAAGAAATCATAGAGCGGATCAAGATGATCTGCGTCGGAGAGCCTGGTATTAAGGCTACTGTTCCCCGGATTTTGGCTTTTGTCTCTCTAAAGGATAGAATAGAGAGGCTTAAGGTAAAAAATAACAACATCTTTTCATCTTTTATGTATTTTCCGATCGGTATGATATAACAGTGCTTTAATATGCAGTCGGTCGAGTTGAAGATCAACGAGCCCACCGAGTGCTGTGATCTAATTGATGTTCCGACCACTTCTACCCCAACGACCACCTAGAATGGTGGCCTTTCGGAGGTAAAAAGAGCACCGAAAAGAAATGTACATTTTAGATGAAGAATTTCATTGCCAAACTAACTTTGTTTTATAATCAGGCGGAAGAGAAAGAAAATCCACAGACCAAAGATGTTGTGGTCGTAGACTCCAAAGTAGTTGTACACGACCAGACAATTGCTCCTAAAGCAACTATTCTAGAGGTCGACGAAACCACCATCTCTGAACAGATGGTCAGGGTATTTATTTCCAACCCAATGGTCGAGAATATTACTTCCGACCTTCAGTCAGAGGAGGTGAGGGGTTTGACTAACCCTACCGGGTCAGAGCCAGTAAAACTGGTCAAAAAGAAAAAGAGGAAGGTGAGCGCTCTGGACTTTTCTCCAGGTTGTTTCAAAATCAAGACCAAGAAGACCAGGTATGTAAAATAAAGATTTTGCATAAATTCATACCTTTAATTTTTCTTGTATTCTGAAATCTTCCTTTCTTCTACTTCCATAGATCCTCTAGTGTTCCAGTCATTTCTGATCAGAGCACCCCTCGGGAGGAAACTCCTATGGAAAGGATTGTCAAGCCAGCCCCCGAGAAGGTGGAAGCACGAATGCTTGCTCAAGAACCCTTGGCGGCTCCGACCTCGCCTTTGGAGGTTAAGGCTGAAATGATTGAGGTGATTGATCTTGCAGGGAGGAGTTCTCCTTCAGTTAGGAGGTCTCCTCTCCTCAGTGACATCCCCAACGAACCCCGAGTCTTTAACGAAAAAAGACTCGAGGAGGCTTAGAGAAAAATCCTAGACTGTTGATCAAAGACAGATTCTGGGACTTTTTACTCCAAGTATGCAGACAAAGCGATCAGGTAAATACCTTACGATCACTCTTATGGCATTTTCGTAAAGTTTTATCACAAACTTAAAGAAGTTTACTATATATTTTTTTATAGCATATGTTTGAGAACATCGCTTTGGTCGGAGAACTAACCCAACGACCGACTTTTTTGGAAAAGAAAAACTCCGAACTAAAAAAGTAAGTACTTCTTATTGACTTCTTCTCCCCATTTTTTTGTTATCTAGTTTCTCGTTGTTTATCAACTTCTCCCCCTTATCATATTTGACAGAATTGGAGAATATTGAGACAAAGGTTATGGCTAAAGAAGCCATAATAACTAGGTTTAAAGAGAGGTGCCAAGCCAGGGACCAGTTGATCGAAGACTTGACGACCAGGCACAAGGAAGCCATCGAGGCTTTCAAGGAGAAAACTCAAGGTAACTGGTCGTAAACTTGACCGGTTTACTATCTATCTTAAATTTATTTATTTAACTTTGGTCTACTCGTGCAGAGCAAACTCAAAAGTTAAAACAAACAGAAAAAGCTCTTGAGTTCGCAAATGATAAGGAGGTGGAACTCAAGCGTAGTCTTGAAGAAAAGATTATTGCTTTCAACAAGATGCTTTCTGACTCGGGGTCGAAAGTATTTTTGTCATCTTCAATGGAGACAATGGAGAAGGCGAACTGTCTTGGACGACAGCTCGATGTTCTCCAAGATCTGCTCACAACCTCTCGGAGAAACCATACGCAGACCATGAAAAATGCTATTGCGAACAGAGTTAGCTTTGCTTTGGCAAAACTTAAGGCTTCCAACCCCTCTATCAACGTACAAGCTCTTGAAGCAGACTTCAACTGCTCGGAGGAAAAAGTAGCCAAGATCTCCGAAGGAGTTATACCGTTTGGAAATAAGGTTGTAGAGGAAATGAAGGTCGAATCCTTGTCCCATAGCGACCAGTCTGGTGGTCCCGATGAGTGAATGAATGTAATATAGAATTGTAAATGTAAAAAACTTACCTCTTGTCATTAGTAAAGCTTGTGTTTATCTCTCAACTTGAGTACTTATATATTTCCTAGTCCCCGACTGCTTGTGTAGTAGAAAAACTTACTAAGGAAGCAGTAGACTAAGAAAAAAGAGTACTTTTCACAACCATTATACAAAGTATGTGCTGATTATGCTGTAAAAATAATCTAATTGACACTAGAAAACCAATTTGGTCGGAACCAGTATATGATTTCGACAAGATTTAGATCTACTTCCACAATCGAAATACCATATAATACATTGTATGGTTGTAAGATATCATAAGACTTGTATTGATGATAAGAAAATATGCAAAAATGAATGCAGGAAAAAAAATAAGTGTTCTTATTTATACACATTATCAAAGCTGGTCGCGAAGGATGCTAAGAACCAAAGACATGATTGACACTTCGCGAAACGTATTCGTTCTCAATTTTCGACTGGTAGCAAAGATCGTAAGAAAAGGCCGTCATTAGGAAACTCCTTCCAGTGGACAGGACTACATGCATACAAGAGAACTTTCAACTAGGAGGTTTTTCGTGTCTCGACCAGTTGCAAAACAAGAGAAGAACATAATGCTAAAATGAAGAAATAAAATCTTTAAATTCCTGAGCATGTAGGTAACTTTATCTAGTTGTCTGTGTGATGCTTCTTTTACTTGTTTCCTTCTTTGAGAAAAGAGTGTGTGGTCATGCGTGAGAACCATCTTTGTGATGGTCATGATACGGCCCCTTATGGCGTTTGATAACTATGTCAAAGCCAATAAGTAAAAGATATCCTTTAGAAGGATGTCGGAGAGCAATGGATCTTCTCCAATGATCGTAGACAACAATAGTTTGTGACCAAGCAATGGATAATTGAAATATAAATAACATCACTCATCAGAAAGTAAAGAAATGATGAATCTTTATTGAAATTGAAATAATGTAAATTATATCTATACATAGAACTTACACAGTTGATCAATATTCTAAGAATTAGACATAACACGCCTGTTTGACATGGCTAGTCGTACCGAACCAGGTCTGGTGACTTTGACCACAGTGTATATGGACCTTCCCATTTTGGTAAAAGTTTCTTGCGATTTGCCTGACTCTGGATTTTTATGAGAACCAAATCACCTACAGCTAGACTGTGAGGTTGCACCTTATGACTATGGTACCTTCTCATGGCTTGTTGGTAAACTGCCGATCGTGTAAGGGCTTGATTTCGTCTTTCTTCAAGGAAATTGATGTTGTCGAGTCGTCATTCTATCTGATCATTATCATTGTAGCAATCAGTTCGAGCAGAGCCAATTTTCAGTTCCGGAGGAAGCATGGATGGTCGTGGTTCAAACGGCCCATATTACAGAGAGAAATTCTTGAACCCAAGCTCCTTACCACTTTATTAACTGCTAAAAAACTCGGTGTTTCACTCTAACAAGGATTAAATTCCTAAATATTAATTAAAAGCCACATAGCTTATGTGGTCGTAAACGCCATAGCTAACGACCGCTATGGTCGTTAGAATCTCAGGAGTCACTTGGACTCCATTCTAAGCACATTATTTCCTTGTGATAAATGGAACATGTGTCTTAATTGCTCCAAACCACACGACGTTTTCGGCCCTAAGTCACTGACAATAACCACTATATTGTTTCGTCTTCCATTGACATCAACTGCTGATCAATTGGCAATTCACTAACTGCCACTTTTCCTTCGACTAGATGTGACGCTTCCAAAAGGGCGTCTCTTCCGGGAGTAACTGCCACCACTTCACCAGCTATTTAAAGGAGGATCCGAACAGCAGAAAGGACATTCGAACAAGACCATCAGGATTTGAACCATCAAGATCAATCCAAAGACAACCAGGAGAGAACAACCGCAATACACTCAGTGTAATTAGGGCTAGTCTAGCGTTTTATTCAAGGCACCCCTATAAAGATCCAGTTCATTGTAATAAAGAGCAATCCCATTCTCATCCAAGAACTCTTAGCCATTTTCCTCTTTTTATCATGTAAGATCGTCGACAACTAGCGCCGTCCATGGGGAAGAAGGCGTTGAGTTCTTAAAGATTTTTCATTTTCCTACTATTCTGTTGTCGCTTATGCGATCATGGCAGGAGCATGGGATGAGGAGAACTGGTTCGACTTGGCGGACTACTCCAACCTCGACATGGACGCATGCATCCGCGCCATGAAACATGACGCAATATCGTCATCATCCTCTTCCATCGTAGGCTCTCCACTCGCTGATACTAGCGAGATCAACCGCATGGAGGAAGATTCACCGCCACCATTAGTGGCACTCCTAGAGGAATCGGTCGTTCCGACCAGTTCGAAATGTCCGAACGCCTCTACAAGCCTGGTTCTTCCGACCGACAAGAACGGCGATAAAAGCTCAGCGCTGCGATTAGAGGGCAAATGTACTCTCAATACAGTCATGGGTGACCAGTATTCGCCGACGGTTCCTACGTATTTCGAGGGCCAACCGACACCTAGTAACGGTGTCAATGAAGTTGCCACCATTCGAAGGCCAAGTGAGAATGATAAAAGTCAGCATACAGTTGAGAATCCACCGGATCAAACTAAGTCCACCACAAAGCCCACCGAAGGTGGTAATCTCTGACCGCTCCCCATTGTGGAGGCTCCTTGCTGAAGCATCAGAAGACTCTCCCTTAGCTACGATGGGAGCTCGTCGGAGGACTGCTCTTGGAGGCACGAGGTCAACGCAATCGGTGATGCCAATCAAGATGTCGTGCACGATCTTCCACAACTTAACCTTTAATCCTTCATCACACAATATGGCACTTATTGTTATATTAAAATACCATTTGGTCTCAAAAATGCTGGCGCTGCTTTTTAGAGGCTAATGCAAAAAAAAAACCTTTAATTCTCAAATAGGTCGAAATTTACAAGCCTGCGTTAACGATTTAGTTGTGAAAAAGCATCAATGCTGGTGATCATATTTTCGACCTACACGAAACTTTTAATAACTTAAGAAGACATAACCTTAAATTAAATCTGAAAAAGAGTGTGTTTGTAGTTTTCTCCAGAAAGCTTCTTGGATTTCTTGTTTCGGCTAGAGGAATTGAAGCAAACCAGTAAAAATATCAGCCATCGACCAGATGCACCCTTCGACCACAAAGAAAGAAGTCAAAAAACTAACCGGCTGTATGGTAGAGCTGAATTGTTTCATAACACGGTTAGGAGAAAAACAATTACCTTTCTTCAAGCTTCTTCAGAAACACGAAAGTTTCGAATAGACTAAAGATGTAAACGATGCCTTTGAGGAGCTTAAGAAGTACCTTACGAGTACCCCGATCTTTGTGTCTCCAAGATCGGGAGAAACATTGCTGATATACATGGCTGTAACGCCACAAGCGGTTAGTACTGTACTGGTCGTTGAGCGTGACCACATTTAACAACCAGTATATTACGTAAGCGAAGTCTTACATGGACCAAAGGAACGATATCCACAGGTACAAAAGTTGCTATACAGTCTCGTTATGACTTCAAGGAAACTAAAGCATTACTTTCAGGCCCACAGAGTTGTTGTACCTACTGGATATCCTCTTTGTCAAGTTTTCGAAAATAAATAATCATCAGGACAAATAGAAAAATGGGTGGTCGAGCTTGGGGCGTTTGACCTCCATTTCATCTCACGAACTGCAATTAAGTCCCAGGCTTTAGCAAAATTCATTGCCAAATGGACGAACCTTAAACCCACCCAAGGGCCCAAGTACGAACACCACGAAGAGTAGAGCATGTACTTTGACGGTTCCTTGATGCTTAAAGGCTCGGGGCTGGAGTTATCCTGATATCTCCTACTAGAGAACACATTAAATACGCCATTCAACTAAACTTTCCTGCTACAAACAATGTGGCAAAATACAAATGTTTACTGGTAGGACTCTGAGTAGCCAGAGCGCTCGGGATTCACAGATTACTAGTGAAAGACGATTCTCAACTAGTAGCGAATCAAGTCGGGAAGGAATATAAATGTTCTAGTCCCAAGATGTCATCTTATTTGGCGGAAGTACGGAAACTCGAAAAGCACTTCTTCGGTTTTCAGATCTAACATATTCCTAGAAAGAAAAACTTTATGGCAGACCAGTTGGCATGAATGGCTTCAACAAGGTCACCTGTCCTGCTTGGAGTTTTTCTCGAGAAACTCGATTCACCCTCGGTGGTTGAGCATTTCGAAGATACAAGTGCTCCACTGGAGGTCGTACAAATCAGTCCTAGTAGTGATTGGATGACATCGATCTACAATTATCTTCAGCATGCCATACTTCCCGAAGACGATGTAGAGACCGATCGTACAACTCGAAAAACCAAATCATATACTCTGATCGAAAGTACCCTTTACAAACGGAGAGCTCACAGAGTGTTAATGAGATGCATATCTCAAGCGGATGGTATTAAGTTATTATCTGATATACATGGAGGAATCTGTGGAGCACATCATTCCTACAGAACTCTGGTCCGTAAAGCCTTCAGACAAGGATACTACTGGTCGACTGCCCTTCATGATGCAAAATAACTTGTGACGAAGTGCGTATAATGTCAATTTCATAGTCGACAAGTACATCAGCCAGCACAAGCTTTGCAAACCATACCTCTTTCTTGGCCTTTTGCAACCCGAGGACTAGACATTCTGGGGCCTTTCCCAAAGGTACCCAAGGGCTTTGAATTCCTTTTTGTAATGATTGATACATTTACGAAATGGATCGAAGCTGAGCCAGTCATTAAAGTAACAACTGAAGCTGCAAAGAAATTTCTCACAAAAAATGTGATAACACGATTTGGCATGCCCAATCGTATAATCACAAATAACGGTATCCAATTTTCAAGCAGGAATTTTTAGGAATTCTGCGAAGATCTGGTATGAAGATACATTGCCTCCGTTGCTCACCCGTAGAGTAACGGAGCAGTCGAGCGAGCTAATGGCATAATAATGAAGAGATACGGGTAGGCTACGATAGCAACAATTCAAAATTTCTACCACGTAAACCAGGAAGCCAAGCAAGAAGATGATCACAGATCGTTACCACTAGACGCGCAGAGCAGCGGAAGAAGTGTCGGAGCAGCTTGGTCCGACGAAGAGCGCGTCGATGTACTGATTGTAGTCGATCGTCAATGGCCCAAAGACGTTGATGCAAGTGGTCATGGTCGATCGTCCGGCGTCCTCGTGAGTTGATCGTCTCCTCCAAAGACCTCGCAGCTCTCTTGCGAAGATCGTGGATCGCCCTTAAGCGCAACAACGAGAAGTGCCTCTATGGTATCCACACGCCCAGGAAGGAACAACTGACACGGTGTGCTAGCACCAAATCGCACGGAAGGATCTCAAGAAGATGGCGGCTAGGGTTTCAGAGGGCAACTCGTGTCAACTCCTCTTCCCAACAAAATTTCATGCATCTCCTTATATAGTGCCCCGTGACGGATCCTATCCAAACACGCCATTTAATTGTATTCGACCGGTTTGTTCCAACCCGCTAAGTGTGTGACCCGCTTGGTTCATGTGTAATTCGGTGCCAGACTCTAAACCCTTTCCACCACGTAGTCGAAGCGGTTCCTAGCAGACATAACGATTCCTAATACACACAAATTATATGGGACTAACCTTAATGCAATATGATCTACGACTGTGTCCTCATCACTTACGACTGTGTCCTATCTCTATATGACTCACCAGATTCGATCACGCACCAACTCAGAACTCCTCACGACTTGGTTTCACCACTCGGATTACGCTCAATCGCCCACGACTTGCTTGTATCTCCATACGACGGTCCAGAGTCGGGTCGAACTAAGCGACCTACTCATGTATTCTCCCTTTGCCTCACGATATCTGGTTGAACTCTGTGAGATGTTGTGTCATCTATGGACTGCTCAATGCGTTTCTCGATCGAGTATCGGATAACCTCATGTGGTCGAACTCTTCGACCACCAAAGGGCATGGCCATGCACTTTCTTTATCCGACCACTTTGAGGGCCCAGAGATATCTCTCTGTTATGTTAGGAGGGCAAATCCCATATCCCACCAACCACATCCCTCTACATGTTTCATAGCATACCCAAAGCTACCTTTATAACCACCCGATTCTGAGCAAAGCGTTTGGCAACCCCTAAGAGTGCTACTACACATGTAGGAAACCATGCCGATCTCGTGTCTAAGGATTATACATCATCATTGCTTGAGACCAACTAACGACACATGGAATCATAACAATCTCAATAGTGTCTCAAGGTGGGTCTTATCCAACACCATGTTCTCTAACACGTGTCCACATTATTGATTCGATATCCCTATATCCATGACCGTGAAACGTGGTCATCAATCAATACATGTGTTGGTCGAGAGTCACTAGTGTTCCACCAAAGGACTTTCGACTGTGATATTTTTAGAACGACATCATCATAAGTTAAAAAGAGCTTCACCAACAAGTCACATACTCGCTAATCTTCATGATCGATGATTCATTCAAGGAACAAGATAACATATTATCCAATATTGTGAACATAATGAAATATAATCATCTCTATGATTGCCTCTAGGCATATTTCCAAACATCTCCCACTTGCACTAGAGTCAATCATTTAAGTATCTAATACCGATAGCTCTTGTGTGCGCCTCATGCTTTTGGTCAGGAGAGGCTTTGTCAACGGATCAAGAACATTTAAACTGTATGAATTTTGCATATCTTAACATCTCCTCTATTTACCAATTCATAATGAGATGATAACGCCTCGAGTATGTGCTTGACTTGATGGGATCTAGGCTCTTAGCTCACAAGAATGGCTCCATTATTGTCATAATAGAGATCCATTGGGCTAGAGGCACTCGGAACCACACCCAACTCAAAGAATAAAATTCCTTATCCAAACACCTTCCTTTGCAGCCTTCCGGCCGCAATGTACTAAACCTCTGTTGTAGAATCACCACCGCCTCTTGCTTGGAACTTTTCCACCACCGCACCTCCATTCAAAATGAATACAAAACCAGATTGCTAACGATAATCATCTTTGTCGGTTTGAAAGTTTGCATCGGTGTAACCATTTACAACCAGCTCTTCATCACCGCCATAAATTAGGAACGCATCCTTAGTCCTTCTCAAGTATTTAAGAATGTTTTTCACAAATTGTCCAAAGGACATTCACCAGATCACTTGGTATCTACTCGTAACACTTAGAGCATATGATACATCCGTCGAGTACATATCATGGCGCATATGATAGATCCAATAGTCAAGCATATGGAATACCATTCATGCGGTCTCGCCATCAAGAGTCGAAGGACACCGACTCTTGCTAAGACTTATGCCATGTGACATAGGCAAGAACCCTTTCTTGGCATTTTGCATGTTGAACCGAATCAACACCTTGTCAATATAAGTACTTTGGCTTAATCCAATTAGCCTTCTCGATCTATCTCTATAGATCTTTATTCCCAAGATATATGTCCTCTCCTAGGTCCTTCATAGAAAAACTATTTTTCAATGATGCCTTAATGATTCCAAAGATAGGAATGTCATTCCCAATCAATAATATGTCATCCACATATAAGATTAGAATTACAAGTGCGCTCCCACTAACCTTCATGTAAACACAAGGTTCTTCTTTGTTTTTGATTTAAACCAAATCTTTTGATCTCCTCATCAAAACGTATATTCCAACTCCGAGATGCTTGCTTCAATCCATAAATGGACTTCAAGTTTGCACACTTTACTAGCATTATTTGGATCAACAAAACCTTCAAAGTTGTGTCATGTACACATCCTCATTTAGGTTTCCATTAAGGAAAGCCGTTTTGACGCCCATTTGCCATATCTCATAATCGAAATATGCAAAGAATAGCTAGAATGATCCGTATAGATTTAAGCATCGCTACGGTGAGAATGTCTCATCGTAGTCAACTCCTTGAACTTGTCGAAAACCTTTTGCGACTAGTCGAGCTTTATGAATGTGAACATTTCCATCCATATCAATCTTTTTCTTATAGATCCATTTGCACTCAATGGTTTTAACGCCATCAAGTGGATCGACTGTGTTCCAAACTTGGTTGTCTCTCATGGAGTCTATCTCGGATTTCATGGCTCCAAGCCATTTCTCGTAGTCCGGGTCCATCATCGCTTCCTTATAAGTGTTAGGCTCATCATTATTCAATAATAATACGCCATGCCCATACCTTATAGGCATTTGACGTGGCCTTTAGATCTCACGATAGTCGATGCCTCATCTACTGTGTTCAACAATATTTTGTTCATCCTGTAGAGGTTCAATAGGAGTTGAAACACTTTCAGATGTTTCCGAATTTCTTCGAAGTTGCACCTTTCTCCCATCGATCGCTTTTGGAAAGAAACTTTTTCCAAAAAGACACCATTTCGCAACAAACACTTTGCTCTCCTCTTGGTTGTAGAAATAATATCCTTTGGTTTCTAGGATATCCTATAAAGAAGCATTTTTCCGACTTAGGTGTGAGTTTATCGACGTCAAACGCTTAACATAGACATCACATCCCCAAACCTTTAGAAAAGACAAGCTAGGACTCTTCCCAAATCCATATCTCATATGGTGTCTTATCTATCGATTTAGATGGTACCCTATTTAAAGTGAAAGCAACTGTTTTAGAGCGTAACCCCAAAAATACAATGGCAGATCGATTGGCTCATCATCGATCGAACCATGTCTAACAAGGTCCTATTACGCCGGACACCCCATTCCATTGTGGAGTACCGGTGGTGTAAGTCAGGAACAATTCCACATTGTTTCAAATGATTGCCAAATTCTCGCTCAAAATTCACCTCCACGATCGATCGCAAGGATTTGATTGTCTTGCAAGTTGATTTCAGACTCATTCTCGAACTCTTTGAACTTTTCAAAGGATTCCGACTTGTGCCTCATTAAATAGATATATCCATATCTACTATAGTCATCGGTGAAAGTAATGAAGTACTGAAAACCACCTCTAGCTGTCGTGCTCATTGATCCACACACATCAATATGTATGAGTGCCAACAAGTCGGATGCCCTCTCATTCCGACCAGTGAAAGGTGTCTTGGTCATCTTCCCGAGTAGACAAGATTCGCATGTTTCAAATGATTCCAAATCAAATGAGTTTAGGATTCCATCATCATGGAGCTTCTTCATGCGTTTCTCACTTATGTGACCCAAACGACAATGCCCGATAAAAGTGGAATTCATATTATTAGGTCAAGCCTCTTTGCATTAATATTAAAGATGGGTGCATCATCAAGATTTAAAATAAACAACCTGCTCAAAACAGAGCATAGCCATAAAACATATCATTCAAAAATATAGAACAACCATTGTCCTCAATAATGAATTTATAACCCTCTCGCCATCAAACATGAGGTCGAGATAATGTTTCTACTCATGGTCGAACGTAATAACAATTATTCAATTCCATAATAAACTCAAGGCAAAACCAATGGTAAAGTCCCGACAGATAATGCAAAGAACCTTTGCTTTATTCCCGACGCGAAGATCCATCTCCTCTTGCAACTCTCCTATTCTTTGTTAGACTCTCGATCGAATTGCAAATATGAGCAACCAATCCTAAGATCAAATACCCATGAGTTAATGTAAGAATCTGCAAGAAGAACATCTATAACATTAATACCTAAAGTGGAAGGTTTAGTCCCACCATTCCTTTTTAGATCACCTGTATTTCTTGCGCCTTTTCCAATGTCCTCGTTCCTTGCAAGAAAAGCATTCATTCTTTTGAGTCGGGCCAGACTTAGTCTTGGGCTTAGGCTTGTTAGTTTGGATCCCATCCAAAACTTTCTTGCCCTTTCCTTTGACCCAAGTCCTAGCCTTCTTCTTGAAGCTTGTACTCTTTTGCACCATCATCACATGATGTTGCTTTTCTTAATGTCCGTCCTCTCGCAGCCTTAAGCATCATATGTAGTTCGGTGAGATTCTTGTCTAAGCCATTCATATGGAAGTTCGTAATGAATCGACCATAGCTTGCGTGAAGCGAAGCAATAATCAAATCTGTGGCCAACTCTTGACTCTGGAAAACCAAGTTTTTCCAAGCTCGTGTGTAACCAACCATTTTGATCACATGTGGGCTCACCGACTACCCTCACTAGCTTACACGAAAACAAGTTCTTTGAGATCTCAAATCTCTTGTTCTTGCTTGTGTCTCAAACATGCCTTTGAGCGCCACGATCATATCGTAGGCCTCAATGTTCTCAAACTGCTTCTCAAGGTCTGAGTTCATCGCAGCAAGCATGAGACAGCTAACATCAAGGGATTCATCACATGCCTTTTTATAGGTGGATTTAAGAGTAGTAGCAGCATTATCAGCAGCACATCCGAATTGGTTCCTCTAGAACATGTTCCTTTTATCTTGCCTAAGAACAATTTTAGGTTGCGGGACCAATCCATAAAATTTGTTCCATTCAGCTTTTTCCTTTTCAAGTATCGAACGTAAAGCAAAACCGATGTTGGTACAACGATTGGTGCCATGATCAACAACATAAAATACATAAAACTAAGACATATGTTCAAGAAAAGTAACTTCTATTAAACAATTTGATAAAGATACTCCCACTAAATACCATATCCTCTTATGACATTTAGTGATTCAAGATCCACAATCGTAATCTACTAGTGAGCTTTGGCATCACCGCTAGAAGATTAGTGAATTCGTAAGCAACCCTTTGCTAATCATATCTCTATATGACTCTTGTTGTTGGGCAAGATTCTATGCTTCTAAGACCCAACCCTATGCCCCAAGGTCCATAACCGTTATGATGACCTTGTCAAATTAAACCAATGCAATGTGTGTAAGTGTCCGACACAAACCCATCTAGTTAAGGAAAGTTAATGGCATTCCGCTTTAGCAAGACCTACCATTAAAATACAAGACTTTTGATGGTGCAGCTTATTGGAGGGGCATCAATTTTAACTTGACATTATGTGAGGGAATTTTAATTTTGTCATGTTAAAAGCATCTAATGAAAAACATGACTTAATATCATGACAGAATAAACACAAACATTCACAGATAATCATATCATCGTAGAAATAGTATGGCCCTTAACATGACGATCTCCATCAAGATGCTTCCCGCCCTCCGACCACCATGCTTGAAGTCTCCAACCGCATTCATCTACTAAGCAATTACTCCTAAGAGCTAGTAATGAATTACATAGGATAATATCAAGCATCACATGTCAGACGCAGCATCGTTATATAATAATATGTAGCTCGATGGTTATCTCACAACATGACACGCAGTCATGAAAATCCATACATGCATCACATACACAATGGGCCATACTATTCACATCAATCCTCGCAAAAACAAGTTACGATAGAATCCAATTCTATCGGACGACATGAACACATATTACCTATAACGCGCAGACGATTAGCAAGACGCGTCCCGCTTAGCCTTAGTAGTCAAGGGTTCGAAGGGTAGCGCCGCCGTCGAGGGGCAGGCCGAAATTTTTCCGAGACATGAATCTTATTCACGCTTCCGAGCTTTGGAAATCATTAGATTAATCATATTAACCCTATTCCGAGCCAACTGACATCGCTTTGATACGACCACATAATGCGACATACTCCGATGGCGAATTCGACCGTAGGAGTATTATGCAAGGTAGTCAAAACAAATCGAGTGAATCATCTAGTGCTCTTAACTTGTACCTCCTCGATACCCATCTACTAATGATCAAAACCGACGATCTAATCGATCAGGCCTAGGTTTCAGATACGATCAAGAATAGATCCAATCTACTACTACCACATATCAAGTATATGCGACCGATCCAGATCAAAACTACGCAGATGGCTCGATACCACCG
The DNA here is from genome assembly GCA_036346405.1 of Phyllostachys edulis. Taxonomy (NCBI): domain Eukaryota; kingdom Viridiplantae; phylum Streptophyta; class Magnoliopsida; order Poales; family Poaceae; genus Phyllostachys; species Phyllostachys edulis. Next base: position 39,466,911 of record CM070556.1, read on the forward strand.
AAGGGATACGTAGGCTACGATAGCAACAATTCAAAATTTCTACCACGAAACCAGAAGCCAAGCAAGAAGATGATCACAGATCGTTACCACTAGACGCCAGCAGAGCAATGGAAGAAGTGTCGAGCAGCTTGGTCCGACGAAGAGCGTGTCGATGTATCGATCGAGTCGATCGTCGCCCAAAGACGTTGATGCAAAGTGGTCGTGGTCGATCGCCCGCGCCCTCGTGAGTTGATCGCCTCTCCAAAGACCTCTGCAGTTCCTTGCGAAGATTGCGGATCGCCCTAAGCGCAACAACGAGAAGCGCCTCTATGGTATCCACACGCCTAGGAAGGAACAACCATATGCCGTGTGCTAGCACCAAATCGCACGGTAAGGCTCTCAAGAAGATGGCGGCTAGGGTTTCAGAGGGCAACTCGTGTCAACTCCCTCTTCCCAACAAATTTCATGCATCTCCTTATATAGTGCCCCGTGACGGATCCTATCCAAACACGCCATTTAATTGTATTCGCATCGGTTTGTTCCAACCTGCTAAGTGTGTGACCCGTTAGGTTCATGTGTAGTTCGGTTGTGACTGAAACCCTTTCCATCCACGAGTCGAAGCGGTTGCTAGCGTGACATAACGATTCCCTAATACACACAAATTATATGGGACTAACCTTAATGCAATATGATCTACGACTGTGTCCTCATCACTTACGACTGTGTCCTATCTCTATATGCACTACCAGATTCGATCATGACCAACTCAGAACTCCTCACGACTTGGTTTCACCACTCGGATTACGCTCGACCGCCCACGACTTGCTTGTATCTCCATACGACCAAATTCAGAGTCGGTCGAACTGTTTACCTACTCATGTATTCTCCCTTGCCTCACGATATCCGGTTGAACTCCTGTGAGATGTTGTGTCATCCATGGATCGCTCAATGCTTTCTCGATCGAGTATCGGATAACCTCATGTGGTCGAACTCTTCGACCACCAAAGGGCATGGCCATGCACTTTCTTTATCCGACCACTTCGAGGGCCCAGAGATATCTCTCTGTTATGTTAGGAGGGCAAATCCCATATCCGACCAATCACATCCTCTCGCATGTTTCATAGCATACCCGAAAGCTACCTTTATAACCACCTAGTTACGAGCGCGTTTGGCAACCCCTAAGAGTGCTATTACACATGTAGGAAACCATGCCGATCTCGTGTCTAAGGATTATACATCATCATTGCTTGAGACCAACTAACTACACATAGAATCATAACAATCTCAATAGTGTCTCAAGGTGGGTCTTATCCAACACCATGTTCTCTAACACGTGTCCACATTATTGATTCGATATCCCTATATCTATGACCGTGAAACGTGGTCATCAATCAATACATGTGTTGGTCGAGAGTCACTAGTGTTCACCAAAGGACTTTCGACTGTGATATTTTTAGAACGACATCATCATAAGTTAAAAAGAGCTTCACCAACAAGTCACATACTCGTTAATCTTCATGACTGACGATTCATTCAAGGAACAAGATAACATATTATCCAATATTGTGAACATAATGAAATATAATCATCTCTATGATTGCCTCTAGGGCATATTTCCAACAAATAATACAAGGAGTGAAACGCCTCAGCGCTGCCATACAGCTAGTTAGTTTTTGGACATCTTTCTTTGTGGTCGGCGGGCGCATTTGGTCGATGGCCGATATTTTGAGACCAAATGGCATCTTGATATAGCAATAAGTGCCATATGGTGTGATGAAGGTGGTTTTGTCTTCATCATCTTTACTCATATTAATCTGGTGGTACCCTGAATACGTATCCAAAAAACTTAACAACTCATACCCGGAAGTAGAGTCTACAAGTTGATCAATGCGTGGAAGGGGAAAGTCATACTTCAGACAAGCTTTATTGAGATCTGTAAAATCAATACACATTCATCATTTCCCGTTACTTTTTCTAACCATTATAGGATCGGCGTGCCACTCTGGGTAGTCGACCTCACGGATAAACCCAGCATTGAGAAGCTTGTCAATCTCTGACTGGATTGCCTCCTTCCGATCTGGTGCAAAGCGCCTTAGCTTCTGCTTGACTGGTTTCTTATCAGACCAGAGAGCTAGCCCATGCTTGATCACCTCCCTGGGGACTCCAGGCATATCGGATGCCTGCTAGGCGAATACATCCGAATTAGCTCAGAGGAAGAAGACGAGCGACTCTTCCTATTTAGGATCGAGTCCTACCCCGACCAGTACCTTTTGGGTGGATGAACTAGCATCTCCGAACCCAGACGACATTTTGATGCTTTCCGAAGAAGCTCCTTTGTCGAGCGGAACCTCCTTAGTTTGATCAGAAGGTTTTGGGGCCACCATTGGTCTCGAGTGCTTGACCTGCGTGGAAGGTGGATTAGTATCCCTGGTCGAAAATTCATCGACTAGTTCTAGGGATTTGTGATCGTATGCATATGCCATCTTCCTATACCCTTGAACCATAATGACCCATTTTGATCCTGACATCTTTAAACTTTGATAGCCGTAATGTGTAGCTATCAGAAACTTTGCCAATGTCGGATGACCAAGGATTCCATTGTATGCAGTTTTGAAATCCACTACATCAAATGGAATCTTTTCTATTCGGAAGTTATCTGGTTTTTCGAACGTAACCGGTAGGGAAAGTTGTCATATTGATTTAGCAGTATACCCTGGAACTATACCATCAAAGACATATTTCACAGGTTTTATTTTTGACCTGGGAATCTGCATTTCTTCCAATGCTCCCGTAAACAAAATATTTAAATAACTACCTCCATCTATTAGAACTCTATTAACTTTGTAATTATTAATAGTAGGTTCTACAACAATAGGGAACCTTCCTAGTCGAGTTGAAGGGATGTGGCAGTCTTATTTGCTGAAGGAGATAACTGTCTCCGACCACCTGGAGGGCTTGACGATGATCGAAGATTCGGCGAGGTTCACTTCCGCTCCACAGCCTTTAGATGCCGCCTTGATTTGTACGTGGAGGATCCGCCAAAGATCATATCAATAGTGTGATGTTGCTCCTGATACTCCATTTCTTCGTCGACATCCTTGTCCTTCTTGGAGCTTGGCTCTTCAAGTTCTTGTATGGAAGGAAAGAGACCTTTACCTGAATAATAATCCTCTAGCTTTTTTGCCAGGCTCGGCAAGTGCACATATCGTGTCCTACCACCTGATGAAGTGGACACCACTTCTTGTTCTTTTTGTATTCATCAGTCGGGGCTTTTGCCTTGTTCCGTCCGGAATAATCTTTCTTGCCCTTGGTAAACTTTTCGGGAATTGCAAGGACCTCCTTATTATTATGCTTATGATTCTTCTTACCCTTGAGAGCCTTTTTGTGTTTCTTCTCTGGTTTATCCAGGCCAGGTTGAGGGATTTTCTCTTTTCGATCTATGGCTTTATTCTATTTGATCACTTCACTAGCAGCTGCATACCTATCAGCCATGTCGAAAAGCTCGACGGTTGTTCATGGAGGATTCATCACAATGTCATCCGTAAACCTTCGATTCCTTAATCTTGCTTTAAAAGCCTGAATAACGGATGAGTCTGCGACCTCAGGAATAAAGTTATGGACCTAGATGAACCTCTTAATGTATTGTCGAAGGGTCTCATTAGGTTCTTGCCAGATCCGATGAAGATCATCCTCCTTTCCGAGGCGATCGTATGTCCTCTGAAAGTTTGCGATCAGAAGATCGCAGAGTTCCTCCCAAGTATAAATTGACCCGACCGGTAGGTTGAGCAACCAAGACCAGACAGATCCTTCAAGGACTATGGGCAAATAGTTTGTTATCACATTGTCGTCACCACCAGCAGCTCTGATGGTGGTGGCATAGATCTAGAGAAACTCTAATGGGTTTTGTGTCCCGTTGAACTTCTCCATGTTAGCTGGTCGGAACTTGTCCGGCCAGCGTACTGCTTGGAGCACTGCCGAGAATGCTCAACAGCCCATCATCAAGTCATGACGCCTTCTTTGAAAAGGAGCCGGATTGTAATCAATTGGGGATCGATTCCTTAGGTTGATATACTGAGTTTCTGGTGTCCCAATCAGGTCGTGGACGTTGGTATAATGCCTTCGACCACCTGCTTGGTTTAGATGATGTCGAAGATCATCCGAGCCAAGTGGTCACTCCTCTTGATGGGGGGAGTGGCTGCTTGGAAGAGCCGTCTTCCCTCGTGACTCCCTGGTCAGAATCTTCAAGGAGGTCTTGGTATCGATCGGTCCACAGTCCGACCATGTTGTCCCATGCTAAGGGAGGAATGATGAGACGAAGTCGTAGTGTGACTTTGTGAGTTTCTTTGTTCTCTGTACATTTATGTACGTTGCATGGTCTGCTGAACGATCTCCGATACCTGCCCTGCAAGCTGGACATATCCTGAAGTTTCTGCTAGAGCAGGGTTTGGGTTATTTAAAATGTCACGAACTCGTTGCAAGTTTTGAATTGTTACCGAAGGTCTTAATGGATTCCCGCTAGCAGATGGTGTTCGATGACTTGAATTCTCTTGTGACCCTCTAGCTTGTCCTGTTCGACCCATCATACGTAATGGGGGTAGAAATAGGCGAATTAACTGATTGATGTCCACCAGTTTGATTACCTCCACCATTTCTGGTTGGTACTTGAGTGCTCGTACCATTTTCATCAATGGGTGGTGGCGGGTTAAGCTGTGAGGATCATACATGGCATCTTGATTGGTATCACCGATTGCATTAACCTCGTGCCTCCAACAGCAGTCTTCTGACGAGCTCCCATCGTAACTAAGGGAAAGCCTTCCAATTCTTCGGCAAAGAGCCTCCATGATGGGGAGTGGTCAGAGATTACCACCTCCGATGTGCTTTGTGGTGGACTCAGCCTGATCCAGTGGATTCCCAACCGTATGCTGAGTTTTATCATACCCACTTGGCCTTCGACTGGTGGCAGCTTCATCGACACCGTTACCAGGTGTCGGTTGGCCCCTGGAATACATAGGAGACGTCGGCGAATACTGGTCGCTCATGACTGTATCGAGAGTACATTGACCCTCTGATTGCAGCGTTGGGCTTTTATCGCCGTTTGTTTGGCCGAAGAACCAAAGCTTACAGAGGCATTCGAATTTCAATCGGGTGGAACAACCGATTCTTCGGGCGCGCCACTGATGGTGGCGGTGAATCTTCCTCCATGCGGTCGATCTCGCTGGTCTCAGCGAGTGGCGAGCCTGCGACGGAAGAGGATGATGATGATATTGCGTCATGTTCCATGGCGCGGATGCATGCATCCATGTCGAGGTTAGAATAGTCTGCCAAGTCGAACCAGTTCTCCTCATTCCATGTCCCTGCCATGATCGTATAAGCGACAATGGAGCAAAGGAAAGTAAATGAGGATTGCTTGAGTAAAGAAAGCTTCAAGAACTCAGCGCCTTCTTCCCCACAGACAACGCTAGCTGTCGATGATCGAGTCGATCTTATGAAATAAATAGAGGAAAATGGCTAAGAGTTCTTGGATGAGAATGAGATTGCTCTTTATTGCAATGAACTGGATCTTTACAAGGGGTGCCTTGAGTAAGGCGCTAGACTAGCCCTAGTTACACTTGAATCTAATTGCCTTCTGAAGGATCAGATGTGTTGCAGTTGTTCTCTCCTGGTTGTCTTCGGATTGATCTCGATTCAGATCCTGATTGTCCTCCTCCTGTTGTTTGTATTCTCCTTTAAATAACTGACGAAGTGGTGGTAGTTACTCCTGAAAGAGACGCCCTTTGAAAGTATCATGTCTGGTCGGAGGACCAGTGGTAGTTAGTGAAATACCAACTAATCAACAGTTGATGTCAATGGGAGACAAAGCCATATAGTTGTTATTGTTAGTGAGTTAGGGCAGGAAACGTCGTGTGGTTTAGAACAATTAAGGCACATGTTCTATTCATCACACGGAAGAGATATACTTGGAATCGATTTCAATTGCCAGTTCAAAGCTTCTACGAGCAGTCATCTAGTCGTGTAATGGGTACAGGACCCCCTCCGACCAGGTTACCTATCGGGTGACCCTTGGGATTCTAACGACCACAAGGACCATTAGCCATGAGATCTACGACCACATAAGCTATATGGCTATTAATTAATATTTAGGAATTTAATTCTCGTTAGCATGCATGTAGTGTCGGGTGTGCATAAGAAGATTGGTCCACATGGAGCTCGTCGGCTGGCTGGGAAGCATGACACACACCAAGAAGAGGAGGAGTTGGGCATGAAAGAAATCAATCCGAGAGGGAAGCATCAGGCGTGTGCAACTACAACTCCAAAATTGATTCGAATAGGAGATATTATGGTTCCTATTTTTTATTATTAAATTAGTTCTTTATTTCCTTAAATCTACGCTATTCTATTTTAGTATCTGAGTACAAGTTCTGTATAATTTAGTTTATTAATCTGAGTCTGAGTCATGTGATGCACCTGCGTGTGTATTATTGAGGATCGAGTCCAAGTTCTAAACCAGGTTGTGTGAGAGTTTGGGTCCAGGTTAAGGTGGTCTAGCTATGCATGCGTGCTGCATTAACCTATTTAACAGCCGGAGAGAATCGCTCCCTTCCGCGTGGCCACGCCACAAAAAAACGGACGCCGTCCGATCACGCATCGCCCGCCTTGCGTCCGCCCGATCAAACACGATGTGCTTGCAAGAAAAGCGACGAAAGACGTCCCATGTCGCCTGGCCTTGGCCACAAGATCACCCATCTCAATCCTTCCTTTCGTCTCCTCTCTCATGTCTTCCTCCCTTGCCTCCCGGGTCTCCCTCCCCTCTTGTTGCAGCAGGCCGCCTCTTCCTCCCTCCCTTCACTCGGCCCTCGCCCAACAGCTGGTCTGCTCAGGCCAACAGAGGCCCTTTCTTCTTCCTCCCCGGTCTCCCTCACTCGCCACCACAGCGCCCCCTCCCCCCTTGGTCTCCCTCCCCAGCCGCCTCTTGGGCACCTGCACTCCCCGGTCTCCCTCACTCACCGCCGCAGCGCCCCCCCTCCCCCCTCGGTCTCCCTCCCTAGCCGCCTCTTGGGCACCTGCGCCTCCACCGCCCTCTCTGGCGCAGTGCTCATGACCTCATGAGCTCCCTGCCCTCCCTCTCCTCTCTAGAGCTATCGCCTCACAGAACCAGCAGGTCGTCCTCTGTCTCCCCCCAGCCAGCCCGGCCACACATCGGTCTCCCTCACAGGCCGCCTCAGTGCCTCCATTCGTTGTCGCCGGTCTCCCCAGCAGCCATGCCGGTCATCGCCGATCTCCATCCTCGGGACGCTGCCTCGCACCTCCATTCGCCTTTTCTCCTCCGCCCCGGTCCGCCTCCCTCTCCCTCCTCCACCGCCTCCTCCACTAGCACCGCCGCTCCTCCTCTTCCTCCCCGCCACCTCCTCCACCAGGCCAGGTTTTTTGGTAGGATAGTGGTTATCTATTATTGATTGGTCCTCTGACGCCCTATTCCCCTCCTCTCCCTCTCCGTAACTCTCGCCCCACTCGGCCTCGTGGAGTTTCTAAAATCAATTAAACTAGATATGTACCATGCCTACACTGATGGTGAGAAAAAGATGCTTTAAATCTGTAAGTCTCTCAAATGTCTTTGTCTTCTTGAAATTATTAACCACACAATATAGTAGATGAGCTCTTGAGCTGTTTACTCCTGGTAAGTGGAATTTGATTACCTCCCCTGATTCTTAGTTTGGTGATATTGTCGATTTCTTAATTATTTCCAACTCAAGAGGGAAAATCACTCTGGGAGTTGGCTATCGACACTATCTTCATGTGACGATGGCTAGTGATGATCTCATGTCCGATAGCTACCATATGAGGTAAGCTAAAATCTGGTACTTTAGTTTGTTATGACATTACAATTTTAGTCCCTTACGTTGATGAGGTGTAGAATTTGGTGCTAGGTTTTGTGTCATAAATTGTATGTTATACATGTTATTGACAGTTCCTCAGCTAGAAATAATTTTCCTGAGGGATCTGGAGCCACACTGAGCCCTGTTCCAACATGTAAAGATGACTTCTCGAGAATGAAACTTACCTCATTTGACAAACTTATAGAAAGGAAATGTAGTTCGATAAAGGATGTAAGGCTAAACTGTGATGCTGATCTAAAACCAAGTAGAAGTTTTGGAATTTTTGTAATGGCACCAAACGCAGCGTACGTCATCTTTTTGCTCTTGTGATTCTTTGTTGAATTTTACTTTCTTTATGTTCACTTATAGCCTGTGTTTATGATTCAGTGAGGTGCAGCTTAAAGGCCCAAACTTGTTGTTTGTTCAAAGAAAACCCGCGAAAACATTTCCAACAACAAAAGTTACTCCAGAGGAAAATGCGAACGAGGGAAACAGATACGACTAATGTCTCGCTCTATGTGGAGAATCAATTGCCTTTCCTCGCCAGATTCATGCATGCTTTTAGCTAACTGCTTGCTAATCGATCTCATTGTTATTTTAGGAATTAAGCTCGCTATACATTCTCTCGCTACTATTGAGCTTTGTGTCCTCTCGCTACCTCGCTTATCATGACCGATAGTGATCTTTTCTTTTTTTGCGGATGCTTTTAGTTAATGGTTTTGTGAACGATCTCATTGTTATTTTAGGCCTTAGAACCGCTATACATTCCCTTCTTTTTTAGAGATAATTTTCCTTCCACTTGAGAGTCGATGCCTTGTTGTTGTCGTTCTATATTATTTCTCCGTCTAATATCCCATCGTATGTTTTTTTCTCCGCTTTCCTTGGCTCCTACTAGATCAAATAGTTAGTTGTTTCATGGATGATATCAGAGTTCTTTTATGTATTAAGATTGGTACACATTCTCTGTTTGTTTCATATGCTTTTGCTCCCACTAGAGAGGTGGTCACTTGCTTGTATTTTACATGATTTGCCTTTTTATTATCCCACTATATGTTTTTCCTATCCCATCTTTCTTTAAATTTTGTTAGACCAAATAGTTAAAAAGGTACATGTACTCATCCTGCCATCTCGGTCCCATCTTTGTTTTACTCCATCTTTGTTGTACTCATCATATCTATTTTTCCTTGGCTTCTTATAGAGTTATATCAGTAGAGAGGAGTGCAGCAAACTCAAAGGAATTTGTACTCCAAAAATAATGGAAGGTAAAATGTAACAGCCCTCTTTCTTTGCATGTTATGTTTTTTCCCATGTAGTCAAGACAGATGTTTTATGCCCTAACACACCGATAGTGTGTCTTAAACATCTATCTACTTTTAATGAGGCAGAGTCGCTTAATCGATGTTACTAATTAGTGGTCCGATGAGTTCTCTATTCTTGATAGCTCCTCCTCCTCGTACATTTATCTTACCTTAGCAAGTAAGATTAGCATAATTTTCCGATGGTAGCTATGGCAACCAAGAGTTGGGTTTGCAAAAAAAAAGTCTATTTACAGTAGATGCTTAGGTTGTCCATTTCAGAGCTTGCAAGGATTGGTCCTTTTATACAACAAAATAAGATTGTTTCATACTAGGATGTTGTTGTCCTTTTGTGTTACAGATATCCATGGATTAAATACGGATTAATATGTGTGTGAGCTAAAAAGTAGTTACTAAAGCATAGCTGATTAATACCCCTATATACTCTCAATGCATGTGTTATCCACATCGAATGCTTTATATTTGCCTTGATTTAACTCACATTCAGACTGTCTCTGTCATATAGTCTACATCTAAATATTTTTCAGAGCTTGCAAGGATTGGTCATTTTATACAACAGAAGAAGATTGTTTCATACTAGGATGTCATTGTTCTTTTGTGTTACAAATATCCATGGATTAAATACGGATTAATATGTGTGTGAGCTAAAAAGTAGTGACTAAAGCATAGTTGATTAATACCCCTATATACTCTTGCTACATGTGTTATCCACGTCGAATGCTTTATATTTGCCTTGATTTAACTCACATTCAGACTGTCTCTGTCATATAGTCTATATCTAAATATTTACGATAACCATTAGTTTATAAGCAAGCCACTCCTACATCTGCAAGAAACATTTATGTCTTTATCTCCCCCATGAACCTGTGATCCTCTAAACAATAGTCCATTTCTTCATTGCTGTAAATGCTTAATTAACACATTGTTCCTATAAGCACCTTTTTATATTGTTTCTTTCTTTTATCGGTATTCCAAATGCTATGCCTATTAGCACTGCTACCATTCCAATATAGCCTTTTCTATTTGTTGCACAACACATGCATCAAACACCGCTCAGTCATCTAATACTACTTAGCTACTCTCCAGTAATTTACCGTCACTGACTAATTTGCATTGCTTTGTGCTGCTAACGCCTAATATGTTCCTCCCTATTTATAGCCTTTATGTAACATTTATTCTTCTGATTTTTTTTATATATCTTTAAGTTATCTTACTAGATATCTATTTTCATTTCCAGGGGCAATGAAATGGTCTAAGAAGCTGGTTTTGAGCGATATGGGAAATATTGGGTTGTATTGAGCAACATCACCAGTGTACACTTTGCTTAGCCTGCGCCCTTCGCAGAATGCAGTAGTAAGTTCTTAGATTCAACAAGCACTGCTTAGCTATAACAGTTTCAAATTTTGGGCTTAGGTTTCCCATGAATCAGTGTATATTTACGCTATTATAATTGCCTCATGAGTTTTTCCTGTGCTAGACATGAGCAGAGGCTCATTTGATTTCTCTGGTTCCTGTAACCTCACCTGCCTCATAGTGAGTTCAGTTCCATTGTTTCATCCCTGTTAACCTTACATAAATTCATTTTATCGTTCCCTTAATTTCCAATGAATCATATCGATTACAGAGTATGTATGGATGATCCCTACCTTGGATGCAAAATGATTTTTCCTTTAGTCTCGATAGGTTGGATAATTTCATATAGATTCCCTTTCATATTTCAATTTGTTACAAGAGTAGTTTGGCTAGATAAACCTTAAAATAATGCATCAGCTCTGAGATTGACTTTTCTTGGTCGACTTATGTGGTCATCTGCACCTATTTAGATTGACTATATTAATTCTTATAGTCTGTTTCGTCATGTACAAAGGTTCCCTATAAGCACAATTTCTAAACTAGATTATTGAGGTGACATTTGCCATGAAAATATTTACAGCATGTTCAATTAATTGGTAGTGTGGGATAGTCTGCCGAGATAACAAACCCTTTGTTGAGATATTGATCGTCCAAAATTTCCTTTTATGTCGCTTTCAAGCCCCGAGAATACAACCAGCTTTTTTAATACACCCTATAATTGTAGCTATTAAGTTTAATCGGTTTCCTTGCATATACTTTTGACAACAGATACTAGATTAGACTAAAGTCGTGTGATTAACGCCATATTTTTTACAAGATAGTTATCAAGCTATTAAATTTACATATAGTATTTTGTAGAGTGTAGTCTTTATCGCTTGAATCACCTTCGTGGGAAGCTTGGTGGAAAGAGAGGCTCCTCCATCTTATCGTTATTTATACCACCATCGACATCCCCTTGACACCATGAATGTAAGAGAGGCTTCCCATCTTATGGTTATGAGCGGTGAATGAGCGTGTGTTCTTCACTGATATGGCCTTTTGCTGTTAAAGGATTCGAAGGGCAAGGCTAGGGAGCTCTCGCAATGGGAGTCAAATCTCAAGAGGCGAGAGGCAATACACCTGTTATGCTGCTGCCTTGGATTCTTATTGTTGATTTTGTTACATGACGAAGATGCTAAATTGTTGCCTTTTTTTTCCTATTCCTTTTTTTAGCAAAAATTTGTGGGTGAAGGACATCAAGAGGAGGGAGGAAGCTCTCAGGAGTGGTATGCTTCTATGTACCTTGGGCTTAGCGTAATGATTATCTTCCTTGATGTTATCATGGAGTTTTTAATTGAGTGTTGTTTTATTGTACTGCGTTGATGTAGCCGGGGTGCCCATAGAGGACAAGTGCTGGCCATTGTTCTTCCCGATTATCCACCATGACGTTGCCAACAAGATACCAAACCAATGCGCAGGTCGCAATATCTTATGCTCACAAGTCGGCTTGGTATACATGCATCCTCAGAAGTCAGAAGTCATTCACACTACGAGGTGCGCTACATTTAGTATTTTCCAGATATAGGCATATAGCATTGTTTTTGCTTACGGAGAATGTTTTGAGTTGAAATGATCTACGGTCATTGTGCTTTGTCTCTTCTGTAATTTCATAGTTGTCATAGTCTGTTAGATCAGAGGGGGAGGTGAGTTCAGCTCTTCTTTCTAGCAAGTTTTTTTTTCACTTCATGTATGCTGGTTTCCTATGCACCTGCACACATTTATTGTATCATTGTATGGGATGTATTTGAATTGTAGTTAGTTACCAAGAAGTGCTAAATTTTATTGCGCTACTACCATTAATGCAGCAGGCCACTCAACCTTTGGATTTTGTTATGCTTGCAGACTAAGTTTTTTTTTTCCGGCTACTATCTATGGTAAGCTTGGAATTCCTTTGTCGTACTTGATGTGGTATAGGCCTCTGTACCATGCTATGAGGTATGCATCTAATAGTTATGCTTCTAAATATCAACACAGAAAATTTGCACCAGTTTGTGTCCTCTAATTTGTGAATTCCACTTTGCGCTACATTTAATGTTTTCTAGATATAGCATTTTTTTTTTGCTTACAGTGAATGTTTTGGTTTGAAATAGTCTACAGGCATTGTGCTTTGATTCTTCTGGAATTTCATTGCTGTCATAGTCTGATGAATCAAAGGGGGAGGTGAGTTCAGCTCTTCTTTCTAGCGAGTTTTTTTTTCACTTTATGTATGCTGGTTTTCCATGCACCTACACGTTTATTGTATCATTGTATGGGATGTATTTGAATTGTAGTTAGTTACCGAGAAGTGCTAAATTTTATTGCACTACTACATTTAATGCAGCAGGCCACTTAACCTTTGGATTTTGTTATACTTGCAGATTCAAAGTTTTTTTCCCTGGCTACTATCTATGGTATGCTTGGAATTTGTTTATCATACTTGATATGGTATTGGCCTCTGTACCGTGCTATAAGGTATGCATCTAATAGTTATGCTTCCTGCTATCAGCACATAAAATTTACACCACTTTGTGTCTTCTAATTTGTGAGTTCCATTTGCTATCGCCTTAACATGCATAGCATTTCTAATACACAAAGAAATAATGTTTTTTATAATGTCGATGAGGTCAGAAGTAGGAAATTACACATTCAACCAGATGATGTTTAATCAGAACGATAATCGCAGTCCCTTGTGTGTGTTTACTAATATTGACTTCATTTTTAATATTCTATTAGCCTCGTTGAACATAGCGATAAAGACATTCAAATTTTGGATGGTTTTTCCTTTGTTACGTGTAAGGTCCTGAACTCTCTAATCCATTTGTGGTTTCGCGTGATTCCTTATATTGAAATGCTACTTGTGTTATGAACCTAATTGAGTTACTTTGGGTGTCTTTGTTTGAGTGTAGCTCCACATTGACTTCTGCATAACTGCTACCATTGATCCACCAATTGTATTTCATGCAAAGTTCTTAACGTAAGCTACCTTACCACAATATGCATTGATTAAATGAAGTGCTATTGAGAATTATTTATATGAACTACCACTACTTCTACAAGATATTTAATGCAAAAGATTGTAAATTCATTTATATAGTGCTAAAAACATTGTTTATTTGTCATCAGGGGTATACTGGCTACAATCGACACCTTCTCTGATCATGCGACACATTCAGTGTGGAGTGGAATTCCTTTTACGTCTTATTTGCTTGGTCATCTTGCCTTCTGCGCATAGCTGTATCTACTTTATACACATGATTTTTTATATAAAAAACATTCTTTTTTCCTTCATAGTTGTGTGCAGATTCGAATTTGTCGACATACTGTTAAAAAAAGACAGAAAAGGATGTGTTCCAAGAGACTACTTCGCTAGACTAGATTGTAACAGCTCTAAGATAACCAGTTTCAAGTGTGGCATGTCTTAATCTTCCTCCATTTTTAAAATTATTTTTGACTATAGGGGCAATTGACAGTATTTCATTATGTAAAAACTACATTTTGCTGTAACAAGTAGGAATTGCATCAGATCATAAAAAAATAGATAATGTTCTAAAAAGTTCAGCCACGCATAACTTGCAGAACAACTGTATCGAATTTAGTATTTCATATCCATTGATCTTTTTCTGAACAGTGAGTGTTGTTATTTCCTCACCTTGCTTTTCTTCTCTTTTAATTACTCTGATCTCTTAGCACTTTCATTTGTTTTTTCATTTATCTTGCAACCTTACAACGGATGAAAAGCTAACCTAACAAAGGATACACAAGTTTTTTCACATAGGTAATCACTCACTAAAAAAATTGCTCAGCAAAATACACAGATAAAAAAAAAGAATTCCCCACACCTACCTATGATCCTCACCCTTACCACCGGTCATATCTACGCCATTGGCGCAGGTCACCTTCTAGTATAAGGAATAGACCGATGGCCTTGTAACGTCAGATCGTTTTTGCTTGAGTTATCTAAACCAGAAAATCGCCTAGTTGGTGACCATGGGTGTTCTTCTGTCCTTATGAATTCCTGAATTGGATTTCATCTACTCGAATTGATTTCTGCAGGTTGCGTGGAGTTATCTATCTTGCTGCTGTTCTGGTTGACATGAGGAGATAGAAGTTGTGCTGCTAATTGCTAAGAAAAGAAGACAGGGAAGGCTACAGTTGTTATTTTGTGGCCAAGCAAGATGGGTTTTGCCATCTCGTTCCCCGTGCCCTATTTTGCTAATTGCTACTGTGAGCAATATCAAAATCGACTGAAGGTTGCGACTGTGTAGATTAAATAATTGCACTGCCGAACACTTTATCTGTTTGCTGTGGGAGATTAAGGGCTGCTAGCAATTGTCTCGTTGGTTGCTTCTGGTTGAGAGCATGTAATATCCCTCTTAATTATTTAAGTACTTAACAAATTAGAGGATGTAATTACAAAATTAATTCAGAATTTAGAGAGGGAGTTAGAGGTGGCCTTTGGCCCATTGCCTAATAGAGAGGTCGGTTGTCTAGCACAAGAAGGGGAGGGCCGGGCTACTGTTTATAAGAAAGAGAGTAGAGGGCCAACTATACCCTAGCTAACCCAGTCCCACTCTCTGTGTAGCCGCCACTCCTACCGTCGCCCCTGCTGCCTGCATGCTACCGCCACCGTGCTCCTTGTCTCCTTGCGCACATCCGTGGTCTCCGGTTGCAGTACACCTGCAAGCACACACGCGTGCACATGGTGCCGCTAGTGCTCATTCTTGCATGCACATTGTTGCGTCGATGCTTCACCTGCTGCTAGCTAGGTTTGGCCGCATGCTTACATTGATCTTTGGTGTTCTTCCTCAGACTGCTTTCCTTGACTAGATAATGTTGCTACCTCTTTTGTATGGAAGCATGTTGTGTTCAACAGTAGAAGAGGAAGGAAGGAAGAGAAAGAAGGGGAAAAGGAAAGGAGGAAGAAAAGGGAGGATTCTTGCTAGGAGCTCATGTTCGTCATCTTGATCTCCAAGGGTGACGATTCTAATACTTCTTTTCTATTTAGCAATCGGTAGAAATCGTCTAGTAGATCGGTATTCTGCTGGTTCTGTTGCACTATAGTTTCAGGTACTATGGATGCGAAATTTGGGAATTTCATCTCCTAGAGAATTATAGAGGAACTCGCTAGCTTTTCGTAGAGTATTTAATCACGTCGATCGGAGGAGTAGATTCTACATATGATTTTTGCAAGTCTGAGTGCCCTGGTGAGTCTCTAGATTCAGGCAGCGAGCATAGTTATGTCAATTATGTTCTGGAGATGGACGAATCTGGTCAGTTGATTTCCATGAAATATGTAGATAACTTTATAATGATTCCAGGGAAACCAAGTTCATAATTTTTTGACATTTAGAATGAAAGTTATGAATTTTTGAAGTTATATTGTAGTCTGTCCTTCTGTTGTGGACAGTAAAGAAAGACTAATCTGTTAAAAACCTTTGTTGCACATTGGGAAAAATTATAACAAATTTACTGAGGAAGCTAGTTCTTTGTAGTTTCCAAAATGGCTTAGAACACTGGGTTTGGATGTACCAATTAAGAGATACGAAATTCCTAAGTTGGTAGTACCGAAGATGATAGAACGGTCTTCGGGGATAAAAACAAAGGGTTAGATAGAATAATTTGAACTTTCAGTCACCTGAGAAGTTGTAGGTATGCGTGTGTAGATTCCATGGAATTCGGATTCATGACTTTTGGAGCTTTTACTCAAAAGTTACGATTTTTCTTTGATGGTTGTCTGTTTGGATATATTGGTATTTGGGAGTGTATCGGTAAAGTTTTGGGTTGCGAATAGGAGCGAATGATATCATTTTGTTTCATTGCTATGCTGTGCACTTTTGAATGGTATTCTTAGTATACTTTACGGTTGCCAAGTGGTGGTGAGAACCGGGGTTAGAGCCTTCCCGTTGTCGTCATCCGTCTCGTGGTTGAGGCAAGTGCAAACAGTATAGAGTGAAGTGTGACGTCGTATTCATGATAAATGCCATGGTTTACTTATGAGTTTATATCTATGCTATTGTCGCTGAATGTTATTTCTTTCATATTGGAATGAGATTATGAAGTTTATTTGCATCATAGCATTCATTCTTGAACCTTGGACTACGTGGTAGCCAATGATTGTTTCTTTTGAGGTCCCCGTCATGCATTGGACGGGCATGGGTCCCCACACTCGTGGAGTGTAGGCTTGAGGTCCCTGTGCCTGAGGGTACATGCTTGAGTAGGCATCAACGGATGCACTACTCCGCATTACCGGTAATTGCAAAGAAGAAAGAAAGAGCATTTCTGACATATGCATTGCGTGCATGCATAAGAGATTTATTTATGGTTCCTTGTTGATGTTCATATGAGGATTTGATATCTTCACTGGCTGGTCGTGAAGTTTTGTTTATTACAACTGTTGTACTTTGCTGAGTCGTGGACTCACGCTTATTGTTGTTATTCTTTTTAGGTACCTCTCGAGGTAGCGACATGCATGGGAAAGGGTAGTTTTGATGCACTTCACACTTAACCACTCATGGAAAATAAATTAACTTATTTACCTAAAACCTCATGTTCATGCTATTTCCTTTAGTGTTGGACTGTGTCCATCCTTCGTGGTGGTTGATTCACTTATAATCGTGGTAGACAATTTTTATCGTTGATGTTTCTATTATGCTTTTGAGACTCAGTTATTGATTCATTTAGTTCTATTTGATAGAATAAATTGAATGATTTGATTAGTCTTACATCTTTGTCATTTTGGATGAATATTGATGTTTTAGATTTAATTGTTAAAGAACTGCTCTCATTGAGCACCAATAGTTGTTTGAGTTGGTTTTAGTTGAGAAATAGCAAGATTCATGCCTAGAGTATTATTAATTGATAGGTAGTATTATTTAACTTGGTTGTTCTGTAACTAGTGCCAGTTCCAGTGTTTCGAATCAAATCATTCATTGTTGTATGTCTTGCCGAATTTGTATTAGTAAATTGAAGTAAAGTGATTAAGTATGGTGATTTAGTAGCATCCTAGGCTCTATGTTGGGCTGGGGTGGTACGGAGCAACACTAGGGTTAAGTCTCAAGTGCCTAATTGTGTTCTTGTTCTCGAATTGAAGAGGAAGATACTACTGTTGATCGCTTGTACCGTGAAAGATCTGGCCGCCGCCAACATTCTAACATGTGATTACTAGTTGGTCTGTATCATGTTGGTTGTCATAATCTCTATCAACGATCGCGGTGATAGAGACACAACACACACCTTTCAGCACACTGTTGTACACCTCGGACATGTTAGTTGTCATAATGTCGCATCTCGCACCGTCGGTGTCATACAACTGTGACCATCTCTCCAATTCAGGAGCATGTAGATTAATTCACTCAGAGAAATTGATGGGGCTCTTGGATGCCCCTCTCGTGCCTTGTTGTCCCTCCTGTGCCTCCAGAGTGGACTCCCTTATATGCCTCGTAGTCTGCTCTTCAAGCTCTCTCTAGATGGCCTCAAACTTCTACCTCTGATTTTGCATGCATAGCTTCTTAAATGTCTTCATTAGGTCCTGGCTGTGGAATCGCTTGACGAAGTTCGATGCAAGATGTCTCATACACCACCGGGTTTCCACATCGTTCCACTAGAAGGGGGGTTAGGTCCCATTCTTCATGGTGTTGAGAGTGAACAACAGCCCTGTATTGCAGTCTATGATAAGGCATACATTGGGCTAGCCTCCCACAACCGTCTGCTTGACATTTGCGAGGAACTACATCCAACTATCTGTGTTCTCATTCTCTGTGATGGCAAACACAACCGAAAGAAACTGGTCATTTGCATCGGGCGCCACCACAGTGAGAATGGTGCCCTTGTACCTTTTGGTGAGAAAAGTGTCATCAATTGTGAGCACCGGATGAAAGAACTTGAAACCCACTATGGCTCAGAAGAATGTCCAAAACACACGATCCAGTGTGTAGCAGTTAGGGCCTCCATCAGGATCCTCTCTTTCCATCTTATTTATGTATGTAGAAACTCATGGCAATCAATGTGGGCCGACCACTATTATCCTGCCCCCTTATTTTCCACAAAATTCTTCGCAAGTCTTCCACCAAAATAGCACATTCCGTGCTTCCGTCGTCACGCACCTGCTGCATATCCCCGCTCCCACTAGCACTAGCATCATCAAGAAATTTACGTACACCATCGGTCTCCCATATATTACCGCCTCGGACTTCGCAGCAATTTGCATGTACTGGCCCCATACAACGCTACCATTCATCTTGTGTAACTCCCAAACGCCCTACCCTCCCCTCCCCTATTCGTGTAGATGGTCGCCTCAACGACAAGCTTCTTCATTGCTATCTCCATGTTGAACTCTCTCCAGATGCAGTTCCTTAGCTCGTGAATATTCATCACATCTGGGCTCTCCACCCAGACCACCTTGAACTGGTATCTTGACATATCCAACCCACCCGATCCGCCCCGTACGAGACCGTTGGCATAAAACACAAGCAAGCCTTGCATGTTGGATATTACCTAAAAGACACAACAACACAATATACTTCATATGCATATTAAGAGTAATTCACCATTCTTTACTGTATACAATCAAATAAACAGTTCGCACTATTTAGTCTACATTTTCCTACCTCCCAAAAATAACTACACTTCGGTAATCCTTATGTACAAATTAAACCTAATCAGTGCAGAATAAAAAACTATTAAATTTCTGCAAAAAAAACCCTACTAATCCTTACGACTAATTAATTATGACTAAATTAATTACTAGTAAATAATTACGGCTAATTAACTACGACTAATTAACTATGATCGAAGTATGAATAAATTAATTATGAGTAATTAATTACGATCGATTATTTACGACTAATTAATTATGACTAAATTAATTACGACTAATTATGCTGCCTAATTAGTGTCTACTTAACAACCTGTCATAATCCTTAACAGTTTGCATTACTAAATTAACATTTTCAAAAAGTTAATGTAACAGTAATTACACAGTTAATAGACATAATGCATGCGGAAAAGTTTACCACTTCTAGAAGAACTTCGCTTGGTGAGGAACTTTCTCTACTAATACGACCGCTAAACACTACTCTAAACACTCTCAAATCGGTAGTGAAATCGGAACTAACTTTGGCCGATCGTGCTACCTCTCGCTCGCTCGATCCTCTCTGTCTCTCTTCATCGAGCGAAATGGTTGGTGCAGAGGATGAGAGCGACACACGATGGGTTTTATAGCTGTAGGAAAGCACTCGATTGACCAGAAAGCGATGCGACGGCGATGGGGACACGACGTGCGACAGGATAATGTGTGGAGTGCGAGGGAGCATGCCTGTAGGGCGCCCACGACGCGGCATGTGTGGATAGGGAGATAGCGAGGCAACAATGGTCCGGGTCCAAGTGATAGAATCTGGCGCCGGTCTTGTGAGGAGGACCCGGCCAGGCGTGGCGGCGACACATGTCGTCTTGCACATCCACGATGCCATTATTGCCATTTCGCACGGGAGGGGGCTAGTTTTGCTATTACGACACCAAATAGTGTTAAATAAGCCAAAAACTCGCGCTGCACAACCTGCCGAGATGAAAACAACAACAATTCAGACCTTAAAGAAAATAAAAGGAAAACAACAATTCAGAATTGCTACAATGCTCATGCTGTAGCAGTACAAATCAATCCTCACACATTCCTTTACCACTCGGGCCTCGTTACAGGCCAACCAAATTGGCCCTCAACAAGTATGAGAGAAACTCATGTATTAGTACTCCTTCATTCTCAGATACTTATCACTTTTTGTTAAAACACACTTACTATGAAAATACTAGCGGACCTAAGAATTTGTTTAGGTTGGATGATATGGACCAGTAGAATTATCCAGTAGCAATGTTTGAGCTGCTCGACACAATGCTAAAATAGATTTTTCAAATCTAGCGAATCAAACTATCAACCAATCACAAATCCATTCCATTTTCAACTAATTACTAAACTTAATTCTTGGAAGAAAGGGAGCTTAGCGCCCTGGCCACGTCACCCCGAAAAGAGCCAAATGTCGGATGCGAAGCGAGCGGCCACGATGGAGCTCCTGCGCTTGGTCCGAACGGCCGCCGCGCAACCAAACGTCGGATGTGAAGCGGGTGGCCATGATGGAGCTCCTGCGCTTGGTCCAAACGGCCGTTGCGACGCGAAGCTTCGCGTGGACCGCGTTGCGTCGCCCCGAACTAGAACCTTCTCCACCCACCTCGCTCCTCCCGTGTCCTCACTCTCCCTTCCGTGCACCGTTGTTCCCCTCGCTCCATTCCCCTCCGCCTCCTGGCCCTCCCTCTTCCTCTCCCGCTCGTCTGTCTGCCGCAAAGATCGCCACTCGCCAGAACACTGCCCAAAATCCGCCAATGCCCAAACCACCGTGGGCGGACTCAGCGCACACATAGCACCCCACTTATACTTTCGTCCTCGCCGTGTAAAAGGGTTAACCCGGAGGTGCTATGTTTGGACCCAACAGCATTATATACTAGTAGAACTCACTTTAGACAAGCAATGTGGGACTAATCCCACCACACAACTCCTCATGGGCCACATGGGCCGATACGAGTAGGCCGAGGTATTACATTCACCTCTTAAGCCCTCGACGCCTAAGAAGACATCTGTGATACGCTGCAAATGCCTGTAACCACCCCTCTCAGACACGCCCGCAGGCGCCCGGTGCCGACACATATGCTATGCCGTGTGTCCACTCCGGGACACACGCGCCATGCGTCATATGCCCGCGCTTCGCCCTTGACGCGCTGCTGCAATAAGGTTGATGCTCGATACCATCTGTAACACCTCGCCCAAAATCCGCTCAATGCCCGGCCACTGTGGGGCGGACTCAGCACACATAGCACCCCACTTACACTTTCGTCCTCGCCGTGTAAAAGGGTTAACCCGGAGGTGCTATGTTTGGACCCAACAGGCATTATATACTAGTACAACTCACTTTAGACAAGCAATGTGGGACTAATCCCACCACACAACTCCTCATGGGCCACATGGGCCGCATACGAGTAGGCCGAGGTATTACAGCTGCTTCCCCTGGTGCCAGCTCCTTCTCCCTTCCTCCGCCACAGCTCCTCCCTCCGACGCCGTGCGGCCGCACCCTCCTCCACCAATGCCGCCGCCCCCTCCCTCTTCCTCTCCAGCCGCCCTCTCGAGCTCCCTCCCCAGCCGCTGCTTCGACGCCTCCTCTCCCGTTTCGGCTCCTTCCCTGTCACCCCGTTGGTCTTCTTCCCCCGTCGCTGCAGGTCCGTCCCTCCTTCCCTGTTCCTCTCCCCCCTTCCGCCCCCTTGCATCGTCCCCTTCCTCCCCCGTCGCCCCCTTGACCTCCCTCCATCTTTCTCTTCCTTTTCCTATTCGCCTCCCGTCCCTCTCCCTTCTCCGACGCCCTCCTCCACCAGCGCCGCCGCCCCTCCCTCTTCCTCTCCAGCCACCCTCTCGAGCTCCCTCCCCAGCCGCTGCTTCGACACCTCCTCTCTCGCTCCGTCACGCGCCACCGCTCTTCCCCTCTCTTCCTCCTGCGTCACCACTCTGCCATCTTCTGCGACACTGCCCACTTCCGCGGCAAGGTGAGATAGACCCCTCTCCACCCCCACAACCCCTGCAAAATTCAATCTTTGCTGCAGTTTTGGGCTCCGATTTTATGGATTTAGTGGATTTATTAGGTGGTTCTTGATGTGGCGATCGGGAGCAACATCCTTTCCATCTAAAACGCCCAGACCAGCGCCAAGAAGGTGTACGCCGTCGATGTGACCAATATGGCGGAGCACGCCCGCGCCAACGGTGTCGCGGATATCGTCGATGTGATACAGGGGTCCATGGAGGACGTCGTACTGCCGGAGAATGGTGAGTCTTGATTTCTCGATTTGATTCTTCTTAGTTTCAGAATCGATGGTAAAGGGAAAAATTGATGGATTTTGTGGATCTATCAGGTGGTTCTTGATGTCGGCACCGGGAGCGGCATCCGTGCCATTTAGAGCGCCCAAGCCAGTGCCAGGAACATGTACGCCGTCGAGGCGACCAATATGGTGGACCACGCCCACGAGCTCGCCCACGCCAATGGTGTCGCGAACATCGTCAAGGTCATACAGGGGTCCATGTAGGACGTTGTGCTACTGAAGAAAGGTGAGTCTTTATTTGTCGATTAAAAACGGCCTGCTAGCACATTGTTTACCCATTGCTAGCGAAGAGGAGATGCTTGCTAGCATCTTTTTTTTTTTTTTTTTGCAAAAATAGTCTTCATTGTGCCTTGGAATTTTATTATAATGCTAATATTTGCATCCCATTTTTTCAAACTTTAGGCTATATCTACACTTTGTACATTAAATGTGTGCTTTGGTTGTCCTAAAAAAGGTTTGCTTTTTATAACTAGTTTGCACACATAATGAGATATTTTAGTTTTATTTAGAATGTTGTGTACTGAACATGTAATACATGTCTAAACATGGAAGACAGTTTTATTCATTCCACATCATATATTTGTTCTGCCAACTAATTTGTCCTATTGGATTAATACCATAGTTTATAATTTGTCCTTCTGCTCTCCTCTTAGCAGATGAAATTTGACTGAGAGGGCACCATGGAGAGAGTTAATGTCGACAAAGACATAATTATTGCTGGAAATTAAAAGGTATTCCAGTTGACCCCCCTAATTCCACCCAAAGCTAATAATACTGTGATGTTAGTGTGATTGCAACTATGCTGTTCTTTGTGGCTGTCGTTAGATCTTGGTCTAAAGTCTGAACACAGCTTTTGATGTTTCGTTCTACTTGCTAGCTGTCTTGTGATGCTTGTGTATATAAGCACCCTCAATTTAGAAAATACTACTGCATCCAATTAATACCACCGGTTATTCAACTGTACTAAATATTAGGTGTTGCATTATATTTATAATAGACTATCTTCTGTGAAAATATTTCAATATCATCAAACGGTAAGATGCCAAACTGTGATAAATAATAGATCCCATACAGCAGTACACTCTTTTCTTTAGCGATGCTGGTTGTAATCCATGTCCGCATACTAGCTACCATGGCACCATTACTGCCCAAAAGAAAAAAAAATGTGCCATGTATGCCATCCAATGGACTGCTGCAGTGCCACTGTGTGTTCTTCAGACCAGCCAGCAGCTTGGACTAGACTACAACTGTATTTTATTTGTGTCATCTCCATTCTATATTTTTAATTGTTCTTATTAGAGATGTTTCTATATTTGATAACATAAAATGAAAATCAATCGTTGCTACAGCATGAAACTGCAGCATAGAACTAGCAGATTTTGCTACCCTAGACAGAGATTGAACATTGCTGTATCTTATCCTCTTAGTCTGTCTTTCTATTTATCTTTTACGGCTCACTTCTTTTATCTTCATTTTCTTTTCTCCATGGATAGCTATCACTTTTGATGTCCACATAACATTGTCACTGTTTGTCGCTTTCAAGATTTCTTATTCCATGGAAACAAAATATACTCTATCATGCATCTTGCTTTCGGTAATACTATATTCTTTGTGTTTCCCTATCCCAAACATTATGCTTTTGTGATCTCAAAGCCATTTCTTTAGCCAATCATGGGCCCATAGTTTATAGTAGATGCAGTGCACACGTGAGCTTTTGTTCAGTCTATTAGTAAGTGCACATCTCTTTCCCCGTTCCGCTTCTATGCTTTTGCATAGTGCTTAGGCTCCCTGGATTCCTTTAATACTCCTGTGGTATGGTGATGTTTAGCCTATAGATTGTCGGTTCTTTGTTTATCTAAGATTGATTGTTCCAATATTAATGCATTGGAATCCAACAGAAGTTTGCATAGAGTCATTATGCCAGCACAGTCCAATATTACTGTGTCGCATACAATTTAGCGAAACAAACCATTATTTCTGAAAATAAATTCATATAGAGGTTATAATCATGCACCCGACATTCGTATTTTATCCATGAATAATAAGCTATAGGCATAGAGCTATTCATGATGCTACAGATGTTCTTGCTGTTATGTTTGCTTGCTTTGCAAACAATTCCGCCCTACAGTGTTATATATAACCTTTTTCTCTATGGAACTAGACCAACTATCTGGACAAAATTTTGTTAGAGGTAACATTTACTCTGCTCTATTTCAAATTTTGCAATTTTCCTGCTCCATACGTTCTTACATTGTTGATTCAGATCTATCAGATGAAATCTATAACCATCCTATAAAGAACCTTTAAGTCTATCATAGTATATGTTACGAGCACCCGTATAAGAATCTTTATGTAAATTTCTTTCACAGATTTGCTATACATGCAGTATATTAGGAAAATAGATATGCTTCCATTGGATAGTGCATTTACCTCTCTTGTGTATCTTTCCTTACCCAATCACAAATTAATACATCCATAGCGCCAGAAAACACATTCTGTAAATAGATATGCTTCCATAGTTTATTTTTCTCTCAATCCATTTTCGATGGCCCACTAACTCCATCTAAAAGGTATGTAACCACGCTCAGCTAGATCATGCACTGTGTCAAAAATTTCACAAATTACGTACCTTCTTGAGTTATGTCAAAAATTTCTAAATCCTTAGGTCAGTGGTTAACTAGAATGGATTGTGGTAAAGTATAATATCTAGATCATTGTTCTTTTCTTAGCTGCTAACTAATCTTAGGACCTTTACTATTGGATATTTATAAGATTGACGATGGTCATCCCCAAACAACACCGGTTTCAATAGTTAAACAATCAGCATCAAATGTTACTTCTTTCAGGTATTATACTTTACCACAATCCATTCCAGTTAACCACTGAGATTCTCATATTCTAACCAACATCCTTTTACAGCCTACAAATACTAATTCGTTTCGAATTTACTGCAGTGCAAAGGACAATCCTTCAGCACAAACAGTTCGAAAAAACCTCTCTACCGATTACGAAGCTACAGCCAACCACATGGCTACCGAGGTATGTATACAAAAAAACAAACAAGATTTTCAAACCATATTATCTAAACGACACCGTTCCTCATATTTTCATACTAATATTTGTTTTTCATAAAAGTTTCCACATGCACAAAGACCTGGCTCTAACGTCTACATACATTCTATTAATGCATCCTTATAGTGTACAAAAAAAACTCTTTTACAGCATATCTATTCATTAAACATAGCTAGACGCAGCTATCCATCATTCCACTACCACCTAGCTTATAGATTCTACATATATTAACATAAAAAACTTCTAACCAAAACTGTGTACATACTATTACTTATACATATACCTACTACACATTCATTAACATACAAAGCTTTCGATTACTTACCTATGCTCAACTACCGTTCTGTCTTTAGCTTTTTACAAATACCTATTATATCCCTTCTATTTACAGGTACAACACCACAAAAAAACAGGATGCAAGATCTATAGCATCACCAGATAGACCTCCATCTTTTCCAGCTAAAAGGTATGTTGATAACATCTCAATCACATACTGACAAAGATCTCAAATAACATCTTAGATTATGTATAACTTTTCCATAAATTTAACACTTGATTTTCTACATCATAATACTGCGACATTAACCCCAGCGGCTCAATAGCACATTAACAGACGTCTCACAGAGCGCTTTAGATTATCCATAACATTTCTTAAGTTTAACTCTTCATTCCCTGCATCATAATGCTTGAGCATGTTTACCTACATAGATCTACATCGCGGCCTACACACGCTGGAACCGAACCACCCGCAAAGAAAACTCGCTCAGCTACCAAAAAATTTGCGTAATGATGGTCGTGCTCTACTTACCACCACAGCTTCAAGTATACTTCTAAACCATTCACAAATTGAAAAAAAAAACACTTCTAACTAGCTGCTACTTTATACAGGCTTTACATATAGCTTTTGAAGCCACCGCAGCAATCACTACTTCCCAGCAACAGCTTGTGTTTTTGTCCACCCGTTTTAGCAGTACTCTATCAGTATTGTACATTACAACACCCATCTGAACAAAGTTACTACTCCTGCAAGCCCTATTTTGTAAACACTTTCAGCTCACCTAGGTCCATGAGTGACTTCAGTTTGTATGTACATATACTTTCACTACTTCCTTGCTCTGTTTTGTAAATGTTTACAGCTCACCTAAGTCCATGACTGACTGCAGTTTATATATACAAATCCTTTCGTCACTCCCTTGCTCTTCATGTCGATGCCGCAAATAATAGCTATTTGATTAGTTCAACAGATGCTACACTTAGCTATGTAGCTACACTACAGATTATATGACCTATCTAATATAACTCAATATCCACTCATTCTTAAATAGTCTGCTAGACCATTACCACCTGTGCCATATTTTTTTTTAGATAATAGAAGAGAAAAATCTCCCCCGGCCTCTGCATCAAATATGCACACAACCTATTTTATTAAGAGATTAGAGTAACAAATAGATCCCAATATAAAAAATGGCATGAAGCCTTACAACCAAAAGGCAATTGAAACTTCAATTCAATTATTGCATATCCTATGACAAAGCCTCCACCCATGAAAATTGAGGAGTTGCTTCGCTACAAACTCTAACCTTTGGCTTCCCTCCAACATGGACTCCTTCTGGACTGATTTCTGCAGGTTTGCCCAGGCATTTAGCCAATATCCACTCAATAAGATAACCTACAAATGATTAGTTATATTCTTGTTGTCAAAAACAACATCATTTCAATATAACCAAATAGACCAACATAAAGCACTAACTCCCACCAGGAGTTGTGACTTTAGCACTTGTGGAATCCCATTTAACCAATTCCCAAACATGTTAGCCATGCTCACTGGAGGAACTAAATTAAACGTACATTGCACCACCCACCATGCAAGACGTGCAAAGGGGCACTCAAAGAAAAGATGTTGAATTGTTTCCTCTTTAATACAGAAACAACACTTTGAGCTTCCTCTCCAATTCCTTTTACACAGGTTGTCTTTAGTTAACGCAATCCCTCTTTTGAGATACCACAGAAAATTTTTTACTTTTAATGGAATTTTAATAAACCAAAACAAATTCCTAATGGGTGTTTGAACATTGCCTATAAGTGCTGCATAAAAAGACTGCACCGAAAAAATACCAGACTTATCTAAATGCCATCTGAAAACGTCCTTTTGCATGCCTAATTGTACATTAGAAATTTTCAACAGCAACTCAGACCAAGCAATAAAATTAGTCCCAACAATATGTCTTCGAAAAGAAATATTTAAGGGATTCGATCTCAAAATATTTGCAACTAAATCGTCCTTTCTCCTTACTACATTGTAAAGCGTTGGAAATTGTCTTTGCAACGGAGAATTTCCCACCCAAATATCTTCTCAAAACCTAGTTTGTATTCCGTTTTTAACCTGGAATGAACCATAGCGAAAAAACTGATCTTTAATTTTCGTAAGCCCCGACCAAAAATGAGAATTCCCAGGTTTCTTAACCACCTGAGAAAGAATCTTCTCACCCAAATATTTCTTTGAAAGCAAAGATTGACACACCCCATCTTCATTAAGCAACTTAAACAACCACTTCTCTAGTAAGCTCTTATTTTTTGTGTCTAAGTTCTGAACACCTAGACCTCCAAGCTCTTTGGGAGAACACGCTAAACTTCACTTAGCAAGTCTATATTTACGCTTATGACTGTCACTCTGTCAGAAAAATCTAAATCTATAAAAATCTAATCTTTTAAGAACATCTCTAGTTCCCTTAATTCCCCAACTTACATTTGGCTTTGGACGTAGTTTTGAGGAGGGGCCATCCTGGCCTTGGCTTTGGACGTGTGCTGCCTGCCCTTGTTGCTCCAATGTTGTGCTGTGCGTAGATTTGCATTTCCCGACCTTTACGGCTGCTTTGCCATTGCAAGTGCAATTTGCCGATACACCAAGTGGGCCCCTTCTCCATTCCTCATTGGTCATGGACTTGTGGGCCGTGGCCCATAGCCCCATTTAACAAGCAAGGTGCAGGCGGGTTCTTCTAAAAAAATCAAGCGGGGAGTGCATATCTTGTGCACATAGATGCATTGGTAAACATATGGACACGGCATATTCGGACCGTCTAACACGAAATAAACGGTCTAGATCCAGTGAGCCAAATCTCACCTCCCACTTAAGTGCGGGGGGTTTTCGGAAAACCTCGGACGACGGGTTTTTTTGCAAAACCGCGTTAAGTGGGAGGTGGGATTTGGCTCACTGGATTTGAGCTATCCATTTCGTATTGGACGGTCCAGATGTGCTATGTCCATATATTCACCAATACACCTATGTACATGAGATATGCCCTCCGGGTTAGGCTGATCCCCCGATCCGAAAGTAGAAAGAAACAGGGCAGGGAGGACTACGCTCGCGTTGCTAAGTTTCGCAGTTGAGGGAGCTACCCAGCCGGATTCGAGTTTCGAACTCGCGTGTCTTATCAATAGATTTCTTTGGGATTGCATCACAGGTACAATTATTTCTTTGGGATTGTATCATGGGTACAATTAATACACGTATACATGGGTGCGTTCAGAAATCAAAGCGTGTGCTCACGTCCCGTAAAGTCTCTACTCTAGATTAGACGCGTGCTAAGAACGTACCCACTATGTGTAGTGTGTGTGCGTGTACTTAAAAAAAGGGACAATTAAGAATTTGCCACCCAATAGAGTGATCTTTTCAGCTTTGTCATTATGTAGAATGCAATTCGCAATTTGTCATTTCTCACAATTTTCCATCATTCTTTTGTCATTTTTGAGTTTTTACCATTCTTTTCATTTTTCGGTCACACGAAATGACCATACTACCCTCTTCTCTCTTCCTCCGGTCTTCTTCACCGGCTCGCTCTCTTCCTCCCTTCTTCATCCAGATGCTCCTCACTTCCTCCTGTCTTCTCTCCAGGCCAAACCGGCCCAGATCCAGCTAGGGGCCGCCGAATCTAGCTTCCACCACCGCCATCGGTTCCCCTTCTCTTCCTCCGCCGCTCGCCGGCGAGACCTCTGGTCTCCGGATAGCCTCGATGGCCACCACCGCCACCTCATCCCTCCTCCACGCACGCTCCCTAATTCCCAATGCTAATGCTCTCTTGCTCTAGCATCTCACTTTGGCGTCTGTACCGCTTTCGGCTTCCACCTCCCGCCTCCGCCTCTCTCCCGCGGCCTCTGGTGGCTACCTCCGCGCCATGGCGGAACCCTCTGCCTCGGCGCGATCGTCGTCCTCGGAGGTAGAGGAGGCGGCCATCTTGGCCGCTTGATGTGGCGGCATGATGTCGCGGCGGTACGACAGGCGCGGTCCATCTCGACCGCGGATGCTCGAGTGGAGATCAGTGGCGGTTAACCTCTCAGAGTCGGTCGTGGGCGCGGTTGCGGTCTCCGGACCGGGCGCGGGGAGGAGCTAGCGGCGAGGCCGACGATGCGTGTTCCTTGGCGGACAAATGAGGGGTTGCGGCCGGGTTTGGGAAAGCGCAAGTGGAGGGAGATGGTAGCCAGGAAAGCAGATCTCCTTACGCGGAGCCGGGGGCGCGTTGCCTTCGCGTGGACGCTTGTCGGGCTCTGTTGCGGCTCGCACGCATTCCATCTCCTCCACTCGCTTGGCATCCATATCGCGTGGTACTAACCAGGAGGTTCTGAAGGAAGAGAGCCGAGAGGACTAAAGAAAAGAGAAAGAATGATAGTGTGGTCATTTCGCGTGGCCGAAAAAGGGAAAAACAGGGAGAAATAGTGAAAATAACAAATATTTGATTGTATTTTCTACAAAATGACAAATTGCGAATTGTATTCTATATAATGATAAAACTGAGAAGACCACTCGATTAGGTGACAAATTCTCAATTGCTGAAAAAAAAAGAAATAGGGTAGGGGCAGGCAGGCAGACAACACTAGGGGCCTATTTGCTTCCGGTCCTAGTGGCAAGCTGTCTGGCCTCCACTGCGCTTGTAAGCTGCCGCTCGCTTATTTGCTTGCCTGCCTGGCAGTCAGACGTGGAAAACAAGTGCCTGGGAGTTAGGCCTCCCAGACTACTCGATCCATTATTGATTGTTTGATCCAACATTTTATCTTTTATTCATCAATTCTAGGTACAGATTTTTAACTAGATAACTCATTTTTAAATTTATCTAATTAGATAAAAATCATTTACTTTTCAGATTACCTCTAGATAAAACTTTTTTTTTTCAAGTATGAAATCCAGGCAACAACCAAACAAGCCCAGATACAGCACGAGAGAGAAGCAGCTGCCTGCCCGAAGCCCTGAACTGGTAACGTCTCTCTTCCCTTCCCTTCCCCCTCCGATCCATCCATCTAATCGATCTTCTTCCCGGTCCCTCGTAGCCGCGGCACCAACGGAGGAGCGGCGGTCGGAGTCGGAGGAGAGGGGGACGGGATGGGGCGGCCGCCGAGCAGCGGGGGCCCGGCGTTCCGGTTCTTGCAGGCGGAGGTGGCGGAGATGGAGGCGCACCTGCAGCAGCTCAACAACGCCATCCCGCACCGCACCGTCATCCAGGCCTTCGTCGACAAGTTCACTGCCTCCGCCGCCCGCGCCGGCAAGATCTCCGTCCAGTACAAGCAGGCAGGATTTTTCTTTTCTTTTTCCCTTTTCCGGTAACGAAGATCCGAGGAATACGAATTCAATTCCCACTTTCCTTGCTGGGTCACAAGAAGGCCCCGTCTGATTCCGATCTGGGCTGGATTATGGGTGGGCGCAGGTGTGGAATTGGTTCCAGAACCGGAGGTACTCACAGCGGTCCAGGACCACCCGGGGCCCGCTGGCACCGCAGGGGAAGATGCTGTCGGCAGGGGCCGACGAGCAGCTTGCAGGCTCCTTCAGGGCCCAGCCATCTGCCTCTGCACACTCCAGCTCCCCCGCAGGTGTTTGCTGAATGCTGATAACTTGGTATTAACTTGTGCTGTCTGTTTCCTTAGCATGTAATTCTACTTACTTAGATACTTGTTAGGACTATGATGCTGAAATGCTTTAGTGTAGTGCCAAATCTATGCGTGAGTCTTGTGCCTCTTATGTTGGTGTACGGCCGTACTGGTACCTCTCAATTTCAAGGGATTGTGTGTGGGTGCTGAAAGTTTTTGTATGGTGCGGAAGGGTTTCTCCCGATTCATGCAAAATCGGCAACTCAAATTAATTTTGCCGGGTTTTTGAGGCCTTCATAATTTGTAGTTCCTGGTGAGGCCCTCAAAGCTACTCACCGCTCTAATCTCAGTAATTGAAGCTGGTTTGGATAGCTGCAGGACATGCAGATGGTGTGCCCATGCCTTTTCTTCAAAACTGCAGGGCATCCAATTGTGTAGTGTTATGTTATCTGGAATATTTAAGTTTTGTAACAGTCCAGCTATGCATCATGATCATCGTTTATCATGTCCTTTCCCCCCTCTGATTATTGTGAGTGTTGTTGAAAATCAGGAAAGAATTCTTTGGAGGGTGGGCAGGTCGAGTTTGAAGCTAAGTCAGCTAGAGATGGTGCATGGTATGCAGATATACATATCTAATCCTTCCACTTTTGTGTCTTTTGATTGTCATGTGTGTGTATGCTCGCGCACGCCGCGGGTGCGGGTGGGGGGTGCTTAAAGCGTTAACCTAATGACCTAAACAGTGCGTGTTATCCACTTGGTTTGAAAAAGGCCAAGTTTTCAACTAATCAGTACAAGGGTTCAAGATTTTAAGTGTATTTCTGCTTGTCTAAAGTTGGTTATTGTGTGTGACCAATTTGTGGCTCAATGACATAACCACAAAGGCATCTCTGAATTCATCCACTATGATTTGAAATAATTTTTCTTTGTCCATGAAGCATTTTATGCTCTATGTTCTCGCAATTGTGCATCTTTTGTAATTTTAATGTTTTTTAAAGACCTTTAGTTTTACATTCATGTCCTAACTTTTTTTGTTGCAGGTACGATGTTGCTGCCTTTCTGTCCCATAGGTTATTTGAAACAGGTGACCCGGTAAGGGCCTTAAATTTTTTGTTAAATATAATAGATGTTACTAAATACATTTCTGGCAGTCTGTTTTGAAAGCAGTTTGCTAACACTGAAGCTATAGATGATTCCAATTCTCATTTATTTATACTGGGATTGCATTCTTTATGGTGAAATGTAGTGACTTATTCTGTGATAGGCTGCTTTAACACTTCTGCTGAGTACTATGTTGGTGTTGAAACATGTTGAACAACTAACTTCTCTGAACTATGTTTTGGAGAAGTGTCCATACTCCATCATTTCTTATATTTTCTACAAGACGGTTCTACTAGAGTACCGATCATCTAACATGACTTTGCGAACCTTGTGTATTTGCTAGCTTTGGGCTTATATAAAAGGCTGATACTAGAATTGTATAAAATTTATCTTTCGCAACCTGTGTTTTTTATATGTAAAACGAAATTTGTAAACTAATATGATTTTTTTGTTTTAAGTTCGAGTAGCTGTGTAGATATGTGAGCATTTTTTCTAAAATTATATGTACACATGTTTCTGTATTGTTGTATTTTTCTCTTATGATGATGGGTACTAGTTTAATACCTTTGCCATACACCAATTCGGTTTGCACTTGTTTATTTTTTGTGTTTCAGGAAGTACGTGTTCGTTTCTCTGGATTTGGAGCAGAGGAGGATGAATGGATTAATGTCCGTAAATGTGTGCGACAGCGTTCTCTTCCATGTGAGGCCACAGAATGTGTTGCTGTGCTTCCTGGGGATCTTATTCTGTGCTTTCAGGTTTTTCTGATCTTAAACTTTTTTTCCTTAACATATCTTAGCATGTCACAACTTGAGAATTTCTGTCTACATGAACTCTATGTTCTCATTTGAAATTATAAAACAGATAGTTTTGTTTTAGCCCTTTGAACATTATGCAATGTGTATCCTATGCTTGACAGGTTTTCGAATTTAGTTCCTTAGTTGATCTACATCTGAAAAATGTTGTGTTTGTTGACTTCTTATTCTGCATTTTTTCTTGTCCTGTTAGGATATTGAAATCCAAAGTCGGTTTCTCCATATTCTTGGTAATCATATTTCATTCGAGAGTTTTACTGTGATGCCACAAGGCCACCATTTTTTAATCGAGGCGTAAACAGCCAAAGCCTCATGACTGTCGATCCAACTTTGACCGTGGAAACATGTTAAATTGTCAATACAAGAAATATACTCATTCATGGTCTTTTTTACTTCCAATTTACGATTTTTGTAGAATAGTATGTATATATATATATATATATATATATATATATATATATATATATATATATATATATTTCTAGCTTAATTAAATGTGTAGGTTTTTTTAATTAATGTTGTACTTTTGAGTACTATAGTCTAGTTTTAAATGTTAATTGATGCCCTGAAACCGTTTATTGTTTGCTAAATGTTTTGTGATTAAACTGCATCCTGACAGCCTTTTGCGAAATGAAACTGGCTGTAACCTGTCTCTAGTCACTTATAAAATGAAAAAAAAAACTGGAATTAAATGTGCATGTAGGTTACTGCTAGTTGAAGAAAGAAATATACTCATAAATTTATGGACTATTGACAAAGTTCTGAATAAGGAATAATGTTATTTCTAATCTTGTTTGGGTAAGGAATAATGTTATTTCTAATATTGTTTGGGTATAGCATTGTAATGGAAAGTTGAACACAGGACCAATCTATTTTCATGTAATTTCGCTGTACTATAGTGCTTTCATTTACCTGAGGAGTTGTCTCACATGAATAAGTACTTCTGTTCGGAATGGACCAGGAAGGCAAAGAGCAAGCTCTCTATTTTGATGCTCGTGTCCTTGATGCTCAAAGGCGAAGACATGATGTACGAGGATGCCGCTGTAGGTTTCTTGTTCGCTATGATCATGATCACTCTGAGGTACTTTTCCACTCCGTCTAATCCAATTCGTCTAACAATTTTTCATCCATTGACTATGATTCTAGTATTATAGTATGTATGTGCTATTATGCTGAGCTGGTAAATTTAATTTATGTGATTCTAGTATTGTAGTAAATAGTAATTGTAGTAATGTATGTGCCAAGCTAGAAAATTTAATTATCTTATCTTAGACTGGCATGCATGATTATTATTTTTATTTGTTTTGGTATTGAAGCCTTGGAACTCATATTCCCCTGAGGAAGATGATTTTTAGAGTAAATTGCAGTATTGCACCATAGGTCCTTAAACTTGCACAGTTGTTTCACTTAGGCACAAGAACTTGAAACCTCAGCATTTAGATTCCCTAAACTTGCATAAGCAATTTCTTTAATTTATGCCCAACAGGTGCAGGTTTAAGGACTCTTTATGCAGTATAGCCATTAATCATTTCAGAATGTTTAAGGACATATATGCTATTTTTTCTAAATTCATAGACCTACCATGCAATATATGATCATGTGTTAGCCTGCACACCATTCACCTTATTTTGCGTCTACATTTTGTGCTACTACATTATTATGAATGCAAAATAATGTGTTTTTGTTGATCCCACTGTTTACTTGAATTAAATTGACACAAGCCGGCTAATTTGGGTTGTGTTATGCTGTTGTATCACAATTTATTAGTGTTTGTATTTCTTTTAATGTGATAGGAAATTGTTCCACTGAGGAAGGTGTGCCGCCGACCAGAAACTGATTACAGGCTGCAGATTTTGCATGCTGCTGGAGCGGCGGCTTCTGCAGATGTTCAGACTCCACCAAAAGAGGCTGAAGTTGAATCGGCAAGCCCAGCTGAGAAGAAACCCCCAAAGCAGCACAAGATGATGGATGTGAACACTGATGAGGTGACCATGGTTTCCAACCCATATCAAGAAGAGCCAATGGACAAGCCTGTTGCTGCCTTACTAGCTGCACCTGCCCAAACCCGCAATGATTCAGGCTCAGATGTGCCGATGGGGGATGCAGAGGCTTCTCCGAAAGTTGAAGCTGCTGATGAAGCACATGAAGACAAGATGAAAGAGGGAGAGTAGTTTGGCTTTCCTGTGCATTGTGTGTGACTGCAGGAAACTAGCTCAGATCAGATGCTTCGGTATCTGATTTTACTGCAGGAAACATGAGCTGTGAAGATTTAATGATTTCATAGGAATTTTCGCTCAAGGGAAAAGATGCTTGCTTAGGAATTGATGGGAATGTGGCTATGACTTGATTGCTGTTGTACGAATTTGTTTTATATATTTAGCCCAATGTCTATTGTATGTATGTATAGGTGGTCTGCGCAGAGCCGCAGATTGTTCCTGAAGGTGGGAGTATTGGTTGTTTCAAAAGGTGAAGGCTTCAGTGGCACAGGTCTCAAAGTATTCATAGTTGAGAATTTGATTAGAGATGCCATGAGGATGTCTGATAATTACACCATGATCATGGCAGCAAGGCTCACGGGTTCGTGTGACGCTGGCAAGTCTGCATCTGGCACAACGAAGGGGAAAGTGAGGATTTGCTACTCAAAAGAGTGTGCATTCAAGGGTTTGCCATTAAATTCGTAGTTACTTAGGATTTGCCCCTCAAAAGGCTGTGTCATCTGCAAATTGTCATTATCTTCTCGAATTTATTCCCCTGCAAAGTGTGCTTTTCTGCCCCTGGTTGAGTCGAACGGGACTGGTATAAACCAGTCGCCCGTAGTAGACTCCAGTCGTGGTCTGGGTCATCCAACATGAGCTGCTGCCATGGGTGAATCCGTAAACATATTGCGAGAGTAGTGCGAGAGCCAGCGCGACATAGCGGTGCCCAACGTTTTTGCGTTGTAGTGAACTCAAGCGCCGCCGTCTTGCGCTGCGACATGCACATCTCTCTGCAAGAGATGAAGATGCCATAGCCGAGCAGGTCTAGGAGTCGGAGTCTAGGAGAACACCGTGCCGTGGCTACGACGCAGGCTGCCCTTGATCCACTTGTGCATGTCCTCGACATACTGCACGACCAGCGGGCACACCCCCCGTGCCTCTATGATCCGCCGGAACCACGCCAAGTACGCGACCGCGGATGCAATACCCAGCGGCGAAGCTGTAATAGCTCAATTTTGTGTTCAATTGAAACTTTATTGAATTTTATGGATTTTCAAAATATTTTGATACATTTTGTGAATTTACAAAAACTTGGTTGCATTTCAAAAGTCAAATCAAAATCCTTGCCTCAAATAGAAATAAATAAAAATCTACAAGAAAATTAAATGCCAAAATCTCTCTGAATTTGATTCAATCGTAAAATATTTCAAACCAAATTCAAAACCTTTCTTTTCCCTCTCTCTTTTCGGGCCGAAAGGCCCAGCTTCTTTCCCCCTCGACCCAGTTCCCCTTCCCCGCGCACGCGGCCCATTCGCGCCAGCCTCCTTTCCCCTCCTCTTTTCCCCTGTGCGCGGCCCAGCTTGCAGCCCAACTCCCTCGTGCCGCAGCCCACTTGCGCGTGCCCGCTCGCTATCCTGCTCTTTCGCTGCCCGGTGGTCCCTTGCCTTGATGCGACAATGGGTGTCCCGATCTTTCGATGAGAATGATAATTCGATTTGGATGGAGATGACTCTCACGATTCGGCTACCAATTGTACACGACTAATACGCCGGCAATCGCTGAACCAACTCCGTCATTGTTACCAACCTTACTAGAAGTACGATCGACATGACCACAAAGGTCTATTCCTGTATGCAATCGAAAAATAAGTAAGAACAAGATAATAAACAATCTGAAATTGCAAATAAGATTGAAAGTACTCAATAATGAGGGATTCCGAAGCGGTATTTAGGGTTGGTTTAGTCGACACAAGCCAATACACGAAGTTGCAATGTAGCTAACTTTTAACTAAACGAAATCCAAGAGACTACAAGGGTGTCAGTGTTTTAGAACCGATCTTACATAATTATTGTTTGATTCAGGGGGTCTTCAAGACTCAAATCATGCAGAGAGAATGACACAAAGATTTTTATACAGGTTTAGGCCTTCTCCGAAGAGAATAAGAACCCTACTTCTGTGTGGATACACTACAACAGGACTAGGTTATAGCAACACGCGTATATGATGCTATATCTACAAATATGTGTTTCTATGATTGTAACGTCCCAAAATTTGGTTTTTCAAAAATCTTTTGAGTAGTTTAGGTCCTTGAAAAATTTCACCAATTTTAATTGATTTAATAAAGCTTAATTGGGAATTTTCTAAATTAAAAATATTTAATTTGACTAATCTAAACATCAATTAAATAAAAACCTGTGTTATTTGCTTTCCTTGTGCTCCAATGAATTTTCTGGTATTTTCTGAGATTTTTCTGGATTTGTTTGCTATTTACTTGGCCTCCTTGATTTTTGGGATTTTCTTTAATTCCAAAAATCTTTTCTTTTCTCTCTCCTGCCCATGTGCTACAGTCATATGTGAATCACTGTTTATCATTTTCCTTCTGAACGAACCGAACAACCGGCCAGGAGTCCAGAAGTATTCGTTTCCAACTCAAACTTTTCAAGATCCATATCTTCCTCTACGTTGCATATAAAGGAGAACCGTTTGCGCTCACGCGTCCATCTTGATCTTCTCTTCTAATCCCTTGAATTGGTTTCCTTCAAACCAATCTATTTTCGTCTCCATCTGCAGAATACCATGCTCTACCCAAAGATCTTCTCCGACGAACTGCGCCTTCATCCGACGTCCGCCGGCCGAACCGTCTGCGGCGTTGGCTTCGTGTCGTCGTCCTCTACGTCATGGTTCCATCCACTTCACCCGAAGATCGCCGGAGCTATGTCAAGCCGTAAAGCCAAACCGAGCTCGTCGCTTTGCTTGTTTCCTCGGTGAGTTTTTCCAAAATCCGATCACACCATCGCGTCCGGCTCGTCGTTTCCTTTCCGTTTTGCCCCTTTGCCATCGTTGGTTCGCCTCCAATCGCCGTCGGTTTCATGTGGAAGAATCGGCCATATCCTGTAGCATTCTGTTCCTGTAGCGTTTCATCTCTTGCTTCGTTCGTTGATTGTCCAGAACGTGGTTCCTCTGTTGTATGGTTCTATGTCATCCAATCTAATCAAGCCAATCATTACATCCATCTCCATGCACAGGAACCGGCCGAGCAGATCCAGTTTCCCCGTTCGTTCCTCTCTGTTCTTTGAGTTTCATCTTCTATTGCTTTTATTCCCTATTGTTCGGCTACTCTGTTGATTCCTCTCTGCTAATCCTTCTCTGTTGATTGTATTTTTCTCTAATCCTTGCAGCACAAAGCCACCACTTCTATGCGCCAAAACCAATCGGCAGCAGCAGCCCTCCATCCATGTGCGTTTCATCTCTCTGTAACTTTGTTCTTGCTCGTAAATTCTGTATTGATCCCTCTATGTTTATACTCACCTGTTGGTTCCAACCTACTAGTCCTTCTATATGTTAATTCCTTTCTCTAATTCTTGTTTTCCCATCTCAGTCCAGGCCGGCAGCTCTCTCTGTCATCCTCTGTTGATCCTTGATATTTCCTTCTCTATTCTTCTTTTCTCTGCCACCTTGCTCCAGGGACAGCAGCGACATGCCTATGGATCAGGCCGAACATGCAGCCTTCTGATGTTTGTTCTCTGTTGCTCGTCCTCTCCCTGATGAGTGACTCCCATGTGGGTCCATGAGCAAATGCTCCTTTCTCTAATCCTTG
This sequence comes from Phyllostachys edulis, assembly GCA_036346405.1. NCBI lineage: Eukaryota > Viridiplantae > Streptophyta > Magnoliopsida > Poales > Poaceae > Phyllostachys > Phyllostachys edulis. Next base: position 39,505,989 of record CM070556.1, read on the forward strand.
TTTGCCATCTACTGTCAGCATGCCGACGCCACCTTGCGCAATGAACGGCCGTGGTGCTATGTTCTGTTGCTGCGTTTTGCTTCTATCCTTTGCCCTGTTGACTTGGCCAACATCTTTTCTCTCCTGTCGTGTAGACCCCACATATCATCCACACAATTAAAAACCCTAACTATTTCTATCACTTACATGCAGGTCCCGCATGTCAGTCAACCTTTGTCAAAACCTAGCCACGAGCTTGGTCCACCGTGGACTAACATATCTCTGTGGACCTGGTCCATAGACCAGTGACCCACATGTAACCCTAATCCTATTTTCGGGAATTAATTTAATTCCTGAAAAGTCCTTTTGTCTTGGTTGGTCCCACATGTCGCTCTCTCTACCTTATTTCTGGAATTACTTTAATTCTAGAAATTCATAAACACCAGTCAGTCCCACCTGTCATACACTCATTCTTTTCTAATATTTTCGGAACAGAATATTTTGAGAATATTTCGTAGACCCCAATTGTGATTTCATGGGAATTCCAATCTTCCGAGAGTCATATCTTTTGCATCCGAACTTCGATTGAGTTCATTCAAATTCCTAAATTCATCTCAATCCAAGATCTATTTATCTGAGATTATTATTTATTTTTGGAGTTTATTTGCTCTCTGTTGTTTATTTATTTGGTTTATTTGCTTGTTTGCGAGTAGACGTTGATACTTCGAGAAGTTCTGATCAAGAAGGAGCTAAAGATTAGGGAAGTAGAAGATTAAAGTTAAATAAGATCATCATTGCTATAGCAAGGCAAGTTATACCTTTGATCATATTGAACCCAGTTTTCAAAAGTTACTAGTCATGTGCCCGTGCGTTGCAACGAAAAATTAATTTTTACATAGAATATGTTATTGCAGCTCACCAATCTCCCTATTGTTATTCATAAGTTAAAACTTCCATGTCTTGCAGCAGAGCCAAGAAGGTTTCCTTACTGTAGGATTGACTAAACAACCATGTAGAATAAATTTAGTACGTCAAACATATTCAGATGGCGAAAACAGACAATTAGTCATGAAAGAACATGCAGATGTATTGATTCTTTTGGTCTGCATGAATCATGACATCTCTACTTGTAAAATAATTATCTCATTCAACTACAACAAAATTATCTATTTAATACAACCATTACAAGAAGCTGGTACATGCTATAAAATTTATACATTCTATTACAACCAAGTTTTGTACATCTAGCTAATCGCAACCGAGTTTACAAACCTTTACAACTTGTGCAACTTTAGATCCCTTTGCCTTGCACTCATTCACGTCAACATCACATGCAAACAGCTAGCAGCTGGCAATCAAATGTTCCATTGAAATGTTGTGTGCCTCTGCCACCTCATGGCAACCAATGAGCTGAACAAACAAAAAAGCACCGACTTAGCAAATAATATATCACATTGATGGTGTTTGATACATGCCCTCATAAATTTAATTGCAAACGAAGTAGAAAATTTTGATTAGCTCACTTCCAAATATATCTCACTTCCTGACGTAGTTAGCACAAATATAACTCACTTCAAACTGATTACAATTTTCCTTCGCTATAAAACTTATTCCAACTCAAATGCTAGTAGGCAGTTCTGTAACTCCTGACATACATGGCTAGATATGCCAAGCGATTAAGGGGGCCTACGGGTCGTTCATCCCAGCGAGGAATGCAACGAAGATCCACACCATCAGCAGACCAATTATCGCGGCCCTTATGTTGTTCTCACAGCTATAAGGGGATGGAAGTGCCGTCTCGTCGAAGTCCATGTTTGTGATAGGTGATCCATCATCAATGCTGATTTGGCGAGGTTGGCTCTTGCTCCCCTCCCTTGCCCGAATTACTGAACTATCACAAGGCTTCTAACATCGCGAGCAGCTGCATTTACCAGCAAGAAAAGCTGGTACAACCTACAAGAACTCCGCTAATGTCTTCTTGTATGATTCTCCCTCGAAACACAACTTCTGCTTTGTGGATGGTTTCAGGACCTGCAGAGAATTTTAAAAGAAAAAAGTAAGTACCATAAGATGCTATGATCTAGCAGGGCATAATTGTTTATCTTAGCAGTCATTACTAATGCTCATTCTGGCTTGTAGCCAGCTTCCTCTGGGCTTGTATCACAAAATGAATGCCCCAATTTTATGACAAATTAAGCCAAATGTGGCTACAAATATCAAGTTCTCAACCGTAGTGCGTGACAGGCAAAATTTGGCATCAAACCAAATGTTGAGGAAGGCTGTACAAGTTGTCAAATTCCAAGCAGTCGTCATGAATCTTGCCTCCACTAACCAAACAAGATCATGAAAAGCCAGTGATAATCTAGCCACAGTTGATATGAAGCAAAGTATATAAACTTCATGATCGGCAGATGGAAAGTATGGTAAATGGTGCCATCTCTTCAAATACATGGCTTGTCACACTTGATACGTAACATCCATCAGGATGAAACACAAATATCTTCAAATGTGAATTGTATGCATTTGTGCAAGTCTACAGTTCAACACTCAACATGCAAGAACAATAGTTTCAAATTTGATCAGTAGATTAGAAAATTTGTGTACCGTTGACCTAGCTAGCATCTCTCCAAAATTTGACATGCATGTCGATCAAAAGAAACTAGATATGCTACAGCAACTTGATGGCACAACTCCAATAAGGCAATAACACAATTGAACAAAAGAAAAATCTCACCTTAATATAATAGGCAAAACTATAACCAAGCAATGTTCATTACCTTAATAAAATACGCAGAGCTGAAAGCAATATAAAAGGAGCAGTTGTGAGATCACAAGTAGGGTGCGATAGTAATCTTACTTGAATAAATGTCTGTGCAATAACTCTGATAACTGGAGGAAGACGTACAACAAATAACACCCAAGACGATTTGGATAGTTTTCTTTAACTATAGTGATAAATGACCTCATCATTTGCATCGGAAATCTGAATGGAGAAATCCCATGGCAATCCATTAAAATAGTAATTCTAGGATCTTCTTCGTTGATCAAATGTACAATACCATGGTCAATTTGAGAAACTGCATAGAAAGATATTATTGATTAGTGGTCTCTTTTTGCAAGGCAATCAGAGAAAAGAAAAAACTTCTGGAGTGGGTAAATAAGCGGAGAAAAAATCTTACCGTCTTCCCAATGATAAGAAAAATTGGACCAAAAAATTGCTGAAGAGAGATTGTATGCTTTCTGTGTGGGCAACTAAGATGCTGCTAGTAGAAATTACCATGCTAGGAGAAAGGTAAGAAGTAGATTACTTCAAGCATTCTCCATTGCCCATACTATATATACCCTCCCAGTTCTAACTGATTATTAATACTATCATATCAAAAACATCTAGGACATGAATGAATGGGCAGATAAAACAGTAGAGATATTACCATCGCTTGTCCAAAACAAGGTCTATCACGAGGGGCTAGATTAGAGCATGCAAGTCCAAGACGGATTACTAAACAAGGCCGAAGCATAGTGTCAAATCCATGCCAAAAAACCAAATGGGATGTGACACCCTGAATTTTTTTTAGAATCTTTTTGGAATTTTCAAAAAAAAAAAAGAACCATTTTGTTTTGATGAGAATTCAAAGCTTAACCTGAAATTTCATAATGGATTTAAGCTGCCTAACTCAAACTACAACTAAAGTTCCTTTATTGAGTTATTGGAGCTTTGTTGGTCTTTCCTTCTCTGTCCATCTTTTACCCACCTCTGGCCTAGACCTCCTTTTGTCTGGGATCTAATGGCCCAGACCTCTTCTTCGTTTGGATCCAAGGGCCCGGACCTCCTCTGTGTAGTCCTCCTATGGTCCAGACCTCCTTGGGTCTAGATCTTCCAAGCACTTGGACCTCCCTAGGTCCCATTTCTCCCTCTCGGGTCTTCTCTGGCTTACAACCTCCCCAGGCTTGTACCACCCTTATGTGCATTTGAACTCCTTTGGAACCCTGTGATGCTTTTCGTGTTTTCTTGGACGTCCTTCGCCGCTTGAAGCCTTGAAACCTTCTCTGGAGGTTCCCTTCATTATCAGCCCGGTAGTACCACCCGCACCATGTGGTACTACCGCTTCCTAGGACCTCCCCTTACCTTTATTTGACCTCCCCGTGTCCTTCAGGACCCCTCCATGTCCTCTAGGACCTCCCCTTACCTTTATTGGACCTCCCTGTGTCCCACCGGACCTCTCCGGATCCTCCAGGACCTCCTCCTTGCGCATCTGGACCGTTAAGACCTCCCCTTGGAGATCTTAACCGTCCAGACCTCCTTCTTGTAAATCTGGACCGTCAAGACCTCCCTTTTGGAAATCTTGGCCATCCAGACCTCCCCTTTTTGGCAGATCCGATCGTTAGAACCTCCCCTTGGAAATCCTAACCGTTCAGACCTCCCCTGGATTTGATCCTACGGTTCTAGACCTCCCTTGCGGGTGAGGTTCTCCTTTGACCTTTGCAGACCTCCCTATTTGTAATCGATCTTGACCGCTGGACCTCCCCTTTGGAGATCCAACCGTCAGGACCTCCCTTGCGGGTGAGGACCTCCTCCTTGCCCTTGCGGACCTCCTCTGGAGCGCTTGATCTTGGCCGTTTGGACCTCCCTTGGAGATCCAATGTTAGGACCTCCCCCGTGGGTGAGGATCTCCTCTTGTTCCTTGAGGACCTCCTCAGTCATAGCAGACCTCCTTGGTGGGTCTTGATCGCCTAATCGGGCGATCAACACACCCAGATTTTCTTATACATTTGATTGTGTGTCCTGGGCAAGGAAGTCTCCGCAGCATTTAATGCATGTTGTATCACATTAAATGCCCTTACCTTTGCAGTACTCATGTCATACCGATTGTCACATTCCTTGTCTACTCCCTTGTCCTATTTACCAACTCTTGTTGACTCTATCCTGGGTCATGTGCAATGCTTTCCCCTATATATAGTTTGGGAGAGCCCTCCTTTCTCACTTTCTTCACCACTTCTCCTCTCTGTCTCACCCGAGCCTACCATAGACCTCCTCACTCTAAGTCTCTGGACCTCCTTCAATTCATTCTTGGACATCCTCTCTGGAGCCCTAAGACCTCTCCAGTGAGCTCCTTGGACCTCCCCTTGACCTCCCAACTTCTCTGTTGGTTTTGTATCTAAGTTTATTTGGAGTTCTTTGGATCTTGGTTGAGCTTCGTTTTGAGTATTTGGTTTTTCACGTGTAGATTGCCCAGACCGTGGGGAGCCTGAGTTCAGTGAGGAAGAGGGAGCAGCTCAAGACCTTGAGCAAGGCAAGTTACACTCTTGAACATGTTGCACCCAATATTTCAAATTACATATGTCGTTTTCAAAGATGTATGCATGCCTACTTTACTAAGTATTTCAATACCCATCTTTCAATCCATAGTTAAACCTACTACTTGGTATGACCTCCATCCATGTTGAATCAACCCCCTTGTCACACTAGGTAAATCTGGTTCTTGCAATAGTGGGGACCCGAATCTTTAAAGAAAATGAAATGCTTAGTAATGCTTAGACCAAAATCTTGATTTGGGAGCTTTGACCAAAAATATCAATTAATCAAATGATTTGGGCCGTGGCATTGGTGTGCCATGGAGATTTCAGCCATGACATTGGTGTGTCATGGATGTTTTACTTATGGCCATGTCATTGGTGTGCCATGGAGAATTGAAAAGCAAAGTAATGAAAAATGGTTTTGACTTGGGCGAAGCTGGTTGCTTGGTTGGTGCATGTCTATGCACGGGGTCGTGTGATCCGACACCTTAGGGTTGAGGTTTGTCGCCCAAGTCGGTTAAGGACCGGTCTTTGAGACACCACTTGCTAAGCCTATAATGGGCTATGCCAAAATTGTGCAACCACATGTCTCTAGTGTGGGGCGTGGGACCTGTCTAACTAATTTGCAAAGCTCTATTGTGGTTCATCCCGCGGACGTGGTGGGTTTGTCATGTTATGACTAGTTGTAGTCCCACCTGGCATAAGAGGGGGCACCCCATTAACCCGGCGGTGTTTCTACCCAAAGGGGGGATTGCGAAACCTTAATGGGGGTGGGCTGCAGTGGAGCAATGCATTGTAAAGGCCTTGTCATGTGCTCTAGACCTCTCACCAAAGGAAGTGTGAGGTGGTATCGACGGATGCCAAGCAAACTAGAGAAATTCATGTCATGTGGGTAAAGTGTGCAACCTCTGCAGAGTGTAAATCTATTCGAATAGCCGTGTCCACGGTCATGGACATGCTGGCAATGTCACTCAAAGTTAGCTCTTGGTTTTAGTTTTCAAAAGGTTTGTAAATTAGCTTTGGTGGTTTAACCAAATTGGGTGTGGGCGGGAAGCCTTGTGCAGGAGGGTATCCTTCACCATTTCAATGATGAATATATCCAACTGAAAATGGATTTCTCAAAAACGAACTTTATCTATTGTAACCTGCCTTGCAACTTAATATTTGTATTGGAAATAAAATTGGCTTTATGCAGATTAACCCTATTATGCTGTCCTTTGATACATCCCTATGCATGTCATGCTGTTAATTGACGGGTGTAACTTGCGAGCACGGTTGTTGTGCTCACTCTTGCTTGATTTATATATTGAGCAGATGAAGACTTCTTTGATGATGAAGAGGACCAGCTCAATTAGGCCGCGCCCTCCAGCCAATCACCTGTGGTGTAATGGGTGGACCATGTCTTTTGTTCTCCGCTGCGTTTGTGTGCTCCCTGTTGCTGGAGCTTGTAAGGAACCCTTGTAAACAAACCTCCTTTTGCTGTTAATAAAGTCTTGTGGATGTTTATGTTATCACTTGTTTGCTGTGAGAACCAGTCGAAGATCTCTGGGGGCTGGTTTGGATCACAGAGGACTTTAGGCTTACCCTAAGCCCCACGACCTCCTCGGGGTGGTTCCCTTCGGACCTCCCTCGAGTGGAGACGTGGAGATTTGGGGAGGTCTGAGGTCCAGCGACCTCTGCGGGTCAGGACCTCCCAGACCTCCGAGTGGTCCTCTCGGACCTCTCGGGAGGTCTGTGCGGTCCTACCGGGATGTCCTCTCGGGACGTCCTGGGAAGTCCTTTGCAGACCTCCCAGGAGGTCCTGAGGGACCTCTCGGGATGCCCTGGGGCTCCTCTCTGGATCTCCCAGGAGGTCCTGAGGGACCTCCCGGGTGTGCCCTGGGCCGGGTCGTTACATGGGACCACTTCCCAAGTTCTTGCAATGTAAGTATGTGGAAAGTTTCCCTCCAACGAATTGTCTTCTTAACTGAAGAGAGCAAGCATGAAAGGTCACCATTTGCTGCAATGTAAAATCTGCAGATTCATCCTCATTGAGCCTGAAACACCCATCGCTTAAACTATCGGTTATATGGCATCTTGCGATTCAGACGCAAAGATGTAACTACTCTCGATCACAGACTATACAACTTGAAAGGCTACATAAATGGCAAAAGAGATAGGTTTGAACATCATGTAAAAAATATACTATTATGTTTATTTCGCCACCAAATCTTGATATTGCTATGTGACACACTGAAAGTAGATGCAATGCCAGCAAAAAACAAAGTAGCAGTTTACCACGATAGCTGTGTTCATGCTGTCCATAAAGATGATCATAGATAGATTTTATTTGGAATTATACTGTTGGTAAAAAAAACATTAACTATAGGGGCATACCTTGGTTCTTCTTGTCGATTCGCACCATTGACAAGCAAGACCTTTGCTATATCTCTATTTATACTCAGATGGCTAAATGCAAGGCGCCCATCCATCCCGCAAGAAAGGAAATATTATAAAAGAGAAAACACGATCCCGAGAAGGGTTGAGCTAACAAGAAAAGTGTGCCCTTTCAACTTACATTATCAAGAACGTTGACATCAACCCCGTACTTAATCAAGAACTTCACGGCTTGCGGTGGCACCAACTTGAATCGCATAATGTAATGGTGTGGCTCCATCCTCGCAAAGGCAAAGCTTAATTCAAGTGCGAGGATAAAGGAAAGTCTAAGAATTAGATGACAATTGCCTGTTACTCTTGAGGAATTAAACCAGTGTGACAAATGCAAATGACACTTCACAAAGTTTTGTAAATTTCAACTGGACTTTACCATTATATGGAACAGATAATTCAGAAAAAAATACAGTGTTAGTTACCCTGTCTCTAACATAAGGATTTGCCCCTTTTCTCAGGAGATGGCTAATGATAGCCTCCTTAGTATAATTGTCAGGTTCCTACATATAGGATAGTTGGAGTTTGTTTTGTGATAAGGAAGAAATGAAGTACAAGTCCCTAAAGCCTATCCTTCCTTCTCTTCCTCGCGGATGGCTTGACCAACACAAGAGGATGAGGAGCGTACCAACGGGAGATCAAGGACCTTTGTCCAAGTACCACCAACATGACTACAACTTTTACTCATCTACCAAGGAACATACTATAACCGAGCAATTCTTTGGAATGGTAGTATCAAATTATATAAAAATTTATCATAATTCATTATGACACAACAAGACAAAGACAAAACCAAAAGTTAATTTAGCATCTCCCTGTCTCTAGCAGTTCTGCACCTACAACCTTGAATCCAATCCAAAGGTTTACATTGTAATGAACATCAAATTACTTATGATAGGTTGGGTGAATAGTTCAAGTGGTAGACACTATATCTCCCTAGCACCCCTTTTCATTCTAGACTATCCTGAACATGGACATTATCCTAAGTAATCGGCAATAACGGTGACACTACACAAAGTGCATCTAGGATCACATCCACATCTCCATAACCAACCCAAGAATATGAGACACAGCCACGAGCAATAAAAACAAATCAAACATTTCCAGAGCAAATCTAGTCCTTGCAAATTTAAAGAGGTTATTAGCTCAAACTCTTCATGATTATTCGAATCCATGCTTCAAGGCAATCTTGTGGAGGCACTAATTGTGCCCATAAGAAATTGTTAAGTTGCTAACCTCCATTTTTTATAAGCGATACACAAGATCACATCGAGAGTAAAAATAGCAGGTGTCATCTAGTTTTGCCTTAGCCAACTTAATTATTTTTAGAACTTTCTAGCAACCATTAGCACATCTTCTATTCACAATTCTAGTATCACAGGGTCTAACAAAAATTGTCAAATAACCTTAGAAGCTCGCAAATCCACACCTAACCCGAAGAGCTGCCAGGATCTTGCAAGACAACATGAAACACAATGTCATCTCCCACATTACAGTCTTCTAACCAATCCTAACAGTACATCAATGAATGGGACACATTTGGTCAAATGCACTAAGTTAAATATTGTGTTACCAAATAGTAGTAACATTTCAAAGTACTCTATAGAGAGCACATCATCAACCCCGCCAGCTCCATCTACAAACAACAATCTACATTCCAGATCCATCGTTTCTAAATAAACCACAGGAGAAACAAGTCCTCACCGTGATTCATTCTTTCTAAATTCTAACTAAACAATATTCTAAGCAATCCTTGCAACCACGATTACATGCAACAATATGCATTACAGATCCATTCTTTATAACAAAGCCACAAGAGTAACAAGCATTCACAAGTGCTCAACAAGCTCTCACCGCGATTTAACCGGGGTTGCCAGAGCGACGCGCCAAACACTTAGGGGCTGTAGTTGTCGCGGTCGTAGTAGTGCCACATGACCACCCACTTGAGGAAGCAGTAGTAGAGTAGGAGACCTCAAGGTCGTCCTCGGCGACGAAGGCAAACTTCGTTGTCGAGCGGGCCACCACGCCGATCCATGCGCTGGAGCCTGCGTTGGCGGTGCGGTAGTGGACGTGCTTCTCC